>OX244276.1:22521871-23121871 GCA_945867215.1 Epinotia demarniana
AGGATCTGATTTAAATCAATTAGCTTTGACTATTAATGAGGCATTAATCAACTTACATAAATACTTTGCTTATCTGAACTTAGATGTAAATTCGACTAAAACCAAAGTTTTTATTTTTGGTCGCAAAAGCATGTGTTTGCCCACAGTTTTGTACAATGACATATCACTGCCTATTTCATATGATCTAATAAAGTTTTTAGGTGTTATATTTACTTCAAAACTTTCCTGGATAAAATATGCTGACAGTATTATAACCAAAGCTAACAAAGCATACAATGTGTTAAAATCGCTGTGCGCCACTTCATGGGGTGCAGACCCCAAAATTTTGTTAATCTTGTATAAGTCTCTAGTTCGAAGTCATTTTGAATATGGTTTTCTATGTTTTGCTGGAGATGATAAAATTGTAAATTCATTAGATAAAATACAAAACAAATGTATGCGGACAATACTGGGTGCATTTAAAACTAGTCCTATCGCTGCTATGCAAATTGAATCGAATCTTCCTCCTATTCATATTAGATTTCGTTATTTAAAAGAAAGATTTATTTTAAAGTTATACAGCTTGCCTAAGAACGATCTTCTTCACAACTTGATTTATTTCCAATCAGCGCCTTTTCAAAGGCACATGTATGTTCTTCAGGATTTTACTTCTTTCTTTCACTCTTTGCAGGAGTTAAATATACATCTTGATAATGACCTTCTTCCCTGTTACACAGGCTCTTTTAAGAGTAAATATCCCGATATAAAAATTGTAATAGATTCAAAGCTAACTTCCAAAGAGGAGGCTTATTTATTGTTGTCAGAATGGTCTAATTGTAAATTTATTTATACGGATGGTGCCAAAAATAATAATGCTGTTTCCTTTGCAATTTATCAACCTGAAATTAATAAAGGTATTGGGTTTAATATCAATAAAAATGCAAGTATCTTTACCGCTGAAGCAACTGCCATCTTATTTGCTTTGAAACATGTTAAAGAACATAATCAATATAGTAAAGAATGGGTCATAGTAAGCGATAGTATGAGTGTATTAATAAGTTTATCGAGTAACAAAATGAATGCTAGCACTTGCTATCTAATTTTTTCCATTAAACAATTATGGTTAGAACTATCTTTAATTGGTATTAAAATAGATTTTGTATGGGTTCCGTCTCATAAAGGAGTTTCTGGTAATGAAAACGCCGACTACCTAGCTAGAACTATTGCTAATGCATCTGACTTGTCCCTGGTTCCCGACAGCAGGGACTTAGCTGTGACCTTGCCATATTCTGATATTATAAGTAATCTAAAACAGCGTATGACTGTTCTTTGGGGAAGACATTGGTATCATTTTACAGAAGTTGAGAATAAGGCTCATTTGTATGCTTTGTTAGATAACCAAGTTAATAGTAAGCCTTGGTTTTGTAAGTTTAAAACTTACATGCATCGTAGGTTTTACACCATAATTACTCGTATGCGCATTGGTCATTGTCGTTTAAATTTTCATCTCCATCGTAAAAACTTTGTCTCTTCCCCTTATTGCGATCATTGTCAAAAGCAAGAGGTTCAGTCTATAGATCACATTCTGTTTAGTTGCTCATCCTTTGGCATTCAGCGCCTAGTGCTGATGGATGAGTTGCTTGAGATTTATGGAGCTTCTAATCGAATCCCGCTTTCAGTAACTGATTTGTTGAAGGAGTCGTCTACTTATTTACCTTTGTTTAATTTTGTACATAATACTGTGTGTATGCTGTAAATATGATGCTAAATTTAAAACTTGCTTAAAATTGTATATATTTTTATTGAAGCATTGTACCTATATTTTGTTGGTCAAATGACTTTTTGGAATGTCTGGATGAGGTGTAAGCTTTTTTGAAGAGCTAAATATTGGATTTGACGTTTTTATTGGAACATACTCAAGACTTTATTACTGGATTTGACTTCATGAATTGGATTGGAACAACTGAAGACTTATTTTTTGGATTTGACACATATGTTGATAATACTGATGACTCAATATCTAGATTTGTTCATATGAATTGGAAATAACTGAAGACATATTTATTGGACTAGAGACTTCTGATTTGAAACTACTGAAGACGTTATTACTGGATTCGATCAAATGAAATTATACTTACTGAAGACTAGGCAGTATGGCCCATGGTCTTAGCCTGTCCGAATGGACGAATTTAAAAAAAAAAAAAAAAAATCATTCATTATGTGACGTTCACTTTATTGTATAATTTAGTTTTGTTTACATTTTCCAAACCAAACATAGCGCGATAAACGATTGATAATAAAAGCTGATGAATTTATTATCTCTACCCATTCCCTATCTAGCTTCGAAAGTGTATTAGGTGTTTTTCACGGGGTTAGCTTTAGCGCGCGAAATGGCAGACACAGTCCCGATCAAAGTTTTGGATGGTGGGTTTTCGTCGCAGCTGTCCTGCCACGTCGGTGACAACGTAGACGGGGACCCGCTGTGGACCGCGCGCTTCCTGCAGACCCGTCCCCGTGACGTTTTCAAGACCCATCTCGACTTCCTCAATGCAGGCTCCGATATCATCATGACGAACACCTACCAGGCCTCCGTCGGGGGATTCGTCAAGTACCTGGGGATCTCACCTGAAGCCGGCTTAGATTTGATCAAGAGTGCAGTAGCACTTGCTAAAGAGGCTAGAGAGAAATACCTAGAGGAATGCACTAAGAATGGGTGTTCAAATGGTAAGCCTTTAATCGCAGGGTCAGTTGGCCCATATGGCGCGCATTTACACGACGGGTCGGAGTATAACGGCGGCTACGCGGACACCACGCCCACTGACACCATGCGACACTGGCACAGACCTCGGATCGAGGCTCTCATCAACTCCGGTGTAGACTTGCTTGCATTTGAGACTATACCGTGTGAGAAAGAAGCTGTGATGCTTGTTGAATTGTTAAAAGAGTACCCAGGCACGAAAGCATGGCTGTCCTTCAGTTGCAAGGATGGAAAACATATTTCTCATGGAGAGGATTATCAAACTGTTGCAAAGAAGTGTTACGACATGAATCCGGAACAAATTATAGCTGTTGGGGTGAACTGCACTGCTCCAGCCAACATAGTATCCTTACTAAGTGGCATCAATGCTAATAGGGTGCCTATTCCATTCATAGTATACCCAAATTCGGGAGAAAAGTATCACAAGGATCACGGCTGGATTGAGGGTGATAAACAACAGAGGTTGGATCTTTTTGTACATAAATGGTTGGATTTGGGAGTCAAATATGTTGGTGGATGCTGTCGGACATATGCAGAAGATATCAGGAGCATACACAAACAAGTACAAGTCTGGTGTGATAAGACACAATGATTTATGAACAAATGTTTATATCAGGGCACTCAAGGGCTCTCTACTCGTATTTACAAATAATCTCAACTCCACTCAACTAATGTGCCTTATTTACACTGATAGTTTGTGTACACATAATAATGTTGTTATCAATACTAACTGTGAGATGTATTATCTGTTGTAACTTTGGTTGTTATTGCATTAGAATAAAATGTTATCAAAAAGTGAATTTGTTTGCATTTTTTGGTTATTTATTTTGTTGTTGATCACTACTTGTGTCACTGTCATTGAATGCAAATAGTTATATATCATTGAAAAAAACAGTTTTTATCAGTAAAACTACAGTAAACTAGAAATTAATCAAGTTTGTTATCTAGGAGTCTGCCCAGGACCACATTTAACACTTGTTGTACATGTACTTAATATATTTAAGTAAATGCCTTATATGTACTTAATCCCTATATTCAGAATCTCTTGCTCAAGTGCAATTGGTATCAACCGAACTTGTGAAATAAATAAATTAAAGAGGGGGAGGCCTTTACCCAGACTGGGACACTCCAGGCTCTTAACAAAAATAATAAATAAAATTATATTTCACAGAAAACTTTGAATTAAGAGTTTTAGGTACCTTTCAGTTCTATAATTATTTTTCTGGGTCAGTTGGCTATGGCAGTTAGTTTACATTAATATTGCATTAGTAGCTTCTAGTTCTAAAAGTATCATCATCTGATTATAGCTCTTTGGGGAGGGAGTTGCTAAAGTAGCTAGCTACTCATTACTGAAGTATCACATTAACTGATGGCTGTGACCGATTCCTGAAGTTCGTAGAATATTGACCCACTTCTACATGTACATGTTGCGTGCCCGAACGTGTACAGAAACTGACTTTCACCTCCTCACATGTAAAGTCAGCAACAGAGGCCATAGCACGATAGGGTTTATAGTCATGTTTGACGTGACGTTTCAGTATATTTTTGCCGAAAAACGTGACGATATAAACCTTTCGTGCTTGCTGGGCAGAAATAGGTATGCGATGTGCTCAAATGAAGCCAAACAAGCTCTTTTTAACCCTCGACGCTGTCGAACTGTCTGTGCCATTGTAGCTCCTAAACGAATGGACCGAATTTAATGGCTACGTTTCAACGAAATCGGGTCAGCCGGTTTTGAGATGAACTTCGAAATGTCGGGGGGTTTCAACTTTTCTTAGTTGTTAATTCCCTGATAATAGTAATATAGACATGTGTAGATCATTTTGATCTCTTCGTACGCGTAGCTACTTCTGCCGCGGACTGTAGATACGTAGGTACTGTACTCACAACGAGAAGGCATGAGATCATAAATATAAGAACTCAAATATTTTTATTTTTTTATTTTATTTTTTTAGCTTTGCTTTTTGGGGCTAGGTCTACTTGTTTTGCGTATATCTACACTGCAACTACTATATACCTACCTACTTACATTACAATACATAAATGTATGTATTTTGATAACCTTATCATTAAGTAGATAACAGAGAGATCATAAAATTTGCACAATATATCACGTGGTATCAGTTAGTATTACTATTAGTAAGTTTGTACATTTCATAATTATGTATATTTACATAATCAGTATCACTTTGTTATTACATAACAATGTTGCAGTATCGTGCCCTCTAATAGGTATCTGTCTGCATTTGGTCTGCATTACATAAATTATAGGTACAGTCGCTATCAGATATATCGGAGCGGCCAAAGTGCTCACATGGCTCACAAATATCTGAACACGTCTCTAATGCCTCGAAAATAGGGACGTGTTCAGATATTTGTGAGCACTTTGGCCGCTCCGATATATTTAATGGCGACCACAGACTACTAAGAAGATCAGAGAAGATCAGATAGCCAGACCATATTTACTTTATGGCCAGACTGACAAATTTTAATCCTAAACGAACTTCGTTCGAATATCTCCGTCTCTGTCGCTCGAACTAGCAAGTGCGACAGAGACGGAGATACACAAACGAAGTTCGTTTTCATTTCCCGGTAGCCCCTCTGAATTCTGATGGCGTAAACATTTCCATTGAATTTAGTCATTTTGGTTTTAATAAAAATACAGGGTGACATGCGATAAATGAACGTGAGGGCAATTACGCCTTTGTACCTTACTTAGAATGGACCTTTTGGATGAACAATATGAGCATAAGCTATATGTATATATAGCTAGTTTATCCCGCAGCTTCGCCTAGAATCTCTATCATGCGCGGGCACAACCGCGCGGACCTCATAGTCTACAATTTTCAGAAAGTATTCGGCGTTACCGCGCGCAAAGAGCTCAGAGACGAGAAAATGAAGACGCTACAGTCGGAGGCGGGGGACCTCCGCAGGCAGAACCTGGCCCTCAACCTGGAGATCTCCAAACTGAAGAAGGAAATTGAAAAAGTTGAGGCAGTTTATTTTGTTCTTTTTCTTGCCACATATCTAGGTACATCGGTTCACACGTGCTGTTCGTTCAGTCATCATTATTCGAGGACATACTTACCAATAGATCGCTCGATCTAAATATGAGCTGCTTCTTTTAACGTACCAGTTTGTGCTTTGTTCCTATGAACAAAGCACAAACTGATACGTTATCGTAAGTTAGAAAAGGAATGGGTCGTCGTCGGTCGTATCTTACGCTATCGTAAGTTAGAAAAGGAATGGGTCGTCGTCGCGTCGGTCGTATCGGTGGCAAACAAGCGCATAGTCCGCCTACCGTCTACGGCCCAGTACGTTTGCAACTGTAGGGGTACGGTCTGTTAATATTATACCTATATAATATGTGCTGACACCCTGCCCAACACTTGTCTTCTCTACGCTGGACTGTCATGTTTTCCGCTTTTGTTTGTGTTCACGATATCTTACAATTATTGTTAATATACGATCTTGATAAATACGAGTAATACATGCTCATGAACTATTTGTCGTTTTAATATTCAAAAGGTTATGGGCCCAGCACGCTTCCACTGCGCCATATTGACACCTCATTGATTTTCAGCGCAGTGGAAGCCCGTTGCGTTGCCGACCCCTATATGAATATTTCCATTAAGTTAGAATGTTTTTCCTAGATGAAGGATGAGGAGTTCTCCGAATACCTAACCCTTGCGCGGGAGCGGGACGCCCGCTACACCCTCTACTTCGAGAACGTGTCACTGCACCTGCGCCTGCGCGAGCTGGACGGCGCCGCCGACTCCAGCGACGACGCTCACGGCGACCCTGTTATTCTACGCATTGCGCTGGATCGCTGCAGGTACCAAACGCAGTCGATTCGATAGTAATGCAAAATGAATGATGACAGAAATAAAGATCTTTCATTCTATGCATGTATTAGGTTGTACATTTACATTGTTGTAAGCATATGATCTGGAATCTGCAACACCCCGCCTGACCCTAAAGAATAGTTCCATATTAATTTTTATTATTATCCACGTTTAGTAAACAATGTAAACATCATATTAGCAAATACATACAGACGTTAATTAGGTAAGTAACTACAGCAATTTAACAGAGAATGTAGACGTACAGTAGATAAGAAATGAAGTGTTTACATGCGTGTACAGTATAGCTAATCGTACGTGTTTGAGTAATATTTTAACTTATTTATTTGGGCCTTTTTTTAGATTTAATTTAGTTAATGTTAGTTATCATCTTAATAGGTCACACCTTATTTTCACTTTTTTCTAAAGTTAGAAAAGGCTTGGTGCAGTACCGTGCGCCCGGGGGAAGACAGTGACTAACTGCTGTGCCAGCCAAAGCCCCGCACTGCCATCATAGTGGGAGATACTGCAATGCACGACATTACAGTACTTACCTTTTGTCACTGTCAGCGCAAAGAAAGCTACTTATGCTAGGGCGGATTTAGGAGGGGGGGGGGGCACAGGGGCACTAAAATCTGGATCCGCCCTTGTACTTATGCAACATTAGTGACCGAGTTTACATATTAGCGTAGGTGGCACCAGGCAATCCACCATGATAAATCTCAGCAAGTTAAGTACAATGTCACTACATTTTAAGAAACAACTTTGTAGGTACACACCTATTTTTTACAAATAAATCAATGATGCTAAAAGTGGCGCTGGAACATACGTTTCATGTGCTCTGCCAACCCCTTTTGGGAATAAAGGCGTGAATGTATGTATGTATGTAAATCAATGATGGATTGATTGAATTGTTTACAAATTTGTTGCTACAGAGAGCAGCTCTCATCAACCCAACGCGAGCTCAACAAGACGTCGGAACGGTACGCGGAGACAGTGCCGCAGCGCGAGTACGACAGCCTAGAGACCAAGTGGTCGGAGCTCGAAAAACGTGCTCTAGAGCTGAATACTGAGCTGGAGGCTTTACAGGACAAATACAAGAGGGTCCTGGGTACGTAGTTCAGTCAACAACAAGGATAAGGCTAAGCATTATTCAACTGTCTGGAGTCCAAGTGGTTAGAATTGAGTTGAAAGAGAAACATAAGCGACTTTTCTTATGTTTGTTATGATTCTGTTACCTAAAGCAATTGCGAAAGTTCTCCAAAGTTTTTTTGGTAAAGGATATCCATTTAAGACAGTTCAAATGCAAAGGCACCGCTCTTAATGACGCAGACCCTCAGCTTTGGGTCCTAGATATTATTAAATAAACCCGTTTATTATCTTCTGTTTAGCAAGTAAGAAATGCTTGGAAGAAGAGTTGGCCGAGTGCAAGGAAAGGTGTCGTGAGTTGGAGCGCGCAGGCACTCCGCGGCCGCAGTGGCAAATTTGTGCGGACTTCATAAGTGGAGGCCGGGACAGGTGGGTCAGCTTTTGATTGCCTGCTCAAACTCGAGTGGGCCGTAAGTTAAGCAACTACCGGACCTACACTTCATCCTCTCTATGGTGGAGATAAACGTATTTTTGCCTCGAAATAGGTAGAGCCATTTGGGCCAGTAACGAGCACGTAATGAACATCAATGCAACACAATCTGTCAACTAAATCCTGTAATAAACAAAGATATAACTTTTCTAGATGGTGGCAACTAGCAAGCGGGCTGTCCTCACGAGATATGCTAAGAGTTCTTCTAAAAGAGCTGGGACCCGCAGCAGAAAGTGATCACCTGGAATATTTCGATGGCCTGGTAAAATACACGCCCTGATATACATACTGAGTAGGTATATTAAGTGAGCAGAAATATGAATAGGTAAAGTTTTCATGTGTACGGCATCGACTGATCTTCACAAAGTATTTCGCGTCTGTGCTCCGATTTGATCCTCAATTTTTGTGGGAATCTAAATACCGACCTGTTGCTACTAGAATTCTAATAGCTAAGCCATATATTCTTTTCCACAAGCGTGGAATTTTCCACAAAATAAATTTGGTCCTTGTAAAAAATATGTTCCAGGGTATGGACCCAATGATCCCCCCGTACCTCCGCTACTCAGGAAACGTGCGTAACCTGCGGCTATCACGGCGCGAGGTGTCCGTGCTTATCACAGACGTGTGGACTGGGAAGCGACAACACCCCACGGTTGACATGCAAGACTACCTCACCACGTACTTCGAGGACAGGTAGACATAGCTGTGTAGCGTCTCCCTATAAACGACTGATCAGTGATTGACCATAGTCTCACCAGCACGTCTGTCTATCATGGGACGGCAGCGACATACTCTCGATTTTTCTCGCACCTTGTTCTTAGTGTTCTAATAAGAGAGAGATGGATAGTGTGAGAAAAATAGAGAGAGCTCGCGCGCCGTCTCGTGATAGCCGTGCAGATGGTAAGTGATGTCAGAGGTGTAGCTGACTGGTTCTTGCTTTGAGTTATTTGTATTTAGTCCATTTTGTCCTGTACTGTACCCATTTCCTGTCCAGATACCAGCAAGGCTCGGTGCGCGCCGAGTGGGCATATAACCTGTGCGCTGGCGCCGAGCAGATGCTCGACGAGCCGCAGGTTAAGCTGTTCTGGGGCGTGTTGCACGGACACCTCAGCGAGGACATCTACTGGTCGCTGCAGAAACAGTGGCAAACGCTGAAGGACCAGATGTATCGAGTTAGCAAGGATGGAGAGGTGAGGCTTACCGGAGGTAACTGCTGATGTTTACGTTTTCGTCAGAACGTGATGTATATATTTAAGATCATCGTCATATGTTACAGATGACGTCAAAGAAATGTAAGTCCGATAGGTGGGTCAACAGTGGATGACGTAGTCGCACTAGGCCAGCGCCGTATTAGACAGCAACATAGCGATAGACCAGATCATTGTATATGTGCCGATAATATTTGATGAGTTCCGTAGATTCATCAATCGAGGTGATTCTGAGACCTTCGGCACTTCATTAGTTAGCAACTTAGCTACCGTTGAAATGGAACTTATGAAGTGCCAAAGGTGATTCTGAGATCCTTGTACAGCGATTTGTTTTTTTTCTCTAGTAACCAACGCATTTGTTATCGGAAATCAGTTCATGTGGTAAATTCGAAAATAATTGTCGAAATGTTCACGTAGCTTGGTGGAGTACTGAATTGAAGGCGGTAAAAAAATTGATTTTTAAGTAAATTATTATATTAACTAAATACAATGGATAAAAGAAAATAAAAGTGAACGTGTCTTCGACGTGTCCTCGACGTGTACTGTACATGGAGGTTGCAGTACGGTGGCTACTGCTGGTCAACCCACCGACGGAGCCGCAGCTGACGTGCACGGCGGGGCTTCATGATACAACATTCTGAACCTTCTCACCTCAGATCAAGAAAAAAGACAGACGGAGCGTTACGAACAGTCAAGTGAAGCCAAACCACATACAAAAAAAACCAAGCTACTTCAAAGTTAGCACACGCTCACTCACACATATACCTACAAACAAAATTGCACAAAACTCTTCAGCACGTGTCGCAATGCATTTATTTCGAGTTTTTTGAGATTTAATTTGTTTAGCGTGTGCTAAACTTATGGGGCTTGGTTGAAAACCGGTTGGCTTCACTAGACTGTTCCTAACGCTCCGTCTGTATATTTTCTTAGTCTGAGCTTCTCACAAGTTATTAATCGCAAGGGGGTCGATTGGTCACGTAAATGCTAGCTCGCGGGCTATAGCTATGCCAGGCACTATTCGTTGTCTATGTTTATATTAATTGCGGTAAAAAAATATCTCGACTGATAATTTGGCAGGCGAGATAAATACTTATCTTAGTGAATCTTCCTCTGGGTAGACATGATAAGGTCTACTAAGATATGACCGAGAGCGCGTCCAATTGTTGCTAAATCAACATTTTCTGGTTGTAGGTATACTATTAAGAATTACATACCTATAGTCAAATTATATCGAGATAACAATTGCTTCCGGACCGATTTAAAACCAAATTACAGGCTGCATATTCGTAGGTAACACCAGAATATTTTTACACGATAACTTTGTTTTCAGAATATCTCTATAGAAGAATTCGAGAAGATCGCCAAAGCGGCTTTCCCCCTAAAGAGCGAGGTGGACATTCGCAACCTGTGCGACGTGGTACGAAAGCAGCTTAAGCTCAAACTGAACTGCAGCGACATTCACCTGGACAAGTTGTTTCAGGAGGCGAGTATCTTGGCTAAACCCAAAGGTGGCCAAAGCTTTGGTTATACCCAGAGACATCCAGTGCTAGTCAGCTAAAAGTGTCTCTTGTAACATGTATGTGGTATTTATCTTGATGCCGCTTTAACCTCATGAACGCTTCTTTCATATATGATCTTACCAGTTTTAAAACTGCCAGTTTTTGCCCACGACTTCGTCCGCCTAAAATCGTTTATCACCTTCAGTGATTAATTTCATACACCGCTTTAACAAAATCTAATAGCAAATATGCTATTAAACTTTCCACAGGCAGTATCGATTATCTCACTCGCTACCTCCTTCACTCAAAATCTCTCCTATGGCCTTCCCAGGGTATCAAAGATTGGATACCGTGCCTGCTTACCATCAGACTGCTCGTATGCTTGATGCCACCGTCGTAGCCAATACCATATTACCTTTGAACAGAATGAGGAAGGCTTCGACCGCGTAGAGTTCGCCCGGGAGTTATACCGACAGCGGCAGCAAGCGCAGGACAAGTATCTCAGAGAGGTTTTCGCCGAGTTAGGAGGCAAGGGGCAGGGGAGCAAGCAGATTACTGTGGACGCGCTCAAGCGGGCCTTCGCTATTGTGGACCCAGCTATTGGTAGGTACGTAGCCTTATAGGGTTTAGGCAGTATGTGGTCTCCTGAGGGGTGAACACGTAACGTTTTGAACGCACATTAGGACAAACCCGTACAAAAAGTGACATTTAGATCTATCTGACGCGCGTACAATACGTTACGTGATCGACCTGCTGAACGCGCGTGAATAGGCTTTCGATAATGCGGATCCGGCCATCGGTAAACATTGTATTTCCTGTAGGAAAATATATATCTATGCCTGTAGGATTAAAAAAGTCCTAAATTACTTATAGTAGTAAGAACTAGGGGATGCATTAAAAAAATTGCTAAGTTGAATAACTCTGAAGTAAAATGAAAATATTTTTGAAGTGAAAACTTCTTTACCGACGCTGTGCACTTTTTGGGATGGAGATTTTTTTTTAATTAAAAATACTCAAGTTTTCACTTCTGCCGGCACTCCCGGAGTGCAACCAGTTTTTTTATAGTTTTTTTGTGAGTACTTTTCAAATGATTATTGAATTTAAGTTTACATTATTTCTAAGTTCGATCGATTCTAAAAAAGTGTTAAGTAAGTAGGTATCATTGGTGCACATGAACCGAAATCCAAATAGCATTTAGAATATATATTTTTGACCAGTTTACAAACACCCTGTATATTTCATAGATCATATCCGCATGGAGCGCAACATCCGGTGGGCGTTCTCCGACCAAGTGTCCGAGCTCAGCAGCATCAGCCCGCTGCCGCTCCGGACGCTGGCCGCCAGGCTCGCTGCCGGGGACATCGAGCGCGTCGGCCCGCGCTCTCGGACCACGCACCGGAGAACTAACTATAAATAATCATGTATCCATTATGTTTAGATATGTATTTTTTTCATAATAATAAAAATATAAACAATGTACTGCTCTTCATTCTTATACCAGTGAAAAATGAAACAAATAGCAATAGCCCTTAACGCTGTTCAAGTAACGGCTAAAATCGACCTAAATATGGTACGCATAGCGAATCACAAATTTCGGTTTTTACCGATTCGGTTCACTACCACGTGTCAAGCCAATGTCAAAGTGACATTTGAATAAAAGCGCACGTGTTGTGGGACATTTGTTTACATGCAGTTTTGTAATTAAATTATATGAAAATAAGATTAAAATCATCAAAAAATGGCAGATATTATAGACACAGAAGAGGAGGATAGGGACATAGTTGGATCAGAGGAATTAGAGCAATTGTTTAGTAAGAAATACAATTTGTTAACAGAGACCGCAGTCTCCCTTAAGAAATCATATATTAATAAGTTAGCAACAACTAAGTGAGTAGTAGTCCACTAATTAATCCTTTCCCTACTGTATTACATCCAAATAAATCTTCTATTTAACAAATAAAAGACATTACTATCAAAAGCTTAAACTGAATTTCAGGTCATTGAAAATAGCAGTAAGTCTAGTAGATAACACAATCGAGGTGTACCAGTTGACCAACACATCGCTCAACAAGGTATGCAAACTCAGCGGGCACAAGAAGGAGCTGACGGAAGTGGTGTTTCTGAGGAAGGAGGAGCATCTTCTCCACTCGTGTGGTCAGGATGGCGCGGTGAAGTTGTGGGACACGAGGGCTAGTGGGAGCTGCGTTCAGGAGTATAAAGGTAAGCATCATTGTACGATACCTAGTAAGCAGAGATAACAGATTTCCACCTGCTACAAACTTGACTAAACTTTCTTGCTTCATTCACTTGGTTATTGTAATATCAATAAACATTTATGATAATATCATCAAAAATAAAGTGTTGGCAGTCTATGGTGGTAATGGTAAGCAGGCTGTTTCATACCATTTCAGTAGTGTTAGGTTTCAGTATTTTACCAATCAATTGCTTACGTCTTTAGGCAGAAAATAGTTGTAATGTTTAATTTATTAAGATTTATTGATCATGTAAACAGATTTTAACTATTTTAGATTTCATTTTGTGAAGTATTCACTCTTAATTCGCAAAAAAATGGCAATACATTTGCTGGCTTGATTAGTATAATTTGTGGCGCGAAAATAAAGCGGTTCTCTGATTGGTTCACGACACTGATATCGCGTGACGTCGGAAGCCAATCAGAGAGCTGGATTTTCCCTCCAGAACGGTGGCTTGCTTGGCCAGGGGTTGGTGCCTGGAGGTCATTCTAGTGCTGATCGTCAACGGCGTAACATTACTGTCTTAACATTTATAATTGTTTGTAAAAGTGTATAATTGTAACTATAACGTAAAAAATAAAGTATTGTCGAGAAATGTCGGAGTTTTCTTGAAGTGCTGCTGCCTTACCTGACTGTTAAGTATAACATATCAGAAGTGGGATGAACAAAAAGAAAACGTAAGTACACGCCCTAAATTTTTCGTTTCCTTTGATTTGATCGTTCAAAGTCAAGTTTAAATCCTAGATTTCTTTTAATGACCTGACATGTGGTCCCAATTGTTCTTTCTCTTTAACCGTTTTACTTATTGCGTTTCTACATTTATTTGGCGGATATGAAGGTACATTCAATTTTTCGTTTAATACTTCGTGAAATTCCAATGCTGTGCATATATTTGCCACCGTTACTAGCATAAAAGTAAAAAAGTAAAACGAGAAGCAGCAAAACCGGGTTCGAATCCTGGTCAGCAGCCGAACGGTTAAATTGATTTGTAAACAAAATACACTTGGGCCAGTGCCTATACTTACCGTTGTTCGGTTGTTAAGGAAACGGGTAAAATTTTACATTAATTCACATTGGTGCTAAGCCCATTATTGTCTAGTGTGTTATTGAGAACGTAGTCGAGTGCCATTGCCGAAACAGTAATTTGATACACTGTTTGAAAGAGTAGTACCAGAAGTACAAGAGATACATACTTATCCAGTGTGGGTACAACAACGAATCACATTTATATACTTGCTTAGAAAACACTTATAATTATACACTGTTGTAAAACCCTACAGTGATCAATCTTAAGCTTCACTATACTGAATTTTATTATCGAACTTATCGTTTTTAATTATTCTTTAGACGGATGTTATTTTAGATGTTTTGAGCTTTAACTTGAAGTATAATTTAAATTGTCATCTTGTTTTTGTGTATGCAACGTAGCTTGTTTTCCCAATGTGTTAGATTTTCAAGATAAAGTACTCAAATTCTTGGACGTGAGTTTTCAGTGGCGATGTCACGGTCTCCGGGCCGACAAAGGCTCGCGACGCCGAGTCGAAAGGATACCCACTCCGCCACACGGAGCCGAAGTCTCCTGCGGAGTCGGAGCATCAGCCGGCGTAGGCCAGCACCGGACGTCGGGTTGCGACGTGAGCGGCAACAGATACTGGAAGAGGAAGTTCGTCGGGAACGAGACCACATGCGCGCCGCCGAAGTCCTGCGCGACGCATCGCAGCGCGGCGCCGGGATGCGGAGCTACGGGTAGAGCGACACGTCGACCGTGGACGACGGCATCACGATCGCCACGAACGGATTGACAGGTCACGTAGCCCTTCTTTATCAAAAGAGATATAAATGACTTGTTTAAGGATTTGACAGATGGTCTTGCACCACCCGTGAACCAAAGCGCTTCACAACCATTGCAGAAAATCGATCATTAAAATATATTAGCAAAACTGTGATCCTTCATCCAAAAATCGGCGTATGGATGAGTGGTTGAGAAAAGTAATGAGTGCGCTTCGGTGTACGGGTGGGATGGAAAAGAACCACAACTTATTTCGTTATATAAAAGTTGCAAGGTCTGGCTAAAACTTGACATGAGAGCTTGCATACTTTACTTTTTAGCAAGAATGGTAGGCGAAGTTGTTTAGTGCGTATATACATGTTTAAGGTTTACTATTATGAAAAAGCTAAGTCTAGTGGAACAGTGAGTCACAAATAATGCGCTTAGATTGGGAAGCCTTGGCACTTTGATGCACCCGTCCCGATCAGCAGTCGCGGTTGTTGATGTGTAATAGGGATTGCAATCAATCGGAGTCGAATCGTCGGGAAGTCTGTTGTTAGGTCGAATGATATTTATGATCCATGCAGCATCCGTCAGGGTAAAGACTCGGTCAGCGTTCATATTCATATTCAGTTGTTCAGTGGTGATATACTTCTAAGAAGTAGTATTACATGGAGACCTAACGAGCAGCCTAACTATCATCAGCGGGGGACTTCATCATGCAGTCAAGGTTGAAAGTAACATCATAATCCTGCCCTGTTCTAGATTTTGTCGCAATTCGTCTAAGCAGGTTCTGTCGTGCTGAAATGTTGTTAATGAACAACCTTTAAAGTCTTTAAATACGCTGAGCTTTGATGAAGCTCAAGTTGGCGTAGATGAGGATACCAATTTTGCTTTGCCTCTTCTTTAAAGGACCTAGGTTGTACCAGCGTCACAGTGATGAGCATAAAACTCAATAGGCAGCGCCCTGTTGTTTATCGCCCTTACAGGTTATCACATCACGAGAAGGTGCGCACAATGTTCGGAGATATGTAAGAGGCTGCTGTCGTACGAGAATCTGTTTTAGATTGCGCTCGAGGTCGAGGTTGTGCGTAGATTATCATATGCTGAATTCTGTGACTGTTAAGGAAAAGGTTAAAGCTCGATTCTAGTTACTAGGCTGGTACTTGCTATATATGACCCTAACGCAGATTTGGAACTGCACACGGTTGCAAGTAGGTTAGACATTAGCGGGATCTTTTAGGGGGCTCTAAGAATGTTCACCCTGTGGCATTTTACAGTAGACAAACTTCAGAAAAGAACTTCCACTCTTACGAGCTGGAAACTCTGGCAGTAGTTTGCTCCCTTTGTAAGTTTAGGGTTTATATTAGGAAAGGAATTCAAGGTTGTCACTGACTGCAGTGCATTGCGTTCGACGTTTTCAAAACTGGATTTAATTCCAGGAGTAGCACAACTGATGGCTGACTTTACAGGAATTCTATTGCACTATTGGGTTCAGGTTCGGCGCTAGAATGAGCCACGTTGACGCATTGTCCCGGAACCCTGTGGAACCACCAGAATGTCTCGAAGATCAGTTTTCAAACATAATGTGTATTGGTAGCGAGGATTGGTTTTACACGCTTCAGTTAGGAGACTCGGAGCTGGGTAGGATAACGAGCGTTTTGAAGAGCGATCTAGATGAGAAAGGGCTTCGATACATTAAACAGAATTTCGTTATCAAAGACGGCAAACTATTTCTATATTAAGACGGGGACGAAGAGAAGGTCGGATGGGTAGTGCCAAGGGGTGCAAGGTGGCAAGTGCAATTACGATGATATTGGACGTTTTGGGGTTGAGAAAACCTTAGAAAGAATTCAAAGTAACTAATTGGTTCCCTAAAATGTCCAGGTTCGGCAAGAAGTACGTGAGCGCTTGCATTAGTTGTGCATGTGCAAAGGGCAGTTCCAGCGCTCGCGTAAAGGTTACTACATCCCATCACAAAAGTAGATTCCTTTTCACACGCTTTATATGACCTTGGACTTTTACTTAATTGCTCGTAGTTGTTGACGGCCCCACTAAATTCGGTTTACTCAAGTCCGTAGAAACACTAATGCTTAAAACGTAACGTATTACACATGCGTTCAAACGGTAGGTATTACTTAGACAAGGGAATCAAACACGTTTGAAATGAAGTTGCGAGCCCGAGGTCCAGCAGACAGGTTGAGCGGTAAAACCGTACAGTTCTCGGTTCCCTTAAGGATCTGAGCATAAAACGTGGTGAGAAGAGCTGGGACAGCCATCTAGGACGTGTGCAATGGGACTCAACAATACTATTCAGAAAACCATAGGTATAACACCGTCGGAGGTGATGATTGGAACTCGCATGAACGGCGAATTTAACCCTATACTTAAGGATGTCACAGCAGAAACCCGTAGGGATGATGACTTGATGGAGATCCGTGACAGCGTTAAGGCTAGGATAGATTGCGATCAGGTTAAACAAAAGGAGAGGTATGACATAGGTAGAAAACCTACCCGTACTCGTATCTATAGTGAAGGAGAACTTGTACAAAAAAGAAATGTTTTAACAACGGGTTCAGTTTTCATGGGTCCATATCGTGAAGTAAAGTCTTGGGTAAGGACCGTTACGTTGTAGCCCCGATAACAGGTCTAGTTGATACAGAGAACAGGCGATCTATTTATAATCATTGCTGCAGATTACATGCAAATGTGGATTCGTGTGACCGTTCTAGAGATCGATGGCATCTACGGCAGTTGTGATAGTGACACCGATGATTCTGGCAGGGAATCGAATTATAATTAAAGTTTGATTTAGTCGTATTTTATTTATTTATTTTATTTATTTATTCCATACAATTTCACAGCATTACAGTAACACCAAAGCACTGTGAAACAAAACAAATGTAGATATATATACACAAAGGAAACAAACTATTATTATAATAACACAGAAGACGGTCGTGCATCCGTCTTCTCGCAGAACGTCAAACATTCATCACGCACATCTATCCATCGGCTAGCAAATATATCACAATTTGGTGCTGATTCAAGCAACGAGTTCATGAAGTGCAAAGCTCGAATAAGCGGGGACTTTCTGCGAGACAACGTTCGCGCTGCCGGCGCCGCTAGTAAATGTTGACAACGAGGTCGAAAATTATATCTAGAGGGCGAGGGAACATACAGGCGCACCAACTGAGCTACTAATCCGGGACAGTCTGAATCACCACGCAAACTTCTACCAGCTAAGGAAAGAAGACCGAAGTTTCGCCTCACCTCTAGTGAATTTAAACCTAAAACGCCTAGCAAAAATTTTGTAGGGTATAGAAATGGGTAGTAACCGTACATTTTTTTGTACAGAAAACGCAAGAATACTTTTTGTACCTTTTCCAGAAGCAAGATATATGTTGTCTCATGAGGATTCCACACAACAGCGGCCGATTCAAGCTTGCTTCTGACAAGAGCGGTATACAGGAATTTTATTATTCTGGCATCAACAAAGTCCCTAGCATTCCGAATGACGAACCCTAATCTCCTGCAACAATTAAGAGCCAGCGAGTTGATATGCTCATGGAAATTTAGGTTCTTATCTAAAATAACGCCTAAATCCCGAATGGAATCGACCCGGGTAATTGCCTCAGAATCTAGGTAGTAATTGTTATACAGCGGATTACGGGCCCTGCTAAAAGTTACGTGCGCACACTTAGCAACATTGAAAAGAAGTCTATTCTCGATGCTCCACTGATACAACCTATCGATGTCACTTTGGAGAGAATTGCAATCCAAGATATCTTGTACACCATACATTAGCTTCAGGTCATCGGCATAAAGCAGACAACTGGCGCACTTTGGAACTGAAGCCAGATCATTGACCATAATTCCGAAGAGCAACGGACCTAATATTGAACCCTGGCTGACTCCAGAACGTGTCGGGTATGTATTTGATACAAAGCAACCGTGCTGCACGTACTGCTGCCTGTCGCGTAGATAGCTAGCAAAGAACCGGAGCAGTTTTGGTGAAAAACCAACACTGCACAACTTGCCCAAGAGAACATCATTATCTACGCGATCAAATGCTTTTTTAAAGTCGAAGTACAGCACGTCTACCTGAACTCCGCTATCCAAATGATCCGAAATGGAATCAACCAGGGTTAGAAGGTTAGTCTCTACTGAACGACGGGGTCTAAATCCATGCTGAGCATCGCAGAGGATCGGTTTTAATTGAGGAGCCACAATCTTATTTGTGACTGACTCAAATAGTTTAGCAATCGAAGATAAAATAGCTATTGGCCGGTACTCCTCAACCTTGCCTGTAATATTGGATTTGGGAATAGGCCTCACTCGAGTGATCTTCCATTGGTCAGGGTACTCCCCAGTAAATAAAGCTAAATTGAAAATATGAAGTAACGGAGATAATAGCGATTCTTTGCATCCTTTTACAATGAAAGCCGGAAAATTGTCGGGTCCCGGGGAGCTTCGAGGTTTCAGTCGGTTTATACCACTTTCAATATCTAGGGATGATATTTCCTTAATGTGAATATAACTGGCATTATTACTAGGGTCTGCGCTGATGACCTTCTTATAATCTAGGAGAGGTTTGTTTGGCAAGAATACGGAAGAGAAAAAATCAGCGAACACTTGAGCTACCTCACTACCCTCGTATTCCTTCCCTTGATACGTAACATGGGACTCGAAACCACCTTTGGATCTTAAGGAGCTGATATGTTGCCAGAAAGAACGAGGATTGCGCATGAGACTATCTTGAATACGACTTATGTACTGATCATAGGCATGCGATACTCGCATCTTCAAGTCTGTCCTGAGCCTGGCAAAGGCAACGTATAGAGCATGGTCTCCAGACTGTTTCCAGTCTCGATGAACCTTAGCTTTCCGCGATAAATCCTTTATTATGTCGGCTGTAAACCAGATATGAAATGTATTAACAATTACTTACACTATATAATTCGTTGTTACAGAGCAAGTGCGCGAGAATCGATCAGATCGCGGCTTGGTGCAACAAGTTGAGTGTCAAGGCAAGTCCTTCGGCAGCCATGAAATGATTGGTTTGCGATCAGCATACGTTAATTGATTGGTTTTGATTCAATTAAGAAAGACGTCTTCAGTCACGAGAATTGAGTCGGTTCGTGTACTGTTAGATTTGAGCATTAATCGATCGGCTCGTACAGGCATCGATAGGCATTCTGAATTAATCAATCGTTCAGAAGGCTAGGGCACCCTGATTAATCGATCGTCAGGGAATAAAGGTATTCTGATTAATCGATCGTCAGAATACTCGTATCCTCAGCTTGTCATGACTTAATCGATCGGTCTTGATTTCGCTTTGTTAACCCAAATTAATCGATTGTATGGGTTCACTATATTTAGTGCCAGAAAATCGATTTGGCTTTTGTTAAGTTATTTATTTAAAGTTGTTTAATCGATTACTGATAGTTTTTATAATTAAAATTATATTCGAGTAATGTGTCAAAAGTTATATTATGACAATTTTTGTCTGTTATCTGGTTCACAATGTTAAATATTTGGTTAGTGACAAGATATTACCAAAAATCGTTCACAAAGTCTGGCAAATGAAAAGATGAGAATGAGTTTTTTATGGAACTTTTTATATGGCAACAGTAATATCATTGTCAAATGTGTCAAACGCTTTAAACTAGTGTGATGTCCTAATCTTGATACTTGATACGCGAACTAAGAACGTAACTGTTCCACAATAAATTTGACTGTTTTTGCTTTCTAAGAGAATTAAAGGGTTACCTACTGCTAATATTATTAACATTGAAGAATATCATACAAAGTCCAATTATCATGTCTCGTCAAAATTAAAATTTTTAAGTGTGGTTTTGAACAATCTTCCTAAATATAAAGTAGAGTTAAACTATACAAAGAGTAATATTTGATATAACTTTACTTCCTTCTATTGATCACTTGCATTTTGTGAAATGAAGAAATATAATAATTGTTCAAGTATCAATTTTATTTTATCGCGTTATACACAGTGTTGCAACACGCTGTTTTTTTTAAATTTGCCGCGGTTTTCTATTATCGTCTTTCCCTGGCCAGACTTTAACACCATATCGTTTGTGGTTACTATATTTAAGCAAATCGATTGCGGATGTGGTTAGATTATATACATATATGTTTAACCTATTTAAGGATGGAAAGTCATTTACTAAATAATAAGCTGTATAGTTAAATAATAAGAAAGTCGCTGTTTAGTTAAATAATAAGAAAGTAAAAATTTAGTTTTCCTTGCTCGTGGAATAAATTTAACGATCTGTTTTAAACATGCATCCTATTATGTAAGACATTAACGTAATGTTTCAGGTTCTGGCCAAGATACCCGATTGTTAGGTTACCACCTGGGGTCGTGTGCAGGGACGCACACAATGTCAGGACGGTCGATTGTTAGGTTTCAGTATTTTACCAATTAATTGCTTACGTCTTTAGGCAGAAAATAGTTGTAATGTTTAATTTATTAAGATTTATTGATCATGTAAACAGATTTTAACTATTTTAGATTTCATTTTGTGAAGTAGTCACTCTTAATTCGCAAAAAAATGGCAATACATTTGCTGGCTTGATTAGTATAATTTGTGGCGCGAAAATAAAGCGGTTCTCTGATTGGTTCACGACACTGATATCGCGTGACGTCGGAAGCCAATCAGAGAGCTGGATTTTCCCTCCAGAACGGTGGCTTGCTTGGCCAGGGGTTGGTGCCTGGAGGTCATTCTAGTGCTGATCGTCAACGGCGTAACATTACTGTCTTAACATTTATAATTGTTTGTAAAAGTGTATAATTGTAACTATAACGTAAAAAATAAAGTATTGTCGAGAAATGTCGGAGTTTTCTTGAAGTGCTGCTGCCTTACCTGACTGTTAAGTATAACAGTAGCAAAAAAATTTAGTGACTACCCAATTGTGTCACTTATGATTATGAATTTGCCATGCCATGGGTACATTTTTAGATTTAGGACTAGTATTACTAAGTACCAGACTAAAGTTACTGTCAACATAAACCACCCCAAACCCCCAAACGGCCAAACCTTCCCCCCATCCTTTTTTTTACAGTACCTAGATTGTCTGTTGCAAGCTGGGACTGGTTTTTTTTTTGCAAAATTAACCAATTAAGTTGTCCCTTTTAATAGGGGTGTAGACACTAAATAAAATAATCAATAATGTCATGTTTTCTCGAAAAGGGATTAAAAATGTAGTCAAATGGAGAAAAAATCAACGCAAGAGGTTAAATAATCACGAAGTTATAATTGTCCAAAGTTTTAAGAAGGGGTATGTTCTGTAGCTTTTTCGGCAACTTCATACGAAACCGTTTTCAGCTATCGACGCGGCCTGCCGTATCTTGACCTGCCTCACGTATTGTGACGTCAAATACAAATACAAATTATTTATTCTGCAAATAGGCCACAAGGCCACTTTTTACATGTCAAACGATAATTTACAATAAAAATAATAATCTTACAATAAAATTACAATAATACTTTAAAATTTGCACATTAAGGACTGATATAACAACACACTAAATGTCACAAAGTTAATGAAAACAAAACAAAATATGACCATTACATTCGATAAGAATAAGGTCTGTGCATTAACAGAAAGTTAATGATATTGGTTCAGTATTCCAGAGATCTATAAGGTCTCTGAGCGTCCAAATACAATTAATAATTCAATGTTCGTAGAGATGTATGGCTCTAAGCGTCAAAACTAAGTACTATGCCCTTGTAAGCATGAACAGTCCGGACTCCACAAACAGCACCCGATCACGAGTATGACGCATATCTCAGCCATCGTCAAACACTAAAACGGTTGCAGCTTCATAATTGTTTGAGATATCTGAAAGAAATTTCGTCGCTAGGCATGTTTTTTGCCTCCTTTCTTTTGGAGTAATAATAATTTTCTAGTCTACACCCCTATTATAATCATTAACATAAATAAATCTAAACATTAATTGAAAAACCAAAACGAACCCCATCCTCCAGATGAGGAAGATAAGACCGTCCGGCCCTATATGTGCATGGACATATCATGCAACAGCCGGGTGCTGTGTGCGGGCAGCCAGACAGTCCAGGATGATGCCTACCTCGTGTTCTGGGACCAGAGACAGACCAAGCCGCTGGGTGGCTACTGGAACTCGCACACTGATGATATCACACAGGTACATTCATCAAATTAAGTACTTGCAGATGGTTTTACTGCTGCAGTCAAATCTTAAAGTTGAACTTTGAAGGTTGATTATTAAATTTGTATTTTGTTACAGTGTTGGGTAGGACATGAAATTAAAATCGGTTTGTATGAGCACCTCATTTCCAAAAATGAGGTGGTACAATGTCCTACTTCAAATGAGATAAGGTACCATCTAATAATTAACATCAACCGGAAGTAAAAACAAGGTTTTTTTTCAAGTGTAGCATGCAATAGACCACCAATTACTTTCATGTTCAATAGTTTTACTAACCTTCCTCCACTACATACAATATTGTACCAACAGGTACCTCAAGAGTGAGTAACCCAACACTAAACAAAATAGTCCAAAAATCAAAGATGCCCTCATGTACAACAACTATTTGATATAAAGATCATCCATCATCCTCAAGCGTTTTTCCCGGTAGTGCCCTCAACTAGCCCAGAGTCTGCTTTGACACCTAATCCCAAGATTTGGCGTAGGCACTGGTTTTACGAAAGCAACTGCCATCTGACTGTCCAACTTAGAGGGAAAACTAGATCTTATTGGGATCCGACCGGGTTCCTTACGAAGTCTTCCTTCAACCTTGACCTTTTCCCGGTTTATTATCAAATTGTCGACACTCACTTCGTCGAATTTCACTTCAAAGTCAATGTTTCATGTATTTTCATTTCGTCGACAATTCAGTTCGTGGAATGGTCATTACAAGTAATTTTAAATCGTGTATTTTTACTTGTCGGATGATTCATTAAATAGATGTATAATGTCATGGAAAACGTTTTGCGATCCATTATTTCAAATGTTCTTAATTAACATACAAATATTACAAGGATTATTATTTAAAATTAAAATAGTTGGCATACACAGTTATCTATGGCAATTATTTTAACCCAACCTAACCTTACCAAACCGCCAGCGTGTCGACGTCACCCCGTACTTATAAACTCATAATACAATTGTTACGGTTGTTTGTTTTATACTGCGGGGGGGTCCGCCCCCCGAGCCCCCCTTTTTCTAGCTACTCTTATCTAGTTAACCTCCTGTAAGCAGTTGTTGTTTGTTTTGTAATGTTGTAATAAAAATTCGAATAAATTAAATTCGTTATTTTGTTGTTCTGCCATTTAAAATTTACCCAAAATGAATCATTTGCCAAATAATATTCCCAGAACAGTTATTCCATGAAATAATAAAAATTGGAATGATCTGGTCACGAAATAAAATTGCACCAAACAATAATTCGTGAACTACATGTTACTTGAAACGTTTTCGATGACATCAAATTCGATGAAAAGTTTGTCGACAAAATAAGTGACACCCCCTTTTCCCATATGAAACATCTGCCTTTGATTTCCAGGTGAAATTCCACAAGAAGAAGCCGAGCGTGCTAGCCTCGGGCTCCGACGACGGGCTTCTCAACGTGTACAACATCATGGAGCCTTCGGAAGACGACGCGCTCACCTACTCGCTCAACGTGGAGAACTCTGTGGAGAAGATCTCGTGGCTTAGCGACTCTCAGGTACGCAATGCCACTCCATAGTCCAGAGAAAGAAATCTTTTAATGAATTTGACATAGGAGAATGTCAAGTCTCTGGGCCAGCATGGGGACTACTGCCTTCCGTCTCACTCGTGAAAAGATACCTGTGCCCAGCAGTGTGACATTAATAGGCCTATGATACCTGAATGATGAATTTGACGGACAAGTATTGTGTGTCTCTTTTCCGCAAAAAACATATGAAAGATAGTCTTTCGTCTTTATGACGCTAGAGTTCCGGGACGTCACTGACCTCGAGCGTTTTCTCTCTCTCTCTCAAACGCCCGTGTGCAAACATTACTCTAGCGCCACCTAGTAAGCGCGCGGTCAAAATGGAATGGTAGCGGGCGGTGCTCGGCGCCCCCTAGGACCGCTGCGTCCGTGTGCAACGCACACCCTGCACCATAGGTAGAGACGCCTCTGCTCTCTCTAACAATTTGTATATGTTTTCATTTTTGAGATATTCGAATGGGATTGTCGTCATAAGGCATATTTTTTGCTTTCTTCCTTTTGGAGTAATAAATAATAATACAATTTCAGTCAACGACCTTATTGATTTATCAGATGCGTCTCTAGCCGTCCGTGTGCAATCATTACATTACGCAGAGCATTAGCGCGCTTCGCGAGCGGGGCGCCTCGTGAATGGCGCTCGGCGCCCCTTAGGACCGTGCGCCCGGGTGCAACGCACGCCCTGCACTATAGGTAAAGCCGGTTGTGATGAGTAATATGTATTTTTGTGGCAGGCATCATGTGTGACGCAGAGCAGCGACCTGCAGGTGTGGGACACGGAGCGCGGAGACCTCATCAGCAGCTACGACCGCGACAAGATCTCCAGGACCATCAAGGTAAACAGCTGGGATCAGATTCAGATAATTATTAAATAAGTAGGCAATTAATATTATCTAATATTAGCTTTAATATTCCGTCCGCATGGAACTCGTTTATATCGCAGCTCCTTACAAACTTTTACCCCCCCATTTCACCCTCTTAGGGGATGATTTCGGGGATTAAAACTATCCTATGTCACTCTCCATCCCTTCAAGTATCTCCACTTAAAAAATCACGTCAATTCGTTGCTCCGTTTTGCGGTGAAAGACGGACAAACAAACAAACACACATACACTTTCCCATTTATAATATTAGTATGGATACTAGAGTTCCTTTTTCCTTGATAGAAATTCGTCTACGCTATAACACGGTAGGTCAACAAGTAAGTTTTTTCCTAAATACTGCATCACTTGATGAGTTTATTATTTGGAAGAGTTTTGTATATCTTGACACCAATGACACTGAGTGACTTTCGCGTTTTGGCGAGTCGCGATCCGCAGAGTACATTCACAAGGTAATATCTGCCACATTAAAGCTCGCGAAATTATCAAACACCGGACACGTCAGATGGGAACGCGTTGGTTTATAATGATGTGCCAGAAAAACTTTGGATAGTTATTTATGTGGGATTCTGACGGGCCTCTTAATTAAAAATGAGATTGATCACTAAATACTTTATTTTGTATTACCGCGTATTTTGTTTTGCGTTAGCTTTTCGGTGAAGAAAAAACATCGTGAGGAAACCTGCATACATCTGCGAAGAAATTTAAAGGTGTATGTGAAGTCCCCAATCCGCACTGGGCCAGCGTGGGGACTACTGCCCGTTCCCCCTCATACATGAGAGGTGGCCTGTGCCCAGCAGTGGGACGTATATAGGCTGATGATGTGTGATGTGTGTGTATTAAAACACCTTATAAATCTAATTATTTCCCTTAATTCACGCACGCACTCGTTCCTCGTTCAAATCGTTCTCCCCGTCCCTTTCGCACCTCTCGTCATCCTTCTCGCACACTTACGTTCCGTTTCACCCTATTCCGTTACGTTCCATTCCTACATTTATGACTCTTCCAACCGACTAAAAATATTTTTGAGCATTGGAGGAGTGATGACCTGATGACCTGGTAAAGGTTGCGGGAGTCCGCTGGATGCGGGTGGCGAGGGATCGGTCACTTTGGCACTCTTTGGGGGAGGCCTATGTCCAGCAGTGGACGTCTTTCGGCTGATATGATGATGATGATGATTGGAGGAGTGATATGGTAGGACTAGTTTTCACTGTGTCGCTATCGTAAAACTAGATGGGGTGTTAAAGTGAACTCTGGCCTCTTTTAGCGTAGAATATATTTTTATTTATTGAAAATGGGGAAACAAACAGTTAAAAATAGCACACATGAATATTAAAAGTTATACAATACAAAAGCCAAAACAGTTTCCACTTATAAGTTAATATTATTATGATTGCTCAGACAAGACTATGTTATATTATAATGCCTATATTGAAATGTGAAATATACTATAGTACCTACAGTATATTGGATTAAAGAAGATATCATATATAGAACTATTGTTCTTTTTTAATAAACTATCTAGAGATAACGCTAGGAGGAAGTTGAGTTATATGTAGGAAACCATGGTCAATAAACTTTTTATGATCATGTTATACGACAGCCAAGTACAAAATGAGACTGTACAGCATCCAAACCTGTGCAGCCAAGACGAGACAATCTTACACAAATCGACCTAGTCCCAAACTAAGCAAATCTTGTACTATGGGTACGAGACGACGATAAACATACTTATATAGATAAATAAATACTTAAATACATAGAAAACATCCCTGACTCGGGAACAAATATTCGTGCTCATCACACAAATAAATGCCCTTACCGGGATTCGAACCCAGGACCTCTTGCTTCGTAGGCAGGGTCACTAACAACTAGGCTAAAGCGGTCGTTGTACAATAATAGGCTAAAACGACGTGAAATCCCAAAACTGGACCAGTGCTATTAAAGACGAGTGAATGTGCTCAATTGAGTACTCGCTCTGCATGCCACAACATCTCCATCACATCCGCTTATAGTCCGGAAGACTAATTGCAGATTTAAAAAAAATGTTTTATGTCTCAGATCTCTTTTGAAAGGGTTAGACCCTTTCAAAAGTTAGTAAAAGTTATTAGAAATGTAATCAATCATTGAAGCTTTTGCTTATTTTGAAATTTGTAGTTTTAAGGTGCAACGTCACTGACGAATTCCATACAATTTTCGTTCGGACTAGACGTCTAATCTATCGATGTCAGGAACTTGAAATTGTGATATTTAGATAATATATGACCCTCTTCTCCCGCAGTTTGAATAAATACACACAAAAACCAGTAATATTCAAACAATAGCCATTTGAAATTCATAAAATTTTACTCCGAGCCTTGTATGTGGGCGTGAGTTAGACACTGTCCGTGTAAATGACATGGCCGCGTCACAATGATAGCACGTTGCCTAAAACCTTCACTAGATGTCTTTAATATCAAACAAGATTAGTTCGATAGCGGAGTGAATAGTAGTAATTATACTCACCAGACGGTGACACCATCGTACAAACACATTTAGTTTGTGGTGAAAGAGATAGCATTATTTTTATCTTGCTACGCTGCTCATTTTGGTAATGACGTAAGAGCAATGTCGTTTGTTTTTGATAGACTGAAATTCAAGCAACAATGAATGAATTTCAATGCTTTGCTCTTTAGCCGTGATAGACCTACTTAAAGTCCACGGAACGATAATTATGCATAGGTACAGTTTGCGTCTTATTAGAAAGAAGTAAGATCCAATATTGAAACGTAATCTGTGCTACCGAACGTATACATATATAGGTTTTGATCAAATGACATACATACATACATTCACGCCTTTATTCCTAAAAGGGGTAGGCAGAACACCTGAAACGTATGTTCCAGCGCCACTTTTAGCATTAATGTTGGTATAAAATATCGACAAAATGTGATATTGCAGTGATAGGTTGCTTGCCCATCGCCCACATCACACTTCAACACCCACGGGAAGAAAGGGGTGTTGTTGATCAAATGAACCGTTTGAATCTCCAACTTGCAGATTATAAGCAAGTTTCGATTGAGTGAATGTTACGTAATGTAGCATTAAATATAACAGACAATTATTAGGAGTGTACCTGATAAATTTAAACATTCGCTTTAGTCGACTGCACATCGATTGACATTAAAATACCTACTGCAACCTATTTAGGAATCGACTGTTCAACTAGAATATTAGATTACCCCCAACATGTAAAGTAACTAAGTCACAATTTTTCTTCTTTACAATGTTGTGAGGGTAGAATTATACACTCGTAGGCATTCTTCGGTGCAGGGACTGATGCCAGTTACGACCGGTGGTTAGGCAAAGTTAGAAATATCCATTACTGGTATTTTTTAAAGCCTAGTGATATCTTTTTAATAACGGTATTATTTCGATACTTACTTAGATATTTTTTTGTTCTTAAGCGGGTCGACCTTGCCCTCCTCGCCGAAGTCGAAATATCGGTTACTTTTGTAACTTTTATGAAACCGTATTAACAGTACCGAAAAAAATGTCATAAAATATAAAGCTGCAGCCAGCTATGTCCCGGAGAAAACCGATATATTTAATTAATTTTGTTATTATTAACATACTACATATAGGGAATGCAAACCACCATCATGGAATCTCGAAATACCGGAATCCCCTACCGATTTTTCCAATATTCTAATACCAGAATTTAAAAGGACCAATGTCGAATTAAGTACTACATTACCGGTATTATTATTATTTTTATCCTGCTAGTATTGTAAATGCGAAAGTTTAGATGTTTATATGTATAAATGTTTGAATGTTTAGATGTTTGGATGTTCGTAACTCAATTACGCTTAAACTGCGCAACGTATTTGCCTGCCTAACCTCTTAAGGCCCATGGACCTACTCATAGGACTTAATCTGTCGAAGGCATTTAAATTATATTCAACTGGAATAGAGCTGAATTTGTTTTATTTCGGGCACTTTTCAAAACAAACGAAAGTCAACTCTATTTCTAACACAACGCTATTCCAATTCCAATGCCATTTTGTAATATATGATGAGCCTTAGCAGGAGCCTAGATTAAAATATAGGACAATTTTTTTATCCCGGATTCATGCAGACGAAACCGTGAGTGGAATCTAGTTTTTAATTTATAAAAAAAATGTCGTGCATTTGTAAAAAAAAAGGAACGCATAATGTAGTGTAGTTAAAATTATTTGTTAGTTGTTATTGTCTGTCCTAAGTAATTTTCCTACTGAAGAATAATCGCTTTTCCACTCTATTGATGCTGGTGGTAGGAGCACTATTTGAACTGGTAGAAGGTAAAATAGGCTTTCACTAGTATGGGTAACTTCTATGAATGAACATAGAACACCGTAAATGGGGAATGTAGGAAAAAATGATTCATTTTATTTTTTTCTGGTAATTTCGTTCTTTTTCTCTCAAAAAAACGTAGGTAGTTTTAGGTTTGTTAACTGATTACACAAACGTTACCTAACATAAAACTTTACTAAACCTTTGGTTGTAAACATGAATGTTAAAAAAATATTATGCATAAACTCTTACTACTGTCGGTTCAGGGAGGGCACTAATTCTATTGTATAGACAGTTTCCAAATTTACAATGACTCCCTGAACAGATAAAAGCAGTGGTCAAAAACAGCCCCATAGGTATTTTTAAGTAAATAGGTTGGTTTTCCGGTGAGAGATGAGTGTTTAATTTTATATTAGGTAATATACCAATAGTAATGTTTTGACAAAAAAAATAAGCTGTAAAACTTCCAATAATGTCTTCCAAAACACAAAAACACAAATGTATTGTTGACACTTTTAATTTCAGACTTATTTTACAAGAAAAAGTGAACTTTTTAGTGCGTTTTTTAGCATTAGAAAGAAGGATAAAGAACAAAGCACGAGGTCTTTTATATAAGACACTTTATGCCACACAGTTGTCAAAGTAGGTTCTCTATTGTATGGGCAAAAATCATTTCCCAAAGTGTCACTTCCCTAATGATCATTTGGCAAAAAATCACTAGTCAAATTATTGTTTCGCATTTTATCACTTGGCAATATCTCCTATGGCAAAATATTACTTCGCAAATTATTGTTTGGCAAAGTTTTACATAGTCAAGTTACATTTGGTCAAACGTATTATTTGGCATAACATTCGTTTTCCAAATTATTGCATGGCATACGATTTAGACCCTAATTGTGTAGTTCATACGAAATCTATTTGAGTGAGATTATTAAATATTTTGCTAAGCAAGTAGTTTTAAAGAAACAAAAGTAAATAATTTACAGGTAAGATTATATGTTCTTTTGTACTGTAGGTATGCAAATAAGCAGCATGCATGCAAGCAAGCCCCGAGTCGGTTTCGCCCTTTTCATCGAGAGTCTCCAGCGAATCGACGCCACCCCGCTGCGCGGGGTGTCTATTTCTGGTCTGAGGGACACAAGTGAACTCTAACCTAACCGAGCAAAAACAAAGTTCGCTTATGACAAGCCATTTTTTCCACCCTGATACGTAATGTGCGAAATGAAAATTTGAACAAATGTTTTGTTTGGAAAACAATATTAGCCCGAACAAAGTCTTTGCTTAATAAACTTTTGTCTTAATAACACTTGACAAAGCAAAATTATGCCAGATGATATTTTGACCAAATCAACAAAATGCGAAACAAAAATGTGCTATTTGTTCGTTTGGGAAATGAAACTACTGCCTATAAGTTTTGTGGGAAGTGAAATTTGGCGAAAAATATTTTGCCGAAACAGCAGGATACCGTCAAAGTATGTCAAACCGCCATTAAAAAACCGGTCAAGTGCGAGTCTGACTCGCGCACCGAGGGTTCCGTGCAAACTAACAATTAACTCAAGGTAAAGTAAAAGTCCCAATATATTTGTTAAATTACTTATTTTAACCCAACACAATAGAATTCAATTTACAAACAACGAGTAACTTTTACACCAAGTCAATTGAATCGCGATCTTTTTTGACCTGCTATTGAAAATAAATATACGCGTCCCAATCCCAACCCCATTAATTCTAGAAAAATCTTAACAGCGCGAATGGGGTCAGCGCCATCTATCGGCCCCATTTGGTACTAACGTGCAAGGGCAATCGGCTTAGTATGTATGTTGGTCTTTTAGCGATTATTGTTTATAACGTGAACCGATCTCTATTATTTTTGTTTTATTTGAAAGAGAGTATTTCTATTATAGTCTTATAGGAATTTCAAAACGTAAAAATACTTATAAAGTTGATTAAATTGCAAACTTAAATAGGAAAACATTTTTGTAAATAAAACAAAAAATATGCTAGATACAGAAAAAGAAAAACTTTTCCCGTAATATATATATGTTTATCTTAATCGCAAGTAATTATTTCAAATTTTTCGCTTGAATAACTTCGGAGATAAAGGGGGGGAATGGTATTTTTTTTTACATTTTCCTTCATAGATCAAAATTTTCCGAGTGTAGAAAAAAAAAGAAAAACTGCTTCAAAAAGTGCAACTCAAGCCCTTTCGAATGATACCCCACTTGACCCTATAGTTGAATATTTTTTTTTGCCCTCTCCTCATATTCGTAAGTTTTTATAGAAATTTTCCATGCACGCGGATAACTCTCATTTATAACCATTCCAAGTTTCAAGTTGATAGCTTGAGTAGTTCGTGAGATATTTCACTTTGTGACAGACAGACAGACGGACGGAGTCGCACCAGAAGGGTTCCTTTGTTACCATTTTTGGTACGGAACCCTAAAAAGACAGATCATTGTTGTCGACCCTAAAATGATGGAAGTGTTTTTATTATTTATATCTAAATAATACTTACAATATATTTATAATATATGTTTATTTTGAATGTTTTTATTATTTTACGTCACACCTGGCCATAATGGGAGTTTTACTGCACGCTGCGCGTACGGGAAAACTCGCATTGTGGCCAGGTGAAGACGTAAAATTTTGTACTTAACACGGGCGGTAATTCGTAAAGCCCCAGAGCGCATATTTATGGCCCTCACCTTCGGTTCGGGCCACAAACACCTGCGATCTGGGGCATTCACGAATTCACCGCCCTAGTTACGTAATGTACTATTACTCTGTAATTTTAAATTTCGTTATTCAGTTCTCGAAAGGTTCCTTAAATATAAAAAATCTAAAGAAGAAGAGGTTTGAAACGATCGGTTCGTATTTTTCGCTATCTAAATTGTCAAAATTGACAATCGTATCTCGTTTTTTTTCCTGTTTTCTTGCTAATTAACAAATTAATTAATTCAGATGACGAGATTATTAAACGAGTATCTATTTGTTAATTAATATCTAGATTTTATTTTTCGCTGTGTGTGGTGGTGTGCGGACTACGATGGAGCTACCAGAGGCAGGCCCAAGTGGCTTGCAAAAAAGACCGACTCGTTCTCTCCCGAACGTTTTGCCTTCAACAAAAGCAAAGAGACAGAAACAAAGTCCATTAACAACAAATGAGAAACGTTGGTGTTCAACATTTACAAGTCGGTGTGTGAACTTTGCAGCAATAATGAATTTCCGTGTCTGTTTAATATTTATCCCAAGCAGAAAAGGTTGACGACGACTTCTTCTTTGTTTAGCGTATTACTAATCCCAAAAAAACGCACTATAATGTGCAACCAAATGTTGATAGGTATTTTTATCGAAGCCCCGGTAATCCCCGCATTGAGGTCCAATTGATTTTTTTGTCTAGTATCCGCACATTTCGTTTGATCAAGTATAATACACATTGTATTTATTTCGTTTTTGACGATTATAATAATGACTTCATGTGAATTGGCATAATAAATAATATATCAGTTTATATTACGTTCCACTGCTGGGCACAGACCTCCTATCATGGACGAGACTGAAATGAAAAAAATAACGGTACCATAATTATACCGGTTTGGAAAAGGATTTATAAAAGTTTCAGTACAATTAAAAATAAATACCGGTAACCGATATGTATTTCTACACGGATCCGGTACCGTTACGTTGGCGGCGCGGCTAACCTTTACAATATAACGCTATTGTAATGGAATACCGATTCCATACCGGTATAACCGTAAGCGAAATCAGTCCATGCTCGTAAGTCAGCCTTTAAAAACAAAATTGTTGGCCAATTGTTAAAAACTGAATCGATAACAATATCCATATACTTAATTGAACGAGCGAGCGAGACGAACGGGGATTTTCATTTCAGCTAGGCAATTATTCCAGATTTCCAGATTCGCGTTTAAAAGTTCTTTACGCAAGTTGTTTGCTAGCAGAGCCGTAAATGCTTAGTGTTGCTGTTCTCTATTTTCGTCTGTTTATATCGTATACATATACGTATATTGTATGAAGGTATTTATATGTATTTTATTTATTTGTCTATTGTCGTTATTTATTATGTATGCATAACCACTGTGTGTTTATATCTGTAGTTACACCGCCCACAATTTGTCTGCTTTGCCCAAATGTTGACTGGTAGGGAATGCTTACAGCTTTAAGTCCGCCTTTTGTACGATATGTTGTTCTTTTGTTCAATAAAGATTAAATAAATAAATAAATATTCTTTCGTATGTCCGGCTGTCTAGACTTCTCCTCTATATGTCGTAGGTAGCTATTTCTCAACCGATTCTCGGGAAAATTTGTGAGCTGATTTGAAAATTATACAGAGTGACATTCAATCCGAAACTATAAGGGACACGGAAATTTGCTCTAAGGAGTCACCCAGACTGATTTTAGAAAGAATAAAAACTGCATTTAACATAGTACACAGTCAAATCTGTCTAAAAATCCGAGTTCGTTTTTTGCGTATAAAATGTACCTAAGTATACTTACTATGCCTAAAGCATGGCTATGTCCCCCCAGTAAGTTCAGTCATCCATCACCAGTGAAAGATTTTTTATAATCGGATAAGTGGTATCGGAGGTTATACCGTACATAAAAACATACAAAAAATATCACTTTACAATAATCGTTCCGGTAGCATAGTGGTTCAGGCATGCGACTGTCAAACGGCGGTCGTGGGTTCGACAGATAAGTTTCATCTCATATTTACCTAAACAAGACATTCAATAATTTTGTAAGCAAATGCCCATAACCCAGCCATTGAAGATTAGTAATGAATGAGTGAAAGCATCATAAACGTATAGAAACGTAAACGCGTGAAAAAGGCGAATTCGAATTTTGAATTTTGACGTTCATCGAAAACAGTACCATATTGTCAAATGATATATTTCTCTCTTTCTGACGCGGTCTAGGTCCGGATTCGAGAGACTGGCCACTAAGAGTTTTGATATACAAACTCGCCTGTTATTCACAAAGCTTACTAAATTCGTCCGTACGGTAACGCAAAATTGTTACTAACTTTGAGGTCATTATTTTAGACGCGACTCACGGGCGAATACAAAACATTTTGTGAATAATACGTAGCCTCTCTGATTGTAATTAATTAATTATGTAGTACCGCAACTGCGGGTGAATATGAATATAATAAATCAAAGTACTAATATACTTACTGAGTATAGGTAGTTACCTTATTCCTTATAACGTTAGATTTTTGTAAGGAAAAATACCTCTTTTATCTTCCTTTCTAAATATTGTACTTAGTAGTGTTATTTCGATTATTTAATGTGTTTCAAATAGAACAATGTAAATGTTTTTGTTTATCAAAATGGTTTTCATGACGCGAATGACTTGAAGATTTACGCACGATTTGTCTAATCTCATGTGGAATAGGGTATAGAATAGATAAAGGTAGTACCTACTTTGTTTTTTCAACAGTAAACCTACGGATACTCATGAATCATGATTTTCTAAGTAAATGAAAGGCGTAACATCTTTTTAAATGATATACCGATCTAAAATAGTATTTATGTAGTATGTAACATGTAAGAATAGGTCTGCCATAAATATAGTAGGGTATTTTTGTGGTTCATCTAGATACAATCATGCTTATCAAGAATTTATAAACATGTTTAAGTTAGAAAAAGATACTTTTGCACATTATAAGTAAATCTAAGTTAGTTGAGACGATCATATTGGTTTAGAAATCCAAATAGAAAAACAAAAAAGTAGTATGTCCGTCGGGATTTGAACCCGGTTCAAGGATGGCGTTATAGGCAGATTTAAGCAAAAGAGATGCGCACTGCGCTACCGCATGACATTAGGTAACGAGTAAAAAAGTCAGCTGCATTCATATTGTAGTCTAGAGTGCCTGCCACAAGTACATTTAGTTTCACTATTTCCTAATAGAGGCGCTACTATAGATTTAGTTTTGCGCCCTCTAGTTTGATTTATGCAAGATGTTTGACAATGACAAACTCGAAAGTGACATTTAGCTACGTTAGTCTGCGTAAATTCACGGAAAAGCACTTTTATGCATATTTTCGGACTACATTTTAAAAAGAAACACTGTTTAGTGCATATTGATTGCGATTCATACGTAGCAAGCTCTTCGGCTTCCGCAGTTTGAAACACATGTTGGTACTCGTCACGGTTTTGCGTAAAACGATGAGCAACCATCGAAATTATATATCGCGACATCTGTTAGCAACAGCTCGACAGGAACCAGTGACGTTGAACCTTAAGAAATTGCTATGCTCAACAGAGCTCATGTTTAACTGTACCTAGCTTTAAGATCTATTAGGGTGTTACCACACCAATCGATCGATGCCATCAATCGATATCGATCGATTGGTGTGGTAGGTTTAGGTTAGGTGACACTGATAGTAGAAACTGTCGGCCAAATCCACGAACGGCATCGATCGATTGGTGTGGTAACACCCTTATATTATACTAAAATGAAACGCAATAAATGCTTGAATGCTTGATTGATTGATTGATAGAAAGGCGGCCTGACCCTAATGTGTGTTACAGCGGAGCAAGGGAGACGACTGCTACCTGGTGGACACGTTCCGCTCGGCGGACGGCGAGTGCGTGATGCTGGCCGGCTCGCTCGCGGGCACCGGGTGAGCTCGGTTATACTCTATTGTGGTGCACGAAGGTTCACTTTAGCGATGTGCCCGAATTTTGGAACTTCAACCACGAAAACCAGTAAATGGCATCTGTTATGTTATAAATCTGCGACACTCGGCATGTTTCATCTTAACACAAGAGCTCTCCTACATTATAAAGGAGTAAAGATTGTGAGTGTGTGACTTTGTAAGTTTTGTGGGAGTAAACATAATGGTCACTGTTTCACAAAAAAAAACTAATTAGTAGAGTGCTTTTGCGGTTTCATAAACCACCACTTTGGCGTAGTTAGAGCCTACGAACCCGGAGGTCTCTCCGCCGCACTACGCCCTGTTAACCCTGTCGCTGCTTGATCGGGGACTGGTTATTCGTTATATCAACCACCACCATATCTGATGGCCGTTCACTATCCATCACCTGTGAGCCCGTTGGTAGCCTGTAGCTCAGCCAACAAGATGTATTATGGCATCTAAAACAAGGGTGTCGTTCCCAGGAGTGTCCTCCGCACGGTGACGGCGACCAGCAAGAGACTCCAGCCGACAACCAACTTCGTCGGGAACAAACAGATCGTGAGGTGCTGCTCCTACAACGCTGAGGTATGTAGATAGATATAGGCAAAATAGTTTTATGATCAGAGAGCAACGGCTTAAATTATGTGTTTCAGAGGTTTGAAGACCTGGACCTATTCAGCGCAAGTGTTCCTTCAGTGAGAAGACGCTTATCTCGACAATTTTTCGCTAGAGATAGAGAAATGGTTTACGTAACTTTTTAAATCATGTAGCCGTATCAAGACGCAAAAGCGCTGTGTTTTCGTTTGGCTTTTGCCGACTTATTTTTTACATATTTACTATAGGTGAGGATCTGTAATTACACTGTCAGTTTCAAATTTATCTGTTAAATTAAGAGCAAATGTACATTAACCAAAATAAGGATAAAAACATTTATGATAATTTATTCATTTAAACTTTATTGCAAAAAACGATAAAGTACAAAAGGCGGACTTAATGCCTAAAGGAATTTTCTACCAGTCAACAATAGACATAGGGCCAAACAGAGACTTTCAAACGGTGGGTGGGATGATTCTTTTCTGTCTTTTCAGAAGCCAGTGAAGTTATAATTATTTTAAGTTTGAAATTTTGTTGGACTCTGCTTCTAATTAACAATTTAATTGATTATATATCCTTTACTTAGAAAAAAACCGCTATTATAAATTATTTCCGAAATTGTACTTTTTTCGTACAAGTTGTCAGTTCGTTGACTGGGCTAGCGAGGGATGTGCATTTGTCTATCTGTCAGCCCGAAGAATCCTCCAATCCATTAAGGGTCGGCAGCGCATTTGCGATTCTTCCGTCGCAAAAGCGTCTATCATCTGGTTATCATCAGTCAGGCCGTCTGCCACTGCACGGTGACAATGTCACCAATAAAGCAGCAATAAACATAATGTCATCATATATATTAATTTATATAGGAAGATCATCAGCTTAAATACTTCACAGTAGCTTAAAACAGTAGTGACAGTGTAATTACAGATCCTCACCTATAGTAAATATGTAAAAAATAAGTCGGCAAAAGCCAAACGAAAACACAGCGCTTTTGCGTCTTGATACGGCTAAATCTATATAATTACTTCCGGCCGGAAAGTTTGGTGGATTCACGAATGAAACATCTTAGAATAACGTTTTAAAACGGTATTTTTCCTGACTACACTCTCAACATAGTTCACCAGGAACACAACACCGAATAGTGGCTGCCGCAAATATGAGCGAGACGTCATTCCGTTGTATCCTGACTCTCTTACACCATTCTTCTAAAGCCGCGTCTCCATATTGCGCGGCTGCCACGCGAGCCATGTTCGACCCAAACGTGTAGTTTGGCTCGCGAGCCAAAGGACCATGGACAACTTTGTATGGAGCCTGGTCCTAAATCCAACAAAGCTGAAACTTAGGTCATTAAATAGGTCTTTATATCTACTTCAATTCGTTCTATGGGCACTAAGTTGAATTCCATTGCAGAACTGAGATATTCATATTTAAGTTAAAGTGAGTAGGATGTATGAGAAAACGGGTTCTCTCAGTGAATACATATTCAGAATTATTAGGGTAAGGTTAGTGTGTAAAATAAACATTTTTTTTGTAGCTAATTAATTGTTTTATTAATAAAATATGAATATATGCCACGGTCGATGTGCCTTAATCATTAGTACATTTTGTCATATCTACCCTCCACAATACTAAATATGAATATTCTCCGAATGCGTTTTTTATTGCTTGTACTACTGACTGTGACTAAAATACGAATATCTTCGTTCTGCAATGGAATTCGACATTGTGCCTATAGAATGAAATAAAGTAGATTTAAAGACCTATTTAATGACATAACTCTCAGTGCTGTTGGTTTCAGGACCATTTTGACGCATGGTCCTTTGTCACCATGTTTCTACAAGCGCGGCTGCCGCGCGCGGCAAGGCGATCCGTCACGATCGAGAGTTCGAGAGTCGATCGACCAGTCTGTACTTGACAACCATGGACGTATCACGTCATAAGCGTGCGGCTGCCGCTATTATAATTATATTTATAACAATATTAACAAGAAACCAAAACGGAAAGTTCAATGGTGGTGTCGCGAACAGTCAGTTCGCGATGACTTTACTTCTTTGGTTGTCGGGAGTGTCGCGAATCATGTCAGTTGATGATATCACGAGGACTAACTCTTGGTCGTAGCGTGTAATACCGCCTTAAGAGATTATGTACTCTGGCAAGGTTGTGTTATATTTGTCACTGAGGGTAAGCCAAGAATTGTAGTCTTTTGCGTATTTAAACGTATAACGCCTTTAAAGATACCTCTTTTATTGTGTACCATTGTGCATTGGCGAGTGTCGGAGTAAGCTGTATAATTTAATTAAAGTACGACACTTTTCGTTATCCATGTCAACTGCCGCGCGAGCCAACTCAAATCAAAACACACCCGTCCTAACTGTGCGCGAACAAAACACTGACGTTCCTTTGCCGCGCGCCAAAATACCGACGACAAATGGTTCGTCGCGAACCATGTTCGAGCGCGGCAACGTTCGAGCTGGCTCGCGCGGCAGCCCGGTATCCATTGCACGCGGCTGCCTCGCGAGGCAATGTTCGATGGTTTGCCGCGCAATATGGAGACGCGGCTTGACATAATTATGAATTGTTTTGTTTGCAGCGAGACATCTTAGTAACGACAGGCGAATCCGGCCTCATCAGCATATGGTCGGCGGGCGGCGGCGAGGCTCGCGATCAAAATGGCGTCGCACACAAGCTCGCGGCCTCCGTCAACAAGATGCGCGTGCGGCACAAACACAAGCCGTACTGACCAATATACTGTAACGCCATCACTGATGTTTCATTAACACTAAAGCTGACCTACTGTCGTTACATTACAAAATGGCGTCGCGCACAAGCTCGCGGCCTCCGTCAACAAGATGCGCGTGCGGCACAAACACAAGCCGTACTGACCAATATACTGTAACGCCATCACTGATGTTTCATTAACACTAAAGCTGACCTACTGTCGTTACATTACAAAATGGCGTCGCACACAAGCTCGCGGCCTCCGTCAACAAGATGCGCGTGCGGCACAAACACAAGCCGTACTGACCAATATACTGTAACGCCATCACTGATGTTTCATTAACACTAAAGCTGACCTACTGTCGTTACATTACAAAATGGCGTCGCGCACAAGCTCGCGGCCTCCGTCAACAAGATGCGCGTGCGGCACAAACACAAGCCGTACTGACCAATATACTGTAACGCCATCACTGATGTTTCATTAACACTAAAGCTGACCTACTGTCGTTACATTACAAAATGGCGTCGCGCACAAGCTCGCGGCCTCCGTCAACAAGATGCGCGTGCGGCACAAACACAAGCCGTACTGACCAATATACTGTAACGCCATCACTGATGTTTCATTAACACTAAAGCTGACCTACTGTCGTTACATTACAAAATGGCGTCGCGCACAAGCTCGCGGCCTCCGTCAACAAGATGCGCGTGCGGCACAAACACAAGCCGTACTGACCAATATACTGTAACGCCATCACTGATGTTTCATTAACACTAAAGCTGACCTACTGTCGTTACATTACAAAATGGCGTCGCGCACAAGCTCGCGGCCTCCATCAACAAGATGCGCGTGCGGCACAAACACAAGCCGTACTGACCAATATACTGTAACGCCATCACTGATGTTTCATTAACACTAAAGCTGACCTACTGTCGTTACATTACAAAATGGCGTCGCGCACAAGCTCGCGGCCTCCGTCAACAAGATGCGCGTGCGGCACAAACACAAGCCGTACTGACCAATATACTGTAACGCCATCACTGATGTTTCATTAACACTAAAGCTGACCTACTGTCGTTACATTACAAAATGGCGTCGCGCACAAGCTCGCGGCCTCCGTCAACAAGATGCGCGTGCGGCACAAACACAAGCCGTACTGACCAATATACTGTAGCGCCATCACTGATGTTTCATTTACACTACTGCTGACCTACTGTCGTTACATTACAAAATGGCGTCGCACACAAGCTCGCGGCCTCCGTCAACAAGATGTCCGTCAATACACTGTAGCCAGCGAACGAAAAAACCGCCGCAAAATAGCCTCACAGAATGGGTGCCACTGCCATCATGCGGAGATGGGGGTGGGGTGTCAAAACGCACAACCGATCCGTAGTCCCACCAATTTGCTACACTGGTGTGACTATGGATTGTGATGTGCGGGTTTAGCCGGACACACGTATCCCTCAGCCTGAAGGGCTATCGAGGGTTTCCTAGTTAACTCAGACGGTAAGGAGCCTAGCAGGAGCAGGGGTGAATGAGAACAGCGGTCGAATTAATAGTTAAAACTGGGTCTTGTCGCTCTACCCGGGGCTCTATATACTAACGGTACGGGGCACGGTTGCCGAACAGATACGATTCGGGGCGGTAAGAGGCGGGAACGGCGGGATAGTGATACTCCGGCAGTGCACTCGGTATCCAAGCGGCCTGAGACAACGGGAATCCTATCAACTCACTCCTCCGGCAACACTCGGGAGCCAAGCGGCCTGAAAGTCGGGATGCCACGGCAACACTCGGTAACCAAGCGGCCTGAGGCGGGGAGGATGGGAGGGCGAGGGGGAGAGAGTTGGGCACACGGCGAGCCGCTAGCCAAACTCTGGCGGTCCGGCCTTTTTTTTTTTTTTTTTTAACCTGACTGTTGCTATAATAGGAGGGACCCAATATAGCGGTCGAACTGCGTGGCTGGAGGGTGGCCTGGGGAAAATCCAGGGGAAGCCTCCGGCACGACCACGCGGGGAAGTTTGTACACTGGAATACTGAGTTTGCGCTCCAGTGAGATTGGTTGAACGGTATCAACCGAATCTTGTGTAAGGTGTGGAGTTCGGAGATGAGTTGAAACGAGTGTTCAAGACAAATTATGCTTTATTACTGGGATTATACATGTGTAGTAGTTCTATATATAAGCGTCCTATAAGCTACGTACATATCTATATCTAGTATACACCACACTGGGGTGTAAGTGGTATGGAACTACTGGGAGTTTTATCGCTGGTTCGCTAAAACCTAGCCTAGCTGAGAAGAGTCCAGCAAGAAACTCAGCTAGGCCCGACTTGCGTCGGACTGACTCTACCCGGTATGCGGCGGTACCGGGACGAAAGCGGACTGTATGTGTCTGTGTTGTCTCGCGGTGGACGTCCCCGCCGGCGGGAACGCTGAAGTGTACGCGATGTGTTGGACGCCGAAAGCGCAGCGTTCCATCTTGTAACGGCGTAATATTTTAATTTATTGGCATCGTGTAGCACTGCCTCTAAACATCAACACAGCATCTAAAAAGAAGTCTTAAACAGCTTTAATTGTGTTGTAATGAACCTGTGGTCTGTGTTGTCAGCTTAGGGAAAAATCCTATTTTTAAATATAAAATTGAGTTTTTAATGCAACTTGGTAGCAATCAAGATCTAGATAGGTATATAGAATTTTGTTAGTGAACTTACAAATTCCAAGTTTGAAAATGGGGCTAATTCTGAATTAAAGGAAATTACAAAGAATTAGCAATCCCCAATTTAATTTTCATATAAATTAATAGTAGCAGGTTTCAATTAGGTGAGATAAAAAATTAAAAGACAGTATTCAGGATTGGATAATTTATTCCACTGCAATACCAGAGATAAGGCCTGAGGGCCAGTGGGTTTCCCAAGATGTTCATGGGGCCATTTTTGAATTCGCGGCTGACACAGCAGCATCAGGTTTCTGAAGAAATCTTATTTCTGACCCATTGGTGGTCACCATTTTGGGAGCTGATTCCGTACCGGTGTCCTGAAAGGGAGACGAACCGTGAGTATTAATTGTGATGGATTGAGTGTAATTCCGCGTGGCGCGAAACACGAGGAATTAGGTAGTAATCTGTTCTCTGGTCTTTTCAGGAGAGGAATTCAGCGAGGAGGGAGTTTCGCGATAGGAGGAACTATGAAAGTTATATAGTTCACTATTGGTAAGATAAACTTACCCATTCTGTGAAGGTTTCATGTCGGCGTGTAGTAGGTACCCACCGTTCACTAATTAATCCAATTTAATTATTTTCAGTGAACGGGAAATTGAGAAAGAAGGAGAAGGATTAAGAAAGTGTTTGTTTGTTGGAAATGCTTCTTGTCTAGCAGCTTCGGCATCGGGTCCCTCTAGCGAGACGGAGGAAGCTACCCAGTTTCAAGGTCCGCCTGCTGTCCGGTCGCCTTCCACAGCAGTAAATTCAGGTGTGTTCGCTCCAGTTCGAAACAGGCATACCAAAAATAAAGATATAATTGTGTAAATAATTATAGTTAGAAATTTTATCCCTGGTGCCAATCCATTGCCATATTAGTATTTAAGAAGTACAGTGTAATAAAGGTGTAACTTACTCATGGTAGAGATTCCAGTCCTTTGGACCTAGTGTTACACGACCCAGCTCTATCCTTAGCAATCGAAATAGGTCAGGATTCTTAGATTGAAAGGTTGACTGGTCTCGCCATGACATGCAAATTGGTGTAAGATATATACAGCTTCCGTTACAGTTACGGTGCCTTCCTGTGAAATAAAGAGTATAATAGTATTTGGCAATTGTTTCTTTCATATCCAAAGCTTTCCCAGGGTTTTAGCTTCATTACTGACCTTATTAGTTCTTATTTTTTTCTTGACAATTTTCTGCGACAGTGTTTTGAAGGGGCACATAGCCGGGAGAAAGCACTTGTTACAGTGGCGCCCAACGTTAAATCTTTCTTTTTTTTTTTGATATATTTTCACCCAGGGAAAGTTTTATGGCACTAGAGGTTTTGTGTAATTTCGTATAGGAATCACCTGTGAACTCACCTTGTGTACATAATTGTGTTCTTTATTTATAAACCCCTACTATTTACCACATTTGTGGCTGGTTTTAGGCAGTATTTCATTGGTATTTAGTAATATTTGATAACACATTGACAAATTTTGGAGGTTATTATAATTTGCTGACACTAGCATTTTGACACATGTACTTAAGCTTTTTTCGTTTTGCGACGTTACGAAATTCCGAATGTCCATTTGACATGTTTCAGGCGGAAAACCTTGTTTAAGCAGCCGTTTGGTTGAAATATTTCTGATTATTTTGAGAATATTAACAAAACTTGAGACAAATCTTTGTCAGCCATCTTGTGTACAAAACAATACTTACTTTTCAAAATTAACAATTGTAGATTTAGAATTATATTTAAAACTTAGATCCATTCTGCATTAAGGATAGCTTTATACATTTTCAGTGTTGGTTTCTTATGTTGTACAACAAAACTTACGGTGTATTTTGAGATACATTATCATATAGTTATACACTTAGGAACTAGAATAACAACAATCAGTAGCACTATTTAGCTTTATTACAATCAACATTGTTGGTTACACAGACATTTGGTTACTTACATTGTAAGGCAAAGGGATCAAATTTTATCATCAATTAATATTACAAACATGGAACGCCAAATTCAGTTTCATAGTTTGCTCAAAGATGAACTTGTTTATGAGGTACAAATTCGGTCTGAAACACCAGCAACAACTGTTGAAGGTTTGAGGAAGCAGTTGCGAGGTCTTATTGTTGAGGCTCCAAGCGAGGTCATACTGGACACTCCTTTCTCAGCAGAGACCGACCTTAACGTGATTTCGGAGAAGCTTTCAGAGTTATCTTCCTTGGTGGATAGGCACACTAGGCATAAAGATCGATACACCGCGAGTCGAACAAGGGCCTTAGCACACCACTTGTTCTATCGGTTGGGCCGGATAAAACCGGAATTGAGCGCTGAGCATTTGGCTATTAAGGCAGCTTCGCAGTCCAGATTGGAGGCATTGTTGGTTAAGGTAGACAGTTTTAATCCAGGATCAGCAGTGTCTGGCGTTACTCCTGAAGCAATGACAAGCGACTTTAGAGATTTGCAATTACAGTGTTCATCAGACTTAAGTATTTCCAAATGGGGAGTCAAATTCAATGGTAGTACAGACCCGCGCTCATTTTTAGAGCGTGTTGAGGAGCTGAGGGAAGCAAATAACGTTCCAAGTTCAAAGTTATTTAGAGCAGCTCCACATTTGTTTGTCGATCAGGCTCTGATATGGTATCGTGGTATTAAGGAATCTGTGAACAATTGGAATGACTTAAAGCATTTGCTTTTGGATGAGTTTGAGCCTTGTGATTATGACCATAGACTAAAATTGGAAATTCAGTCAAGAACACAAGGTGATAACGAGCCAATTCATTTATATTTTGCAACCATGTCTGGTTTGTTTGGTAGGTTGAGGACGGCTTTATCAGAGGAGGCAAAGTTGGAGATTTTATTGCATAACATTCGCCCAATATTTACCCAACAGTTAGCCTTACTGGAGATTAACACGGTGGCAGAGCTTAAAAGTAATTGCAGGAAGCTAGAAGGGGCATTGCAGAGGGTTAAATTATTTGCAGAACCGCCCAAGGTTACTTCTAGTACACTTTGCAGTGAATACGCCTTCAAAGGGAAATCGTCCTCGGTAAATGCAGTTGCAGTGAACGGGAATGCGGCCTATAATGCGCCTAACCCGAAACCCGACACTTCGAGTTCGCGAAGAACTAACAATTTCTCATCGGCCGGTCGAGGCAATCATTATAGTGCTCCAGGTACGTCAGGGTCCTCGGGCAGCATACCAGTTTGCTACAAATGCGGCGGCACTGCACATAATTTCCGTTTTTGCAAACGTGCAAAGCAGCACATAAAACCAAATAATGGTCCGAATTGTCAAAGTGACGCGACAGATAACGGCAAATCGTGTGCGCAGCAGGGGAGCGTTCAAAAACCAAATACGCAAAATTCAAAAAACTGATTGAGAACCGTAGCGATTTTAGCGATGAAATAAAACGCGATATATTAAATTCGATTGATAAGTTTAATAGTTATTCCTCAATCGCAACGGTTTATTTTGCCCCAAATAAAGAGGATATTCGACCTTACTTAAGGGTTAACGTAAATAATTTTGAGATTTACGGTTTGTTAGATTCGGGAGCCGGAATTTCTATTCTAGGTAACCAATCTCATTTGGATTTCATTAAGTTTGGGTTTAAGTTGAACCAAATGCACACGTCACCGAAGTGTAATGTGGCAAACGGAGTTGAGGTTGAGACAATAGGATATATCTTTGTCCCCGTTACATTTAATAACATAACACATGTAATTAAGTTTATTGTGATACCCAGCATTGTCTCAAACGTTATTTTAGGAGTGGATTTTTGGCAGTCCTTTCATCTGGCACCGGAAATATTTAAAAATATTGATTATATGGCTTCACCTGAAACTTATTTTAACTGCAATGGGTTAGATGCAAGACAGGTGCACACAATACAATCATACGACCATTTGTCAACGGCCGAAAAGGAACTCGCGGATGCCGCAGTAGCTAAATTTAGGGAAATTTCGTTCGAGGAGAAAGGTCTAGGCCGAACCAGCTTGATAGAACATGTGATTGATACTGGCGACGCTTTACCTATCAAAACGAAACAATACCCCTTGTCAGCCGAGAAACGCGCAGTTTTAAGTTCCGAACTCGACCGTATGTTAGCTTTAGATGTAGTCACACCCTGCGAGAGTCCGTGGAGTAACCCGGCTTTATTAGTGAAAAAGTCTAACGGTGATTGGCGTTTTTGTCTAGACTGTAGGAGGTTAAATTCGGTGACGAAGGGGGATTCGTACTCCATTCCTTACATACCGCAAATTCTGGACAGCTTAAAGGAGGCGAAATACCTGTCGTCGATCGATTTAAGCTCCTCTTTCTGGCAAATACTCGTACCGTTAGCTGAGAGCTCGCAGGACAAAACTAGTTTTGTAGTAAATGGTCGAGGCTTATACAAATTTAAAGTCATGCCTTTTGGTTTGTGTGGCGCGCCTGCTCGTCAACAGCGTCTCATGGACACGCTGATTGACCATAATTTAACCAGTGACGTAGAAAACGGTTTAGTCTTTTGTTACATAGACGACATCGTAATTTGTTCGTCAGACTACCAGACCCACTTGCTTTTATTGAACCGTGTGTTGGCGAAGTTGAAAATGGCAAATTTAACAATAAATTTTACCAAATCTACGTTCTTCAGGCAGTCGCTGAAATACCTCGGATATGTCGTAGACGAGTACGGCTTGCGTACTGATCCTGGTAAGGTGGCTGCCATTTTGAACTTTCCAACACCAACGACTTCGCGTGAGGTAAAGATTTTTCTGGGCACGTGCTCGTGGTATCGTAGGTTTATTCGTGATTTTTCAACGATAGCCGCGCCCTTGAATAAACTCACGTCGAAGGGTAAAAACGCACCAGCCTTCAGGTGGTCTGAGGAAGCAGAGGAAGCGTTTAAATCCTTAAAGAACGCCCTAGTAACGGCCCCTATCTTGGCAGTTCCGGACTTTAGTAAGCCGCTCGCCGTACACTGTGATGCGTCTTCTTATGGGATCGGTGGAATGCTTTCTCAGACTATCGAAGGACGCGAGCATCCAATCGCGTATGTCAGTCGCTCCTTAAATAAAAGCGAGTGCAATTACAGCGCAACGGAGCGTGAGGCGTTGAGCGTATTATTTTCAGTTGAGAAGTTTCAAGCGTATTTAGGGTCACGAAAATTTACAGTAATTACGGACCATGCGTCATTAAAATGGTTTATGAAACTTGAAAACCCGTCAGGTAGGTTAGCTCGTTGGGGTTGCAGACTGTCTCAATTTGATTTTGATATTGAGCACAGGAAGGGATCGCTTAACGTTGTGCCTGATGCACTGTCTAGGCTTATGACGGTTGACGCAGTAAACGTAACTAATGTGGTAAATGATGAGCCGGATGAATGGTATGACAGAATTAAAAGTGGATGCACAACTCATCCCGCAAATTTTCCAAATTTTTGCATGAAGGAGGGAAAGTTATTAAGACTTAGCCAGTCTAAGTATAACTTATTAAGAGAGTTTGATTGGAAGGAAGTGGTAAGAAAGGGTGACCGTAAAAGAGTTTTGCAGGAAAACCATTGCGAAGCAACTGCAGCTCATTTTGGTGTTTTTAAAACTCATCGCCGGCTGGCGTTAACATACTTTTGGCCGGGAATGTATAAGGATGTGGTCGAGTATGTAAAGGCTTGCGATACCTGTGCAGCCTATAAACACTCCCAAAAACCGACTGCAGGCCTGATGGGACAGCCAAAGGTATGTCATCGCCCATGGCAGGTAGTTAGCATCGATCTGGTGGGCCCCCTTCCGCGCTCTCGAAGAGGTTTTACCTTTTTGTTTGTGGTAACATGTTGCTTTTCGAAATTCACACTGCTATTTCCGCTTCGCCGCGCCACAAGCGCTTTGGTGGCGAAGACTTTTGAAGAACACGTCATTTTAACACATGGTGTGCCTGAAACCGTAATCACTGATAACGGAGTGCAATTTACGGGATCAGGGTTTAAGCAGTTGATAAAACGATACAATATACCTAACCTATTTTACGGACCGCGTTATACCGCCCAAGTAAATTTAGTTGAACGGTACAATAAGACAGTGATGATTTCCGTAGCGTCCTACGTAGAGGACAATCACCGAACATGGGATGAAAAACTGCACCAGATTAGGTTTGCGATAAACAGTGCAGTAAACGAGTCCACAGGGTTTTCTCCATTTTTTTTAGTTCACGCTAGAGAACCAGTCATCAACGGGTCCTTTTATAAGGACACCGATCAAAGGTACACCACAGCTGTTCCTAGGGATGAGTACGCAGGTCAATTTGGAATATTGAAAGACATATTTGAGCAGGTTAGGTTACGTTTATTAAAAGCACATGCAATTAACGCAAAATATTACAATTTAAGACGCCGTTCGGCGAAGTTCTCGGTTGGGGACATTGTTTGGAAGCGTACGTATGTACAAAGCGACGCTTCAAAGTTTAGAATGTCAAAACTTGCGCCCAAGTATGAAAAATGCAGGGTTAAAGCGGTTTTGTCTCCTTTAGTTTATGAGCTCGAAAGGATGGATGGTCATCCGATTGGCTCGTGGCATGTTAAAGATTTTAAGTAGGCAGTTGGTGTAGGGTTATAGGTGTGAAGTTGTCCCTGGACGTACGGCCTCGTGTTTGTGAGTGCGTCGCCGTGCCGCCAGGGCCAACAACCACGGACGCCTAGAGTAATGTTATCTCTGGACGTACGGCCCCGAGTTCAATACGAGCCGTCGCCGTGCCGCCAGAGTTAACTAATTATTACTGCCAAATGTGAACATCTTAGTTACGGTTATTAATCGCAAGTAGTGTTAAAAATATTTTGGAATATTTAATCACGAATTTTGGAAGGTACGTGGTGAACAGGAGCTACTGTTTTACTACTCATGTGTGTTTAGATGACGAATGAATGATGTAAATGGGAATTTGACTGCGAAGTATGTTAGGTGCGATCAACCTGTGCTCAATACCAGGATCGGATTAATTAATCTTTAATATGACCTTATTCCCCTTTCATCCACGAGAGGAGGCCTGTGTGCACACTAGTGTCACATTTATAGGCTAGTTTATAAATGCTTGCACTATATCCTGTTACGTAATGTCGGTGACGTGTAGTCTCCTGCTTCGCCTCCTTTGATGAGTACCCAAGTGGTACAAATTCTTTTGCGCACTTGCTTTGTCTACGTGTGGTCAGGTGCCTGACAAGTGCCTAAATGGTGCTTGTTTTTTTTTTTTTTTTTAGCTAACATATTTCTCTTTCGGCTGAGACTTGGAGACAAAGAGTTTTTTTTTCATTCTTTTATACCCTATGCCCTAAATCTGGGACAGGGATATTTTCTCGGATATGGACTTTTGCCCGGGCAAGCGGAGATTGTGTTGTAGACTGCTGAACATAGACCCTGGCAGTTTGAGTTAGCTTCTGCAGCACAACTTTAGGTTGTGATGCAAAGGCTAAAGGAATGTTTACCGGTATGAAGGCAAATAGGTTAGTTTAGGTTAACTTTCCCACTTATTCGTGGGTTCGATTGGATCCTTTGTGTTTTTTCTTTTAAATTGTTTTCTTAGTAACCCGACGGGTTGGTTTCTCTTTAGAAAAGAGACTGTGGTAACGTTTTGGGGTAGGTTAGTGATCCCCAGGGGATCAACCTCGGCCTTATGGGCCACATATATATATATATATATATTTTTTTTTTTTTTTTTGGTTGTTTGAAGTTTAGGATAAGTAATTGGTCTTACCATTTCTCTAAATATTGGTTGTTATTTTTTTAAGTTGTTGTGGCAGGTGCGGAAAGTCGCTGAGGACAGCGAGCGGTTCACCTGCGTTGAACCTTTTCATCGGGGGGGGATGTATTGTAACGGCGTAATATTTTAATTTATTGGCATCGTGTAGCACTGCCTCTAAACATCAACACAGCATCTAAAAAGAAGTCTTAAACAGCTTTAATTGTGTTGTAATGAACCTGTGGTCTGTGTTGTCAGCTTAGGGAAAAATCCTATTTTTAAATATAAAATTGAGTTTTTAATGCAACTTGGTAGCAATCAAGATCTAGATAGGTATATAGAATTTTGTTAGTGAACTTACAAATTCCAAGTTTGAAAATGGGGCTAATTCTGAATTAAAGGAAATTACAAAGAATTAGCAATCCCCAATTTAATTTTCATATAAATTAATAGTAGCAGGTTTCAATTAGGTGAGATAAAAAATTAAAAGACAGTATTCAGGATTGGATAATTTATTCCACTGCAATACCAGAGATAAGGCCTGAGGGCCAGTGGGTTTCCCAAGATGTTCATGGGGCCATTTTTGAATTCGCGGCTGACACAGCAGCATCAGGTTTCTGAAGAAATCTTATTTCTGACCCATTGGTGGTCACCATTTTGGGAGCTGATTCCGTACCGGTGTCCTGAAAGGGAGACGAACCGTGAGTATTAATTGTGATGGATTGAGTGTAATTCCGCGTGGCGCGAAACACGAGGAATTAGGTAGTAATCTGTTCTCTGGTCTTTTCAGGAGAGGAATTCAGCGAGGAGGGAGTTTCGCGATAGGAGGAACTATGAAAGTTATATAGTTCACTATTGGTAAGATAAACTTACCCATTCTGTGAAGGTTTCATGTCGGCGTGTAGTAGGTACCCACCGTTCACTAATTAATCCAATTTAATTATTTTCAGTGAACGGGAAATTGAGAAAGAAGGAGAAGGATTAAGAAAGTGTTTGTTTGTTGGAAATGCTTCTTGTCTAGCAGCTTCGGCATCGGGTCCCTCTAGCGAGACGGAGGAAGCTACCCAGTTTCAAGGTCCGCCTGCTGTCCGGTCGCCTTCCACAGCAGTAAATTCAGGTGTGTTCGCTCCAGTTCGAAACAGGCATACCAAAAATAAAGATATAATTGTGTAAATAATTATAGTTAGAAATTTTATCCCTGGTGCCAATCCATTGCCATATTAGTATTTAAGAAGTACAGTGTAATAAAGGTGTAACTTACTCATGGTAGAGATTCCAGTCCTTTGGACCTAGTGTTACACGACCCAGCTCTATCCTTAGCAATCGAAATAGGTCAGGATTCATAGATTGAAAGGTTGACTGGTCTCGCCATGACATGCAAATTGGTGTAAGATATATACAGCTTCCGTTACAGTTACGGTGCCTTCCTGTGAAATAAAGAGTATAATAGTATTTGGCAATTGTTTCTTTCATATCCAAAGCTTTCCCAGGGTTTTAGCTTCATTACTGACCTTATTAGTTCTTATTTTTTTCTTGACAATTTTCTGCGACAGTGTTTTGAAGGGGCACATAGCCGGGAGAAAGCACTTGTTACAATCTTTCGATGGACGCTGTGATTTCGTCGTCCGGGTCCGTGAGTGTGTGCCTAGGACGCCGGACCGTGCGGCCCCTAATCAGTGAGCGCCTAGTAACGACAGAGGGGGGAGGGATGGGGACGTAGTCAGCAGCCTTCCTAACTAACGGATTCCTATGGTGGGGAGCGTTATCAAAATAACGTCTGGCAGCCTGCTTAAAGAAACCATACATGGTGCTAATCTCCATGTCGTGGTGCAGGCTGAGGTTCGATTGGTACCACGGGGCACCAGTCGCCCTTCGGAGATAACGATTCTGAATGACCTGAAGCGGCTTGAGCGATGACATAGGCACGTGAGCAAATGCTACACTTGCATATGTCATGATTGGACGAACACAAGTCTTGTAGAGTGTCAGCTTATTCCTAAGTGACATTTTACTAAACTTGTTGATCATCGGCCCTAGCCTTCCTAGCACGAACAACGCGCGGTTGCGTACCCTACGGATGTGGCTACGGAAAGTCAGTCTCCTGCCGAGGGTCACTCCAAGATATTTGGCCTCGTTGACCCAGGGGATGGGTCGGTCAAACATCTGGATCGGAGCCACCCGCCTTTCTGTACTAATGCAGTCCGACGGATGAAAGACTATTGCAGTGCTTTTCTCCGGGTTGACTTCGATACGCCAAAGATTAAACCAACGACCTAGGTCGGAGATTGCCTCTTGGAGGTATCGCCGGATAGTAGCGTACTTACAATGAGTCGTAAAGAGCGCGGTGTCATCCGCAAACAACCCCAGTTGCACGTTAGGGTGCCTGGGAATGTCGTTCGTGAATAACGAGTAGAGAGCCCACTCTCGAGAGCACGGAGCCTTGCGGGACTCCGGCCCGGATGGGGTGTGGGTCCGAATACGTTCCCTCCAGTCGGTATCGAAAGCTTCGGTCACTGAGAAAATCTCGTATTGTGAGTACGAGTCTGTCCGGCATTCCTGCCGGTGTAACTTGTATACAAGCCCGTTATGCCAGACCTTGTCGAAGGCTTTCGCTACGTCGAGAAAGATCGCACCGGTCTTGGAATCGAGAGAAACCATCCAACACGTGCTCCGTGATGCGGTGCACCTGTTGGACGCATGAGTGTCCGGATCTAAAGCCGAACTGCTCATCGATGAGGAGGTTATTCTCAGCCGTAAATCTGAGAATTCTCGTAAGAAGGATCCGCTCATATAGCTTTCCAAGGGAGCTAAGTAAGCTGATCGGCCTGTAAGAGGCAGGCGAGGTCCGGGGTTTGCCGGGCTTCGCTATCCCTATGACCGTTGCACATTTCCACGCGGCTTGAAAGTGAGCATTGGTCAGCGCGGCATCTCTCTCCCCGCTCGGCTGTCCCCCGGGCCGGCGGGGCGGCGGGGCGGGGGGGCGCGTCGTGGTGCCGCTCTCCCCGCTCGGCTGTCCCCCGGGCCGGCGGGGCGGCGGGGCGGGGGGGCGCGTCGTGGTGCCGCTCTCCCCGCTCGGCTGTCCCCCGGGCCGGCGGGGCGGCGGGGCGGGGGGGCGCGTCGTGGTGCCGCTCTCCCCGCTCGGCTGTCCCCCGGGCCGGCGGGGCGGGGGGGCGCGTCGTGGTGGCGCTCTCCCCGCTCGGCTGTCCCCCGGGCCGGCGGGGCGGCGGGGCGGGGGGGCGCGTCGTGGTGCCGCTCTCCCCGCTCGGCTGTCCCCCGGGCCGGCGGGGCGGGGGGGCGCGTCGTGGTGGCGCTCTCCCCGCTCGGCTGTCCCCCGGGCCGGCGGGGCGGCGGGGCGGGGGGGCGCGTCGTGGTGCCGCTCTCCCCGCTCGGCTGTCCCCCGGGCCGGCGGGGCGGCGGGGCGGGGGGGCGCGTCGTGGTGCCGCTCTCCCCGCTCGGCTGTCCCCCGGGCCGGCGGGGCGGCGGGGCGGGGGGGCGCGTCGTGGTGCCGCTCTCCCCGCTCGGCTGTCCCCCGGGCCGGCGGGGCGGCGGGGCGGGGGGGCGCGTCGTGGTGCCGCTCTCCCCGCTCGGCTGTCCCCCGGGCCGGCGGGGCGGCGGGGCGGGGGGGCGCGTCGTGGTGCCGCTCTCCCCGCTCGGCTGTCCCCCGGGCCGGCGGGGCGGCGGGGCGGGGGGGCGCGTCGTGGTGCCGCTCTCCCCGCTCGGCTGTCCCCCGGGCCGGCGGGGCGGGGGGGCGGGGGGGCGCGTCGTGGTGCCGCTCTCCCCGCTCGGCTGTCCCCCGGGCCGGCGCCGTCATGTCGCGGCGGCGGCTGTGGCGTTTTCCATGACGTCACAGGTTCATTTTATTTATCCGTAGTCACATTGGTATGTGTCTACCGTTCATTTTACCAGACCCATAGTCACACCAATGCACCCTTGATTTTATATCGATAGGTAGGTTAGGTATCTTCAGATGCCCTAAGGGCAAACCGACCAGAAATAGGAGCCCCGCGGAGCAGGGCTCCGTCAAAACTGTGTAATACCAGCCCCCCTAGCACACCAAGTTTTATGTGCATTCGTCCCATTCTGGCAAATATGCGAGTGCAAGAGGGACAAATGCTTTACGTCGGACATAAAACCTAGTGTGCTGGGGGGTCAGGAGACCTTGAAACAGATTTTTTTCTATCGCACTTAGTAAAGAAGACTTCGAATACGTTCCTGCATATGAGCGCTTCGTATGTCGACCTGCGGACAAATTAGGGCGCCAAGGGTACCCTTCATAATAGCAAGCACTGTCTAATAGATAATACCAATGATGAAAGACAAACGTGGTCGTCATAAGAAGGCCCAAATTCACCCAAAGCGCAATGCAGAGGGCTATGCTGGGAGTTTCTCTGTGTGATCGCATCAGACCCAAGATAACCGGGATATAGCCCTCCGACAACATTTCAAAATATGTAACGATGCCTACGTCGAAAACCATTTCGGTAATTATCTTATCTGAACGTAATAAAGCGGTTTTCCCATTTTTATTCTTACTTGTTTCGGAGAAAATCACTAAAATCTGTAAAACGCGGTATACCCCGTGCGTGACGTCATTCCTACGACTGTTAGTGAAAGATGTGGACAGGTGCCATAGAAAGACATAATAATGACGTCATATTTTACATACGACCTATTGGAATTCACTACTTTTAATTTTGATATTTTTGAATGAAAATAAATATTTAGGGAGAAATAAAAAAACACCTTAAAATTTCATTTTCTATCGAACTAAATCATATAATGGACCACTTAAAGTTGCAGAGGGCACATTGCACGTAAAACCGATCGCCGCTGGGGAGGAAACGTTCTCGCTCGGCACTCTTTTGAGGAGGCCTATGCCCAGCAGCGGACATCTTTCGGCTGTGATGATGATGATGAATGATGTTAGCAATAAAAGTCAACTTTTAATAACTTAGCTCTTTATTATCCACAAAGCAGCCAAATATGAATAAACACGAGTCATTCGGTTAAAACTAACATTACACACACTAGTGTAAACACACAGTCACGCACACACCCATACGGGCTCGTCTAGCGAAGGTACCACTTTAACCTTTTCAACGGGACGGAGTGTACAAGACTACCTGTCTCTTTCTAACTATTAAGACTAATAACTAGAAAGAGACTTAGAGAGCAGTGTTACAACGGTATTTTTAAATTGACATTAAGATGTGTGATGGCGATTGCCATTTCAAGTTACAATTTCCAAAAAAACGTTTTAAGTATACGTGTCGGCGGACGATCTTTAAATCCGCTATTTCATGATTTGGCTAATTGACATCGATTTGCAGAGCGGCGTTTAGGCAGATCATTAATTTCCTAGGTATGTCATAAAACGCCGGCATTTCATGATTTGCCAGTGACGTTTAGGCTGATCATGAAATTCTTAGGAATATCATGAAACGCCGCCATATCGTTCAATACTTTTGGCGAATTTTACGATCGGCTGCCGACATATGCACCTAGCAATTTGTCACAGCAACCGCCTTCAAAGTGAATGGAATGAAGGTTTGCTGTCTCTTTCTTTTTTATAGCAGCGTCTCTAGGTTGTGGCAAATTGCGTGTATAATGCCTTTAAGAAATATTGCTTCAAAAGTCATTAGTCATTGGATTAGCGTGACGGTTCTGACTCGTGAAAATGTAACTTAATGTCACAGTGGTGAAAAGGTTCAGTGAGATAAATTGGCAACACTATTGACGTCACATAAACACAACATACCAGTGTTACCATAGTTGTTCCTCAGCTAAAAGAGCCCGATAAAATAAACTCTAAACATTAATAATAATCTCTAAACTCGAACCGGTTCAGAATCATTAATACGAAAATCGAAGTTCATACAGTTCCATCTCTATCGCTCCCGTATACAATACAAGTGCGATAGAGATGGAGATATACAAACTTCGATTTTTGTAGTAACGCCTCAGAACTCCGTTCAAAACGATATAAACAATTCCATACTCAATAAAGCATAATACAATTTAAAATATACACGTACTGAGATGTCACATGATTTCAAGCTCTATCTAAATGGCATAAATGGCATAGTTCCTCTCGACTACCATGCATTTTCCAGAAATTAACCTAAAACGGCACACATTAAACTAACCTAGAAATAAAATCCCAATAAATATAAATTTGTACTCAAATATAGTCTAATCTCAATCACTTCGCTTTTAAAAAGAAAATATAAGGAGATATATAATAATAAGTATTGTATACGTCTTTAAAACCATGATTTAAGCTGTGTCGACTTGTCGAACATAAATTCAAGACACAAAGTCTACGAATATAAATGCATTGATATTCAACTAAATTTTCGCCTTATTTGGTCCCTGACAGTTGTCACTTCAATAGATTTTATAACCCAAATCCATGAAATACGACAGGGAGAGAGCACATATATATATTCCTACCGTCAGGAAGGCCGTATGACCCATTGCCACCGCCGTGTTATTTAAAAAAGTGATCACATAGGTTATAAAATATATTTCAATGACAGGTGTCAGGATTGCCTTCTTAAAACCCGGGACCATAGTGGTAAACAGGTAGTCCCATTGCGATGCTCCACTCCATTTGTTTTCATATTTAAAACTGTGAACGAAAAACCCATAGAATGCGAGTGCCTAAGACCCGGTATGCGCATGCTGCCTGGCATTCTTTTGACACCCCGCCCCCAACCCCGCATAATGTCAATGGCACCCATTCGGTGGGGCCATTTTGCGCCGCTACTTAAGACTTCTATGGTTTTTTCGTTCCGATATAAACCGGCCCAAAGGCCTAATCTCACACAACTTACAGACAAACGAGAATAGCGAGGAATACCCTTCCCGATTTAGAATTACATCGCCATTGAAGAGGTACGTTTTAAATGATCTCTTCGAGGCTAAAGGGTAAGGAGTCTAAGGGCCGATGCCTAAAAAAAAATGTTTTTTGTTAGCGGTGTGCGAGTTGAGTGAGAGGAGATAGCCTCTAGTACTCTTGCAGCAGCCGCATGAGCCGGCGCGTGCGCAGCAGGAGCAGCTGCGGCGAGGCGGGCGATCACTTCGACGTCAGGAACATGATGAGTCTGGTGGCAGGATTTGTAATTAAAGCAAAAATTTTATGCTCCGAACCGGAGACCACAGTCAAACCGAACAGTATTGGGCACTCAAAACAGCCGCTATATTTTTTAGGAAGGCATTGTTGCTGCTATCTTTCGCAGCACGTCGTGAAAACCATCGCGCTCTGCGCGTCCAATAACCCTACCCTATATTCTAAATATATTATTATTACGGTGAATTGGGGTAACCTCGAAAATGGGGTTAAGTCGAAAATCACAAATATCTACTTGACTAATAGCAATTTAAACTCTGGCCACTTGCTAAGACGCCATGTTTATCTGTCCCCCCTCTCCTGTTCGCTCCGGTCAGTACTTGTGGAAATACGTGTGCTTCGAACAAATTTCCGAGTTTAGTCCATACCACTTTGGTGTAGCTTGAGGACTTTCGACATTACCCCGTGTCATTTAACTCGGGAACCTGATAAGTTAAATAATAGTCTGATGTTTTAAACTTCGATTGTAATTTTTTACGCATTCTTGAGTAGAATATATCGGTCTAAGCGAAGTTTAAAAGAAGCATTCGACTTCAAGGTTTGATTGGTCAATTTGTTTGGGTATTTATGTTCTTTAATAGGCATGATGACAGTAATTGAAAATCACTAAAATATGGTATTTTGTTAGTGAAATTTTAATCATAGAATTCGAAAAATGCTCATATTTTTTTTAAAGTAAGAGATTATTTATTTTGATAAAATTAAACTGAAAAATACGGATGCCCGCCATGATATGTTAAGCACCAATCAGAGCGCATGACGTCACGTTTGTATAAACAAATACCCATAACGGCCATTACCACAGATTACAGAGAAAACTTACGTACTGAGCGAATAGTAAGACAGGGATAGAACCATGTTATCTGTCAGATCTTGATACGTCTTTGTCCCGCTTTCTTGCTCGCACGGCCGCGCAAGAGTTGTAAACTTTTGAATTTATGTTCATTCAATGAGCAATTGAGCGATCTAGGTAGCAAACGTCAAAGGTCTGCGTTCTGTTTATACAAACGTGACGTCACTCGGGACGCCATGACACTGACAAGCGTTTTAGCGCCAATTTGAAATTTAAAAACTAAATTGCATTTTTTTCCTACTAACCTGTTATATTCTCTTGAAAATCTTATTCGTTGTACATAATAAATTTTTCTAAACATTATAGAACAGTTTTTCAAAATGTGTCATCATGCCTATTGTACTTGCTCTCATACAAACATTTGTACCTCTTCAAAAACTGGTTCGAATGGCATCGCAAATAAATTTTATGTCGCAAGCCTATTGTATGGCTTTAGGTTTTAGTCAGAGCGGCCTTGAAGGCTGAAACGCACAGCCGAGCGGCGCGGCATTTTGTGCGGACCCTTTCGTATTAGTTCGAACATTATAATCGGTACCGCTCCCGCCACCGCTGTCAGTGCGTTTCGGCCTGTGTGTGCAGTGCGTGTGTGTATGTGCGTGTGTGTGTGTCTGTGTCTGTGTGTCTGACCTGAAGTGGATGGCCTTGTTGGCGAGCAGCCGGTTGGTGTCGGCGTGGTCGCGCAGCGGCAGCGGCTGCGGCGCGGCCTCGGGCGCCTCCTCCGCGAACGTGTGTGTGTGTCTGACCTGAAGTGGATGGCCTTGTTGGCGAGCAGCCGGTTGGTGTCGGCGTGGTCGCGCAGCGGCAGCGGCTGCGGCGCGGCCTCGGGCGCCTCCTCCGCGAACGTGTGTGTGTGTCTGACCTGAAGTGGATGGCCTTGTTGGCGAGCAGCCGGTTGGTGTCGGCGTGGTCGCGCAGCGGCAGCGGCTGCGGCGCGGCCTCGGGCGCCTCCTCCGCGAACGTGTGTGTGTGTCTGACCTGAAGTGGATGGCCTTGTTGGCGAGCAGCCGGTTGGTGTCGGCGTGGTCGCGCAGCGGCAGCGGCTGCGGCGCGGCCTCGGGCGCCTCCTCCGCGAACGTGTGTGTGTGTCTGACCTGAAGTGGATGGCCTTGTTGGCGAGCAGCCGGTTGGTGTCGGCGTGGTCGCGCAGCGGCAGCGGCTGCGGCGCGGCCTCGGGCGCCTCCTCCGCGAACGTGTGTGTGTGTCTGACCTGAAGTGGATGGCCTTGTTGGCGAGCAGCCGGTTGGTGTCGGCGTGGTCGCGCAGCGGCAGCGGCTGCGGCGCGGCCTCGGGCGCCTCCTCCGCGAACGTGTGTGTGTGTCTGACCTGAAGTGGATGGCCTTGTTGGCGAGCAGCCGGTTGGTGTCGGCGTGGTCGCGCAGCGGCAGCGGCTGCGGCGCGGCCTCGGGCGCCTCCTCCGCGAACGTGTGTGTGTGTCTGACCTGAAGTGGATGGCCTTGTTGGCGAGCAGCCGGTTGGTGTCGGCGTGGTCGCGCAGCGGCAGCGGCTGCGGCGCGGCCTCGGGCGCCTCCTCCGCGAACGTGTGTGTGTGTCTGACCTGAAGTGGATGGCCTTGTTGGCGAGCAGCCGGTTGGTGTCGGCGTGGTCGCGCAGCGGCAGCGGCTGCGGCGCGGCCTCGGGCGCCTCCTCCGCGAACGTGTGTGTGTGTCTGACCTGAAGTGGATGGCCTTGTTGGCGAGCAGCCGGTTGGTGTCGGCGTGGTCGCGCAGCGGCAGCGGCTGCGGCGCGGCCTCGGGCGCCTCCTCCGCGAACGTGTGTGTGTGTCTGACCTGAAGTGGATGGCCTTGTTGGCGAGCAGCCGGTTGGTGTCGGCGTGGTCGCGCAGCGGCAGCGGCTGCGGCGCGGCCTCGGGCGCCTCCTCCGCGAACGTGTGTGTGTGTCTGACCTGAAGTGGATGGCCTTGTTGGCGAGCAGCCGGTTGGTGTCGGCGTGGTCGCGCAGCGGCAGCGGCTGCGGCGCGGCCTCGGGCGCCTCCTCCGCGAACGTGTGTGTGTGTCTGACCTGAAGTGGATGGCCTTGTTGGCGAGCAGCCGGTTGGTGTCGGCGTGGTCGCGCAGCGGCAGCGGCTGCGGCGCGGCCTCGGGCGCCTCCTCCGCGAACGTGTGTGTGTGTCTGACCTGAAGTGGATGGCCTTGTTGGCGAGCAGCCGGTTGGTGTCGGCGTGGTCGCGCAGCGGCAGCGGCTGCGGCGCGGCCTCGGGCGCCTCCTCCGCGAACGTGTGTGTGTGTCTGACCTGAAGTGGATGGCCTTGTTGGCGAGCAGCCGGTTGGTGTCGGCGTGGTCGCGCAGCGGCAGCGGCTGCGGCGCGGCCTCGGGCGCCTCCTCCGCGAACGTGTGTGTGTGTCTGACCTGAAGTGGATGGCCTTGTTGGCGAGCAGCCGGTTGGTGTCGGCGTGGTCGCGCAGCGGCAGCGGCTGCGGCGCGGCCTCGGGCGCCTCCTCCGCGAACGTGTGTGTGTGTCTGACCTGAAGTGGATGGCCTTGTTGGCGAGCAGCCGGTTGGTGTCGGCGTGGTCGCGCAGCGGCAGCGGCTGCGGCGCGGCCTCGGGCGCCTCCTCCGCGAACGTGTGTGTGTGTCTGACCTGAAGTGGATGGCCTTGTTGGCGAGCAGCCGGTTGGTGTCGGCGTGGTCGCGCAGCGGCAGCGGCTGCGGCGCGGCCTCGGGCGCCTCCTCCGCGAACGTGTGTGTGTGTCTGACCTGAAGTGGATGGCCTTGTTGGCGAGCAGCCGGTTGGTGTCGGCGTGGTCGCGCAGCGGCAGCGGCTGCGGCGCGGCCTCGGGCGCCTCCTCCGCGAACGTGTGTGTGTGTCTGACCTGAAGTGGATGGCCTTGTTGGCGAGCAGCCGGTTGGTGTCGGCGTGGTCGCGCAGCGGCAGCGGCTGCGGCGCGGCCTCGGGCGCCTCCTCCGCGAACGTGTGTGTGTGTCTGACCTGAAGTGGATGGCCTTGTTGGCGAGCAGCCGGTTGGTGTCGGCGTGGTCGCGCAGCGGCAGCGGCTGCGGCGCGGCCTCGGGCGCCTCCTCCGCGAACGTGTGTGTGTGTCTGACCTGAAGTGGATGGCCTTGTTGGCGAGCAGCCGGTTGGTGTCGGCGTGGTCGCGCAGCGGCAGCGGCTGCGGCGCGGCCTCGGGCGCCTCCTCCGCGAACGTGTGTGTGTGTCTGACCTGAAGTGGATGGCCTTGTTGGCGAGCAGCCGGTTGGTGTCGGCGTGGTCGCGCAGCGGCAGCGGCTGCGGCGCGGCCTCGGGCGCCTCCTCCGCGAACGTGTGTGTGTGTCTGACCTGAAGTGGATGGCCTTGTTGGCGAGCAGCCGGTTGGTGTCGGCGTGGTCGCGCAGCGGCAGCGGCTGCGGCGCGGCCTCGGGCGCCTCCTCCGCGAACGTGTGTGTGTGTCTGACCTGAAGTGGATGGCCTTGTTGGCGAGCAGCCGGTTGGTGTCGGCGTGGTCGCGCAGCGGCAGCGGCTGCGGCGCGGCCTCGGGCGCCTCCTCCGCGAACGTGTGTGTGTGTCTGACCTGAAGTGGATGGCCTTGTTGGCGAGCAGCCGGTTGGTGTCGGCGTGGTCGCGCAGCGGCAGCGGCTGCGGCGCGGCCTCGGGCGCCTCCTCCGCGAACGTGTGTGTGTGTCTGACCTGAAGTGGATGGCCTTGTTGGCGAGCAGCCGGTTGGTGTCGGCGTGGTCGCGCAGCGGCAGCGGCTGCGGCGCGGCCTCGGGCGCCTCCTCCGCGAACGTGTGTGTGTGTCTGACCTGAAGTGGATGGCCTTGTTGGCGAGCAGCCGGTTGGTGTCGGCGTGGTCGCGCAGCGGCAGCGGCTGCGGCGCGGCCTCGGGCGCCTCCTCCGCGAACGTGTGTGTGTGTCTGACCTGAAGTGGATGGCCTTGTTGGCGAGCAGCCGGTTGGTGTCGGCGTGGTCGCGCAGCGGCAGCGGCTGCGGCGCGGCCTCGGGCGCCTCCTCCGCGAACGTGTGTGTGTGTCTGACCTGAAGTGGATGGCCTTGTTGGCGAGCAGCCGGTTGGTGTCGGCGTGGTCGCGCAGCGGCAGCGGCTGCGGCGCGGCCTCGGGCGCCTCCTCCGCGAACGTGTGTGTGTGTCTGACCTGAAGTGGATGGCCTTGTTGGCGAGCAGCCGGTTGGTGTCGGCGTGGTCGCGCAGCGGCAGCGGCTGCGGCGCGGCCTCGGGCGCCTCCTCCGCGAACGTGTGTGTGTGTCTGACCTGAAGTGGATGGCCTTGTTGGCGAGCAGCCGGTTGGTGTCGGCGTGGTCGCGCAGCGGCAGCGGCTGCGGCGCGGCCTCGGGCGCCTCCTCCGCGAACGTGTGTGTGTGTCTGACCTGAAGTGGATGGCCTTGTTGGCGAGCAGCCGGTTGGTGTCGGCGTGGTCGCGCAGCGGCAGCGGCTGCGGCGCGGCCTCGGGCGCCTCCTCCGCGAACGTGTGTGTGTGTCTGACCTGAAGTGGATGGCCTTGTTGGCGAGCAGCCGGTTGGTGTCGGCGTGGTCGCGCAGCGGCAGCGGCTGCGGCGCGGCCTCGGGCGCCTCCTCCGCGAACGTGTGTGTGTGTCTGACCTGAAGTGGATGGCCTTGTTGGCGAGCAGCCGGTTGGTGTCGGCGTGGTCGCGCAGCGGCAGCGGCTGCGGCGCGGCCTCGGGCGCCTCCTCCGCGAACGTGTGTGTGTGTCTGACCTGAAGTGGATGGCCTTGTTGGCGAGCAGCCGGTTGGTGTCGGCGTGGTCGCGCAGCGGCAGCGGCTGCGGCGCGGCCTCGGGCGCCTCCTCCGCGAACGTGTGTGTGTGTCTGACCTGAAGTGGATGGCCTTGTTGGCGAGCAGCCGGTTGGTGTCGGCGTGGTCGCGCAGCGGCAGCGGCTGCGGCGCGGCCTCGGGCGCCTCCTCCGCGAACGTGTGTGTGTGTCTGACCTGAAGTGGATGGCCTTGTTGGCGAGCAGCCGGTTGGTGTCGGCGTGGTCGCGCAGCGGCAGCGGCTGCGGCGCGGCCTCGGGCGCCTCCTCCGCGAACGTGTGTGTGTGTCTGACCTGAAGTGGATGGCCTTGTTGGCGAGCAGCCGGTTGGTGTCGGCGTGGTCGCGCAGCGGCAGCGGCTGCGGCGCGGCCTCGGGCGCCTCCTCCGCGAACGTGTGTGTGTGTCTGACCTGAAGTGGATGGCCTTGTTGGCGAGCAGCCGGTTGGTGTCGGCGTGGTCGCGCAGCGGCAGCGGCTGCGGCGCGGCCTCGGGCGCCTCCTCCGCGAACGTGTGTGTGTGTCTGACCTGAAGTGGATGGCCTTGTTGGCGAGCAGCCGGTTGGTGTCGGCGTGGTCGCGCAGCGGCAGCGGCTGCGGCGCGGCCTCGGGCGCCTCCTCCGCGAACGTGTGTGTGTGTCTGACCTGAAGTGGATGGCCTTGTTGGCGAGCAGCCGGTTGGTGTCGGCGTGGTCGCGCAGCGGCAGCGGCTGCGGCGCGGCCTCGGGCGCCTCCTCCGCGAACGTGTGTGTGTGTCTGACCTGAAGTGGATGGCCTTGTTGGCGAGCAGCCGGTTGGTGTCGGCGTGGTCGCGCAGCGGCAGCGGCTGCGGCGCGGCCTCGGGCGCCTCCTCCGCGAACGTGTGTGTGTGTCTGACCTGAAGTGGATGGCCTTGTTGGCGAGCAGCCGGTTGGTGTCGGCGTGGTCGCGCAGCGGCAGCGGCTGCGGCGCGGCCTCGGGCGCCTCCTCCGCGAACGTGTGTGTGTGTCTGACCTGAAGTGGATGGCCTTGTTGGCGAGCAGCCGGTTGGTGTCGGCGTGGTCGCGCAGCGGCAGCGGCTGCGGCGCGGCCTCGGGCGCCTCCTCCGCGAACGTGTGTGTGTGTCTGACCTGAAGTGGATGGCCTTGTTGGCGAGCAGCCGGTTGGTGTCGGCGTGGTCGCGCAGCGGCAGCGGCTGCGGCGCGGCCTCGGGCGCCTCCTCCGCGAACGTGTGTGTGTGTCTGACCTGAAGTGGATGGCCTTGTTGGCGAGCAGCCGGTTGGTGTCGGCGTGGTCGCGCAGCGGCAGCGGCTGCGGCGCGGCCTCGGGCGCCTCCTCCGCGAACGTGTGTGTGTGTCTGACCTGAAGTGGATGGCCTTGTTGGCGAGCAGCCGGTTGGTGTCGGCGTGGTCGCGCAGCGGCAGCGGCTGCGGCGCGGCCTCGGGCGCCTCCTCCGCGAACGTGTGTGTGTGTCTGACCTGAAGTGGATGGCCTTGTTGGCGAGCAGCCGGTTGGTGTCGGCGTGGTCGCGCAGCGGCAGCGGCTGCGGCGCGGCCTCGGGCGCCTCCTCCGCGAACGTGTGTGTGTGTCTGACCTGAAGTGGATGGCCTTGTTGGCGAGCAGCCGGTTGGTGTCGGCGTGGTCGCGCAGCGGCAGCGGCTGCGGCGCGGCCTCGGGCGCCTCCTCCGCGAACGTGTGTGTGTGTCTGACCTGAAGTGGATGGCCTTGTTGGCGAGCAGCCGGTTGGTGTCGGCGTGGTCGCGCAGCGGCAGCGGCTGCGGCGCGGCCTCGGGCGCCTCCTCCGCGAACGTGTGTGTGTGTCTGACCTGAAGTGGATGGCCTTGTTGGCGAGCAGCCGGTTGGTGTCGGCGTGGTCGCGCAGCGGCAGCGGCTGCGGCGCGGCCTCGGGCGCCTCCTCCGCGAACGTGTGTGTGTGTCTGACCTGAAGTGGATGGCCTTGTTGGCGAGCAGCCGGTTGGTGTCGGCGTGGTCGCGCAGCGGCAGCGGCTGCGGCGCGGCCTCGGGCGCCTCCTCCGCGAACGTGTGTGTGTGTCTGACCTGAAGTGGATGGCCTTGTTGGCGAGCAGCCGGTTGGTGTCGGCGTGGTCGCGCAGCGGCAGCGGCTGCGGCGCGGCCTCGGGCGCCTCCTCCGCGAACGTGTGTGTGTGTCTGACCTGAAGTGGATGGCCTTGTTGGCGAGCAGCCGGTTGGTGTCGGCGTGGTCGCGCAGCGGCAGCGGCTGCGGCGCGGCCTCGGGCGCCTCCTCCGCGAACGTGTGTGTGTGTCTGACCTGAAGTGGATGGCCTTGTTGGCGAGCAGCCGGTTGGTGTCGGCGTGGTCGCGCAGCGGCAGCGGCTGCGGCGCGGCCTCGGGCGCCTCCTCCGCGAACGTGTGTGTGTGTCTGACCTGAAGTGGATGGCCTTGTTGGCGAGCAGCCGGTTGGTGTCGGCGTGGTCGCGCAGCGGCAGCGGCTGCGGCGCGGCCTCGGGCGCCTCCTCCGCGAACGCGTGCGCCGACACGCGCGCGCGCACCGCCGCCTCTCCGTACGGCCCGCGCAGACCCACCCACTGCACTTGCAGCGGGGAGATGCTTTTGCTTTTTAGGATCAGCTGGAAACAGGAAAGTACAATATTACAGAGGCCAGGAAGTAAGCCTCATCCCCGTCTATTTGTACTCAGCCGGCAACCCCTTTTCACGCCAAATTATGTATAGTGCTTTTCTCAAACATGCAATGAGATAGACTTTAGTTTTCATGACTGAATTACCGATAATATAATAGATCTACAAACACATACTCAGGTCTGAATAAAAAAAGCTAATACCCACCGCTTTTCGTGCCTACGATATATAACAATGGAGCAACTTTGAACGCGCGGCTCGTTGCCCGCACGTGCCGGCCAATCGGGTTGACACCGCTTGGAAATGATTTTATAAATAACAGTTGAGTCTGTGGTTGGGTGAAATAAAAAACGGTTTCTTTTAAAAATAATGTTAATAAATATTTTTTGTTAATTAGTCACTAGGCACTATATAGTTGTTTTAATGTATTATTTTAAAATATTCTGATTACGTGTTTCATCCTCACGAGTGCATTCCAGCTCTCCCAAAAATCATAAGTCCCTATAGCAACGACGATTTGCGCCCTTTCTTAGGCCGTGCTTAGTATGTTAACCATTATACTAATTGCTGTTAGACAGTGATGAATATAAACAGGAAATGTACGAAAACAACTAATTTAATTTGTTACCAAGGGTGCCGAATTCACTGATTGATCTTTGTGCTGGCGGCCCTCGTTAGGTCCGGTCTCACCTGGCATGTGATCTCGGTCTCACCTGATACGTGATCTCGCGCTGCGTGCTCTGCGTGGGGTCGCGCTGGTTGCGGTTGACGAACGCCTTCACCACCCACTGGTGCCCGAACGCGTTGAAGCGCGACGTCTCGTAGTAAAGCTTGTGCACGAACTCCTCCGTGCGGTACGGCTTCAGCTGCAGATCTGGAACGAAAACAGATCATTAGCCGAATACCTAGTGAACGTAACATTCATGTCATCTTATTGGGAAGAGGAGACGAAATTTGGTAATGCACAGCATTTGAGATATTTATGAAACGACCACAAGCTAATTAATTGAAGATGACTGTTTTTGAACCTCTTGCAGTCTCGCAAGATAGCAAATTCAGGACCTAGTAAGGTTCTAAATCTGCTATCCTTGTTGACAGGTAATCCGGGTTGAGGGTTATGAAACTTATGAACGGAGGAACTGCAATTGACTTTGTAGATGGATTTCAGCGATGTATTGGTTGACACAGTAGATCCTATGGGAGGACGGAAGGAGCGAGGGCCACTAACCATTAATGGTGATCTTCTCGTAGGACAGCAGGTCGAGCACCTGCGTGTAGACGGCGTTGGCGTCGCGCGCGGCGCGCTCGCGCTCGGCGAGCACGTCCACGACCTCGGCGGCGCTCTTGTCGGGGTGCGCGCACGTCGCCTCGTGCGCGCGCGCCTCGTGCGCCGGCCCGCGCCAGCCGCAGCCGATGGACGCGTAGCGGCAACCCGTGAGTCTGTACACACGTTAAGGTCGTCGAAACATTTATGGCGGAAGCGACGTCCGTAAAACAGACATTTTCAGAAAGTTGAAAGAAAACTACCGTGTGTTACAGACGTATTAAAATGAAACGCTCACTGATCAACGCTAAACGTGCCGGCATCACGAGCGGTCATGATTAATAACCTTGTAGGTACTTAGTTATTCGATACATGTCGATCGATATTCAACCTTAAAAGCGCGAGGAACCAGTTTCACTACATATTGAAATAGAACGAATCAAAAAAATTGTCGGAGGGGATCTGCGATAGGTGTAATTGTCTCTCGAAAGTATCGAAATTGTTACTTGAAAGAGCAGTGATTAGTTGAGCCATGGGTTACGCGTCATTGAGGTTTATTCAGTTTTGTAGGTACTGTACAGTCGCGAGCCTATAAGGTCAGTCGAGGCAAGTGTGCCAATTGTGGCACTCTTTGGGGGAGGTCTATGTCTGGCACTGGATGTCTTCTGGCTGATATGATGGTAATGATGATCATCTAAGATGTCTATAGTACTAAAATATCAGTAGATTTCAATATGTTTGATGAAATCGCACTTACCCCTGTGGCGCACTTGCCCCGACTGAACTGACCTTAAAGATATCAGTGGCGAGACAATGCACGTTTTGAGGATTTTTACGTATTAAAGGTAATACTGGATATTTAGAAGTCAATAATATAAGCAGAAGAGCAAAACAACGGAAACACTTGGAATGAAAATTGAATACAACATTTTAGGTTTTATTTAAAGACTCGGTTATTTTATAAAAAAACAATTAGAAGTCAATAATATAAGCTGAAGAGCAAAAGAACGGAAACACTAGGAATGAAATATGAATAGAAATTTTAGGTTTTTTAAAGATTGTTATTTTATAAAAACATCGGATATTTTATTTACTGTTTGGTTAGTTTCTTTCGTTCCGTTTAAACAAAAAAATATGTTTCCCGTAACTAACGAAAATACCTAGGAGATATTTGTGGTTCATATTCACTGGTCAGGACTATTCTGTCTGTCTCTTACCCCCTTCACGCTTAAACGGTTTTGAATCCCGGGTAAGGACTAAGGATTGTTTTTATTCCGAAAATCATCCCCTGGGGGGTGAAATGGGGGATGGCAGTTTGTATGGAGCTACTATATAAACCAGTTCCACGCGGACAGATACGCGGGCAGCTAGTAGATAATAAAACCAAATACCAACTTACATCACGTGTAGGTAGTTACGCACATGTGACCACTTTATTTCAACCAAGCCAATAAAATCGCAACAATTTCATTCATACGAATGTAGTACCTACGTCGTTAATTATATATTATATATTTACTATTTGTATATTATATATTTACATTAAACATTTTAGCGGCAACACACCACACACATTTCACATTCACACGGCGTAAATTACTATCTAATGTTATCTATATATTGGTTTAGCATTGTCATGGCAGTTTATATACCTATGTCAAAGTAGCTGAGTACACTTACATATCTTTATAATTTTTACTAATGCCTGATCCCATGTCAACTTGTCTTCTTAAATCAATTGTGTTAAAAACAAAGAGTGGAAACACCAAGAAATTACTGGTCCCACAGCCGCCTAGTAGCAAGTGATTGAACTACTCTGACGCACGCATGCGTAACGGAATAGATACTAGAAACAATTGACCATTACGTTTCTGTATTAAATAACTATAACATAGTAAATCTGTCATTTCATGGATTTCATAGTTAGTTTCGATGAAAACTGAGTTACACATGTTAGCTTAGATGCAGCAGTTTGACCTTTATTGACAGCCATGCGTGAAGTTCAAAATAAACATTCTGATGCTAGGCAACGAAATTAAACCTCATTGGATCGAAAAATCTCCTTCAGAATGAAAGACTCATTTACCTAATGCTTTCTTTGACATTTAATATTTTTTAAGTATGTTGCACCAATTATATTGATTTGATTTTTCGCATGGTACAGATGCCGTCAAACTTCTTGAACATTTGACCTTGCCTGCGCAAAGGCGAATTGTACCTGCGAGCTGCCCCCCCACTTCGTCCCGCATGTTCAAGAAGTTTGACGGCATCTATACTAGCTACTACTATTAGCAGTTTATGTGACATTTTCCGTAGCTGTACCTTTACAAATACTTGTTGAAAAGAGCTGTCAAAAATTCTCTGACATTTTAATCATTATTTTTCATCGAGTTAAACATTTAAAAAAATCAGAGTTATAAGGAGTATAACTCTGATTTTTTAAAATGTTTAACTTATGGTAGGACCCATCCTTTGTAGCTATGATTTGGTTTGATTCCTCTACCTTATATAGTTCAGGAGAAAAACGACTTTGAAAAATGTGTCCATAAAATGACGTTTTTGGCAGTATCTGGTGACGGTTCAAGATAGGGGGCTGAAAGTTAGGGTGTTTCTATATTATGAGATAGCCAACAAATGACATTATAAAAATCCGATATTCGTCACAGGGGCCAATTCTCCTTCCTTAGCCTGCTAGACCCTTTGTATCACGAGGAAATGTGTTTCATTCAATGTTTTTATTAAACAATACATTGACATTTATTTACTGACTGCCACGGTTTTAGATGAAGTATACATATACTTCATCTAAAACCAAAAAGGCCGAACAACAAACACAATTCCCTATTAAGGGGCTACCCGAGGTTTCCATCGATTTTCGACAAGTTTTGAATCGTATCTCCTACTTTTGCACTACAAATAGAACTATAAATCAAACGGTTATCGGTTCTTCAATCTTTTATCTCCATTTTGGTCTACCGGATTTTGAAAAAAATGAATACTTCATTTTGTATGATCTTTTTAAACATTGTCTAAAATAACACTTATTTTGTATCTCTATTGACGTGAAAGATCTAACACATACGAAATCTACATATTTGGGTTCGTCTGTGACGTCCCTAAAAACTGGTCTAGGGTTTTTATTTTAAACCAATTAACACAAAAGTTATGGCCGAAAACCGGTTTTTTGGCCTAAAATTGTTCAACTTTGATGTCAAATATCTCGAAAACAATATACTTTGAAGTAAATATGGGATACTATATTGCTTAAATCCGTTGTTGTTAACATAATAAGCTACAAAAAACCTAAGAAAACTAAAAGATTCATATCGAAGGTACGATCCCATACGCCAATTATGGGAGCCCCTTAATGAGATATTTGTTCATGTTCAGTTAAATAAAATGGATAATGAATTCAATCTCAAAACATAAAAATATATTTTACTTAATTCATTTCAAAATCTTAAATTTACTGTCGTGGGACAGACTGACATCTGATCTGTTTCGATTTTCTGTCAACAACATTAAATACTCAGCGTATGTTGTGTAAATATACTTTAAACAAATTGTGATAAGCTTATAACGATTTTATTCATATTAAATATATTGTATTACACAGATCCCAGGTGAAACCACGCGAAAAAATATAGGTAGACCTACATGTCATTGTATTTTTTTTGTTTGTGTGAGGTGTGCAATAAAAATAAAGAGTATTCAATTGTATTGTAGTCTTGTCCACCCTGAAGGTTCATTCGACATACAGGAAAAATAATTATTGAAATCGGATAAATTGTTCCGGTGGTTACCCCAACATAACTACACATATAAAGGTAACACACCTACAGATCCAATGACTAGCGTCTCAATAGTGACATATATGAACCAAAGACATATGTCTATTTAAAGCAATGACGCGTAGTTGCTGTGTCCGAGAGGCCACCGGATGGCTCGCGGTATTTGAGCTCCCGAAGTGTTGTGGAACCGCCCTGTGCAACCCGAACTGAGCCAACTTTCTCTGGGGCGGAAATATAAAAATGTATGAAAAAGATTATTTTGTCGCGTATCAGCCGATTGAAACAGCAGTTCCTGAATGTACGCTGTTTACCTACTTACCTACCTCATGAGAAATGCTGTTTCAACCGAATACCTTGCCCAGTCCAAGTTGGCTCAGTTTGGGTTGCACAGGGCGGTTCCACAACGCTTCGGGGGCTCAAATACCGCGAGCCATCCGGTTGCCTCTCGGACACAGCAACTACGCGTCATTGCTTTAAATATACATATGTCTTTGGTTCATATATGTCACTATTAAGACGCTAGTCATTGGATCTGTAGGTGTGTTCGGATGATCGGAGACACGCTTCACGCATGCGCCGTCACACAAAGCGGGACAAAGGTTGCGGTACACTACTGTCGATCGATACGTCAATAATCACAGCATATAAGGCTAGGTGTACTCGTTGTAAGCATTGTTAGGCCCGATGATGTACCTAATATAAAAAAAGTATCTACTAGATACCTTGTCTATACGAAATTCTGTGTAAAACTGGCCACCAAATCCGACAGCATACGTTTCTATTGACGACGGCAAACTGAGGCAAGTTGGTTGGTGCATTGCCTCAGTTTTAATGTGCCACTCTTGGAGCGCTTATAACATATGTTTCGTACAGCCAAGTCTCAAGCCATTCTTATTTGCTTGCTAAATAAAATTTTGTGACTTGGCAATCACATATAGTTTTAGGTATGCAAAAATCCATTAATGCAGTAATGTTGTGTGATTGCCAAGTTGTATAATTTTATTTATTTAGCAAATAAAGATTAATAAGAATGCCTGAGACTTGGCTATACGAAATATCTCACATCACAACTTTTTACGGTGGAAGAGTTATGAGACTTGGCCTCTTTTTTACACGGAATGTTTTTTTATGGGATATTAGTCTACAGGATTCGACTTAAGACAATGGCCGATAACAACCAAGCCGAATAAATAATGAGACGAAAGAAGTATTACACCAAGTACGATTGACGATTGTTCTCATATTCCATCAGCGATGACTATTTTCTGTTAGTCCTAAAGGTTGACTGGCGGAGAATGATATTGTATTTGTAACTTGCTACGGTGCAATCCTACTAATTATAAACGTGAAAATGTGTACGTTTGGAAGTTTAGATGGCTCAAACGATTTTGACAAAATTTTGCACGAAGATAGTTTTTATTCCGGGTCCACGTAGACGAAGTCGCGGGCGGAAGCTAGTCAACTGTAAAGTTTAAATAAATAAAGAAATGAAACGAGCCAGTGCGATATGAAAGATATATACCTATCACGCTGTAGACAAAGCCAATGCACTTCAGGACATCACAGATAAGCACAGTCATGCGTGAGCCAGGCCCGAGACGCGATCACCAAGCATACATGAGACAATAAGCGTCCCTTAGCGTTAGTAGCGTACAGGGAGCCTTACAAGTATGGTTATATACGGAAGAATTGTAGGACGTATACAACGGCGGGCTCGCGGCTAGAGAGCTTTCTGAATTAGCATTTACAAACTGAGAATGTGGTCACGAGGGAGTTTCGCGATAGGGCGCTCTTTCCAACTAAACTGTCGTGGTTCCCACTCGTAGCGACGAAATATTATCGGAATTCTGGCTGAACTGGTTAGGAGACATTTGCCACGCAGCCAGAAATAAATTATACTTAAACATCATGCAGACGTAGACACTTAAAAAAAAATTGTTATGTCTCTGGTCAAGTTTCTGGTCAGTGACGATTCGCACTGGCAAATGTTTGATCGTAAAAGCCCATTTTTTAGTAGTTTACTTGGGGCGTGTTATTATTACTGACGCTACGCCACTGGTCTAGTATAAAAATCACTTACAGTTGCAGAAGGATTTCAAAAAATTAGAAACCGTTTCAGCAAACGAACACATTTAGGCGTAAATGCGATGAACTGAACTGTGACCCATTTTTAAAAGTCTCTCTAGCATCAAGTCCGCCAAAGTATCCGCCCGTCCCGTGTGACCCGCTTGGTGACGCGGCCCGGTACCTGCGTCTCCGCGGCGGCGGCGCGGGCGCAGGGCTCCCGCGCGGGCGCAGCGCCGCCGCCAGCGCGTACAGCCCGCGCGCCAGGCGCGCCAGCCCGCCCCAGGAGCGCCGGGGGCTCACCACTACCTGACAGAACTTGTACTGCCTGGGGAATATCACAGCCCAATTTACAAAAGGCTAGTAACTTAACAAATAACTATAGGTACAACTTAGAAAAGTTGAAAAACCCCCGACATTTTCATTTCAAAGTCCAATATATCAAAAACGCCTGAACAGATTTTCGTGAAACATGGCTAAGAACACTCTGTATAAAATTATTTATGACACAGATAAAACCGCATTCAAATCGGTCCATCCGTTAGGGAGCAACGCTAACACTGACAGATACACAGACACGTTAAACTTATAACACCCCTCTTTTTGCGTCGGGGGTTAAAACAGTTATTCGAGACAAAAAACATACCAACGACGCATAAGTGTCGGAAATTGTATTGTCACTAAAAGTCCTACCTCAGCATTACGCTAGCATTACTGGCAGCGCTGATCTAGGCATGATCTAGGGAAGCAATTAATTGTAGGATCTGCGTAACGCAAAAGCCCTAGAGGAAGGATTTCAGTGCGCTGGAAGAATACAATTAAGATACATGAAATAAAATAAATAATACATTTGCAGACGTTACGACTCTAACCCAGCGTGATAGAGAGAGACTAAACGCATTGGAAATGTGGGCATGGATAAGGATGGAAGGTATTAGTTGGACAGAAAGAAGAACAAACGAAGAGGTTCTAAATTTATAGTCCATGGAAATCGTGCTCTAAAAGGGCGGTTGCCTTGCATCAAATCGGGTAGTTCTGATTTTTGTATATGTTCTATGTGATTAAGTGGTCATGGCAAATCCAAGTTTTCCAATTTGAAAACCCTCCGGATCATTGTCAAATTTTTGAAAAACCATAAAATTTTAAGACTTTTTTCAGTTTCTACCAATTTTTACCAACAGGGACCTATTTTACGGCAAATGTCTCTATGCACACTTTAAAGAAGACTAAATTTGCAACAAATTTAAAGTAGTATGGTCACGTTAGACCAAATAGTTTATAAAATACAGCTTTTCAAATGTTACCAAAATTTCCCAAAACCATAAAATTTTAAGACTTTTTTCAGTTTCTACCAATTTTTACCAACAGGGACCTATTTTACGGCAAATGTCTCTATGTACACTTTAAAGAAGACTAAATTTGCAACAAATTTAAAGTAGTATGGTCAGGTTAGACCAAATAGTTTATAAAATACAGCTTTTCAAATGTTACCAAAATTTCCCAAAACCATAAAATTTTCAGACTTTTTTCAGTTTATACCAATTTTTACCAACAGGGACTTTACGGCAAATGTCACTATATAACTTTAAAGAAGACTAAATTTGCAACAAAATAAAAGTAGTATGGTCACGTTAGACCAAATAGTTTATAAAATACAGCTTTTCAAATGTTACCAAAATTTCCCAAAACCATAAAATTTTCAGACTTTTTTCAGTTTCTACCAATTTTCATCAACGGGGACCTATTTTACGGTAAATTTCACTATTTACTTTTTAAAGAAAACCAAATTTGAAAGAAAATTAAAAGTAAGATGGTTAAAGTTAGACCAAATAGTTTCTAAAATACAGCTAAAGTTAGCAAAATTTCCTAAAGAATACTTTTTTTGAATTTAGTGTGTTCAACATTTTTTATGTCACACCTGGCCATAATGTGAGTTGTTGAACGTTGAACTAAGAATTGAAGGTTTTTTTCATACGTGAATTGAATAGTCACCATTTCCCATGGCACTTTTTACTGAAGATGGAATCAGGAAGGGTACAACGGCATCATTCTTCAAAGCCGTCAAACCTGTGAGTCTGGAGCAGGGGAATGATATGTACGTAGTTGTAGACGGTGGACATCTGCTCCGCAAAGTTGTGTGGCCTCGGAATGTGTATTTTGAGGAAATTGGTGCTAGGTATGTCCAATACTTGCAAAGTCACTACGGCTCCAATATAACTGTTGTTTTCGATGGGTATCCATCTGACGCTTCAGAAAAAATCACCAAGAGCTCTGAACATGTCCGTAGAGTTGGAACAAAGTCCGCACACCTGATGTTATTTTCGACGAGACAACCATTTCTCCAGTTGCTCAGGATAAGTTCCTATCGAATGTCAGGAACAAGGTCAGACTCATCAACATGCTAATGTCCTCGACTCCGACGTCTCTCTGACGTAGTGAAGATCGCCGGCGAGCACATAGATTTGTTGGTCATGTTTTGTGGTTTGTCACAAGGTGGAGGAGATCACACCCTTTTATTAAAAAAATGTGGGAGTGGAAAAATCCTAGATATCACTTACTCGACGGATTCCGTAGTTGTGATACACCAGCAGCAACACCAGCAGCACTTTTTGGCCAAGGAAAAATGAAATTTCTCTGGACACTGAGAGTCGACTCAGAAAGCCGCGCCGCGCCTCAAACAAAACGCTGCGGTTTTCCTAAGCCCCAATGCGCACCTGTTCGCAACCAGGTGGCGCTGCTGTTTGACGCAAGCGCAGCGGCTGCGTTCATTTTTAATTTAAGGCAGTCTCGCACGTACAGCACGTTTATTCATTTATTTTATCTACTCACACAGCACTTCAAACCATATCGGTATCCAACCATAGATCTGTATAGTTATTGTGACGTGCTAACCATGAGGAAACTATATATCCTATACGCTCTATTGAGGTTACACAAAACGTTGCCATATGTAATATATGATAATGAGCGTAGAAGAAAAACTAAGGTTGCACCCCTGCCAACATGTCGGTCAATATTTGCAAAAAGACAATTCGCGTATCAATCAGCCTACCTGTACAATAATATTAACAAAGAAACCAACATTTACTCTATGACGCTGTTTGACTGTAAAAAGACTTTGGTAGATATGTTAAAAATACTTAATTATGAGCAAACAGAAAATTTACTAGGAAGAACATAATTAGTATGACATACACACGCGCGCGCACACACACACACACACACACACACGCACACACGCACGCACGCACGCACGCACGCACGCACGCACGCACGCACGCACGCACGCACGCACGCACGCACGCACGCACGCACGCACGCACGCACGCACGCACGCACGCACGCACGCACGCACGCACGCACGCACGCACGCACGCACGCACGCACGCACGCACGCACGCACGCACGCACGCACGCACGCACGCACGCACGCACGCACGCACGCACGCACGCACACACACACACACACACACACACACACACACACACACACACACACACACACACACACACACACACACACACACACACACACACACACACACACACACACACACACACACACACACACACACACACACACACACACACACACACACACACACACACACACACACACACACACACACACACACACACACACACACACACACACTCACATAAAGTAAATAAATAAGAATATAGAATAAATAAATAAAGACTATTTAAAGATCTGTAAATTAATGTAACTAATCAAAGCATGTTGCTTAAGTCTACTTCGGGTGATAATGAATGCTTGTTACTACTGTGGAAGAGCGGGATTTCCTGTTACAGGTGTATATTTACTACTACCCATTTCTATACCCTACAAAATTTTTGCTAGGCGTTTTAGGTTTAAATTCACTAGAGGTGAGGCGAAACTTCGGTCTTCTTTCCTTAGCTGGTAGAAGTTTGCGTGGTGATTCAGACTGTCCCGGATTAGTAGCTCAGTTGGTGCGCCTGTATGTTCCCTCGCCCTCTAGATATAATTTTCGACCTCGTTGTCAACATTTACTAGCGGCGCCGGCAGCGCGAACGTTGTCTCGCAGAAAGTCCCCGCTTATTCGAGCTTTGCACTTCATGAACTCGTTGCTTGAATCAGCACCAAATTGTGATATATTTGCTAGCCGATGGATAGATGTGTGTGATGAATGTTTGACGTTCTGCGAGAAGATGGATGCACGACCGTCTTCTGTGTTATTATAATAATAGTTTGTTTCTTTTGTGTATATATATCTACATTTGTTTTGTTTCACAGTGCTTTGGTGTTACTGTAATGCTGTGAAATTGTATGGAATAAATAAATAAATATTCACTTACTAGGAAATTCCGGCCCTGTAAATATTTTATTTTCATATGTTACCTGAATAAAGATTTTTGATTTTTTTTTTTTTTACTCAAAATGGTCTCGCCGGAAGACCAGCGTTGGCTCGTGAGCCAGCATTATGCTGAGGCGGGACCATTTCGTAACAAATAAATAGTTTTAAGTAGTTAAATAGTATTGTATTGTACGTATGTATTTCTATTTGTTCGTTACGATTAAATAATTTTCATTTTCAATGCCACACCGGAGCAGGTCACCAAAGCAGTAGTCCAGTACTACATACTATGAGGTTATTATTACTATCGTCGATTCCGACTCGGCTGGGCAGCGTTCGGGAAGCTACGGCACATCTTTTCGTCCAATATTCCGCAGTGTCTCAAGGCGAGAGTCTTTGACCAGTGTGTGTTGCCAGTGATGAGTTGATGACCTATGGCACTGAAACGTGGTCGCTTACTATGGGCCTCATAAGAAGGCTCAAAGTCACCCAAAGGGCAATGGACCTCTCCATGTTGGGAGTTTCTCTGCGTGATTGCATCAGAAATGAGGTTATCCGCAGCAGAACCAAGGTAACCGATATAGCCCACCGAATCGCTAAACTTAGTGGCAGTGGGCAGGGCACATAGCTCCTAGAACCGATGGCCGTTGGGGCGGAAAGGTTCTCGAGTGGCGACCACGTACCGAAAGATGCGGCGTGGGTAGGCCCCCCCACAAGGTGGACTGATGACCTGGTAAAGGTTGCGGGAGTCCGCTGGATGCGGGTGGCGCGGGACCGGTCACTTTGGCACTCTTTGGGGGAGGCCTATGTCCAGCAGTGGACGTCTTTCGGCTGATATGATGATTATTACTATATAATGCTTATTATTTATCTCACGGTTCATTTTACAAACCCTTTTATTATTATTTTGGTTTACTCACCTCAGCAACTTAGAACAGCTGTATCTAAAGAACTATCAGGTCTTTATAGACCAAATTGGTCTCGTTTTGTCGCGAATGGTGTACTTCTTGAATAACGTGCTTGGACTAATGCCGTAAAATGGGTCCATATTTCACCACATTGACGAAAACTTAAAAATACGTCATCATTCTCCTAGCGTTATTCCCGGTTGTGCCCCTAAAGGAGCCCAGGGTCCGCTTTGACACCTAATCCCAAGATTTGGCATAGGCACTAGTTTTACGAAAGAGACTGCCATCTGACCTTCCAACCCAGAGGGAGAACTAGACCTTATTGGGATTAGACCGGTTTCCTCACGATGTTTTCCTTCACCGAAAAGCTAACGGTAAATATTCCGTACATAAGTTCCGAGAAACTCATTGGTACGATCCGGGATTCGAACCCACGACCGCCGCTTGACAGCCGTATGCCTGAACCACTAGGCTACCGTAGCTTAACTTAAAAATACGTATAAAATTATCATTATTTATAAATTTTGCAAATTTTTGAACAACTGTATCTTTCAAACTGTTTGGTTTATTACCTTCTTACTGTGACCTTTTTTGTTGCAAATTTTGTCTTCTTTAAAGTGTACATAAAGACATTTGCCGTAAAATAGGTCCCTGTTGGTAAAAATTGGTAGAAACTGAAAAAAGTCTGAAAATGTTATGGTTTTACAAAAAAATTACAATGATCCGGAGGGTTTCTGAATTGGAAAACTTGGATTTGCCATAACCACTTCATCACATATAACATATACAAAAATCAAAACTACCCGATTTGATGCAAGGCAAAATGTACCAATTCCATGAGCTATTAATAGGAGAAAGTGAAGATGTCTACTAAAAACGATTGAAAACAAAAGATGAAATATGTCGGGGCACCTGATACGCCATGACAATTACATAAAAACTATAATTGAAGGAAAGGAAATATAGAAAGAAGGAGAGGCAGGGGAAGACCAAGACGTGCGTATGTGGACCAAGCTAAAGAGAAACTTAATGTAATGTCGTATCAAGAGCTCAAAACAGTGGCAGAGAGAAGAACTGAGTGGGGATTACTCCACCGACAAGAGCCCGGCTAGTTTATGACGATGATTGCGGACAATCTTGCACAATTTACCAGGTAATCCGTCCGAGGGACCGCACTGCACGGAGGGCAGTTGCATGGTCAAGACCCTCAGTCATGTCTAAAAAGAAGATAACATGTAGAATAAATGAAAGTCTCTTTCTCGCTAAAGGGGTTCTGCGTCTGCTCGTAGTTACAAGCCCCTGTGAAATGGGACCCTGCGTGTCACCATGTTGAAAAACCCTCGCCATTAGTCCATAAAGTGCAAAGTCTACCCAAAGCCTATTCAGAGCAGTGCTATCGAGTTTCATCATCTGGTTTGTGGAGATTGCGCAAGTCGGTATTTTAATGATAGGTAATATAATAACTTAAGAGTATTACCTATCCTATAATTTGTTGATTAGACTATAATTCATTCATACTACTAAATAATGAATTATAGTCTTTATAAGTAATGTCAAATACGCTCCATTATTATGACGTTTGTTGGGAAATACAAAATAGTGACGACAGAACTTTGCTGCGTCCGTATTTATGTATTTAAAAATCTATAAAATAAAAGTTGGCGCTTCGTTTTCAGAGATTATGTTCGTAGGTTTATTGGTTGGTAATTTGACAATAACGAATTCCTTACAATGTTTCCCAAGAGTCGAAAACTCCAGGACCTTTATAGTAGATACCTACTGAATAAGTTTGTGCATAAATCTCGCCCGGCCTTATCTTATTACATGCGGTCAACGTCTCTTTGCACAGTCCGTATACCTACTGCAGCGAATAATCAGTAGCCAGCGCAGTGATATAATCATGGCGATATTGTTTGTTTTACGAAGGATGTGAGATGTGAAGACAAGATGTGAGAGGCAAATACACATTGGACAAAGATTTGGACAAGTGGAATACCCCCCAAAGGCAAGGTCCAGAGACGTACAATTTTCAAATGTAGCGAATAGTCTACTGATTGCACCCTACTCTTTTGATTATTTAGATGCCTACAATCAGAAGGCACATAAAAACCTCAGTCAACACAATCTGCACAATCTTCTACACAACGGAAATTCCGATACATTACTTCGTGTCCAGTCTGCGAGGATCCCTGTAATGTACAGCCATGTAATCGGCGTCCTGACATAGTCTCTTTTTAACCCATGCTGTGCTGTAATCTTCTACAATCATCTTTTCATCATTCTTATTCTGATTGATGAAGTAAACACATTTTGAGTGTTGTAACCGTGTTGGGCCGTAGGTACAATATAGAAATGCGTCCGCAAGACCGAAGTCTCGGATTACCAGCTGGAGTAGTTACATCCTAAAATTGTAATATTCTTCCATACTGAATCCGACCGATGACGAGCTGTTCCGAGAGCGAGGGACCTGTCATCATTGACCTGTATTTCTCTCCTATCAACACAACGAATCATCAAATCAATATAGGGTTGGTAGCGCGCTTGTGATTCTACAATCAGGCAGGCGGTATGCTCGTTTGCCACCCTCGTAATATTTAAAAAAGAACTGACCTGATGATGTTGCGACATTATATCATGAAGTTTTATGCCCCGACTTATATTGTCAAATCCACCTTGCTACAGCAAGTACAAACTGACCTGTCCTCGCAGATCTTCTCCTCGTGATGCAGCAGCGAGTGCCTCGGGAACACCTGGGCGCAGTACTTGCACTCCGAGGGCAGCTCCGAGACGGTCTTCTCGACCGCGAGGTTGCGCGAAGCCGAGGTCTTGGAGATCTCGACGCGGCAGTTGGGGCACGTGGCGGCCTCGTCGCGCAGCCGCGCGTCGGCTAGGAGGTGCGTGAAGCAGGGCGCGCACATCAGGTGCCCGTTGCTGCACTGTGGGAGACACTTGTTCAGCGGGGGCGGTGGTTGTTTGACAGTGGGGCCACATTATTTGGCTTGTTGCTTTTTTTTCTTTATAGTCTGACCAGTGGTTTCACGTAGCAACAAGTTACTTTACAAGTTAAGGCCGAAACGCACTGACAGCAGTGGCGGAGCGGCGCGGCGCGGAGGCGGTACTGGTTGTAATCTTCGAGCTTATATTGAAGGATCCGCACAGAGCGGCGCGGTATTTTGTGCGAACCCTTCCATATTAGTTCGAACATTACAACCGGTATACCGCCTCCGCGCCGCGCCGCCACCGATGTCAGTGCGTTTCGGCCTTTAAGACTGGCAACACTGAGGTGAACAATAATGACTGGTAATTTGATCAGTGCTGCCCAAGTGCTGCCGATTTCGATTTGTAAATTATGGCTTTGGAAAATTATGACAGTAGTAAGTAGCTGAAGTTATATCTTAGGCGCTTCTCCCACTACACCGCGTCCCGCCGCGGTGCGCGGTGCGGCAGATTTTACCATCGTATGCAAGAATCTCAATTTATATAGAAAACACGCCTAGTACGTCACACTGGCGACGCGGCAATGCGCGTGAATACGACTAATAAAAAATCTGCCGCTCCGCACACCGCGGCGGGACGCGGTGTAGTGGGAGAATCGCCTTAAGATTTCATTAGAATGACATGTCAAGGCAACTAAGTACTTTCTACTGTAGCAATTTGTTGGCCATGTCATAGAAGAGGTAAAAGGCATAACCGGTAAAAACACTAGGAGGGTGGTAAAAGTGATAAACAAGTAACAACTTCTGCTAGCCATAGCAATTGCCAAAATACTTCAGATTAAAAAGTTTTAAACTGTGATATTTAAGAAGAGCATGATGGTAAAACAGTTAAAATATCTGAACAGCCTGTAGTCAGGGACATAAGGTGACCAGACATTTGAACCCTTTTTATTGTAATAAAGTTACAAATATATATATATACATATAATAAATTATGTGTGTCTGTTCTGAGAATGCCTTTATGCATATGTTGCCAAATATGTGATGGTATCCAGGGAACAGAAACAACTGTTGGCTGTAGAGAAACTCTGAACTACACAAGTTATAGCATGGTTTTACACACATTAAGAGTAAAACCAGGTCATTTTCTTGTATCAAAATACTAATCTGTAGTTCTACAATGTGTAATGTGTTGTTTTGTTGGCGACTACCTCGGACCCTCATTGCATGGCTCCTGAAAGCGATCTAAATACATAGGTACTTCTGGAACAGAAAATAAATAAATTAAAGTGTTTTTGTTTAATTCCTAAAAGTAAAAAGTTAGTTCCCAATAACAAAGGTTTATTTCGCTTGATGATGAGGTAAAAATATTATTTTAATAAATCTGAACTTTATAGTAATGAACAGTCAATGTAACAAAAATTGTTTATCTAAAATACTACATACTTGTCTGTTTTGCAGATTAATTCCTTGAAAAACCAATTTACTGTTTCATGAACGAAATTTACATCAAAAACTAATTTCTCAAGAACTAGCAATAAAATGAAAACAAAGAAAATTCAGAATGTAAGTAGCTCATGTTCTATGAATGCAGCAACACTAAACTACACATGAGAGCTCAGAATATACGACTCAAATAAATAAAATAATATAAAGTAGCTCATTATGTAAAGATTTTTATTAGTGTTTTATTAGAGTATCTTTTGTCTGAGGGATGAGGGGAGGGTGTCTAAATGAAAAAGGGCCAAATCTCATAAACATTTCTTTATTCAAGTGAAATGCTACAAGAGTCCATACAGCTAGGTCCATTACAACTACCAGTGTACATAATCTAGCTTAATAATAACAGCCTCAAAGAACACAACATACATTTGCCCAATTACACAATTTCATTAAAATTTAATTACAGTTTTGTAACGCCCTCCAAGGGCAGAACAAAGGGCAATGGCGCAGCGGGCGCCCGCGCGCCTACAACGTACAATCAGTGGTTCGTGACGCCATAAGAAATAATTTAGAGCCACAAAATGGTGACATGTATGCACGTCGTGTAGGCGTCGCCACGACGCGGCGCAAGCCCGGTCTTACGTAACAAAGAGAGGATGCAATAGAAAATGTTTTGGTAAAACAGCTGATGGCTTTATCGTCGTGATCAGCTGTTTTAGGAATACCTGGTAGACGGCGGCTGGCGGCAGGTCGAGGCAGACCGCGCAGCACAGGATGCCGCCCAGCCTGTGCTCGAGCTTCTCACTCGTCTCTTTATCTAACTTTCTGCGTTTCTCGGGCAGAGGGCCCTCCTCATCTTTATTATCAGGGGCGGCTGCGATCTCGTTCTCACTGCTCGCGGAAGGCACGGGTTCACTCTCGGGTGCCTCGGCCATTGCCCCACGTAAACAAACACAGATTTGATCAAAACAAGCGAAAACTGCGCCAGGTGATGAACACAAACAAAGGTTTCGTTTCGTTGCACTGCACCGTATAGATAGATAAAGCTAAGTACGTATATAAAATATACAGTTTTGTTTGTGTGGTTTGTATATATAGCGCCCCCCCTCTACCGCGTGTTTTTTGCGCAACGCGACGAACCGTTCCATTTCACGTTAATGGGCTCTACAAACCATACAATTATCACTTTGATTTGTCGCATCATGGTCGCAATTTCTGACAAATTGTGGCAATTTAGGGATACCATTTAGTAAAAATAATATTGCCCTACCCAAAGCACCACCACTGTCTCATGATTGTGAATATGGGGTATACAGATTATGTGATTTTACCCTTATTTGTCAGTACAACATGTCGAAGTCATATTTGGGTGTAGCATACAGATGTAACAATCCGACCGCATGTGCATGCAATTTCTCATTACAACTCGTTTGATAGTTGAATCAGCAGCGCAACATGACTCCAGACGATAGCCATTAGTCAGCTTCTGATATGTTGGGGCTGACAAATCAAGACATGTATAGACCCCATAAGACAATACTAGACAAAATAATTTACTGAATCATGTTGACCAACATACGGAGAAAACGAATTTTCCCAGACATGACATTTTTCGCCCCAATAAATCCCTATATTCCAAAATTTCATTCAAATAGTTAAGAGCCATTTTCGAGAGATTTCAAATACATATACAAATATTGTTTGTTTATTAGTATAGGATAAAATAGACACAAATCAGAATAATCTTGCTTCTATTTTAATGCTTATATTTAAAATGTGCACAGATTTACAATAATTAATTCTGCAGACATTAATTCTAACATCACTTATTTAATTAATTATTTTAATTGTCCAGTCAGACTTTAGGTTTCTTGGGTAGAGATCCAAAGGCTGATATAACTGTACCCTTGGTGCCTGTCACATTGCTAGTAAGGGGCTGCTGAAGAAGGCCGGGTTGTTTTATTGTTGGTTTGGATCCAACATTAGGTGCGGCTTGGTCCCACTTGGATTTCCGCTTCTTCTCATCATCACTCTCAGCTTTCTTGGCCACTCCGGAGATAAAGTCAATCTTGGCTAGCTTTTCTTTCTTCTCCTTTTCTCGCCTATCCATTTCTACCTTTTGCACCCTGGCTAACTCATCATAGTACGACTCTTTCCCCCACTTTAATGGATCATAGATTTCAGGAGGATAGTTGGTATCTAGCTCATTTATGTCACAGAACTGAATGAGTTTTTCATAAATGCTAGGGTTTCTGAAGTTTTTCTTGTCCTGGATGATCCGGTTCATGTCAAGGCCTTCATTCAGCATGCGGCTGTAGAACTTAGCAATGGAGTCTTGGAGTTCCTTGGGGCACTTGCCGGGGGGCTCTGGTGGGATGGCGCCATCCTGCGAGTCGTCAGGGTCGGAGCGAGGCACTGCCTCGTCCGTGTCAGTCTCCATGGAGAGCCGTCGCATGTCGTCCTGGCTGCCTGGCGTGGGGGAAAGCCCTTCATCATCGGACACCATCGTCTCGTCGACGTATGACACGAGTCGTTTCTTAGGGCTGATGGGGGCCGATGCGGGCCCGTTGGCGTCTTCGGCGCGGCGAGGGCTTGGAGGCGCAGAGTGTGACCGCGCCTCATCCTTTTCTGGGGTTTGTTCCTCAATGTCTTCTTCGCCTTCGGAATCTGTGTATGTCGCTGTGAGAGACGCTAAAGCTTGTGACGTCATGGTGAATTTGTTTTGATGTGCAATAAGAATAAAAATACGCCGTGCAACGGGTTTAGGACAATTTTTTAGTAAAATACCAATCAATTCTTAGTGGTAAATCCAAACCATAATACAGTAAAACGTGAACGTCAAACGTCATTCAAGTCAATTTTTTTTTTTTTTTTTTTTTAAATTCGTCCATTCGGACAGGCTAAGACCATGGGCCATACTGCCTAGCCTTCAGTAAGTATAATTTCATTTGATCGAATCCAGTAATAACGTCTTCAGTAGTTTCAAATCAGAAGTCTCTAGTCCAATAAATATGTCTTCAGTTATTTCCAATTCATATGAACAAATCTAGATATTAAGTCATCAGTATTATCAACATATGTGTCAAATCCAAAAAATAAGTCTTCAGTTATTCCAATCCAATTCATGAAGTCAAATCCAGTAATAAAGTCTTGAGTATGTTCCAATAAAAACGTCAAATCCAATATTCAGCTCTTCAAAAAAGCTTACACCTCATCCAGACATTCCAAAAAGTCATTTGACCAACAAAATATAGGTACAATGCTTCAATAAAAATATATACAATTTTAAGCAAGTTTTAAATTTAGCATCATATTTACAGCATACACACAGTATTATGTACAAAATTAAACAAAGGTAAATAAGTAGACGACTCCTTCAACAAATCAGTTACTGAGAGCGGGATTCGATTAGAAGCTCCATAAATCTCAAGCAACTCATCCATCAGCACTAGGCGCTGAATGCCAAAGGATGAGCAACTAAACAGAATGTGATCTATAGACTGAACCTCTTGCTTTTGACAATGATCGCAATAAGGGGAAGAGACAAAGTTTTTACGATGGAGATGAAAATTTAAACGACAATGACCAATGCGCATACGAGTAATTATGGTGTAAAACCTACGATGCATGTAAGTTTTAAACTTACAAAACCAAGGCTTACTATTAACTTGGTTATCTAACAAAGCATACAAATGAGCCTTATTCTCAACTTCTGTAAAATGATACCAATGTCTTCCCCAAAGAACAGTCATACGCTGTTTTAGATTACTTGTAATATCAGAATATGGCAAGGTCACAGCTAAGTCCCTGCTGTCGGGAACCAGGGACAAGTCAGATGCATTAGCAATAGTTCTAGCTAGGTATGTCGCGACGAACGCGATTATCGATCAACGCCGGTAAAAATATGTCTGAAACGGACTCAATAGAACTCAACTGTCAACACTGGCGGGATTTTGAATTGAACTGTCAGACAGAAAAAATGGATGTAACGGTGACCAAAAGGAATTAGTTTTTGTATCTCGAATAAAAGCTATACCGTAATAGAAATAAAGAGTGAGAGTTATTGTGAACGAGTTTAAGAATAGATATGAATGGAAAGGATTGATCAGTAGTCAATGACAACTGTATCAATCGTAGTATTTATGTGAAGATATAGGAAAATGTCGAACAGTGAGAGATATGTTTAGCAAGGCAGGAAAGAATGGATTGTGGGAGAACTACAATCACGCTAATGTTCATCATATTAGGTACGCTGAACATAGAAGTAAGAAATAGAAACATGAACAGTAAGTACCCACGAGGATAGAATAGAGGAGAAGACAGCTGGGGATCCCGGTGAGAGTCTTATGTGTATTATTAGAAGGATGAGTTGAGAGATGAAGGGATATTCAAGTAAGAGGAACATACAGAATAGAAATAGCCAAGAATATGCCAAATGGTTATGAGAGGACAGGGGCGGGCTATAAGGGGAGTTGTGGAGGCCCGCGGCGGGAACAGAATTCCCGCCAATACGTAAGAATAGAAAGAAATCAGAATAGAACAAGAATATAATCAGCATCGTGATTAGAATGAGAATCAAGAGAAATCACTTCACCTCTCACTCATGTATGATCGTACGGAGCAAGAAGCTCCATCAACAAGAAATTAGAACGGAAAGGATATGAGAATGAAAGTTTGAATATACTCGTAAGAACCTGGTAAGAATGAATACTTAGAAACACGTTATCCCGTTTGTATTTAGGCAAATGCATGTCAATGACATACATTTGTGTTAGGATGTCTTGTCGTTATGTATATGCTAGTACTCAGGCAGAAACCAAGGTTTACGCAGAATTGCCTCACGTTAGAATCAAGATAGAATCAAAAGCATAGCTAAACGTAGCGACAAATTGGTGGAGGTGCTGAGCGAAAATTGTATTTAAGAATAGATTGAGCGAAGCATAAAGAAAATAGAAAAAGGATCTTTCTTTGGCTCGGGAGGTTCCGTATGAATTTCCTGAGTAGTTAGAACCATGGTGGATGTGTGGCTTAAGGCAGTTCCAAATATGTACAAATGTCTAAGTGGAAACACTTATTCAAACCTGTCTCATTGGGATCTGCAATGAACATAAGTTTTAGAACTGTTAAGAATTTTTTAATAAAATTTAGCGCACTGACCTAGAATAATGTAGAAAGAGATACTCTATTTTTTGTTTGGTTATTAATATTGATTTGATGTGATGATTGATTACATTGATGTGCAATTAAATATGTGGACTAAAAGAAAAGTCATATTGTATATGCATATAAATTAAATAAAAGGATTAAAATATTTGTTGGTCTATGGGTGTTTAAATTCATCCATTTCAAAACCACAGATATTTTTAATATTGCTTCTGATGTAGAAAAGTAAGAAAGTTTGTGTTTTATCAGAATGTGTAGGTAGGTATATGGACCTCCATATTTAAAGAAGATGAATGACCCATGTAGAAATATTTTTTACAATAAGTTACCAGTCCCAGACTAAGAAATATTGGATTATATTACCTGAGTAAATTCAGCTTGGTCACATGAAAAAGATTGGTTAGAATTAGAATATATGCTCGCGGGGCTCTGCCTGCATATGATGGATAAGGTACAGCCTATATCTAAGGTCCATTATACCTGTACTGGAGAAAAATTTCATGAGATTGCATGGATGGTCCGGGGATTACCCCTACTCACAAACATGAAAACATACAGACCTTACCTCATGGTTGTATTACTATAGGTGCTGTATTAATGCACTACTATGTTATTTGAATATAAAAGAAAAATAATCCAAATCAATGTTTTGGTAAAATAATAATAACGCCAGCGCTGCGCTCCATAGGTTATGAAAATCTTAAGAAAGTCGTTATAATACTACTTTGACTAATTAAATTCACTGTTGCAGGATAAGTGATGACCATTACACTCACAGTTCGGTGGAGACCTAGAAACTCACAGTTTGGTGGAGACCTAGAAACTCACAGTTCGGTGGAGACCTAGAAACTCACAGTTCGGTGGAGACCTAGAAACTCACAGTTCGGTGGAGACCTAGAAACTCACAGTTCGGTGGAGACCTAGAAACTCACAGTTCGGTGGAGACCTAGTAACTCACAGTTCGGTGGAGACCTAGAAACTCACAGTTCGGTGGAGACCTAGAAACTCACAGTTCGGTGGAGACCTAGAAACTCACAGTTCGGTGGAGACCTAGAAACTCACAGTTCGGTGGAGACCTAGAAACTCACAGTTCGGTGGAGACCTAGAAACTCACAGTTCGGTGGAGACCTAGAAACTCACAGTTCGGTGGAGACCTAGAAACTCACAGTTCGGTGGAGACCTAGAAACTCACAGTTCGGTGGAGACCTAGAAACTCACAGTTCGGTGGAGACCTAGAAACTCGCAGTTCGGTGGAGACCTAGAAACTCGCAGTTCGGTGGAGACCTAGAAACTCACAGTTCGGTGGAGACCTAGAAACTCACAGTTCGGTGGAGACCTAGAAACTCACAGTTCGGTGGAGACCTAGAAACTCACAGTGCGGTGGAGACCTAGAAACTCACAGTTCGGTGGAGACCTAGAAACTCACAGTTCGGTGGAGACCTAGAAACTCAGTTTGGTGGAGACCTAGAAACTCACAGTTCGGTGGAGACCTAGAAACTCACAGTTCGGTGGAGACCTAGAAACTCACAGTTCGGTGGAGACCTAGAAACTCACAGTGCGGTGGAGACCTAGAAACTCACAGTTCGGTGGAGACCTAGAAACTCACAGTTCGGTGGAGACCTAGAAACTCACAGTTCGGTGGAGACCTAGAAACTCACAGTTCGGTGGAGACCTAGAAACTCACAGTTCGGTGGAGACCTAGAAACTCACAGTTCGGTGGAGACCTAGAAACTCACAGTTCGGTGGAGACCTAGAAACTCACAGTGCGGTGGAGACCTAGAAACTCACAGTTCGGTGGAGACCTAGAAACTCACAGTTCGGTGGAGACCTAGAAACTCACAGTGCGGTGGAGACCTAGAAACTCACAGTTCGGTGGAGACCTAGAAACTCACAGTTCGGTGGAGACCTAGAAACTCACAGTTCGGTGGAGACCTAGAAACTCACAGTTCGGTGGAGACCTAGAAACTCACAGTTCGGTGGAGACCTAGAAACTCACAGTTCGGTGGAGACCTAGAAACTCACAGTTCGGTAGAGACCTAGAAACTCACCTAGAAACCTACACAGTACACACATTTAAGAAGTTAAATGTGTGCCCATACCTGGGTAGAAAAACGTGATAAGAGTCTAGCCTAGGAATCCTAGTGTGGTCTCGTTAGAATTAAAAGTCTCTCTTCTTTATCTCGACATTTTTGTTTTGGACCCTATGCTAGGAATCCTAGTTCGGGCTCATAAATAAAGTATTAATTATAGTTAGGATAATGTTTAAGAAGGTCCATAGCCTAGGAATCCTAGTATGGACTCAGGTGTAAAATATGTTTTCCTTTTCTTTATCTTACTTGGGGTTTACATAGCAAGAATTCATACAAGAAACATCGATATGAATAGAATAGAATAGAATCGTTATTAGCCTAGAATAAGTAGGTATATCCGTGTCCTTAGTTATATGACAATAAGTATCTTATTCTGCTATCTGTATTGGGTAATACTAGCATGCAAATACCTGAAATATTGTTAAATGTCCTGAGGCAGGAAATCTTTTCCATTCACTTTGAATTAATTGTACTGTCAATACATCAAAGGACAAACGCCAACGCAGTTAACTGACCGTCCTGTATTTACATAGAACCTTTAATACAATGCACATAAAGTGCACGTATGGTCGGTTAGTTGTGCTGTCGATAGTACAATCAAGTAAGGAACTAAGGAAGAAATTAAGCTTTACGCTTCCTGAATGAAGTTGGTTTGTGTTATGCGCTGACATAAATGGAAATTGCTTAAAGAAATAGAATTGAAGTACGAATGTAACCATAAACTAAGTGTCAAACGTTATGAAGAAATATAATTTACATACTTTTATTAACCAAAGCCAGCAGAACATCACATGAGAAAATGAAGTTTATATGTCCCTGTTCCGAAACAGAACAACAATTTGGAAATATTTAAAGGGCAATATTGGTAACTAGCAAAGCCAAACTACCAAAGTGTATAATGGAACCTGGTTCAAAGCTAAGTCCATGAATAGCGGCTTACCAGATGTTGACAAAATAGAATACCTGAGAGTTGGTTGTTAAAGTTGAAGTGATCCAATTAGTAGAAGGTCTCAACCAATTGAAGTATAAGAATACTCGTTTAAAGAATGTTGTGCATATATAGAATAGGGGTTATGCTAGCTCTAAGCATCCTACAACGGGCCGGCTACACTGTGCAAAGAATGGCAAGGGTAGGTGAGGCGACTAAAGAACAGAACCGAACAAAGAATAGTAATGTATAGCCTTGTAGGCTACACAATCCTACAGCTTGTGAAGAAACTGGAGCTAAGTCCGGATCAAGAACAGTTATTATTGTTTGGTAATGACGACTCAGTCGAAATCAAATCAATATCGAGATGGGAACGATATTGTCAGAAGAAGGAAAATAGAAGGGAAAAGAAAAACGGAAGGCCGAGGATATCTTAAATGGAGCAAAATAAAATAAAAAATAGGCGCTTCATCGTATACAGAAAATATAATAAAGTGTAAGGTATAAATAAATGAATAACATAACATAACATATGATGGAACGTGTCCATATCTCGATTCTTGTGGGTTTTATGAGGTTGGTGAGAGTAGTGAAAGAATTGGTTCTTTATCAATGCCGTTCTCTAGTGAATGATTGCGGGAAAAAACATAGAATAAAATTTAGCTAATCTAAGAAACCCGATCTGCCTATGATACTCAAAGGAAGAATTGTGGTTCAATGGACCACATTTCCTCTCGCTAAGTAGGGAGGGCTGGCCAACGTAAAATAAATATGGCCAGTCAGCTCATTTTGTGGAGTTAGAATCTAGATTGGGAAAATTAGATGAAGATGGATATATCGGGTCGAAATAAAAAGAATGACCCCAGAAGAGAAGAATGGTGGTTCGATGCAGAAGAAGCTTTAGGTCACAAAAACACGTCGTGGACCTAAGGAATTATCGGGAAGTTCCAGTCTATCCAGAAATACTTAGTTATTGACGAGTATGGATGTGTTAAGATGCGGGGCAGTTAGTGATGCTTGAGTGCCCTTAAAAGTACATACCAACTGTAAGGAAGAAATAAGGTTGCTTAGACACCTGCCTAACTAAATGTACCTACTGTTGATGTAGAAGTCGTTGGTGATATAACAAAGGTAGAAAGTTCGCATACTACGAGGAAAATGACGTAAGCAAGAGGCATGTAGAATTAAGTGCTTCCAATATTGCGATGCTATTCAGCTACGGAAAAAGTGCTATCAAAAGTGTATTGTTGCGTCAATAAGGTGGGGATTTATTATTATTCTCTGACTAAGCCCGTCGTATGGAGGGTCTTATACAAGAATGGTTGGCACAGTAAACGTTGTATGACACTCACCTAAGAAAAACAGCTAGGTAGAAAGATAAATCGCTGAATACAGACAGTCATTAAAGAAATTGAAGATGACATGAATTAAAACCCTCTAATCGGTGCAAGTTTCGACATAGATTTTTTATTCAAGCTAGCAGAATCACCGACTTATGGTATACGTTTCTTGCCATCAATATGATGCAATATGATCCAGTGGCAAAAGAAAACCTCGTAGGAATATGGAAGAAGGTTTAGTGTATAGGTTCTAGAAGAATTATAAAAGAATGTTTATGAAAACAATACACGTGTAGTTTGCCCGCAATGAAAGAGAATGCTGGTACATTATCACAAGAAGCCGCGGGTCAGAATGAAACAATGCCCAGCCAACATACCTAGTCCAAATCAAAGTGACTCAAAGAACACAGAAAATAGAAAGTGGGAAAGGTCACCACTATGGAGAAAGGAACTGATGGAGCATAAAGACTGACTGAGGAAATAACTTCATGAATTGCTTATTACATTTATATCCTTTAGAAGTAGAAGATGCTGGACACCAGTATATGTTACAAGAGTCAAAAGAACCGACACCTTTCCCCCAAAAGAACTGGAAGTCCTTAAATAGAACCACTGGCTCTGACCAAAGAGCTCATTACACAGGTGCATGGAAATGTTGTGGTCCAAGATAGTGTTAAAACGGTAGAGATACCTGGTGCCTCTGCTCCTGTAAAACAAACCTAGATAATAATGTGTAAAAACTAGAAAGAACGGAGGCAGTAAGGGTAAGGTAAGGATTGCCCTATAGACTGGAGAACTGGCAGCAGTCCAGATTCGCCCGGCGGTCGGGAGTGTCGCGACGAACGCGATCATCGATCAACGCCGGTAAAAATATGTCTGAAACGGACTCAATAGAACTCAACTGTCAACACTGGCGGGATTTTGAATTGAACTGTCAGACAGAAAAAATGGATGTAACGGTGACCAAAAGGAATTAGTTTTTGTATCTCGAATAAAAGCTATACCGTAATAGAAATAAAGAGTGAGAGTTATTGTGAACGAGTTTAAGAATAGATATGAATGGAAAGGATTGATCAGTAGTCAATGACAACTGTATCAATCGTAGTATTTATGTGAAGATATAGGAAAATGTCGAACAGTGAGAGATATGTTTAGCAAGGCAGGAAAGAATGGATTGTGGGAGAACTACAATCACGCTAATGTTCATCATATTAGGTACGCTGAACATAGAAGTAAGAAATAGAAACATGAACAGTAAGTACCCACGAGGATAGAATAGAGGAGAAGACAGCTGGGGATCCCGGTGAGAGTCTTATGTGTATTATTAGAAGGATGAGTTGAGAGATGAAGGGATATTCAAGTAAGAGGAACATACAGAATAGAAATAGCCAAGAATATGCCAAATGGTTATGAGAGGACAGGGGCGGGCTATAAGGGGAGTTGTGGAGGCCCGCGGCGGGAACAGAATTCCCGCCAATACGTAAGAATAGAAAGAAATCAGAATAGAACAAGAATATAATCAGCATCGTGATTAGAATGAGAATCAAGAGAAATCACTTCACCTCTCACTCATGTATGATCGTACGGAGCAAGAAGCTCCATCAACAAGAAATTAGAACGGAAAGGATATGAGAATGAAAGTTTGAATATACTCGTAAGAACCTGGTAAGAATGAATACTTAGAAACACGTTATCCCGTTTGTATTTAGGCAAATGCATGTCAATGACATACATTTGTGTTAGGATGTCTTGTCGTTATGTATATGCTAGTACTCAGGCAGAAACCAAGGTTTACGCAGAATTGCCTCACGTTAGAATCAAGATAGAATCAAAAGCATAGCTAAACGTAGCGACAAGGTAGTCGGCGTTTTCATTACCAGAAACTCCTTTATGAGACGGAACCCATACAAAATCTATTTTAATACCAATTAAAGATAGTTCTAACCATAATTCTTTAATGGAAAAAATTAGATAGCAAGTGCTAGCATTCATTATGTTACTCGATAAACTTATTAATACACTCATACTATCGCTTACTATGACCCATTCTTTACTATATTGATTATGTTCTTTAACATGTTTCAAAGCAAATAAGATGGCAGTTGCTTCAGCAGTAAAGATACTTGCATTTTTATTGATATTAAACCCAATACCTTTATTAATTTCAGGTTGATAAATTGCAAAGGAAACAGCATTATTATTTTTGGCACCATCCGTATAAATAAATTTACAATTAGACCATTCTGACAACAATAAATAAGCCTCCTCTTTGGAAGTTAGCTTTGAATCTATTACAATTTTTATATCGGGATATTTACTCTTAAAAGAGCCTGTGTAACAGGGAAGAAGGTCATTATCAAGATGTATATTTAACTCCTGCAAAGAGTGAAAGAAAGAAGTAAAATCCTGAAGAACATACATGCGCCTTTGAAAAGGCGATGATTGGAAAGAAATCAAGTTGTGAAGAAGATCGTTCTTAGGCAAGCTGTATAACTTTAAAATAAATCTTTCTTTTAAATAACGAAATCTAATATGAATAGGAGGAAGATTCGATTCAATTTGCATAGCAGCGATAGGACTAGTTTTAAATGCACCCAGTATTGTCCGCATACATTTGTTTTGTATTTTATCTAATGAATTTACAATTTTATCATCTCCAGCAAAACATAGAAAACCATATTCAAAATGACTTCGAACTAGAGACTTATACAAGATTAACAAAATTTTGGGGTCTGCACCCCATGAAGTGGCGCACAGCGATTTTAACACATTGTATGCTTTGTTAGCTTTGGTTATAATACTGTCAGCATATTTTATCCAGGAAAGTTTTGAAGTAAATATAACACCTAAAAACTTTATTAGATCATATGAAATAGGCAGTGATATGTCATTGTACAAAACTGTGGGCAAACACATGCTTTTGCGACCAAAAATAAAAACCTTGGTTTTAGTCGAATTTACATCTAAGTTCAGATAAGCAAAGTATTTATGCAAGTTGATTAATGCCTCATTAATAGTCAAAGCTAATTGATTTAAATCAGATCCTGACACATAAACAACCAAATCATCTGCATACTGCAGATTTTTAACCTTTGTTCCTAGAATAAGATTTAGTCTCCTAATGTACAAAATAAAAATTAAAGGGGATAAGATACCTCCTTGACAAACCCCTAAAGAAGATAATCTTGGGCCATATAAGTGATTGTTAAATTTAAAAAAACCTTCCTGTTTGTTAAAAACATTTGTAAGAAATTTATTATTTTGCCAGGTAACCCTATCATTGACAGCTCTCTACATAAAACGGAAATATTGACACTGTTAAATGCACCTGCAATGTCAAAGAATACCGAAAGAAGATACTGATTATTATATATGCTGTTAAGTGCATCAAGTTGCAACTGACAAATACTCTCACGAGAAGACCGACCTTTACGAAAACCAAACTGATTGCAGGGTAACAGACCATTTTGTTCGACAAAAAATTCCAACCGTTGCTTTAGAAGCTGTTCAAAAACCTTTCCTACACAAGATGTGAGTGCTATAGGTCGATATGAGTCGGGTAACAATTTATCTTTATCAGGCTTTAAAATTGGGACCAAGCAATCTGTTTTCCAATCATCAGGAATTAAGTTTTCTTCCCACAGCTGATTTAATATGTTTAAAAAGGTCTTTAGATTTTGTGAACTTAAATTTTTCAGTAAAATATATGGTATTCCATCAAGACCAAAGGATGTATCTCTTCTTGAAAATAGGGCAGATTTAAGCTCTTGCAAAGAAAACGGTTCAGTAAGATACTTATCATTATCATTTTCTGTGTGAACATAATTTAAAGACTCATTAAGCACAAAATCAGGAGTGTATTTCTTAAGAAAATCTGATATCCAACTATTATTACTAGCGTGTTTTGAAATGAATGTTTTATTAAATTTCCGCATGTAATTCCATATAAATGTCAAAGGAGTGCACCGGTTAAATGAGTTACACAGATTTATCCAACTATTACGCCGTTCAGTCTTAAGAACAAGCTTTTTAAGGGCTCGAAGTCTTTTAAATTCTATATAATTCTCTTCACTAGGTTCACTTTTAAATTTTATATAAGCATGTTTTGAATTAAGTACAGCTTCTGAACACTTTTGATTCCACCAAGGCAGCCGGGGAAATTTCAAAGATTTTGGTGTACACGGATTAGAACTATTCAAAGACCTATGTCTAGGGATGGACTCTACAGCAGTAGATCGCAAAATATTACAAAACAGATTGAGCGCATCTATCGAAGACATATTTTCAAAATCAATATTAGCCAAACAAAAATCAACTGATTGCCTGTACATTTTCCAATTCACCTGTTTGTAATTTGGGTGAATGGGCAAATGTACATTATTACATATTGGATTACTTTGTGAGCTATTTTCATTACCAACTATCATTTTTATCATTACAGGCAAATGATAACTGCTGCCAAGAGGACAATCCATAACAGACCAATCACATGAAAGTGCCAATGATGGAGAAACGAAAGTTAAATCCAGAGCATTAGGACGCCAAGAAGAAGAACCAGTTGTAGTAGTTTGACCATTATTTAAAAGAACCAAGTCATTGCCATCAATAATATCTAAGACATCTCTACCTCGAGGCAATGTATCAACACAGCCCCATGACATATGATGAGCATTTAGATCGCCTCCAAAAAGCATTGGCTGCGGAATAGATTTTATCAAAGCATCAAATTTACTTTTATTAAATGGGGGATCAGAATTTGATGGACTATAAAAACTTACTACACTCAACTGCTTGTTGTTTATAATTATTTGTACACAGATATTTTGTAGAGCATTGTCAAAATAAGTTTTAATATTAGAATATACTATATTGTTATGAATAAGTATTGCTACACCATTATGTTTATTACCACAGTCATTTCTAATGACATTGTATCCTTTAATTGAAAATTTTTGATGTTGTTTTAACCAGGTTTCAGAAATTATTGCTATGTGAATGTTATTTTCATATAAGAATCTAGTAAAGATTAGCCTATTGCTTATTATACTCTGAGCATTCCACTGCACTATGTTCAATATGTCCATAAAGAAAAAAAATTAAGGTTGTTTCCTGAAAGTGTTTTTAAGTGTTTCTTTTATATTGTTAGAATTTATTGGCGTTTCTTTATCAGCACAAATTTTAACTATAGCTTCCACAAGTAGATTCATAAATCTGTCAGATTTGGTCAGATTACTTAGATGGGTGTCAATATATTTTGAGCCGAGCTGCGGAAATGCAACGTCACAAAACAAATCGGAATATTTAGCACTACGTGATTTTAACTTATTTTCCTCAATTTTCTGTTTTTTAATTGGACATGCAGCAGATATAGCCACGTGATCCCCACCACAGTTTGCGCATTGTGTTTTAACCTTATTACAATTTTTGAAATTATGAGGTTCAGCACAAATTGAACATACTTCATTATTTTTACAATACTTTGCTATATGACCAAATTTCATGCAACGAAGGCATTGCTTTACTGGAGGAATATAGATCCCTACTTCGTGCCTCCAATGGTCAAGTGTTACATATTCAGGCAACTGTACAGAGGCAAAAGTCACGGCAACCGTCTGAGTTGGAACCATTGAGACGATACCCAGCGTGTCTTTTACCCGCCGCATAAACCGTCTTACGCTTATCACCTTTTTACTGGAAGCTATTAATTGGAAAATCTTCTGGTTCGAATAATCAATCGGCACTGAAGTGAGAACACCCGTAACCTCGGTCTCAGATGCTGGGATTGAAGCATTCATGTGAATTTCATTTAATAATTTTTCATTTTTTAGGAAGACATTGGCGTGATTTGGGAGATCGAACATAATCCCAACTTTGTATGCATTAATTGTTCTTAGATGCATCACGCCCGACACGCGATGCTTTCGGATTGCATTGGACAAAGCAAGTCTATCTTTGTCAGAAAATTTGTGGTCATCCTCTCTGTGATTCAGAAAAACAATAAATTCTTTCTTAGCTGAATTTTCGTCGTACAACCTGTAATAACTTTTGGCCCTGAAAGGAGTATACTTCTCTTTGTCATCTTCTTTAGTCTTCTTTTTTGCAGGTATGCGCTCCGAGGGCGCACCTGTATCCGCATCAGAACTACTTTCAGATTGAAGATCTGGCTCCGGCTCCAAGCCCTCCAACCGAGAACGCTTTCCCGTACGCTTCCCCATGACTGGGGAAGCGCACCAAACCGATAACCAAATCAACTATGAATTAAAATTAAAATTAAGACTAAATATGTACAAATTAACACCTAAAATTAATTTACAATAAAATATTTTATCAAGCGCGCCTATCACTTTCAACGTTCCCGCCAAAAAAAAAAATCAACTCATTCAAGTCAAGTCAACGCCAAAGTCGCCAAATTTTTTTTTTTTTTTTTAAATTCGTCCATTCGGACAGGCTAAGACCATGGGCCATACTGCCTAGTCTTCAGTAAGTATAATTTCATTTGATCGAATCCAGTAATAACGTCTTCAGTAGTTCAAAGTCGCCAAATATTTTGACAACACTTTTTTTTAACGCGTTACGTTTAGGAATTGAAAAGAGTTGAAAACATCACATAATGTTTATACCTCATTTACACTCAGCACCTGCCACTCGTCCTCGCGCTGCCGGAAATATTTCCCTAAATACTTCTGCGGCAGTATCGACGCGAGTAAAGTACTTACACTCAGCTTAGCCCTCGTACTCACTTACCGAACGAAAAGCAATAATGGCGGACGTCGAGGTTGTTGCAGCGACGGTATTATGTTTGCTGAGTGTATGCAACTATTTGCGCATAAAAAATGGATGAGAGAAATTCATCGCAATAGAACGGCGTAAGTACCTACCTACGGTAACTATTTTAAAATTTGAATAAGAAAAGTTCAAAATCCACACGGGAAAATCCGCTGGGCGACCGCTAGTATTAATTATATATTAAACACGAAAAAAAACACGTCGTTTCGCGCTCAAAGTCGTACGGCCAGCGAGCGAGAAGGCTGAATGTAAATACTATACTCGCGCTCGCGCTGCCCGTCCTTTGACTTCCGCACGAAAAACCGACAATCGAATCGAGGGATTCGAGGGAGCGTCGGGCAGCGGCAGCGGCATGACGAGTGGCAGCGCGAGTGACCATTTACATTCTCGCGTTGCCCACTTCCCTGCTCACTTCGGCTGAGTGTAAATGGGCTATTACGTTCAGTAACATAATAACGGAAATAACCGCAGTGCGGAGTTTTCAATTGAAGTAGAACGGAACGCATTACTGCTGACTGTCAATTTGACGAATGATGGAGGTGTTGGAGATTGTAGAAATTAGAAATTATTCAAGAAAATAATGATACGCTTTCTGTGAGACGTGTAACTATAAAAAGTGATAGGCCAGTGATCGGTTAATGTGTCGGTAGTAGTTAGGCTAAAGTAGCGTGATGGCGACGCAGCCGAGCGACCCGACGGAGTTTCCGCCCGAGATCATTATGAAGCCCCTGGCGCTGGTGGGGCTCTCAGGGCTGGACACTGTGAACAATGCCGTGCATAAGGCCGTGTGGGATGCCTTCAGCAACAACCGCCGCGCCGAACGCGCCGCCGTACGCTTCAAGCTCCTGCATAATACGTTCGAGTTCCCCGTAGTCAAACCGAAGCGGAACTCCTACGAGTGGTACATCCCGAAAGGCGTGCTTAAAAAGAACTGGATCCATAAGCGTGTAGCTCTGGTGCCTGCCGTCGTCGTCATCTTCTATGATATGGAGTGGAATGATCCACAGTGGAACGAGAAGATTATTGAATGCGCCTCGCGCGTGCAGAGCATTCGAGCGGCGGTTGAAGGGCACGCTACGCGAGTTGCCGTGGTCGTGGTGCAAGACGGTCTGACCCCTCCACCCTCTGAGTACTTGCTAGGAGCTGAGCGCGCCCAAGCTCTCTGTTCCGCTTGCGAGATTCAATCAAAGGCACTCTTTGTACTTCCACACAATGACCACCTGATGGGCTACATTGTCCGCCTTGAAAATGCTTTCTATGACATTGCACAAAACTACTACCATCATGAAACTAAAAATGTGAAACAACACCGAGATCACCTTAACAAAACAACACACCAGTATCTGTTTGTGCGCCACCAGTTCAAGCTGGGCTTCCTTAATGAGCTCAAGCAGGATCTGAGCACAGCCCACAAACACTATCTCCATGCCTACAACAACCTGCTGGAAACCCGAGCAGTCGACACCAACATGCATGAAGTCCGAACTGTAGCTGGCTATATCAACTACAAGCTGTGCAAATTGCTATTTGCATTGAACATGGCGAGGGATGCTATAGCGCAGCTCAAAACCCACATTGAGAGGTATAAAAATAGAATTGGTCCTACAGAGCTGCTATTTGAACACTATGCATGGATCGCAAGACAGTATAGTGCCTTTGGAGAGTTATTTGATGAGGCAATACGTGCAGGGCTTCCAGCTATACAGTCACAACACCCGGGCTTCTATTACCAGTATGCAGCTCAGTTCACTGTAAAAAGAAGACAGGCAATGCGATCGGTTTGTGCTGAAGCATCACAGTACCCCCCTCCACCTGACCCCTTGGAAGGTAATGTAGAGTTTTACGGGCAGAGACCTTGGCGGCCCGGCCGTCTTAGTGCAGATCCTCACGACCCCCAGAGGGAGCAGGCAGCAGTACAGGCACTCCAATACAATGAGAGAATCTTCAACCACTCTACAGTAGTCATCAGTTTCCTAGGTAGTGCAATATCGCAGTTCAAGACGTTCCACTCGCCGCGAATGCGTAAACAGTTGGTTGTGGAGATGGCGAACGAGTATTATTACTGCGCGGACTACGGCAAGGCGCTGACGCTGCTCAGTCACATGCTGTGGGACTACCGCCGCGAGCGCTGGTGGTTCCTCGCGTCCCACGTCCTCAATCGGGCGCTGCAATGCGCGTATCTCTCCGCAGTTGTTCAGGACTTCGTTCAGCTCTCACTAGAAGCCTTATCCAAACACATTCAAGTGCCAAACAATGATAAGGGCAGAATATTCAAGAATATTATGGCTGTGCTGAATCTGGAAATGCCTTCGCCAGAGCCGGACTTGCCAACGGCGGCTGCGGCGCGCGCTCAAGAGCTTTGGCGTGCTGCGGCCGAGCGGGAGCCGCTCGCAGTCACCGTCGACATGACTAACATATCCAGCGTTCTAGAAGTGAAACCCAAGTTCAGTCAGCAAAAATATAAAATGGATGAAACTATCGAAATCGAAGTTTACGTGCGACTTTCATATGCTACGGTGCTAGAGGTGAAGAAGGCTTTGGTGACGGTTTCGAGCCGCACGGAAACCATCGAGATTCCAATCACAGGCGGTGATAACGCCATCTTGTTAGAAGGAGGCAAGGTTAAGAGGTTCTTATGCCAATTCAAATGCAACTGCAAGGACAACGGCTCGGAAATCATGATCAAAAACGTTTCCTTTACGTTAGATAACGATAAAAAACGGCAAATCATCATGAACTTTAAAATGGAGGAGAACAAGAATACAATGGAATCGGCTATTCATCCTGAGCTGCTGCACTTCATCCACAGTCCTAAAGCTGGGTACGAGTTCGATTGCATCGTGCCTTCGACGGTGGCGTCCATAGTGGCGCGCGAGTGCCGCTTGTCAATTAACGTCAGCAACCAGAGCCCCGCGCTGCAGGGTGAATGGTTCCCCTCCACCTTCACAATCACCAATGACGAAAACACTTCCGTTTACGACGTCAAAATCACTGTAGCTTTGCTCAGCACTCCTGATAATCAGAACCCTGAAACAGTCACAGAAATAAGTCTAACTGAGGGTGAACCAGAAACCCAGCCTTTACAGATAACTCCTGTTAGCATCAGCAAGTCCTCAGCTCACACCAGCACATTCTACCTGAAGACTAACCGAACCTCCAACACAACAGTCCAAATCAAAGTCTCATACTTGATTGATCTTCCAGAAGTCTCCAAGTTAGAATGTGTCAAGGACTTCACAACCCAAATAGCTGTAGTAAAGCCTTTTGAAGTTGCAACAAACTTTGTCGCTATGAACTTCAAACCTACCTCTAAGTGCTTCATCGATGATCCTTTTATTGTAATGCCTCATGTAAACATCCTAAGCCCTTGGGATCTGTTGATAGTAGATACGGAGCTAGAAGTAGTGGATTGTTTCAAATATTCTGATGAAAGCAAACAGTCTTGTATTAATAATTTAGAAGTAGCTGAGAAAGATACAGCTGTAGACGCTATTTGTATACAGGCGAGGTACAAGCCGAAAGATCATCCGACTCGGGTTGGACTGTACAATATAAAATGGCGGCGGAAAAGCAATACGAGCGGGCATTGCGTCATGAGCAGCACAGCCCTTTCAGGGCTGCCTATAGAGGACTGTCCCATAGCAGTCCAAGTCCAGTACCCTGAAGTAGTGGAGCTACAGACTTCAGTCCCATTGAAGTGCATACTCTATGGAAAGTCAAATAGCCCAGTGCGGCTGATGTTAACAGTGGAAGGGACAGATGCCTACATGTTCTCAGGATACAGGAAGCTGACTGTGACAGTGCCTCCAGGAGAGTATGTGGAAGTGTGCTACAATATCCACCCACTGGTGCCTGGTCTAACATCTCCGCCACGCCTGCGGGCCACGCTGGTGGGCGACGGGCCCGGCCAGGATGCGCTCCGAGACATGTTTGACAAAACCTTCCCTGATAATATATTTGTTATGCCTAAGTACAAGAAATAAATCTATGAGATGTTACTTTTGTTTTTATTGGAATGTAAATAATTGAAAAAAGCTAAGATTATTTATTTTATTTTATTTTATTTAATCTTTATTGCACAAAAGAATATCTTATGGTACAAAAGGCGGACTTAATGCTATAAAGCATTCTCTACCAGTCAACCTTAAGGCAAAGCAGATAAAATGTGGGCAGTGCAACTTAATTTAAAACAAAAACTCTTTAACATGTTTAAAGATGTGATAAATAATATAGTAGAATACGATACAATATAATATAACAATATGATATGATAAAACAATATATACCTATTAATACATACATACACATACATATAGATGAAACTTACAAATCAGATAGATTATTTTTAGTTCTGCCAGCAAAGAAATTTTGTAAGGACTTTTTGAAGACAAGCCTGTTTGGAGATTGCCGAATTTTGACAGGGAGACTGTTCCGTAGGCGAGCTACTTGGACGGAGAAGGAATTGGACATAAAACCAGTACGATGAGGCGGAATAGATAAGGAAAGGTTGCCAGAGGAGCGAAGTTGACGGACTCGAGAGACACAGTAATACTGAAAGAGAGTTTTGAGGTATTCGGGAGATTTAGGATCATTTAGAATAGAGAAGAGGGTGCAGAGCAAACGTATTTTGCGACGTAGGCGGATGGGCAGCCGGCCCAATTGGGAGCGGAAGGAAGAGACATGATCGTATTTTCGAAGACAGAAAATGAACCGAATACAATTATTTAGAAGACGATCTAACTTGTCAAGAAGCTCTCCATTCAAGTCAGGATAACACACATCACCATAGTCGATTATGGGCAATATCAATGTCTGCACTAATAAAATCTTGGTTTTGACGGGCAAAAAATGCTTTAGCCTATTAAGTGCATGAAGTGAACCTACAACTTTCCGACTAACCTCAGAGATCTGTGGCCTCCAACTCAAAGTGTTGTCGAGATAAACACCTAGGTCTTTGACACTTTTGCTATATGGGATAGGAGTACCATTAAACTCAACTGCATTATTGTAGTTACCTTATAATTATTTAAATAATAAATGCAGTTATTTTTTATATATGTTATTTATTTAAAAATACCTATCACAAGGTTGCATACAGTACATGCTGTTTGTTGATGAACTGCTTAATCTCTACGGAGAGCAAATTTCTCCTCTTGAATACCATTGGCTGTGATGATCAGTAAGTAAATGCTGTCTCCAGTGTAGATGTCTCTCTCGGCTGCACTGATGAACACATCTTTGATAAGCGCCAAAGCTTTCTCCTTCGGCAGAGGTGCTTCAGTCACATTCTGCATGTTCTTCTGACCAATCTGGTTATCGAGTAGAGGCTGGAGTTGCGCACCAGCAGAGCCTCCGGCGCGGTAGTTGGAACGTTCACAGTGTCCAATAGGGTCGTAGCTGTAGACGCAGCCCTTGCCTTCGCCGTCCAGTCCAGCAAGGACGTTGGAGATATAGTACGGGAAGAAGCGTTTGTAGTACAGCATGGTGGACAGCATCTGCGCGACGGCTGGCGTTGTCATGGGCTTGTTGTGCTCTTGCTCGTACATCTGCATGCGAGCCGCGAGCAACCGCGTGAGCGTCAGTGTATCGCACCAGCACCCGGTCGCGCCAAGCACGGTTCTTGACGACAGTTGGAACAGCTTCTTCTGCTCACGCGTGTAGATGGAGAAGCCCGTGCTCAGCCTAGTGTCGGCGCCGATCACCGCGTAGTCCTCGCCGGCGATCGCGACGACGCTGCCACCGTTATCGGCGTACGGCTCGAAGCGGTGCTGGATGGCACCTGGCGCCGCGTATTCAGGAAAGTTGCTTTGCACGTTCAACATTATTCTGAATTACAATTAACTCGACCTATCGAAATGAGTACAACCTTTGTTTAATTAGCAGATGACATGCACAATTCAGAAACCTAAATTTGCTTATTGTAAATTTGACGTTTAATTCATGCAATGTGACCAGTAAGAATATTATTTGATGTTATTTACGAAGCAGTACGACGTTTTTAAACATGCCTTGATAATAACTATTGACGTTTAGATAAAAAAAAAACAATTTGTCTATGGTTTGTGGATGACGTGTATGTAGTTTATTGAAAAAGCCGACTTTACTCACAAATTAGCTTAAAATACTAGAAAATGACTTCTTTAATGTCCGTAATTCCCAAATTATACCAAGAGTATAGCACCAAGACGTCCAAGAAGCTGAAGATCATCGATGCTTACCTTCTGTACATTTTCCTCACCGCCGTAATCCAGTTCGTGTACTGCTGCCTTGTCGGCACATTCCCGTTCAATTCCTTCTTGAGCGGCTTCATCTCTACCGTCAGCTCGTTCGTACTTGGTGGTAAGTTCATACGAAGCCCCATTTTGGTATAAACTTGGCAAGTTCTGTACTTGCGACTTGATCTTATTGAGTTAGTGTTTACTGCTTGTTTTTCTGTTTTCAGTCTGCCTGAGGCTCCAAGTGAATCCCGAAAACAAGCAAGAATTCCTAGGACTGAGCGCTGAGCGTGGCTTCGCAGACTTCATATTCGCTCATCTGGTTCTGCACATTGTAGTTATCAACTTCATAGGTTAAGTTCATTTACGCATATTTACTAAGCAATACATGTTATAAATTCTGAAATGCATTTTACTTATTCCAAAACAAGCCTGGATAATGTCACATTTTACAATAAAAGGTTGTTATACTTCAAGAAATGCTGATTTGCAATACCCAAATAGCTTGTTGTCAGTGAAACAAATCCAGTGTTGCTCGGATGGAGGCCTGAGTCTCTGTATCACATCAAAATTCCCAGTCAGAGACAGTATTATCAACATACTAAAAATTAGTGCAGCTATTCTAAATGAGCTAGGATTTTGGGATTAGAAAATGGTGTTCACGAAATACTTGTTGATCTTCACCCACTTTCAGAAATATTTAATATTTACACCTAAGAGCAAAGGTAGTGGGTGGGTTGCAAAGATATCATATACAAAGATTTACAGATTGTAGGCCATTCTCATGGCTCTTGAATGTGGTTGGCATGAATTTATGTTGCAATAAATTGGAATGTAATTTTGTTTTGCACAATATTGGGAAAAAAAAATGAATTAATTTGAATTTTTTTTATTTTTATTCTTTGACTAGTCTTGAATCAATTTTACAATACTTATTCAAACAATATTCCTTAAAGATAAATCAAAGGGCTAGATGGTAAATTAATGTGACAAGTTAAGTACTAAATCTAGATACAAATTATTCTAGACCAGCAGAGAAACAGATTTTTGTACCTAGTGAATATTTTGATACTAGGTAATTTTTTTGCACAATATAAAGCTAGCATATGATACATTGTCCAAATAGACTAAAAAATGTTTGAAGCATCCTAAAAAGGTGTTTTAAGTTAACAACATACATATTTAATTCTGAAAATGGGTTTTATAAAGCTAGCTTAGCTATTTCACTTATTGACTGTTGCATCCATAAAACTTAGGTTTAAAAGACACTTTGCAAACCACAGTTTATCTATATATGCAGTATTTTATTACTGATCGAAATATAATATCTCTATAAAACTCATTCTCAGAAATAGTCTATAATTTTAAAAAACTGTTAATACTAAAACTATTTAACATCAAGTCCAAAGTGTTACTTAAAAACGGTATTAGTTAGGTGCCCCGTCTTTAACAAGAGCCCTACATTGTTTAACCACAGTAACAACATATTTAGTTTGACATGTTGGATGAAGCTAGGAGTGGAGGCATGGCCTATCCTTAACACTATAGCATCTGCTGCCATAATAAACTCGCTACGCATAAAAAGAAATGATCAACATTTCGATTTATCATGTTATATGGACGCGACAATTATAACTCTTCAATATAAAAATACACTCTTAAAGACTTAGAAAAATAAACTTTTTGCCGCTCGAAGCAACTACGTAAGGCCTTCGGGCCGGACGCGCGCCTGACGTCACGACTGCGAGCGAGAACACCAAGGATCCCAACTCTTCCTTCCAATCACTAGTATAATGGCTCAAATACACTGCTCCGGGCGCCTCAAAGGTAAGCTAACCAAGCTCATGTTTAATACTTGTCACCAATAAAATACCTTGACTACTTTTCGTTAACATTATCATTCCGATGGTGATTTCACACATTTGCATTCAGCGTCCGGAACATTGTATTTGCGCCATTAAACGACATTCATATTTTGTTAAAACTAACTAAAATATCACAAAAGGTGTAAAAGGGTCACAAACTAAAGATAAATTTGAAATTTACATAAATTACTTGTTACTGGTCTTAGTTGGTGCATAAGCTTCTATCCTTAAAATGCATGTTTTAGCTAAAATATTTAGGCGAGGGAAAAGCTAATAAATTTGAAGATTAGAAGTTTATTACCAAACCAGTTTGAAATTATTTAAATCAACAAATATAAGGTGTATAGCCAAGAATGTTGTTTGGCCTTATGCACAAACATTCATCAAATCAATTTTCGCTAAGATGCCATTATAATTCGTTTGTCACTTTGAGATTTGTGTAAGAGATAGAGACTAAACACTTTTGAATAAAAAAGGTCAGTTGAGTTTTATGAATAACAGATGGTCTCAAACACATCGTTCTCGAAGAAAAGGGACTTAATTGAGGTTGGCGCTAACGCCATTTTTACGACGTGAATCGTCGCATTTGTATTAGCCTATCATTAATAATGACACGTGCCGACGACAATAACGTTCCTTTTCCCTGAGAACGACAGCTTTATTGAGCTTCACTTTAATAAAGATTGGTGAAACAATTCATCTCAAGGCAAATGTTCGTATAACATTTTACATTTAAATTGAACTTTATTTTGAACGCAACATTCTGAATTAGCAGCAACGTACAATTTGTATGTACAATTTTAAAGCTTTACTGACAGAATAAAGTGACGACCCACTGCTATAGCAACTCGACAGTTTCACATTTATTCACAGGACTGAAAAAGTTTTAAGCAATAGAGTTGTAACTAGGTCGGTTTCATAAAATGAACGGGAGTGTTCATTGCGTCACCGACTGACTGTCACTCCATACTCCATTTCTGAAGATTTAGTTTCGTCTGAAGTTAAAGAGCGTTCGGATATCACCTTACAACGCGGTAAACTGGCGTTCGGAGAAAAAAAAACAAAGCTACACATAGACATGCCTAATAGTATCTATGCATTCGTTCTTTTGTTTCTTTCATATCGAAAAATCCTGAAATAAACCCTTGTACAATCCTGCAGACTGTAGAACGGCCTTTAATTCCGACCGTTGCATTCAAAAATTCGAACGCATCAACCGACGACTTAACTTTGAAATAACTTCCAAATTTGAATCGCGCCTCACGCATCCTGGTTGATCCTGTAGCGAAGTGTCGTGCGTGTGTGTGGACTCAGCTGTCCTCGCGGGTGGCGGGGGCGGGCGCGGAGGCGGAGGCGGGGGCGGGGGCGGGGGCGGAGGCGGGGGCGGGGGCGGGGGCGGGGGCGGGGCGGGTGAGGAAGCGGCGCCGCGCGCGCGCGAGCAGGACTTGCTTGCGGCGCTGCAGGTTGGACTCGCGCTCAAATGAATTTGTTGGGAATTCTGTTGCGATCTCTCTGAAAACGTAATGATAATTGTGTTAGATTAAAGTTCTGTAATAACATTTAATAATGGTGGGATACCTCCCACGGTACCCCGCTCTCCAGTTTTTTATGGGTGGTTCATTGACCAGGGGTTTGATCTTTTAGAAATGGGTGAGGACCAAACTCTTGGCCAGTAGTTAGCCTGGTTTTTTTTTTTTTTTTTTACGTACGCATTTGACCACTATCTCACCAGATGGTAAGTGATGATGAGGTCGAGGGTGTTACATGCATACCTAAATAGTGTCTATTCACTCTCGTCTTGAAAAGATCCAAGTTATATGTAACTGGGAGGTTTGCCGGAAGCGAGTTCCACTCTTTGGCTGTCCTCGCGAGAAAACTGGATGCAAAGCGCTTCGTGCGAATCAGTGGTAAATCAACAACATAAGGATGGAACCCACGACCGCGCCTAGTCCCAAGATGGCGAAATGGTGAGGGCGGGATTAAATCGTGTAATCCTAGCGCACACTCTCCGAAATGTATCCTGTAGAACACCGATAAGCAGGCTACTTTTCTACGGTGTTCCAGTCTTTGCATTTTAGCCTCAGTTAAATCTAGGTCACCAATGAGCTTCCTGGCACGCCCATCAATCGAATCCAAGGCGGATAGCTGATATTTAGTGGATCCATCTGTACGGTTCTGTATGACCGTACTGTCAAGATGTCAATATGTATGTCAGTTGTATGTCAGAGTATGCAGGATACGATGGGAAATGTCAGGAGTATTGTCATAATAACTAAAACACGTTTGGTGTTAATGAGCTTCTTTAATGCACTAAAATATAATAAGTCAATAATCTAGGTTACGCATGTCATCCATGTCATCATATTCGACTGTAAAGGCAATAGTATATTAAATGCGATACGATGTACGATAGCTAGCTCGTACATACTGCCACGTACAAAGAAAAAACACAAAAGGCAAAATACATAGTAACGAAAATACCTAGATAAATAGAGTGCAATTAGCTAAACACAACATTATGTCTTAACTAATAATAGAATGTTAAAATGTATTGTCAAAAATACTGTTCTAAACCTAATTCTTTAAAACTAACTCTCCTTTGCGGTTGAGGCGTCATTGGGATGTCTGTATTGGGTGTGGTTGTTCGCTGCTGTACAGTATTCATTTTTCCAGGGCCGGCTGGAGCAACCGCTGATAATACCTCTTGCAGTGGTGTGTCGGGTTGACCACGTTTCAACTGGCAACGACATTTCAATTTGCAAATAATAAATGTCGTAATGGCTAATGAAATAGCTCCCAGTATGACGTAGATCACGATGTAATGGGTGTTGTCATTTCTAGGAAGTTGTTCCAAGTTTTGTTCTTTCATAGCCTTTATTTTCTGACTTAAGTCCAGAAATTCAGAGTTATGATCTTCTGTCAACAGCTTGATCTCTTCAGGCAACGACGTTTTAATTACGTCATTGATAGGAGATATTTTTGGAGTTTCCAAGTATGAGTTCTGTATATATATTTGACTCTTGTAGTCATGTTGCGAGTGTATGGCAAACGACTTTCCTCTCACAGAACATCCTGATGGGATTACGACCAGGCCAGTGCCGATCAATTGTTGTGTAGTGACGCCGTTAGGACATATCACTCGTATCGGGTGTTCGTTGCAATACGTAAATAGCCATGTATCACGAGCATGCAACTTGATCCATCTGTTAGCGCATTTCTTTACTGCCGCTTGGCAATAAGGCTTATTATCGTCGTTTATCATTAATTGCATGTCACAGATAGATTCGCCGACTTTCATTGTATATACCGGATGATTTAATGGGCATAACCGGTGATTATTTTTGTGAGAGATGCACGCTAGTACGTCAGTTTCTGTCATTGGAATTACGGTATCTTTCTTCACATTGATAGCTATGTATTTGGTGCCAGTTGATGTATAGAACGTGTTGTTTCCATTTTTGCGTGGTATGCTGATAATCTCGTCTAACTCGAACTGATTATGGTTTAGCAGTGGTAAACGTATTTCCATTATTAAAGATTTTCGCGTCACTCTGGCTTGAATGTGTAGTAGTCCGTATAAATCTCCAATATTGTCAACAGGTACGGTGAGATCACCCTGTAGGTGTCCCGATATCAATTCTAATTGTTGTTGTATTTGTTCTGGAGGTAATAAGTGCACATTGAGTCGTCCGTGATAAATGTCAGTTATGGTGTCAAGTAGGGTATCCTGAATTCTTCTTAGATTAGAAATGATGACATTTGCGGCTACCATGGACGATAGTAACGAGAATGAGTTTAATATGCGTAAACTTGTTGTTTGTGCTTGGTTGATGTCTTCTGTCAGGTTATGGAGGGTTCTGGCAATCGATGTAAATTGACTTTTCATAATGAATTCATTTCGTTTCAGAATGTTGTTATGTGCTTCTAATATGGAGGTTTGATTTTTGTATAACTTGAATATGTGGTCTTCTCGTTTTGCAATAGTTTCGATGTCTCTGTCATATTTTTCGGCAAATCTGTCATCCAATACGCCAAATAATGTGTTAGCTAAATAGCCAACTCCGTTGATTAGACCTCTGCGCTGTCGGTTAACATTATGCTGCCTTGTCAGCAAGGTATTGTAGTGGCGAAGTTCATTTAACTCGTGTTCGAATTGTGCAATAACTGGGGCACATGTGTAGTCATCGTTGCATCTTCTCTTTATGAGTTCAGTATAGTTTTCTATTGCACATATGCTATCCCAATAAGTCGTCATATTGTAAAATGCAACCATCTTCCATTCGTCCTGTATGATCGAAATGTCCGAAACTTTGTCAAAATATAGTGTGTTGTTATTGTCAATCTTGTCAATTTGCAGTATCTGGGTCGCCGCTGGTAACGCATATGTCAGAAGCAAGAGCAACATTGATGTCATAAAACTTTGTTTATTTCTTCGTGCGCGTCGATGTACCTTCTGAGACTCGGTGTCTGGTTTCGCGTGGATATCAATTGAGTTGCTTTGTTCCGGCTTTTGTGTAGGTAATGGGGCTAATTTGATTACCGGTCGTTGAATATGTTTTCCTTTCGTTCTTAATGTCACAACTCGGATATAACCATCTTTGCCGGGATGTGTTTCTGTCACACGTCCCATTGCCCATTTTGCAGGAGGTAAGTTGTCCTCTTTGATGAGAACGATGTCATCCTTTTCCAGGTTTTTTGTTGGTTGTTGCCACTTGTGTCTTAGCTGCAGATGATGCAAGTATTCCGATGACCACCTCTTCCAGAAACTTTGAAGCATCTTTTCTGTCAATTGCCATCTTGTTATCCCGCACGTTGTCTCATTGCCATTTGTAGGTAACGATAACATTGGACCTCCAACCAAAAAATGTCCGGGTGACAGGTAATCCGTTTCTGAGCTGTCTGTTAATGCATATAGCGGTCTAGAGTTTAAGCATGCTTCTATTTGTGTCAAGAGAGTAGTAAACTCTTCGTAGGTCAGTTTTTGATCTCCCAAAACGCGCTTCAGATGATGCTTGGTGCTTTTAACCGCAGCCTCCCATATACCTCCTCCACTAGGCCAGGAAGGAGCACTGAAGTGCCAAGTTACGCCCATCTCAGCGACGTCTTCCAAAAAATCTTTGTTCATAACTTGCAGGATTTCCGCCTTTTCCTGCTTCAGGACCCGTGAGGCTCCAATGAAATTCGATCCGTTATCACTGTAAACGTGTAGGGGTACTCCTCTCCTGGCACCCATCCTCTTGAATGCAGCGAGAAATGTTGGCGTGCTCAGGTCCGACGCAAGTTCGAGGTGAATGGCCTTAGTAGCGAAGCATACGAAGACTGCAATGTACCCACGGGTTGTTTTTATACCTCTTCCCTTATTGGCTTTCAGCTCTACTTGTCCCGTGAAATCAATCCCCGTGTGTGTAAAGGGGCGGGAAGGGGTCACTCGTGGTTCTGGCAAATCTCCCATCAATTGTTTACTTGTGTTCGTATTGTACCGGAAGCATTTTACGCATTGGCCGACGTATTTCTTAACCATGCGTGTTCCACTTAGCACCCAAAATCTTTGTCGAAGGGCAACTAAGGTCAGGGCGGCAGTGCCATGTAGCGTCTGCAGGTGAGCTTGGCTGATGCTTAACTCCGTCAATCTGGAATGCTTGGGTAAAAGGATGGGATGTTTAGCGTCTTCTGTCAGGTGTGCATGTTGAAGTCGTCCACCGACTCTCAATACTCCTCTTTTGTCTAAATAAGGGCGTAAGTTAAGCAGGGGACTCTTCGCGTTCACCGTACCTTTCTGCTGAATGTCATGAATATCTTTTGCAAATTCTTGCCCTTGCACTGCTTTCGAAATAACCTTATATGCATTGTCAATTTCATTTTTTGTCAAGTAATTTGTGGTCATTGGCGTACATTGCACAATGCCTAAAGTGTCAAGTTGGCGTCTTGCCGTCTGCGCATACGTCGCACTGCGGTGGCGCAGGTTTGTTATGAAACGTGATACATAACATGTGATTCGTACTATGCGAGATAATGAGCTGTATTTTCCTAGCAAATCTTCGATGACTGATGATGTGATAAGAACGGCACATGTCTTTGGATTTGGGTTCAGTTTCACCTCGCATTGGGGTAGCTTGATCTTGTCAATGTTGTCAGGAATGTCATGTTTTATAAAGCCAGGACCGTCCCACCATAACGAGTGGGATATCAATTGACTGGTAGATAAGCCGCGTGTTGCACAATCAGCGGCGTTATTTTGCGAGCTTACATGCCTCCAACATTTGGACGGCATAATGTCAATAATTTGTGATATACGGTTCGCCACGAATGTCTTCCAGCGCGTCGGGTTTCCTTGTAGCCAGCCCAAAACGATTAATGAGTCCGTCCAGCCGTAAACGGGTATATTATTGTGCGGCAAAGCTTTAATTACCTTTGACATTAGTTTTGACAGTAGTACTGCGCTGGACAACTCCAGTCGAGGCAATGTCAAGGTTTTCTTTTTAGGTGAAAGTTTGGTCTTTGCGGCAATCATTCTTGTGATGACGTCACCCTTGTCATTTATTGATGTAAGATATATGACGCACGCATATACCTTCTCGGATGCATCGCAGAATCCGTGAACCGTCATCGTCTTAGTGGTGTCTCCAATCCATCGGGGTATATTTAGTTTGTCAATGTTATGCAAGTCGTCCCGAATCTTAATCCATTCTTGTTTGGTGTCAGGCGGCACTTCCTGGTCCCATTCGATTCCAGTGAGGAAAACTTTTTGAAACAATAGTTTAGCTCGGATAGTGACAGGCGATATCCATCCGAGGGGGTCAAAGATTTTGGATATTTCAGATAATAATATCCGTTTTGTCATTTTACTCGTTTTTCGTTGTTTGTCAGCGTGTAGAAACATGAAAGTGTCAGTTATAGGATTCCATTGCAATCCGAGCGCCTTTGTAGGTGTCATGTTTTTGATGTCAACAATGCATTGATTTATTTGGTTTGGTGATAAATCAGATAATAATTGTGGCTTGTTGCTGGCCCACTTTCTTAAGTTCATCCCCGCGCCTCGGAGCATGCCAATTAGTTGATGCTGCGTTTCTCGTGCCTGTTCAATGGTATTGCATCCACTTAGCAGGTCGTCAACATAGAAATCCTTTTGCAGGACCTTTGCGCCTAAAGGATATTTGTCAGCTTCGTCAACGGCTAGTTGAGCCATTGTCCGTAATGCAAGAAACGGCGCTGCTTTCATTCCGTTTGTCAGGGTACAGAGCGTGTATTCCTTCAGGAAGTCTTGTGGGTGACTTCGCCACACGATCTTTTGCAAGTGTTGTTGATCTTCTTGAATAAGGATACATCTGTACATTTTCTCACAGTCGGCAGTGTAAACTATCTCATAGGTCCTCCATCTCAGTAAGAGGTCCTGAATGTCTTGTTGCAGTTTGGGTCCACATTCCATCAGGTCGTTCAGGCTGTATCCTGAGGAGTTGCGGGAAGATGCATTGAAGACGACTCTTAACTTGGTGGTGGTCGAATCAGATTTTTGGATACTATGGTGAGGCAAAAAGCATGAAGGATCTTTATTTGTTCGGCACTCTTCCATGTGACCTAACTCCTGGTATTCCTCCATAAATTTTTGGTAACTGTCACGTAATTTGATGTATTTTGTCAAGCGTTGCTCGAGGTGATTAAATTGAGCCAGTGCCTTAGATTTCGACTGACCTAATTTTGCTTCGAATCCTTCTTTCATAGGTAGGCGCACCTCGTATCTCCCGTCAGGCAACCGTCGCGTAGTAGCGGTGTACAGTTGCTCGCAAAATTGCTCCTCTTGTGTTGCAGTAGGCTCCTCGCTGATTTCCTCCATCTCCCAGTAGTTGGCGATATCTTGGACGTTATTGATAACGACGTTACAGTTGAGCGACTGGTTAACGCACCCCGATATTATCCAACCAAGTTGAGTCTGCTGGGCAATTGGTTGCTGAGCTGTTCCTCTGACGAGACCACTCATTATAATGTCAGAATAAACCTTCGCGTCAAGTAAAATGTCAATAGGTTTCGAAACGTTGAAATCTGGGTCGGCGAGTTGAAGATGCTGAATGTGTGCAAAGTTTGGTTTGTCAAATGAGTAGCTGGGTAACCTGTTGATTAGTTTTGGCATAACTAGAGCATGAGTAGTGAACGTGTGGTCATTATGAATCGATTTGCATTCTAGTTGAACTTTCCCTTTGATCTTGGTGATGCTTTCGCCGATGCCAGTTACAGATGCCTTCAGCGGGCGCCGGGGCAACCCCAGCCGCTGGGCAGCGTTTTCAGTAATCAAGGAAATTTGTGATCCTTGATCTAATAAACAGCGAAGTGTCACATACGTGTTGTCATTTGCTCGTACACGTGCTAGTACAGTTGTCAATAAAATTTCGCCATTGCAATTAGCAACGTGATTTGATGACGGTTCCCAATTGTACTGCTGACGCGGTTGTTGTTTAGGCACGAAGGCCGGCCTCGATCCCTGCGCTTCGAGTTCATTTACCGAGTCGTGCAACAGTGTGTTATGTTTTCCATGGCAAATTTTGCACGTCTTTGTAGAATTACACACATTGCGTTCATGTACATAAAGACAGTTTTTGCACATTCCGTATTTTGCCACCGTTTTCAATTTGACGTCCGGTGACATAGATTCAAATTTCTTGCATTGGTAAATTGCATGATTTACATTGCACAATACACAAAGTACATTGCTTTTGTAGTTGAATGAACTTGGTTTGTTGTACGATGTCCTTTGTGGTGCGTAGGAAGCCGTATCCTTCGGTCTAAATGTCAGTTTTTTGGATGCAGATGACCCTGCGGACTCTCGTTCTCTCTTGCTTACAGGCTCCAGTGCGATGAATTTTGTCTCTAAGAATGCAGTAAAATCTTCCAGTCTAGGCAAGTCCCGCGGTTCTTTGCGAGACTCCTTGTAGTCGCTCAATGTCAATGGATCCAATTTCTTAGTCAAAAGATGAACAAGTAGTGGATCCCAGGTAGTCGTATCGATGCCAAGATTATGTATGGCATGTACGCACTCCATGGTAGTGTCATGCAGTTTCTTAATGTCATGCGACGATTGCTTGTAAATTGTAGGTTGATTTAAAAATATTTCTATCTGCCGAGAGAACAGTAGATGGTGGTTGTTGTAGCGATGGTACAACAGATCCCATGCGGTAAGGTAATTCTCAGCGGTAACCGACAAATGCTGAACGAGGCGCAGTGCTTCTCCTCTTAATTTTCCCTTCAAATGCTGCATTTTTTGCGCTTTAGACAGAAGGGGGTTGTCATGAATTGCAGACCTGTACAAATCGAGGAATGTAGGCCATTGTGAGTAATCCCCGTAAAAGTTTGGAAGTTCCATTTGCGGAGTAGATTTGTACAGATGAGTTGTTGCAGATAATTTCTGGTTCAGAGCTTTCTTTGTCAATCGATATTTCTTCTCATATACAGAATATCTCTCCTCGTAATCTTTATCTGAGCCCAGAAGCAGATTGTCAATTTTCGAATGCAAGGTGTCAATGTGTTCCCAGCGAGTTTGCAAGTTGCGAAGTTCATCTTCTAATTCCCATTTCTCGGTTATCTTGTCAACGTCAATATAATTCAATAGCCTCTGAAAGGCTCTGAAATTGGCTTTTTGTTCGTTAAAAAACTCGTTAAGTTTGCTGGTTTGTTGCTGCTCAGCCTCTTTCGCTTTAGGGGTGGACAGTTCCCCAAAGCGATAGTTTGATAGGATCGTACGAACCTTGTCAGTAAGTATCTGCATTTGTTGAAACACCTTTTCCACAAAATACTCTCCAGTCTGGTCAGGTGCGCCAAGAAGCTTCATGTTGTTCTTCTCGAATTCTTCCCATAACGTCTCCAAAGCTTGAAGCCGTGTCCGCAAATACTCGTCAGTTTTCCTTGAATCGGAATCCTTCTTGAAATTAGCTTCAACGCGTTGAATAGCTTCGACGATCTCCCTCTGCCGTTGCAAAATACGATCGTAATCATCCATGATGTCTCCTTTTACGTACGTACGTGTCAAATATAAAAATGTCACCAAATTGCACAATAGAATGTCACTGTCAATGATAGCAGAATGTCAATCAAAATACTTGTCACGGTAACTAGTATCCACGAACTTTCGGTGCGAAGTCGCGTATGCTCAACTTAGCTGGTGAGACCCGCTTGTGGGAGGCCAACCAAGCTGAAACGCAAATCACACTGAACACTGAACACTACTAAGTTCGAAGGACCAAATGTACGGTTCTGTATGACCGTACTGTCAAGATGTCAATATGTATGTCAGTTGTATGTCAGAGTATGCAGGATACGGTGGGAAATGTCAGGAGTATTGTCATAATAACTAACACACGTTTGGTGTTAATGAGCTTCTTTAATGCACTAAAATATAATAAGTCAATAATCTAGGTTACGCATGTCATCCATGTCATCATATTCGACTGTAAAGGCAATAGTATATTAAATGCGATACGATGTACGATAGCTAGCTCGTACACCATCCCAGAGGTGGCAACAGTACTCCATACACGACCGGACCTGTGCTTGGTAAAGCTGAAGAAGCTGCCTGTGTGTGATGTACCGCCTGACCTTAGAGAGGATGCCAAGTTTTTTCGCCGCAGTTTGCGCCAAAGATTCAATGTAGAGCCCAAAGTTCATATTGGACTTGATGTCCATGCCAAGGAGCTGCAGAGATGGTCTGTAATTGGTACGGATACACCTCGGAAAGTTGGAGTCAAGTTGAATGGACTCCGTTTGGTGGAGAACAACGGTGGGCGGAGCGCGTCGTATTGTGACTCACTGTTCGATGTCCTCCTCGTCTTGTGGCGGCGGCGGCGCGGGCGCGGGCTCCTGGCCTGGCTCGGGCTCCGCGGGCGCGGGTGCGGAGGGCTCGGGCTGCGCGGGCGGCGGCAGGCGGCCCTCGAGGATGTTGTCGACGGTGAGGTCGGCGGAGCGCGTCGTATTGTGACTCACTGTTCGATGTCCTCCTCGTCTTGTGGCGGCGGCGGCGCGGGCGCGGGCTCCTGGCCTGGCTCGGGCTCCGCGGGCGCGGGTGCGGAGGGCTCGGGCTGCGCGGGCGGCGGCAGGCGGCCCTCGAGGATGTTGTCGACGGTGAGGTCGGCGGAGCGCGTCGTATTGTGACTCACTGTTCGATGTCCTCCTCGTCTTGTGGCGGCGGCGGCGCGGGCGCGGGCTCCTGGCCTGGCTCGGGCTCCGCGGGCGCGGGTGCGGAGGGCTCGGGCTGCGCGGGCGGCGGCAGGCGGCCCTCGAGGATGTTGTCGACGGTGAGGTCGGCGGAGCGCGTCGTATTGTGACTCACTGTTCGATGTCCTCCTCGTCTTGTGGCGGCGGCGGCGCGGGCGCGGGCTCCTGGCCTGGCTCGGGCTCCGCGGGCGCGGGTGCGGAGGGCTCGGGCTGCGCGGGCGGCGGCAGGCGGCCCTCGAGGATGTTGTCGACGGTGAGGTCGGCGGAGCGCGTCGTATTGTGACTCACTGTTCGATGTCCTCCTCGTCTTGTGGCGGCGGCGGCGCGGGCGCGGGCTCCTGGCCTGGCTCGGGCTCCGCGGGCGCGGGTGCGGAGGGCTCGGGCTGCGCGGGCGGCGGCAGGCGGCCCTCGAGGATGTTGTCGACGGTGAGGTCGGCGGAGCGCGTCGTATTGTGACTCACTGTTCGATGTCCTCCTCGTCTTGTGGCGGCGGCGGCGCGGGCGCGGGCTCCTGGCCTGGCTCGGGCTCCGCGGGCGCGGGTGCGGAGGGCTCGGGCTGCGCGGGCGGCGGCAGGCGGCCCTCGAGGATGTTGTCGACGGTGAGGTCGGCGGAGCGCGTCGTATTGTGACTCACTGTTCGATGTCCTCCTCGTCTTGTGGCGGCGGCGGCGCGGGCGCGGGCTCCTGGCCTGGCTCGGGCTCCGCGGGCGCGGGTGCGGAGGGCTCGGGCTGCGCGGGCGGCGGCAGGCGGCCCTCGAGGATGTTGTCGACGGTGAGGTCGGCGGAGCGCGTCGTATTGTGACTCACTGTTCGATGTCCTCCTCGTCTTGTGGCGGCGGCGGCGCGGGCGCGGGCTCCTGGCCTGGCTCGGGCTCCGCGGGCGCGGGTGCGGAGGGCTCGGGCTGCGCGGGCGGCGGCAGGCGGCCCTCGAGGATGTTGTCGACGGTGAGGTCGGCGGAGCGCGTCGTATTGTGACTCACTGTTCGATGTCCTCCTCGTCTTGTGGCGGCGGCGGCGCGGGCGCGGGCTCCTGGCCTGGCTCGGGCTCCGCGGGCGCGGGTGCGGAGGGCTCGGGCTGCGCGGGCGGCGGCAGGCGGCCCTCGAGGATGTTGTCGACGGTGAGGTCGGCGGAGCGCGTCGTATTGTGACTCACTGTTCGATGTCCTCCTCGTCTTGTGGCGGCGGCGGCGCGGGCGCGGGCTCCTGGCCTGGCTCGGGCTCCGCGGGCGCGGGTGCGGAGGGCTCGGGCTGCGCGGGCGGCGGCAGGCGGCCCTCGAGGATGTTGTCGACGGTGAGGTCGGCGGAGCGCGTCGTATTGTGACTCACTGTTCGATGTCCTCCTCGTCTTGTGGCGGCGGCGGCGCGGGCGCGGGCTCCTGGCCTGGCTCGGGCTCCGCGGGCGCGGGTGCGGAGGGCTCGGGCTGCGCGGGCGGCGGCAGGCGGCCCTCGAGGATGTTGTCGACGGTGAGGTCGGCGGAGCGCGTCGTATTGTGACTCACTGTTCGATGTCCTCCTCGTCTTGTGGCGGCGGCGGCGCGGGCGCGGGCTCCTGGCCTGGCTCGGGCTCCGCGGGCGCGGGTGCGGAGGGCTCGGGCTGCGCGGGCGGCGGCAGGCGGCCCTCGAGGATGTTGTCGACGGTGAGGTCGGCGGAGCGCGTCGTATTGTGACTCACTGTTCGATGTCCTCCTCGTCTTGTGGCGGCGGCGGCGCGGGCGCGGGCTCCTGGCCTGGCTCGGGCTCCGCGGGCGCGGGTGCGGAGGGCTCGGGCTGCGCGGGCGGCGGCAGGCGGCCCTCGAGGATGTTGTCGACGGTGAGGTCGGCGGAGCGCGTCGTATTGTGACTCACTGTTCGATGTCCTCCTCGTCTTGTGGCGGCGGCGGCGCGGGCGCGGGCTCCTGGCCTGGCTCGGGCTCCGCGGGCGCGGGTGCGGAGGGCTCGGGCTGCGCGGGCGGCGGCAGGCGGCCCTCGAGGATGTTGTCGACGGTGAGGTCGGCGGAGCGCGTCGTATTGTGACTCACTGTTCGATGTCCTCCTCGTCTTGTGGCGGCGGCGGCGCGGGCGCGGGCTCCTGGCCTGGCTCGGGCTCCGCGGGCGCGGGTGCGGAGGGCTCGGGCTGCGCGGGCGGCGGCAGGCGGCCCTCGAGGATGTTGTCGACGGTGAGGTCGGCGGAGCGCGTCGTATTGTGACTCACTGTTCGATGTCCTCCTCGTCTTGTGGCGGCGGCGGCGCGGGCGCGGGCTCCTGGCCTGGCTCGGGCTCCGCGGGCGCGGGTGCGGAGGGCTCGGGCTGCGCGGGCGGCGGCAGGCGGCCCTCGAGGATGTTGTCGACGGTGAGGTCGGCGGAGCGCGTCGTATTGTGACTCACTGTTCGATGTCCTCCTCGTCTTGTGGCGGCGGCGGCGCGGGCGCGGGCTCCTGGCCTGGCTCGGGCTCCGCGGGCGCGGGTGCGGAGGGCTCGGGCTGCGCGGGCGGCGGCAGGCGGCCCTCGAGGATGTTGTCGACGGTGAGGTCGGCGGAGCGCGTCGTATTGTGACTCACTGTTCGATGTCCTCCTCGTCTTGTGGCGGCGGCGGCGCGGGCGCGGGCTCCTGGCCTGGCTCGGGCTCCGCGGGCGCGGGTGCGGAGGGCTCGGGCTGCGCGGGCGGCGGCAGGCGGCCCTCGAGGATGTTGTCGACGGTGAGGTCGGCGGAGCGCGTCGTATTGTGACTCACTGTTCGATGTCCTCCTCGTCTTGTGGCGGCGGCGGCGCGGGCGCGGGCTCCTGGCCTGGCTCGGGCTCCGCGGGCGCGGGTGCGGAGGGCTCGGGCTGCGCGGGCGGCGGCAGGCGGCCCTCGAGGATGTTGTCGACGGTGAGGTCGGCGGAGCGCGTCGTATTGTGACTCACTGTTCGATGTCCTCCTCGTCTTGTGGCGGCGGCGGCGCGGGCGCGGGCTCCTGGCCTGGCTCGGGCTCCGCGGGCGCGGGTGCGGAGGGCTCGGGCTGCGCGGGCGGCGGCAGGCGGCCCTCGAGGATGTTGTCGACGGTGAGGTCGGCGGAGCGCGTCGTATTGTGACTCACTGTTCGATGTCCTCCTCGTCTTGTGGCGGCGGCGGCGCGGGCGCGGGCTCCTGGCCTGGCTCGGGCTCCGCGGGCGCGGGTGCGGAGGGCTCGGGCTGCGCGGGCGGCGGCAGGCGGCCCTCGAGGATGTTGTCGACGGTGAGGTCGGCGGAGCGCGTCGTATTGTGACTCACTGTTCGATGTCCTCCTCGTCTTGTGGCGGCGGCGGCGCGGGCGCGGGCTCCTGGCCTGGCTCGGGCTCCGCGGGCGCGGGTGCGGAGGGCTCGGGCTGCGCGGGCGGCGGCAGGCGGCCCTCGAGGATGTTGTCGACGGTGAGGTCGGCGGAGCGCGTCGTATTGTGACTCACTGTTCGATGTCCTCCTCGTCTTGTGGCGGCGGCGGCGCGGGCGCGGGCTCCTGGCCTGGCTCGGGCTCCGCGGGCGCGGGTGCGGAGGGCTCGGGCTGCGCGGGCGGCGGCAGGCGGCCCTCGAGGATGTTGTCGACGGTGAGGTCGGCGGAGCGCGTCGTATTGTGACTCACTGTTCGATGTCCTCCTCGTCTTGTGGCGGCGGCGGCGCGGGCGCGGGCTCCTGGCCTGGCTCGGGCTCCGCGGGCGCGGGTGCGGAGGGCTCGGGCTGCGCGGGCGGCGGCAGGCGGCCCTCGAGGATGTTGTCGACGGTGAGGTCGGCGGAGCGCGTCGTATTGTGACTCACTGTTCGATGTCCTCCTCGTCTTGTGGCGGCGGCGGCGCGGGCGCGGGCTCCTGGCCTGGCTCGGGCTCCGCGGGCGCGGGTGCGGAGGGCTCGGGCTGCGCGGGCGGCGGCAGGCGGCCCTCGAGGATGTTGTCGACGGTGAGGTCGGCGGAGCGCGTCGTATTGTGACTCACTGTTCGATGTCCTCCTCGTCTTGTGGCGGCGGCGGCGCGGGCGCGGGCTCCTGGCCTGGCTCGGGCTCCGCGGGCGCGGGTGCGGAGGGCTCGGGCTGCGCGGGCGGCGGCAGGCGGCCCTCGAGGATGTTGTCGACGGTGAGGTCGGCGGAGCGCGTCGTATTGTGACTCACTGTTCGATGTCCTCCTCGTCTTGTGGCGGCGGCGGCGCGGGCGCGGGCTCCTGGCCTGGCTCGGGCTCCGCGGGCGCGGGTGCGGAGGGCTCGGGCTGCGCGGGCGGCGGCAGGCGGCCCTCGAGGATGTTGTCGACGGTGAGGTCGGCGGAGCGCGTCGTATTGTGACTCACTGTTCGATGTCCTCCTCGTCTTGTGGCGGCGGCGGCGCGGGCGCGGGCTCCTGGCCTGGCTCGGGCTCCGCGGGCGCGGGTGCGGAGGGCTCGGGCTGCGCGGGCGGCGGCAGGCGGCCCTCGAGGATGTTGTCGACGGTGAGGTCGGCGGAGCGCGTCGTATTGTGACTCACTGTTCGATGTCCTCCTCGTCTTGTGGCGGCGGCGGCGCGGGCGCGGGCTCCTGGCCTGGCTCGGGCTCCGCGGGCGCGGGTGCGGAGGGCTCGGGCTGCGCGGGCGGCGGCAGGCGGCCCTCGAGGATGTTGTCGACGGTGAGGTCGGCGGAGCGCGTCGTATTGTGACTCACTGTTCGATGTCCTCCTCGTCTTGTGGCGGCGGCGGCGCGGGCGCGGGCTCCTGGCCTGGCTCGGGCTCCGCGGGCGCGGGTGCGGAGGGCTCGGGCTGCGCGGGCGGCGGCAGGCGGCCCTCGAGGATGTTGTCGACGGTGAGGTCGGCGGAGCGCGTCGTATTGTGACTCACTGTTCGATGTCCTCCTCGTCTTGTGGCGGCGGCGGCGCGGGCGCGGGCTCCTGGCCTGGCTCGGGCTCCGCGGGCGCGGGTGCGGAGGGCTCGGGCTGCGCGGGCGGCGGCAGGCGGCCCTCGAGGATGTTGTCGACGGTGAGGTCGGCGGAGCGCGTCGTATTGTGACTCACTGTTCGATGTCCTCCTCGTCTTGTGGCGGCGGCGGCGCGGGCGCGGGCTCCTGGCCTGGCTCGGGCTCCGCGGGCGCGGGTGCGGAGGGCTCGGGCTGCGCGGGCGGCGGCAGGCGGCCCTCGAGGATGTTGTCGACGGTGAGGTCGGCGGAGCGCGTCGTATTGTGACTCACTGTTCGATGTCCTCCTCGTCTTGTGGCGGCGGCGGCGCGGGCGCGGGCTCCTGGCCTGGCTCGGGCTCCGCGGGCGCGGGTGCGGAGGGCTCGGGCTGCGCGGGCGGCGGCAGGCGGCCCTCGAGGATGTTGTCGACGGTGAGGTCGGCGGAGCGCGTCGTATTGTGACTCACTGTTCGATGTCCTCCTCGTCTTGTGGCGGCGGCGGCGCGGGCGCGGGCTCCTGGCCTGGCTCGGGCTCCGCGGGCGCGGGTGCGGAGGGCTCGGGCTGCGCGGGCGGCGGCAGGCGGCCCTCGAGGATGTTGTCGACGGTGAGGTCGGCGGAGCGCGTCGTATTGTGACTCACTGTTCGATGTCCTCCTCGTCTTGTGGCGGCGGCGGCGCGGGCGCGGGCTCCTGGCCTGGCTCGGGCTCCGCGGGCGCGGGTGCGGAGGGCTCGGGCTGCGCGGGCGGCGGCAGGCGGCCCTCGAGGATGTTGTCGACGGTGAGGTCGGCGGAGCGCGTCGTATTGTGACTCACTGTTCGATGTCCTCCTCGTCTTGTGGCGGCGGCGGCGCGGGCGCGGGCTCCTGGCCTGGCTCGGGCTCCGCGGGCGCGGGTGCGGAGGGCTCGGGCTGCGCGGGCGGCGGCAGGCGGCCCTCGAGGATGTTGTCGACGGTGAGGTCGGCGGAGCGCGTCGCCGCCAGGTCCGCCCGCAGCGGCGCCAGCGCGTACGCAGGGAACATCGCTTGCACCTGGGAACAGTCGCCTTATGCTATAACACCTGCCCTTTAAATAAACGACCCGCTTGACGACAATTACAAAACATTAAATCACGGTGGAATCACAAACATCATGTTTATCATCTCACAAGTTTCTTTGATTGCAGAAATCAGAAAAATTATTTGCTTCAGATGCAGGTGATACAAAAATGTTGCGCACAGTGTATCTAGCCTGTGAGCAAGCTTGCAAATAATTAAATAATATATTTTACGTCACACCTGGCCATAATGCGAGTTTTACTGCACGCTGCGCGTACGGGAAAACACGCATTGTGGCCAGCTGAAGACGTAAAATTTTGTACTCAACACGGGCGGTAATTCGTAAAGCCCCAGAGCGCATATTTATGGCCCTCACCTTCGGTTCGGGCCACAAACACCTGCGATCTGGGGCATTCACGAATTCACCGCCCTAGTTACGTAATGTACTAATGTCATAACTACATACATTATAAGAAATCAAATGTCAAATGTTATGAATAATTTGGAATAGTACAATAATTTAAATATAAAACAAGCACTGAATTACTGTCCAAATTCAAAGATACATTAAATTTGTAATACCTATAGTTAAACACATTCTATAAACTTTGTTTGTGCTATAAATTACTTACACCTAATACTTACTAACTTACATACCTACATAATGTCGCGACTGTAAACATATATTTGTGCATAAACTGGAGCATCATCTGCCAACAAACCGCATTATGGTTTGGCAGAAGAAAATGTTAATAGGAATAAGTTTACTTCGTGAATAAATAAATTATTAAATAAATTATTATTATTTATTAATAATCAAAATAATCGAATAATTTAAATAGTCACAATAATAATAGTTAAATTAATTGCACTGATATTTATTTTACCGCAACGCTAGCAAACGGTCTTGCGGCCTATCTGATAGCAGACAGACCATGTAACTTATGAACGCCTGCGACTCGAGAAAAGTCCGTAACCCTTTATTGACTTGAACATTTATCGTGTTGGTAGCTACTGGAGATAAAGGGCCTTCATATTTCAAAGACCAACCTGAGTCCCCTGGAGTTGCATGTATCCATAGGCTAAGGTAACCGATTACCATCAGGTACCGCAATACGCTCGTTTTACCGCCGTGGTATAAAAAAACGAAATACTTCCTGTCACCTGGTCGACGAAGAGGGAGGTCAATATATGCATACCCATAGTACAAGCTTTGCTTAGTTTGGGACTAGGTCGATCTGTGTAAGATTGACCACTAATATTATTACTATTATCTTCGATTGAAATTCACGTGGCGAACCCCAGTCATTTGGAAGGCGTGCGCGGGGATACAGATCCAACACGTAGAGGCCCTTTGGAGACCAAGTTTAATGTGATGTGAATGTAATACACCTGCTAGAACCAGATAGGGTACATCGGTAGATACCCGTATCGGTAGATACCCGTGAACCGGTTCCAACAGGCGTGGGGGCTATTGTAGGTAAAATGGATAGAGAACTGGGTCTACGGTGATGAGATATGGCTGGATTATGAAACTAGGCTATTTAGTACGGTGGCAAAATCGCAAAAAGTCGTCTCCTTCACGATTTTCGTGGACATCTCTTCTATATACCTAAAACTGGTATGAAATAGAAATAGAAATAGAAATAGTTTATTCGTGACACATATACATAACTAAACAAACAAAAAAAAATCAAATAAAACATCAATATTATTAGTGTCACGAAACGGCCGCAACTCAGCATTGTTGCTAGCGTAGCCAGCGCTTGTCTTCCGTTGCGACCATTCGGTGAAAAGTGCACGGCGATAACGACCCGGTTACACGCACGGATCACAATCACAATTACATAAATCCTTACATAACGTACAACTTTTAAAAAAAAAAAATAAACAAAGAGAAAGAATAAAAAAAGAGAGAAATAAACAAAAGTAATCAAAAACTTAACACAAATTAGTGCGTACAGGTCCTTATTTCACTACCTTACGACCTGTGCTGTGACGATTGAGCAGAAACAAAACGCCATGACCGTATTGTCTGTGCTGTGGCCATGTTGTTTATGTTTTGTCACAGAGATTAATTGGGTCAAGGACTTTTAAATATTAACATAAGTTTAACGCACATTTTAGCTTTCTTTGCTATTTAACTAACTAATACTATAAAAATTACACATTTAAAATTAATCTTAACATTGCACAACGAGCAAATAACAGAAATATGTAAGAAACAAACAAAATGAGAAAAATGACGTAAGAAACAGACAAATTGCGAAAAATTTCGTCCTTACTACAAAAAAAGCAGACAAGAAAACTCCACAAGGACCACAAGTGCCACGAACACGACGTTTATGGGACACAAAATGCAGGTATGCCACTTTGCATCGCATTTCAAAAGCAGCTAGTGTCGTGCCTCAGGTTTTCCTGTGCTGTCTGATGTCCAAACAAAAACTGTTTCAGTTTGACCTTAAAACTATAAATGCTTTTTAGGTTCCTAATCGGCGGTGGCAGGGAGTTCCAACACTTGGTAGCTACAAATCTGAAGCTTCCACGAAAAGCAGCAGATGCGTGTCGGTGTGTCAGCAGCGGTAACCCACATTGCCGAGCACCACGTGGCTTGCGGACTGACAGTTTCTCAAAGAGATATGCCGGAGCCTGATGGCGCATTATTCCAAAAAGAAGACATGCCAGATGGAGCTTGCGTCTATGTAGCATCTTGAGAATATTACACTTGTTTAGAAATGGGGTGACATGGGCCCTCAACGGAACATCAAAGCAAAAGCGAGCACAGGCATTTTGAACCCGTTGGATGAGCCGTTTTGTTTTTGTGAGTAGACGTGGACCATATACTATGTCCATATAGTTCAATTTTGACAGGACAAGGGACTCCACGAGCTGAATTCTCAGTTTTTCACTTAAGAAGGACCTAATCCTGTACAAAACTTTTAATTTGTAAAAACAGCTACTGACAGAATTTAAAATGTGTTTCTCATACCGTAGTTTTTCATCCATCAAGAGTCCTAAGTTACGCGCTTCACAGACACGCTCAATAAGTTCATCCATCAGCTTGACACCCAATTTAGGGCTAAGTCTGGACAACTGTTGTTGGCTTCCAAATACAAGGTACTTAGTTTTAGTAGGGTTTAGTAGCAAGCTGTTGTTTGAAGCCCAGGTTGCTATTCTAGCGAGGTCCATATTGAGTTTTTCAATGGTACTATCAATTTCAGTTGGTCGACATGAGATGTACACTTGTATGTCATCAGCATATATATGATATCTACAATGTGTGATGTGGTTCTTTATATCGGCAGAGTATAAAATAAACAAGATTGGACCGAGAATGGAGCCCTGAGGTACACCTCGGGTGAGCTCCTCCTTCTCTGAGACCAGAGAAGAACCGTCGCTAAGTGTCAACTTCACACACTGGAAACGTTTAGTGAGGTAACTTGCAAACCACTTTAATGTTTCTGTATCGATTCCGTAGTAATTTAACTTGGCCAGTAGTAACTTAACATCTATACAATCGAATGCCCTGGAAAAGTCAAGCAACACTAGCAATGTACACATTCCTTGGTCCTGAGCGCATAGGATTTGATCAGTGACATCCAACAAAGCAGTGACAGTACCTCTCCCCTTCCTGAAACCAGACTGGACATCTGGTAAAATCTTGTTTGCCTCAATATGTTGCGAAAGTTGTGAGCAAACTACTTTCTCTATTATCTTAGACATGCAGGGTAAAATGCTAATCGGTCTTAGGTCTTTCAATTGAGTTGGATTAGATATTTTAGGCAGAGGGCGAACAATAGCTAGCTTCCAGATGTCAGGGACAGTAGATGTGGTAATTGAAGCATTAATTAAACCAGTAATTATGTTTAAAGTGTGTGGTAAGGTTAACAATAACATATCCAAGTTTATGCCATCCCAGCCCTCAGCATTTGATTTAAGATCTTTAATTATTTTCATGATTTCATCAGGGCTTATTGGCTTCAGCTGGAAAACAGAATTGCAATATTTATTGGACTCAAAATAGGTTAGCTGAGACATAGAAATATCCAAAGTGCTAGGTAAATTTAAAAAATGTTTATTTATTGTATTAGGATTGTTGAAACAAACTGGTAGTTGAGCATCACTCTTCGGTAGCAATATGGTTTTAAGATTTTTCCATAGTGTTTGTGGATCCTTTATTTTACTATTGATGCTGTGTTTAAAAAAGGCTACTTTTTCATTGTAAAGAGCCTTATTCACAACAGACTTCATATCCTTGTAATATTTTTTTTTACTGTCAGTTTTGGATCTATGATATTCTGCTGCGGCTTTGTCGCGCAGTTGCATCATGAGCTTTATGATGTCTGTGATCCAGGGAGGGTGTGGAGCCCTAACTACTGTCGTCTTTATAGGTGCATGGAGGTCAAATAACATGGTTATAAGCTGGTTGAAGTCTCTTACCATATCATTTGCATTTCCAACCAGCAGCAAATCCCATCTCACACTCTGCAAGTCCCGCTCGAAATATACCTGATTGATATTGGCAATAGGTCTTCGCCTCATAGTAAACGGCTTCGGTTTTTCACGCCTAATGTTAAACTCGCAACTCACAAGGCAGTGTCCGTAAAGGGACCCTAGGTGGTCAACACTAACGCTTTTGGCATGCAAGTCTGTACAAACAATATCAATCACCGTCTGGCTAGTGTCTGTGAAGTGCGTGGGCTCCGTGACCAACTGCTTAAGTTGGAAACACGATAAAAAACTACTGAGTTTTGCAAACTTGTTGTCATTTGACATCAAAGTGTTTATATTAAAGTCACCTAAGACTATCATGTGATCATAGTTACGTACGGAGCTAATCGTGTCTGAAATGGCATCAAAGAAAAGGTCCACGTCCATCCACGGTGGCCGATAAGCTGTCCCGATGACCAACCTTTGCCCGTTGAGGTTCAATGAGACCCACATTTGTTCGACTGAGCTGCGCTGTGGGTCCACTGGGTGGGACAAGGTGCGAGCGCCGACGCCACGTTTAACATAAAACCCTACGCCCCCCGGCGGGCGCGGGATGTGCCGCAGCTTGTAGTCGGGCAGCACCGGCGCTCGCCCCTCCTCCCCCGATCTCAGCCACGTCTCATTTATTGCCAAGATGTCAAATTCTTTCTGAGTACAGACTGCAATGAAGTTATCATGTTTGGTACCAAGAGAGCCTGCGTTCAACAAACCGATCCTAAGATTTTTATAAGCCATTAGAGAAGATAGTTACTTTATTACAAAGGCAAACAATCAAGTTAACTATTATTATTAAAATTATAAAGAATAGGACTGTCTGGGCACTCAATCGTGGCATTACGTGAACCCAACAATGCAAGATAACTGTACCAAACATAAGTAGATCCTTAAAATATTTATTCTTTGTACATACTCGTATATTGCTGTGCCCTATGACGTTTAGGATTGTGTAAGACATACAAATAAAGAAGACAGGTAACAGGCCGTGACTTTTTTTACTGAAATCGTTAAGCATCAAACCTAAATTTAACCAAAAACCTTTTTTATATCGTCCACAGAGCGAATACGATGAGCTGCCTCACCACTTTGACGGCGCACATACACACGGCCGTCCTTAGACCATGAGTAACGCCAATCGAGTCTCTTGCACTCTTGACGGGCACTGTACAGTAGCGACCGATTTAGTCTCGTCAGCCGCTCGTTGACGTAAAACCGACTGCGTACCCCGGGCAGGCCGAAGTCAGCAGTGTCGGCTTCACGGCGCACGCGCGCAGCACGCAGCAACTCCATGCGCGGGCCGCGTCGCGCCAGCCGAATGACAAGCGGACGCAGGAGTGGCGTTCTCTGCAGCGTCCGATGTCGCCCCAGCAGCCTGAGCGGTGTGCGCCTGTCGCCGGGGTCCTACTCTCTCGGCAAACACGACGTCACGCTCGTCCAGTCCGACGCCGAGCCTCTGCGCAACCAGGCTCATGAGATGCGCGGGGTTCTCGTTCGGGTACTCGGGAATCCCCGTTATCTCTATGTCGCTTTGTAGCAGGTCCTGGTCACGGTCGCACAGCTCCAGCTTGAGTGCAGCCACAGTAGCCGCTAGTTCACTATCGGCGGCACTGCCCGACTCGCGCACCTCCATCCGCTCCTCCAGACACTGCACCCTGCTCTCTAGCGCCTGAAAACGCAGATCAAAACTCTCAATGAGTCTGCGCAGCTCCACCATCTCGTGCCGGAGGCCCACAATGTCGTCCCTAGTTGCGCCGAACTCCATTCGGAACAGCCGAAGCTGCTCTGCGACGTCCTGTCGTTCCCTAGGCGACAGGGCCGGCGCGTCACCGGACTCCTGGGCTTTATTGTCCCCATTGTCCCGCATAGGCCTCACTTTGCATGCTGGGCATGCCCAAGAAACCGGGAGGCGTGTGGACTGGGCAATGTTGACACAGGCCTTATGATATGCCAAGGTGCATTCGGTGCACTTAGCGACACCTGTCGACGAGAGTGCCTTATTACACGCAGCGCAGACGGCCATATCGATCGTGCAGTCAAATCTATTGAGGACGCTTTCTCGGCGATTTCGACCGTCCGCCCTAGATGGCGCTTTGTACAAGGAGGCAACGCGCTTTGGGTTAATTTTGTTCAACTGCCCTAGGTGGCGCCTCTATCCCCAAAGAGAATTAATTAAATTAAATTTCCGTGATACAGTTTACACTAGCGAGCGCGCAGTTTTAGTTCACCGCTATGTCACTAGGTTCTTCCCCAACACAGAAACCAATCACAACAGAACCGATATTGATCAACACCGAATTAATTGTATATATGGTGGGTATATAGCTAACGAGATTTGCACTCCGATTTTAGTTTTAGAAATACAATTGTTTCCAATTAAAATATCACACTGATAACACTGGTCCGTAATAGTTAAGATGTAAGCACTTTGTATCTACAATAAAAACTGAACTTTACGACTTCTATTTATTTACGCGAATTTGTGATGCGGGCGCGGTAACCGCTGTCGTCAACGTCCGTGACGTCACCCCCCTGTATGTATGGTATGGATGTGTTCCTTGTTGTCTCCAGGGTACGAATCTGCCGGTTTTAGTTATGGGAGAGGGGGACAGACATAGCTGTGACGTCACAAAGATGGCCACCTACGGTCATCGAATATTGTTCAAATCTCGGGTTCTATTTTACTGATTGCTTCGTGTGAGGTGTCATTTGAAAGCTTATTAAACGTACTATAATTGATTTCTAGAACGCTATGACGTACAATCAACAGTTTTTTAATTATTAGAAAAAATATGATTTTTTTACCCCGCGCGTTTGAACGAGTACTGATAAAACATGCTTGTAACCCAATAAATAATAACTTTAGCGTAATAAAAGTTATTATAAAAAAAGTAGGTAATTTTATAAGCTTTCCAAAAAATATGCATTTTGTTGGTGTACACTAATAAATAACCAAGTAATAATAAATTTTGTGAATTACGCACCAATTAACTATCACCACGCTCGTCTGCTAGCGATCGCTGGCGTCACATCGCGCCTTTAGAAACTCTTTTTTTGTTTTCTGAGTAATTATACGACTCAGACGGTCATGATACGCACCTAAAGCAGTAAAATAAAGGCCACCTCAGGAACTTTGTAGCCCGAGCCGAAGGCGAGGCGAATGCACTGAAGCGTACTTTTTCACCCCCCACACACAATTTTACGTCTTCTTTCGGCTGACAAATGAGATTGTTATGACCAATTTACGCCCGGTTGATGTAAAATTAGTCTAGTTCCTAGTATTAAGTTGAAAATAATTAATAAATCAATGAACGCAAGCAGCTTTATTAGACAACTAGCTTCCGCCCGCGACTTGCTCTGCGTGGCCCCGGGATAAACTGATCACCAAACTGACCTATATTTTAATCGAGGCTATAAACTATCTTCGTACAAAATTTCATCCAAATCAGACATCTAAACATCAAACATCCAAACTTTCGCATTTATAATATTAGTAGGACTAGTTTTTGCCCGAGGTTACCTGTGTTGTACTTTGACTTGTACTTTCCAAATCTGACTGACAAGATCAGCGCTGCGGACTCCGCAGCATTAACGCTGAGTCAGCACCTATTCTACACCACAACAGACAACCCTCGACTAAATTTACTTTTCTGAATGCCTTAGGTTATAAAAGTGTTTGATAATATATGTTTTTTCTAAATATTTGTACCACTATACTTGTTTATTGTGGCTATGATATGGTATCTATCTTTCTAAGCACGCGATAATTTCTAATGCACCGCCTTAAGCACCACGGGGATGCCCTAGGGCAACAACAACAACAGCAACACCAATAGAAACAACAGTACCTTTCATTTGGGAACACCAAAATTGAAATCTCACAGTATTTCAATCATACCCATCTTGCCAGTTCCCGCGGACTTGCGTTACGGAATTGGCCATAAATGACAGGTTTATTATTAAACGACAACAAATTGCATATTCTTGGAAAGCTAATAAAATGTTTGATATTTTTTATAATGACATTTATCACGCTAAAGTCTTTCTTTCTCGAATTATGATGGTAAGAACGCAGAACGTCTAAGGTAAAAAAATCTATTTTTTTAATTATTTTCCAAACGGTTGAATGTACGTTACAGATCTCAAAGAATGAATTATAGAACATTTAATACGCATTCAAATGACACCTCACATGAACCGATCAGAAAAAACGAACCCGAGATTTGAACAAAAATCGATGACTGTCGGCCGCCATCTTTATGACGTCACAGCTATGTCCATCCCCCTCTCCCTTAACTAAAACCGGTAGATTCGTACTCTGGAGACAACAAGGAACACATCTATACCAGTTTTAGGTATATAGAAGACGTGTCCACGACTTTTATCAATATTGGCCAATTTCCGCTGTACTAATTATCTTTATTATTATTATTTATATGCGACGATAACATACCTGGCGAGCAAGTGCGTCGAGCTGCGCGGGCGGCAGCGGGTCGCGGCGCACGCGCGTCACCTCCACCGAGAAGCTCGGCAGCCACGACACGTAGCGGGAGCCTGGAACAATATGCATCACGTTTCATTACACAACTACAACTTAAAAAAGTTGAAAAACCCCAGACATTTTCATTTCAATGTCCAATATCTCAAAAACGGCTGAACAGATTTTCATGAAACATGGCTAAGAACACTCGGGATAAAATTATCTATGACACAAAAAAAACGCATTCAAATCCGTCCATCCGTTAGGGAGGTACGCTACCACAGACAGACACGTTAAACTTATTACACCCCTCTTTTTGCGTCGGGGGTTAAGAAGACACCCAGATAGATTGACAAATAGGCCGCGCACGTCTGAATGCACGGTGCTGTAGAGTCGCCCTTGAGTCACTGGCCTCTGGGTCACACTACTCGCATACAGAGGCTGGCAACCCTTTTCACGCCCAGGTATGTAAAGTGCTTTTCTAAAACATGCCATGAAATAAATTAAGAAATCTCCAAGTTATCAAAATTTAATTTACACTGCTGACCGCCGTGATGCTGCGCCACAAATTGATACATCAGCCACCTTGCAGGACTAGACCTCCAATTTTGTATGAAATGTCATTACCGATCTCTTGGGGGGTCGAAGTTGCACCACGTCCGTAGGAATTGCCCATCGCTACCCTACACGTGACCGTGAAAGTGCAACAACCTGGCAACCGTACTGTCTTTTCCAAGATCTCACGGTTCTAAATACTGATTTGCCAAATAATAACCGATCTCTCGTCACGCCGCGCCCAAAACATGACGCTTTGATGCCCATTATGAAGAACACAACGTCAATATTTCATTGTATGTTTGAGAAATTGTGGTCGTTCGTCATTCTCCCATTTTTCGAGACCTGCGAGCTAGGTCAGGCCGACTTGAGTGCGACCCCGCGCTGAAACCCCGCGGAACCTGGGTATTGCGTACTACCGAAAGCACTGCTTAAGCGGGAATTCCCGGTTGTATTGTAAAATTGAAATAAATAAGAGGTGTGATATTTTTGCAATGAAGCTGCAGATGGTCAAGAGAAAGAATGTGCCTGAATAGCAGCATAGTATATGCTATTGAAATAGTCAAGTTTAAAGCACTATCGCCACACCTTCATCCGTCAGCACGTGCTCCAGCTCCGGCCGGGGCTCGGGTGCCGGCCGGGGCTCGGGTGCCGGCCGGGGCTCGGGTGCCGGCCGGGGCTCGGGCGCCGCCCCCCCCAGCCCGGCGGCCTGCACGAGCAGCAGCGCGGTCACCGACACCACGGTCAGCAGCGCGCACACGTCGCCCACCGTCACCATCCACTGCAGGACCCACGAGAACGTCGTCGGCGGCGTGCTTGGTAGCTTACACGTGTTGGCTGGTGTCTATCTTCTGTCACTTGATAACCTTACACACTTTCGGATGTGTATCTTCTGTGAGTTGATAAGCTTACACACTTTCGTGTGCGTATCTTCTGTAACTTTACCGGAGAGTACTTTCCTTTGCACTCATGAATGTAAACGCTCGATAGGACTTCGACTGGTGTTTAAAAAATCTTCCCTCCCCCAATAAATACCTTATACATCTTTAAGAAATATGGTTTGTAATAATTAGTTACCAATTAAAACTTAATAGATATACATTGGGGAAGTGCTCTCGTGGCCAATTTGCAGAATATTGACCTCATTATCCAAAACCTCGACCTACCTCCGATATCAGTACTGATAAGCAAGCCTTGAACCTTGTATCTTTTCTTGAGCCTTGAACCTTAGTTCTGCTGATATCAGGCGTGCCCTACGGGGCCTTATTGCCTCCATTGGATATTGTTTGGATGTGTTCAGTAATTGTAAAATTTATTTGTAGAACATGTTTGAGTGGCGTAATTTAGCCCGCTGGCCCTGTAAATCTATCTTCTGCATTGCAGTAGCGGGAGTTTTGTTTATTGTCTTTATTTTAGCATGTTTGATGAGCAAGATTTGACGTGACATTTTGCGTCAGACGACTGACGGCTCGCCATTGTAAAAAGGTAGAATGAGTCTAGAATTTCACGGAAAAGTTTGGTTTCAACGTGTTTGAGATGGAAAGCTTGTCCCATTTTGGCTATGATTGGTATAAAATATTTTTAATGGAGGCAAGAGTATAAAAAATGTTGGTAATATATTTTCGCGTTATACTATTTTAGTTCGAAGTATTCGAACAGGTCATAACATACATATTTTAGACGTACCTTTCTTAAGATTTTTACCCATTGTCCATATATCATCGGAAATAGTGCACCTGACCATATGATATATATCATGTTTATTTTTTTATTTTAAGGAGAACCAACAGCTATAAAACTTATTACTAACATACTTAAATATTAAAAGATATGAGGATACTTAACAAAGTGTGAACCCACACATAGACAACGGCACTTGGCGCCGAACTGACAAACCGTGGAAGTGGAAGAGATGGTTGACGGGCGCCATGTTGACGTGCGCCATTTTGACGGGCGCCATGTTGACGGGCGCCTTGTTGACGAGCGCCATGTGAGGGCTCATATGTGATAGATAACTTGATATAAACGATCCGCATAAGCTGGCGTGCTCCTCTCGCCACTTCGGCTAAACTCGGCTCCCGTAAGTACATAACCGCGGCGTCGAAACAGCCGAACGCGCCAGGAGAGACAGAGCGCGATACACTCCATACACCCCAGCGCAGTGTGGCAACGCTCCTCGTCCACAAGCCGTGTGACTGTGTGCATTGCAGCACGACAATAAGGCGCACTCAGTGCGCAGCTTTGCTCGCAATAGGCGTGTAGACTCGAAAGTTATTATTATTCCAAAAGAAAGAAGGCAAAAAAAAGACCTGGTTGCACTCCGGGAGTGCCAGCAGAAGTGAAAATTTGAATAATTTTAATTTTGCAAATAAACACTTCTTCTTCCCCTTTTCAACCCCCCCCCCTCTATCCACACCCCCCTGCCTCCACCCCAAGCCCCGTACGTTTTACATAAAAGAAAACTTGAATAATTTAAATTTTGTTAACCCCAAAAAATCCGCGTTTTGAGGCGCAACTCTCGCTTTTGTATTCCGGCAATTGGCAACACTAAATCCTACAGTCACGTGACCTCCTAAGCCTGTCGCGAGTTTAACAATTTTTCCCCATTGCACAGCGCCGCTAAAGAAGTTTTCACTTCAAAAATATGCCTAGTGACGAAATATCATTCAGATATCTCAAAGAATTATGGAGCTACAACCGTTTTAATATTGCTTGTTAGAGAGAGAAAATGCAAACAGTGCGTGACTCCCGGGGAGCCGCCCACGACGGGGCGCGGCATGTTGCCGTCTATCAGTGACGTCACATCATCGTGTCATATGAAGTTGCGTTTTGCGAAAAAGGGACTTTTTAAATCTTATAAGTTCGTGATTATTTAACTTTTGGCGTTGATTTTTCCTCCATTTGTTTAAATTTTTAATCCTTTTTCGAGAAAATATGACTATTTTATTTAGTGTCTACACCCCTATCAAGCAAAACACTGGTATCCTGTTAGAACCTAGGAGAATACATGTGTAGAAAATATAAATGTATGGTGTTGTCTCACCGTGGAACTGGAAGAGGTGGTTGACGGGCGCCATGTTGGCGGGCGCCATGTTGACGGGCGCCATGTTGGCGGGCGCCATGTTGGCGACGGGCGCCGCGGGCCGCGCCGCCAGCGCGCGCCGGCACGTCGGGCACGACGCGTCCTGCTGCATCCACTGGCACAGGCACGAGCTGCACAACAACCAGCCATCGACACGTGCTCAGAGGGGCAACGATCATGTTTACACAGTGGTACAGTACATGCACGCTTGGTTCTCTTGCCACATCGTCTAAACTCCGACGTGTAATTTCACACGAACGAGGATGAGCTGACACCGCCGAACAGTGCCACTATCGCACACAGGGTCAGTGTTGTTACTCTCGTGTCACGCAAAACCAACAACCTTAAATAGACGAAATACTGTACGTCAAAGATGACGCTTAGTATTTCGTCTATTTATGATTTACTAGCTGCCCGGCCCGGCTTCGCACGGTTAGTATACCCACTTACTACCCGTTGTCCTATCACCCGTTTTCCCGTAGGAATGAAGCATTTTCCCGCAATAAATAGTAGCCTATGTTCATCAGGGATAATGTCGACTTCTAATGGTAAATTAATTTTAAAATCGGTCCAGTAGTTTCGGAACCTATTTAACACAAACAAACAATCAAATCTTTCCTCTTTATAATATTAGTGTAGATGAGCGTCACATACGCATCATAGCCTGATTTGGGTTTTCTAAAATGTCATAAATAGGTTTGATTACTGTTATTTGTTCTGTACTACAAACAAGACCTTAGAAGAACAAAGAAGAGACGAAGCTTACTTGTGGAAGAGATGATCGCAGGGCAGTTTCCGCGCCTCCTTCATGGGCTCCCAGCAGATGGCGCAGTTGTCCTGGTTCTTCTCCACCTCTTCCTTGCTCGCCATCGGGTAGCTGCAACCAAAACCATTGCCACTCAAACAAATGACAAAATTATCGGGTAGCTGCAACCAAAACCATTGCCACTCAAACAAATGACAACATTATCGGGTAGCTGCAACCAAAACCATTGCCACTCAAACAAATGACAACATTATCGGGTAGCTGCAACCAAAACCATTGCCACTCAAACAAATGACAACATTATCGGGTAGCTGCAACCAAAACCATTGCCACTCAAACAAATGACAACATTATCGGGTAGCTGCAACCAAAACCATTGCCACTCAAACAAATGACAACATTATCGGGTAGCTGCAACCAAAACCATTGCCACTCAAACAAATGACAACATTTAAAACAAGGCCATAGTAGTTCCGTAGCTGTCGTTTTCATCATCATCATCATCATATCAGCCGAAAGACGTCCACTGCTGGACATAGGCCTCCCCCAAAGAGTGCCAAAGTGACCGGTGCTGCGCCACCCGCATCCAGTGGACTCCCGCAACCTTTACCAGGTCATCAGTCCACCTTGTGGGGGGCCTACATACGCTGCGCCTTCCGGTACGCGGTCGCCACTCGACAACCTTTCCGCCCCAACGGCCATCGGTTCTACGTGCTATGTGCCCTGCCCACTGCCACTTAAGTTTAGCAATCCGGAGGGCTATATCGGTTACCTTGGTTCTGCTGCGGATAGTCTCATTTCTGATGCGATCACGCAGAGAAACTCCCAACATGGCCCTCTCGTTTTACTCAAACTAAATACATAACGCACTGTTCATGCTTGCAAGGGCATAGTACCTAACTAATTAAATACTAGTGTTATTATTATTGTCGTATTGACGAGAGACATCATTCCGATCTTGACACGTTTTATTGTTATAGACCCTGGACATCTCTGACAATGTTTTGTTTTGACGCTTGGAGACCGTATACATAGAGATGTATACGGTCAATGTTGGTAGAGACCAACATTAGAATAATTATTAATTGTATTTGGACGCTCAGAGACCTTATACATCTCTGGAATACTGAATTACTCGTAATATCATTAACTTATTTTTAATGCACAGACCTTATATTGAATGTAATGGTCATATTTTGCAATTTTGTTTTGTTTACATTAACTTCGTGACATTTAGTTTGTTAACCGTTTTTATCGGTCCTTAATTTGCAAATTTTAAATTATTATTGTGTAAAATTATTGTTATTTCATTGTAACATTTTTTTTTTTTTATGTAAATTACCGTTTGACATGTATATGTGCCATTGTGAATAAATAATTGATATTGATTTTGATTAAGTAATTTAAAAAATCTCCACAGTCAAGACTGCAAATAATCCGCACTAAAATCGGCTCATCCATTTGGGAGCTACGGTGCCACAGACAGACACTTATGATACCCCTCGTTCTCGTTGGGAGTAAAGTTTTTGAAATCCACTGTTCCTAAACGTGCTAAATCTAGTGGTGTTTAAACAAAGCGAATGAACAAACATTCTAGAACATGTCAGAATTTATTCATTCAAACCAAAGGGGTCGTAAAGTAATATACTTATATTGCATGATTATTTATTTATTTACGTGATAACATGTTTAGTTGCGCCCTTGCGCAGTTTCCACTTAAATCTTAGTGGCCTTCACATAGAACCTTAAGCATTAAAATACTTCCGCTTTTGCTTTTATATTGCCTAATTAAAGACGGTGGAGTTCGTAAGCCACGGCGAAGTGGGTGCACGTCCTCGCACTGAAGACAGAAGACAAAACATCCGGAAGGATATCAAATTATTTCAACGGGTAATACGAGTATATGCGTTCTACAATTGGCAGAAACTGAAATAATAATTTCATGCACACCCCTTTTTTGTGAAGTTACTATAAAGTGATTGTTCAAACGGTTCATATTACAAAACACTTGACAGATGGAAATGAACAACGCATGAAAGGCCCTGCAAGCGCTTTGGTAGGTACATATAATTTAAATATGGTGTTGTTGTGCGATGATATCATCAGAACAAGACTTATTTATACTCAAATTATAAAAAGGAAAGTCTGTGAGATTGTCCTCGAAGCTCTGTATAATATAAGTTTGTATATGTATAGGGGGTAAATCCGGAACTAAAGTGGCCGTCTATAGAATTTGCTAACTATGTAAACAAACCGCCATAGTGAAAGATAATCTCAAATTGGCAATTTGTTTATATATCCTGATTACGATATACATACTTCTGATTAGATCTTTTTTCACGTGAGTATATAATAAACTTTCTCGGTAGACATATGCTACGTCTTATACCACAGGTTTGCATGCGTTTTTGCAATCCCCAGACAACGCCGCGCAAGCAACTAGTCAATTAATTATACACATGATGATTCTTACATTCTCTAGTTTTTTTTTTTTAAATTTGTTTAATACAAATTTTGTACAATCTACTTATTTTGCCGCTGACTCTTAATCACTTAAGTGTCGTTTAGTCAGAACATTGACCATGTTTACGCAATAGTTTTATAACGTCAATACTAATTAAGTAATTAGATACAAATGGAGTACCGTAATAATTATCATTAACCGTGAACCTAAGTACAATACAAACAGTGATGTATTCGTTTGATTACCATAAACATTTCTATTATAAATTACGTAATATAACCTGTAGAATTCTTCGTGTCGTTCACTACCGCTTAATTATCAACAACATTATAATAATTAAGGAGACGAGTGGGGGGAGGTTTTAATTACCTATTGTCGAATGTTTGCCACTAATTACAATAAATAAATAAACAATTACCCTAATGAGCCGTTGACGCACTGGAATAATTTAACTTTATTTATAGTTTAGTTATTTACTGACAAGGTTTTGCTCGCGAATCGACCGCCTGAAGCGTGAATCACTTTAAAACTAGCGCAGACCAAGGGCGGCTTAAATATGGCAGCGGCAGCTGACATTCCATACAAACTTGTCCAACTTTCATCATAATATTAGCCTGGACTTAGTGGGTACGAACGTTATATGTTGTGAAAAAGTCACCTTTCTAAGTTCATCGTTTTCGACTGGGCGTTGATTTAAATCAGGTCAGTCAGTCAGGAATTTTACGATTATATTATACAGATAAAACAAGTCATATCGTTACGTAGAACAGCTAGGTGAGCATGACGATATGTTATATTATTTTAAGTTACATCGCACGATACCTAATGGTGGTACAGATTCGTTATCGCAACATACTTGCGGTAAACAAATAACTTCCTGATGAATTTCAACCGACTCGATTACGAATCGATTTGTGTTTCAAATAATCGATTTACGATCAATAGCGTAATATGTAGTTAATGATTCACGTTTTCTTTTAATTTATGTTTAATAATAAAAATTTAGGAAAGTTAACCCACTAGTGGCTTAATGTGCGGCAGTGGTCGAATTTAGTGGCGGCCACTAGTGGGTTAATGTGCGGCACAGTGGTCGCGTTTAGTGGCGGCCACTAGTGGGTTAATGTGCGGCAGTGGTTGCATTTAGTGGCGGCCACTAGTGGGTTAATGTGCGGCAGTGGACGAATTTAGTGGCAGCCACTATTGGGTTAATGTGCGGCAGTGGTCGCGTTTAGTGGCGGCCACTAGTAGGTTAATGTGCGGCAGTGGTCGCGTTTAGTGGCGGCCACTAGTGGGTTAATTTGCGGCAGTGGTCGCATTTAGTGGCGGCCACTAGTGGGTTAATGTGCGGCAGTGGTCGCATTTAGTGGCGGAGACTATTGGGTTAATGTGCGGCAGTGGTCGCGTTAAGTGGCGGCCACTATTGGGTTAATGTGCGGCAGAGGTCGCGTTTAGTGGCGGCCACTAGTGGCTCAATGAGCGGCAGTGGACGAATTTAGTGGCGGCCACTATTGAGTTAATGTGCGGCAGTGGTCGCGTTTAGTGGCGGCCACTAGTGGCTCAATGTGCGGCAGTGGTCGCGTTTAGTGGCGGCCACTAGTGGCTCAATGTGCGGCAGTGGTCGCGTTTAGTGGCGGCCACTAGTGGCTCAATGTGTGGCAGTGGTTGCGTTTAGTGGCGGCCACTAGTGGCTCAATGTGCGGCAGTGGTCGCGTTTAGTGGCGGCCACTAGTGGCTCAATGTGCGGCAGTGGTCGCGTTTAGTGGCGGCCACTAGTGGCTCAATGTGCGGCAGTGGTCGCGTTTAGTGGCGGCCACTAGTGGCTCAATGTGCGGCAGTGGTCGCGTTTAGTGGCGGCCACTAGTGGCTCAATGTGTGGCAGTGGTTGCGTTTAGTGGATACCGTTTAACCAATCTCACTGGAGCGCAAACTCGTAGAATATTTCAGTGTATAAACTTCCCCGCGTGATCGTGCCGTAGGCTTCCTCTGAATTTCCCCAGGCTACCCTCCAACCACGCCATTCAACCCTTATATTAGGTCTATCCTCAGCAACAGTCAGGTTCCAAAAAAAAGACCGGGTTGCACTCCGGGAGCGCCGGCAGAAGTGACAACGCAGACACACCTTAAAAACTCAATATCACTAGAGGGAGTCTTACATGCAATGCAATCCATTTTGTATGGATTTTAACAACAAAATCAATGTTAATGTTTAGTACGGTACGCGAACACTATAATTTGTCGTCAAACTAACATAAGTCCCAAGTTTGATTTTTTTTTGTTATCAGCGAGAGTACATTAAGTACTAACAGCGAAAAATATTTTCTAGCAGTTTTTGATTTTGGTTTTCGAATAATTAATTTTTTTGTAAGGAACACTTGTAAAACTTTGCAAAGATTATACAAGTTATAGTTTTTTCCTATAATGCATCGCATTTGATTATTCAAACCTTGCATATCGTTTTCTAATAGTTTTGTCAAGAGATTACGTTAGCAAAACCGGAATTGATTTAAAATATTATAAATCTCCTAAAAGAATATTCAAGTGACTAGTGGCTACTAAAGTGTATTCAAAAGTATTTAAAAAAATGGCCCCATTAATTTCTAACATATTTATCAATAGCATTTTTTTTCATTAGGAATAATATCTTGAAACCATTCTCCTTTCCATAAAAGAAATCTCATAAATTCTTAAGTCGGTGTAATTCATTTTAGTTCTATCGAAGAATATATAAACACAAATTCTAACGGATTCGTCAATAGCTCTAAATTGCATTAGCTTATCAGTTATTATCCGTAATTTAAATCTTTCGCGCGCGACTCACGCGATTCGTGTGCAGCGTGCTGCCGGCCGAGTACCTCGCCAAGGCCGAGCGTACGCTCAAACTTGTAGGTACAAACTTTAAGTACTTGATTGTACATTATATATTACTTAGTTACTTAGTAGTTGTTTTTCGGTCGTAATGACATAATTATCTATTTTATTTAACCAATAATAGCAGGTAAAGAAAGTTATATAGGGTTAATAGTATTAAACTTTCTTTAACTTTAATTTTATTTGTAGACTGAGAGTTGTTGTACTTATTTACTAGAGGTTTTCCAGGTGCCGATGTCATAATGATCTGGGGCCCGTTTCATGAAGCAACAAGTTACAAATTACAAGCGGAAGTCTCTTTCTATCAAAAGGTATTGAAAAGAGACTTCCCCTTGTAATTTGTAGCTTCATGATACGGGCCCCTGATGTTACTAATATGAAGTAGGTACAGAAAGTATAAACACAGGGTTATTAGTTATCTGTCTAATAGTAGTAGTAGGCAGTTAAATTAGGGTGCAGGTTGGGGGCAATCTCCGAAAATAGGTACTCATGCTAACGCGCACGGTAAAAAAGTCATATTTTGTCAAATATTTAAAAAGATTTTGATGGTACGTCATAGGGCTCGAATAAACAATGATATAAAGTTTAATATGCTTTCAAATGACACCTCACACGAACCGATCAGTAAAATAGAACCCGAGATTGGAACAAATCGATGACCGTCTGCCGCCATTTTTATGACGTCACAGCTATGTCCGTCCCCTCTCCCTCAACTAAAACCGGCAGATTCGTACTCTGGAGACAACGAGGAACACAACCGTACGAAAATCGTGAAGGAGACGACTTTTTGCGATATTGCCACCGTACTAACACTGATTTTACTGAAAAATAATTTCAGTGTGCTGTGATGATTATTAGATTACGAATAACTTGCATAGGTGACACTAAAATACATCAATACTTGTTTAATGTGTGGTACTCCAGTGTAGTAATAGAAGATTGTTATCGATTAAGTATACTCATACTTAATCGATTAACACTGTAGTGTTTTTGTATAATCATAGAAAAACACTACAGTGTTAAATTTATAAATTAATCTTAATATGATGACTTTTTCGTCTATTAACTATACATTAATTAGCATCATTGATCTAAAGAGTACCTATCAACGTACTTATGCAATTACTTATTCAATCAAGCTAGGTTGAACCATTTCAACCACCCATGAGTGACCGGTATGTCGATCAAGTAACGCATTACGCACTATACTACGTAACGTACGCTATGTCGATGTAACTGTTATTTTTTTATATGAAAAACGACAGCTGAATTGTCCTAACGCACGTTCGAAACATTACGTGCTTACCCCTCAGATCTCTAACTGACCCACGGCCCGCTTTCTTACAGTCGGTTATAACGGGTTTCTTTCAATTCTATCAAAAGGTATTGAAAAGAGACTTCCCCTTGTAATTTGTAACTTGTTGCTTCATGATACGGGCCCCTGATGTTACTAATATGAATTAAGTACAGAAAGTATAAACACAGGGTTATTAGTTATCTGTCTAATAGTAGTAGTAGGCAGTTAAATTAGGGTGCAGGTTGGGGGTAATCTCCGAAAATATGTACCTTACCTACTCATTCGATTTCAAAGAATCTTTCAAAGTCCGATTGGGGCCTAACATTAAATTATTAAATTACCCTCAGAAAAGTAGTTTTTCATCGATGTGGAAGAAGACTTTTTTTATTAATTAATACAAAAATCCGGAGTTCTTGAAAATGTAGATTTTCTATGCACATTTCTTACATACGTCACGAAAACGCTTTCTTTTAGTTTTGCGTGTTAAGTTTACATTCACGTTGGTTCATATTAAGGCGAAACTTTCTCTTTTATCATATTTAAGGCCAACCTTACCAAATATAATAACAAAACTAAATGGATTTAATATGATTACATACAAATTGCTGCTAGGCAGATCATCTCGCATCTAGGCAGATGTCGGTACACGCCTCCCTAAGGCCTTGTAAGAATGAACTGATTGATAAAAAAGGTGACAGAGGTGGATTGTTCCGATAGCTCAGTTGATTGAGAGTACGGAATGCAAAACCGGTTTTAACCGAAATCGAAGAAACCCGTTATAACCGACTGTAAGAAAGCGGGCCGTGGGTCAGTTAGAGATCTGAGGGGTAATCACGTAATGTTTCGAACGTGCGTTAGGACAATTCAGCTGTCGTTTTTCATATAAAAAAATGACATTTACATCTACATAGCGTACGTTACGTAGTATAGTGCGTAATGCGTTACTTGATCGACATACCGGTCACTCATGGGTGGTTGAAATGGTTCAACCTAGCTTGATTGAATAAGTAATTTCATAAGTACGTTGATAGGTACTCTTTAGATCAATGATGCTAATTAATGTATAGTTAATAGACGAAAAAGTCATCATATTAAGATTAATTTATAAATTTAACACTGTAGTGTTTTTCTATGATTATACAAAAACACTACAGTGTTAATCGACTAAGTATGATTATACTTAATCGATAACAATCTCCTATTACTACACTGGAGTACCACACATTAAACAAGTATTGATGTATTTTAGTGTCACCTATGCAAGTTATTCGTAATCTAATAATCATCACAGCACACTGAAATTATTTTTCAGTAAAACCAGTGTTAGTACGGTGGCAATATCGCAAAAAGTCGTCTCCTTCACGATTTTCGTACGGTTGTGTTCCTCGTTGTCTCCAGAGTACGAATCTGCCGGTTTTAGTTGAGGGAGAGGGGACGGACATAGCTGTGACGTCATAAAAATGGCGGCAGACGGTCATCGATTTGTTCCAATCTCGGGTTCTATTTTACTGATCGGTTCATGTGAGGTGTCATTTGAAAGCATATTAAACTTTATATAATTGTTTATTCGAGCCCTATGACGTACCATCAAAATCTTTTAAAATATTTGACAAAATATGACTTTTTTACCGTGCGCGTTAGCATGAGTACTGATAAAACACGCTTGTAACTCAATAAATAATAACATTAGCGCAATCAAAGATGTTATGAAAAAGATAGGTAACTTTATAATATTTCCAACGACAGATTTTGTTGGTGTACAGGTCGATTCACGAGAGCTGGCATGAATGAATTGACCGAAAGTAATGTCACTTGTCACTGTGAGTGGCAGTGAGTGCCGTTCTTATTCAGGGGCCTCCTAATATTTTATAAATATGTACCTAATACGTTTTCGTTATTTAATAAAAAATAAATTATATTATTATAATTATCATGTTAATCTTTTTAGTAATTAATATTAAAGTCCTTTGTAAATAAAGCGTATTTATATTTTTCTGACTTATTTTTAATGTCAAGAATCGAAAGGTGATGGCTTCTTCGAATTGTAAAAAATCTAAAAAAAGAGAAACACAAACAAACAAATTCTAAAACACAAGTATCGTACCTAATCACTTTTTGCATCAACCTGTATTTAATTATTATGTGATGCACACAAAGAAATTATTATTCACTCGTTCAATTCATTCGTGCCAGAAGGCGTAGCACGGTTGCCATTTTATCACTTATCGCTGTGGTTAAGACATCCGTCACTCTCGCACTCGCATACTTGTCAGAACGTGACGGATTTCTTATCCACAGCGATAAGTGATAAAATGGCAACCGTGCTACGCCTTCAGCTTTCGTGAATCGACCTGTACATAAGTAAATAACGAAGTAATAATTCATTTTGCTAATTACGCACCGATTAACCATCACCACGCTAGACTCTGCTAGCGATCGCTGTCGTCACGTGGCCACAGATTATATAATAGTTCTACAAACAGATACTCAGGTCTGAATAAAAATGTCAATACCTACTGCTTTAAGTGCCTACGAAATTTAACAATGGAGCGACCTTGAACGCTCGTTGCCCGCATGCGCCGGCCAATCGACGCTAGAGTTGACACCGCTTAGAAATGATTTTATAATTAATAGTTGAGTGAAATAAAAAACGGTTTACGTTTTAAATAATTTTGCAAAACATAACATTCTATTATAATGTGCGAGTACACTATGGTGAAGCAACTGTCCCGTTTTTACCCTTTGGGTACGGTTCCGGTTGGGTACGAACCCTAAAAAGCAAATAGGTATAAAATATCCGGGGTTTCCCAAGATACTGCCAGTATCTGAACTGCATAGTCACTTACATACAAACATATCAACGCAGCATGTTAAATACAATTGAAGCCATGTTACCTATTGCTCACCCTGTAACGTAATTTAAATATATCCTGGAGACCGTACGAAATAAAGTTTGTTAGGTACCTACGTATCTTTGTTATTTACAGTGTATGTATAAGAATAACGTAATAGTTTAAAATTAGCATTACAAACTTGAAAGTAGACACTAGGCATAATTTGTTGTAATGTATTGTTTTAAAATATTCTGATTATGTGTTTATCTTCGCGAGTGAATTCCAGCCCTTCCAAAAAGTCATAAGTCCCTATACCAACCAACGACGATGTATTCGCCCTTTCTTAAGCTGCCGTGCGAATCTTACGAAGTAAACTATTATACTAATTGCTGTTATACAGGGATAAACATAAACATGAAATCTACGAAAACAACAAAAATAATTTGGACTTCATGGCAGTGGCGGAGTAAACTTGTCTGAGGCTCGGGGTAGGTATACTAAATTACCGAAACTCAAGCAGGCCTTACAAAATAATTACGTATTTGAAATTGGTATTAAAGATTCAATGTTCCGTAAACGTCCTTGTTAAAACTCACTAGTTCGTACCAGGTCAATAATTAGTACTTGGGTACCTATATAAAGTAAATAGGTAGGGTTACTAATCTGTCATCGTCAGTCGGCAGATAAAAAACCATAAATGTCTATTTGTTTTATTGTTGTCACACGCCACAACGCTGCAGTGAATCGACTTTATTCGCAACGAAGTCATTTTCAATACCTAACTGTGCGCATAAGCAGCGTCCGGCCGTGAGCGCGTGTGCCAACCAACTGGCTGAATGAACCGACCTCGGTTTCCAAAGTGTAGGTATAAATCTTAGTTCCCACGGTTCAGCTAGGTAGCACTGACATGGCGCCTTGAGACACTCTTGTTTTGTTTTCTGAGTAATTATACGCACCTAAAGCAGTAAAATAAAGGCTACCTCAGGAACCTTGTAGCCCAAGCCGAAGGCGAGGCGAGAGCTCTGAAGCGTTCTTTTCTTTTCTTAGAAGACGTAAAATGTGTGTGGGGGGTGACCCCCTTACACTAATTTACGTCTTCTTTTTGCTCTCAAGTGAGATTGTTAATCTCTGTTAGTGTAGTTCCTAGTATAACATCACTGGGTCTATGTCGGGTGGCATAAAATTGTTGATCCTAATATTTTGTCGCATACCAACTTTGTGCCGAATATCGAATTGCATAAACATTGTTGTGCATATTTTTTATTTGCCGAAATTGTTGTTCCTAATATCGATTGTCCTAAATATTTATTGCCCGAATGTTTATTGTGTCGAAGGTTTTTTTTTAGAACTATTGATGTGCATAACTTTGATGTTACTAATATTTAATGCACTAAAAATGTTGTGGATACATTTTGTTACGCATACATATCTATTAGAATTGCCTATTACTTGAATAACATATGATTTGCCCTCATGTCGACGGAGCCCCGCTTCGCGGGGCCCCTATTTCTGCTCTGAGGGACAAAAGGCAACTAACGAACCTATCTAATTTATCTAAATGAAGGTTGGCTCTGCTGAGAATTGCCTAATACTTGAATTACTTATGACCAGCCCTCATGTCGACGGAGCCCCGCTTCGCGGGGCCCCTCTTTCTGCTCTGAGGGGCAAAAGGCAACTAACGAACCTATTTTATTTACCTAGATGTAGGTCGGGTCTGCTCAGAGTTTACAAATAGTAAAAATAAATGTTTTATTTGTGGTTACCTAATCTTTCCTATTTAGGTACGAACTTTAAGAACTTATGACCCACCCTCATGTCGACGGAGCCCCGCTTCGCGGGGCCCCTATTTCTGCTCTGAGGGACAAATGGCAACGAACGAACCTATCTAATTGACCTAAATGAAGGTTGCCTCAGCTAAGAATTGCCTAATACTTGAATAACCTATGACCCGCCTTCGTGTCGACGGAGCCCCGCTTCGCGGGGCCCCTATTTCTGCTCTGAGGGGCAAAAGGCAACTAACGAACCTATTTTATTTATCTAGATGTAGGTCGGGTCTGCTCAGAGTTTACATATAGTATAAAATTTAGGAAAAAAATAGTATAGGTGGTTTAATTTTAGCACGTTTAACAATAGGCAAAATAATTACTATGACAATGAAAATTAGGACTATTACTTTTTAGGTAATTCGATGTTCGAGTAATCAATATTAGGATAAACATACTTTAGGACTTTTAAATGTGTATGCGCAAAAAAGAATAGGCTAAATAAGTAGTATGCCACTCAACAGTATGCCAAACATTGTCGGCCAAAAAATTTTAGGACGATCAACATTATGCGATACGACAGGCACCCAACATCACTACATAGTATAAAACAAAGTCGCTTCCTGCTGTCTGTCCCTATGTGTGCTTAAATCTTTAGAACTAAGCAACGGATTTTGATGCGGTTTTTTATAATAGATAGAGTGATTCAAGAGGAAGGTTTATATGTATGACATAGTATCCGTGCAAAGCCGGGGCGGGTCGCTAGTTGAAAATAAATAATAAAACAACCAACGCAAGCAGCTTTATTAGACAACTAGCTTCCGCCCGCGACTTGGTCTGCGTGGGCCCAGGATAAAAACTATCCCTTATTATTATATATATTATCCAGGCTATGAACTATTTTCGTCCAAAATTTCATCCAAATAAGTGTGGTTGAGTAACAAACATCCAAACAAAAGTCCGAGAGCGTATCCTGAAGGGTCGCTACATACGTTCGTCCCTACGTAGAGCTCGGCCTGCCGCCTCGCGTGCCATGCCTTTGGCCCTCAGGTTCCCTTGTAACACATTCAGGAGTAGAGTATTCGAGAGCGCACTCTGAAGAGACGCTTCGGGCCTTTGGCCCTCAGATTCGCTTGTAAGATGCTTAGGAGTAATAAAGTGTCCGCGTGGGCCTGCCTTTCGAGCCTTTAGCCCTCTGGCTTGCGTGGAGAGCCTGCTCTGAAGCGACGCTTCGGCCCTCGCCCCTACGCTACACAGAGCTCAGCCTGCCGCCTCGCGTGATATGCCGCTCTCCTTCGGGCCTTCTGCCGACAGATTCGCTTTTAAGACACTTAGGAGTAATAAAGTGTCCATCTGGCTTGCGTGGAGAGCATTCCCTGAAGGTACGCTTCGTACCTTCAGCCCTCGGGTTCGCTTGTAATACACTTGGAAGTAGTAAAATATCCGCGTGGGCTCATCCTTCGGGTCTTCGGCCTTCGGGCTCGTGTGAAGAGCACGCTCTGGAGGGACGCACGCACACGCTCAGATTCGCTTGTCCTTGAACTCAGGAGTAAAGTATCCGAGAGCGCGCTTTGGAGGGACGCTTCAGGCCTTTGGGCCTACGTGGAGCCCGGTCTGCGGCCTCGCGAGCCTCGCCGCTCACGGTTCTGTTCGAGCTTGTTGCCTGAAAAGCTGCAATAACATGCAGTTCCATAGTACAGAATATATATCAGTCGACAAATCATAAATATCTATGTGCATCTCCAGAGAAAAAAATGTGTTTACCTAAAGCTGTTGCTAGAAAGGTTAATGTAAGAAATCACCACGTCCAAATGTCTCCAATGGCCATGTCGACAATTTGGGTCCTAGTTGTCGGGCTGTATATTGGCGAAAGCTCGCAGCCCACAGACAACGCATTTATGAATTTAAAATGGCTTTTTATTGAAACATAATGACAAAATAAATTATGCTCACCTGGCTGATAACTTGCTCCTAGGTGTAATTGATTATTTACACATCTATGTAATGAAACTCAAGACATTTGCATGCATATGGGCTTAATACACTGTTGTGTGTAATTTTATTGACATTTGTATTATTTATATAAGTATCTACTGTATTCCGGCAAATAAATGATATTGATTGATTGATTTATTTGAAATAACTCATTTCACCGATTATATAAACTAATCTACGCGTACTAATATACAGTTAAACACAAAATTTATTAATTCGACTACAGTACCTTTCATTTGGGAACACAAAAAATTAACTTTCAAAGTATTTCAAACATACACAGCATGCTGGTTGCCGCGGACTTGCGTTACGGAATTGGCCATAATATGTAATTATTATTGAACTACAACAAATTGCATATTTTTGGCAAGCTAATAAAATGCTTGATATTTTTTATAATGAAATTATGAATCATGCTAACGTATCTCTTTCTCGAATTATTATGTTAAGTAAGCAAACGTCTAAGGTAAAATAATCCATTATTATTTCAAACGGTTTGTTGTACGTTTTACAGTTGAAGAAAACAATTATAGTACGTTTAATATGCTTTCAAATGACACCTCACACGAAGCAATAGAACCCGAGATTTGAACAAAAATCGATGACCGTCGGCCGCCATCTTTGTTTATTTAATCGTATGGCATATATTATTTTGGCCTTTAAAGTTTGCCACTCTTTAGTACCACCCAGGGGACACGTGCAGGGTTGGGGTGGGTAGCTCCTGTGAACGCGAGTGACAGTTGTCCCCACTTTGTCAAGTGAGTGGGCAACTCGCCTGTTAGAAGTTCTTAAGCCGCCCGAAGGCCTCTAAATCGGCTTAACGACTACTGTTATAGACAGCAGCCAGGATCAACTGCTTAACGTGCCTTCCAAAGCACGGAAACGCGCATTTATATTAACCACTCAAACATCAGGCGGTCATCCATCCAAAGACTGACCGCCATCTTTGTGACGTCACAACTATGCCCGGCCCCTTTCCCTTAACTAAAACCGGTAGATTCGTACTCTGGAGAGAACAAGGAACACACATCAGTGTTAGGTATATAGAAGACGTGTCCACGACTTTTATCAATATTGCCCAATTTCCGCCGTACTATATATTTTTTCACGTGAGCTCCACTTAACACTCGAGTACAGTCAAGTGTAAAAATATAGGTGCATGGTGCATACAACTTACTCATAAATATGACCCATAACTCTTATGTGAGTGGATTAAGGTTTTGGTACTTATTTATGAGAGGATATTATCGGTACATATTTTTGAAATATTTACAACATTAATGAAATATTGATTTAGTTTATTACTAACTATATAGACTATTCGTAATCATTACAATCATCACAGCTTGTCAGTGGAGTGTTTTTATAAAATCCGTATGTTTAAGGCCTGCAACACATTGGCGTGGCCTGCGGTGGCGGACAATAGAAAATTTGACAGCGGCGGACAAGTTTACTATTGTCCGCCGGGGCCAGGCCGCGCCAGTGTGATGCAGGCATAATACTGGAGTCATTAATAATTGTTTTTTTATTACTACCATAGAGATTATTTGTAATCTTACAATCATCACAGCTTTACCATAGAGGTTTTTGTACAGTAAAACATAACAATAGCTAAACTCGGTAAAAGATAACATTTTTCAAGTGAGCTGATCCATTCAATAATGGAGTACTACACATTAATTAAGTATTGATTTAGTTAGCTTACTATAACTACATAACATATACAGACTATATTCGTAATTTTATTAGACGCGCAATGCCTCTCTCCTTAACCACTACAACGTCAAAGTTCAAGACTTGATTACAAATTAAACACTTATTAATTTTCAAAGTAAACTTTTAACGCGCATTTTCATATTACATTTTCCAAATGCAAATGAACTGTCGATGTCCGGTTGTCAGCACAGAGGGGAGGCCCCCGCGTAGGAAACAAGCAACGGCGTGCTGTGATTGGTCCTGACGTTCTCGCCGTCGGCGCACTAGACTCGCGCGCTGATCGTCGTGAGTTCAAATTTGAAAAATAATTGATAAGTGAATAAAACGAGGAGCTATTGATGAATTACTTAGATTTTTTATCAATAGATTACTATGATAAAGCTGGATTATATGCGTCGACTTGAATTTTTTTGAGATTTATTTTTAAATAATTAGGAGGATTTCAACATTAAACTGTTCGTATAAAATTAAGCTATTGATAAATATGTTATTAATTCAAACTCTGGTTAACTTTGATAGTTTTTAATAGTATTCAGTAATCCAAACCCACTTGTATAATCTTTTAGAGGAAATATATACATTTTATTTGGGTCGGATTACACCGACGTTATCACTTGACGAAAGTTTTAGAAAATTAAATGGGAGATTATAATACTAAAATGCGATACTCCATTGAAGAAAAATACCACTTGTATAATTTATCCTTGGATTTACAAGGGTCGCTAAGAAAACGCTATATAATACCTAAAGCACCGTCAAAATTTACTAGAATTTTTAACTTCTAGTAGTACTCATTATAGTCTAAATGTTAACAAAAACATCGCGACCTTGTGAGTTATCGAAGGTGCATTCATTTCGCGTACCGTACTAGTTTGCACACAAATTAGTTCAAAGGATGTTTTGACCTAGCGCACTACAATTAAGGTTCAGGTTCTTAACTCTGGTGATGTCCGGCGCAGCTCGCGCACAGTAAATGGCCGTGAGAAAAAGGTCCTAAACGCCATGCAGATTGATGCACTTACGCGTCTCGAGCAACGACTGTCTCTGCCGCCCCCCCGAGCCTAGCCCCGAATCTATCGCCATACGAATCTTACGGTCACGTGACCTATCGAAATTTGTGGCGAGTTTAACAATTTTTCTATCCCAAAAAGTGCTCAGCGCCGCTAAAGAAGTTTCCCAAAAACTGTTTGTCTGTCTATACCTTGTGGTCATGTGAGCCTGCAGCCTCGTGTAGCGGCGATGCCGGCGCAGCCTGGCCTGCAGCTGCTGCAGCAGGTGCCGCAGCTGCAGCAGCAGCACCAGCGACGCCATGCTCAGCAGCACGTTGCTCCACAACACCTGCCGCCGCAACTTACATAATAAACTGTTTGTCTGTCTATACCTTGTGGTCATGTGAGCCTGCAGCCTCGTGTAGCGGCGATGCCGGCGCAGCCTGGCCTGCAGCTGCTGCAGCAGGTGCCGCAGCTGCAGCAGCAGCACCAGCGACGCCATGCTCAGCAGCACGTTGCTCCACAACACCTGCCGCCGCAACTTACATAATAAACTGTTTGTCTGTCTATACCTTGTGGTCATGTGAGCTTGCAGCCTCGTGTAGCGGCGATGCCGGCGCAGCCTGGCCTGCAGCTGCTGCAGCAGGTGCCGCAGCTGCAGCAGCAGCACCAGCGACGCCATGCTCAGCAGCACGTTGCTCCACAACACCTGCCGCCGCAACTTACATAATAAACTGTTTGTCTGTCTATACCTTGTGGTCATGTGAGCCTGCAGCCTCGTGTAGCGGCAATGCCGGCGCAGCCTGGCCTGCAGCTGCTGCAGCAGGTGCCGCAGCTGCAGCAGCAGCACCAGCGACGCCATGCTCAGCAGCACGTTGCTCCACAACACCTGCCGCCGCAACTTACATAATAAACTGTTTGTCTGTCTATACCTTGTGGTCATGTGAGCCTGCAGCCTCGTGTAGCGGCAATGCCGGCGCAGCCTGGCCTGCAGCTGCTGCAGCAGGTGCCGCAGCTGCAGCAGCAGCACCAGCGACGCCATGCTCAGCAGCACGTTGCTCCACAACACCTGCCGCCGCAACTTACATAATAAACTGTTTGTCTGTCTATACCTTGTGGTCATGTGAGCCTGCAGCCTCGTGTAGCGGCGATGCCGGCGCAGCCTGGCCTGCAGCTGCTGCAGCAGGTGCCGCAGCTGCAGCAGCAGCACCAGCGACGCCATGCTCAGCAGCACGTTGCTCCACAACACCTGCCGCCGCAACTTACATAATAAACTGTTTGTCTGTCTATACCTTGTGGTCATGTGAGCCTGCAGCCTCGTGTAGCGGCGATGCCGGCGCAGCCTGGCCTGCAGCTGCTGCAGCAGGTGCCGCAGCTGCAGCAGCAGCACCAGCGACGCCATGCTCAGCAGCACGTTGCTCCACAACACCTGGCGCCGCAACATAAATTATTACTTCAACCAATACATGGAACAAAAACATTTTGTCTTTGGTAATGCGCGCCCTTACTAATTACTAAGGGCTACAGAAGGCTGGGAAAAGCGCGCTAACATGAGAATAACAAGATAGGCTCATCAGCAGCAGCATCCTCAAGCAGAAAAGACTTCACCGTGCTGTATCATCCCTTACAGATTCACAATTCGTCTGCGATCGATGTGGCTAGAAACGCCGCGCTGCTATAGCACTATACAGCCACCAACGTAGATGTGGCAATGCATAGGCTAGCGATGTTACGAGTTGAAATTTTTCCAACTCGGATGATTCGAATCAACTCGCCCCCCGATCCGGATCAGAATGCGAGTTGACTCGTATCCGCATCATTCGGATGGGGATGGCGTGGCACGGCCGCATGGCGTTTGGTTCGCGGCTTTCTTATCCGTATCCGCTACGAGCGGATCGTATTAGTAAGCGAGTTGGAGTGACTCGTGACTCGCAATATTCGCATTTAGTTGTACGATCCGATTCAATTGTATTGCGAGTGCGAGTGAGACAAACCGGCTTAACCGACGGACCGAATCAGCGGCGAGTTGATCCGAATCGCGCAGGAACTTGATTCGAATTGACTCGTTTAGACGCTGATTCGGATCATCCGGACCATCCATTATACGAGTTGACTCGCCCATCGCTACCATAGGCTCCTAAGCCTCCTAAGTGTTAGTAATACTTATTGGTATAAGGTTAGCCATAAGTATTACTAACACTGATTAATCCAAGTTGGTCTATGAATAAAGATATTTATTTATTTATTTATAAGCGCTACAACAATCATGTTTCATAGATGCTGTGGCCAATGATGATGATCCCACGACCGATGAGTAAGCATATAGAAAATATCGTTCAAGAAACGTACAAATATTCAGATCAGAGTAAAAAATATATATATTTAATAATAGTTGCTCGTTGATAGTTTACTGACGGCGAGAACTTACGCTTCCCTAGCCTGTCGCAGCCTCGGTGGTCAGAATTCTCTCTCGCTTGGTACATGCGCATACAACGGGATTATTCGACACACACTAACGACAAAATGATCTATTCGTCTAATACGCACCATGTGCAGCACATGAGCCGCCTCCACGACGAGCGCGGCCGAGTCGAAGGCGAGGTGTGTGTAGTAGGCGGCCGCGCCGGACGCGTCGCAGTCCAGCAGGCGGAGCGTGTAGCGAGACATCACGTGCAGCGCGCCCACTAACACCAGGATACACTGCGGGGGAATTGACATGTTATGTCTATTTATAGTTTACAGTGTCTAAAAGTTATACCTCTACTCCAGTCCAAAATGAAGACATACGAGTAGCTCAATCTAACACTTTGCACACTCGTACTTTGTACACATATTTTGGAGGGTAGTAAAATATTATGCACCCAGATCTCCGTCAACAAATTGCTGAGACGACAGTCACCTGCGACCATGACCGGTGTCGTAACGTCCGTCCGAAATAAAGGTAAATAAATATCGCGTTAGACTCGTGTAAAACAAACATTGAAATACCCAGCTCAATCTCTAGATTTTTGCGGCACTAACGGCTTGACCACGACGTCGAGCGGCGTCTCTATTTTCAGTTAATTGTCTACGCAACCTTCTATTGCCCAGTGTCTCAAACCAGGTTCCATCGTACAGTCAAGTTAACAATCCCCGCTAATAGGCCAGTACCGTAGTCATTATAGATTTTGACCCGTGAATAATTAGTACTTGGATTTTTTTTTCATAGGTCCCTCGGGAAGGTCACTGGGAGTGTACATTAAAAAAGTAGACCGAATCGGGCTTCTGTGTATATTCGAAAAAAGGTTTTTCTTGAATAACTCGGCCATTTTTGATTTTACAGTAAAACCGTGAGGACAAAAACCGTAGAAAATTTGATTCTCCAAGTTTAGTCACCATAATTTTAACCTGAAATACGCGACAAATTCAAAATTTTATCATTATCTCGTATGTTCCACGTTTTACGGCATGAATGAAGAGAAACAAAGTTGTAGAGAAACAAATTCGGAACAATTTTGGTTCCCACCTTTTTTCCCCCAAAATCGATCCTAGAAGAAAAATTGTGGGGACCAAACTTGTAGAGAATCAAATTTCCTACAAATTTTGTCCTCACGGTTTTACTGTAAAATCAAAAATGGCCGAGTTATTCAAGAAAAACCTTTTTTCGAATATACGCAGAAGCCCGATTCGGTCTACTTTTTTAATGTACACTCTCAGTGACCCACCCGAGGGACACACGAAAAAAAAATACAAGAACTAATTATTCACGGGTAAGTTCGGTTATTTGGATAAAATGACTGACCTATAAACCGAAACGCGGGTATTCAGGTCAACATGTCCAAAGGTAACCTGCCGACTCTCGTGGTAGTGGTAGACTCACCTCGGCCGCCATGAACGCGAACGTGTCCGTCCCGACGGGCAGCGCCCACAGCGCGGCGCCCACCAGCAGCCCCGAGGCGGCCACCGCGACGCACGACAGGAGCGCCGCCAGACGCACGTGCGCCCAGCGCGCCGCGTTCGGAGATGAAGATAACTGGAAATAAAACGATGCTCTTACATAAAATCATACTAACTTACAAACAGCATGTAGTTGGCTTTGGTGATGGTCTTGTGCCTGACATCTCTCATCAAGGTCGGCGCGACGAGCATCTTCAAAATGCTTGATGCGAGAGTGCGCTGGGAAGCTCCTTCCATTTATGCGGAACAAACAGATAACAAAGAAATAAACCGGCCAAGTGTGTGTCGGGCCACGCGTAGTTGCCTGTCTGTTTTAGTTAAATCGACGTGCGGTGCGGTTGCGTCGGCCGAATTTGAACGAGAATTGGCCTTCAAGTCACTACTACGGAACCCTAAAAAGTAAATCTGGAGCTCTATTTCTTGACACGACAGAGATGATCTCTGAGTCGGCATGATACTGGCTCTATAGACAGCGCTAGCGTAATTCTCTCCAACTCAAGACTAGTCGTTAGGCCTTCTATCAAGATTATATGATTCGTCATATAATCACCATGACATTTCATGACGAGTTCTTATGCAATGCCACGATGATTTGCGCCTATGAAAACAAAAAACATATTTTGACGACGTCAGAACGTGCAATGGCAAATACTCGTATGTTATGCCTCTGTCTGCTGTGAAGTAGTGTCATCCTAAGGACTTAGGCCCAAGAACTCCAAGAAGACACATATACATAATGGGTGTGTAATGATTGGTATAACAACTTTTGATATATTTTCATTGGATATAACAACATTTAATGTAATTTCATTGGATATAATCACTCAAGGGCCATAATAAACTTTTGGTAAAACAACAATCAGTATAATTTCATGGCGTATAATGTTCAAATAGTATAATACTTTTTTAATATAACGTTTCATGGATATAATGTATATTGGATATAAGTATTAGTGGTATAATGTTTTGTATAATATAATTTTTGTTTTCACACAAACGTTAATTATTTTAACCTAACCTAAATCTAACCTGATCGCCAGCGTGTCGACGTCACCCCGCTTCGCGGGGTGCCTATTTCCGCTCTAAGGGGCACAAGCTAACCCTAACCTAACCTACAAATAATACCATTGTTACACTTATCAGTGGCTATTATACTGTTGTGTGGCAGTGGTTACTCGTCGTCGTACCTACACCAACCTGCCTTAGAGTTAAATAGGTAAGAAAGAATAGTAGTAAACATTCCAGATTATGCCAATAGTACATTATACCAACTGAGTTTTATATCGAACTAAGTTATATCCCATGTACGTTATACGTTATGAATGTTAGATGAATAGTTGTTATATTACAATTTCATTATATCTGTTGATAATTATATTAAATGACAACATACCAAATGTTGTTATAAAAAAAGTGCATTATATCCTTAAATCGTTATATCCAGTGAAAATATATCAAAAGTTTTTATATCGATCGTTACGCACCCATACATAATAATAACCTCAGCATAATGCCGAGCCAGTGCCCGGTTCACTGCCGCAGAGACACACTTGTTTCATGTTTTATCTGTTTTTTGTTTATTCTATCGTTTAATATGTGTGTCCTGTGTGTTTGTGAATAAATGTATCTTTCTTTCTAATAAGTATAATAACTCAATTGCATCATGATATAAATATATATCTCAAGTCACGTGCGACAATACACTCATCTGAGACGCTAATGACGGTGATTACTCGCAATAAACGATCACTCGGCCATCTTTAATGGGCCCGTTCCGCAGGAAAATGAGACATTTCCTTTTTCGCACGCGGTACGGTAGCGGTGCAATCCACCCGTATAATTTGCTTTATAAGTAAATAGATACCTGGGCAGTGTGATGTGATTGCCGACAGTGCTAAGTCAAAGTCATTTATTCAAAATAAATTCCTGGAGATATTGTTTTGAAATCAGAGGTTAAACAAATATTATACATTTACAAAGGTGTATGTGAAGTCCCCAACCCGCCCTGGGTCGGCGTGGAGACTACTGCCCGTTCCCTCTCATTTAATTTAATTTATTCAGTGACACAGTGTGGTCACCAAGTCGTTTACATGCTAAAAAAACAAAAACAATTGAAGCTACAGTTACAAGAATATTCATTACAAAACATCCATGTGACGAGGCCTGTGCCCAGCAATAGCACGTATATAGGCTACAGTACAATATAAATTTACAGACTTGTGCAGATCATTCATTTAGCTTAGTTAATAAGTAACAACGACTCAAAATGGTCGAGAATCGCAGTTTCATTTTGATGTCGTTCGCTCCGTTTCATAGCTTCAATTTGACTACAGCTGAACTAAAGAACCGAAGAGCGATTTAAATAGTATGAGGTATTAGTTCATTTCCGCCTGTTCCATTCCTTTCAGTTCTTAGTTCCTGACCGGCTCAAGCCTAAACGCGACCACTAGTGGACGTAATCTACCAATGCCATTGGGTGACAGTAGGAGCGTTTTAGGGAAGGCTAAAGTAGTGTATGTAGCTATGCTTAAGCTGAGCTGATATTTCCTCAGTCCACACACAAAATTCCTTCTCGCCCGCTTGCCAAAGAAAATCGAATCGTAGTTGGAACTAAAGGTACGTATATCTTATTGCCAACCAGTGGGGTTTTATTTATTTATTTAAACTCTATTGCACAAAACAAAATAAAGTACAAATGACGGACTTAATGCCATAAGGCAATCTCTACCAGTCAACCACTGGGCAAAACAGAAACAAGAAGGTGCAGGCATTTAAATTTAAATGAAAACTTAATCCAAGATAAACTGGTTTTCAGCCTGAGAGCTCCTTCCCACTCGTCTGTCAAGAACATACACGTAACATTTTATATGGAGCTGTTCACACTTGCCCGACACTTTGTGCCGGCGCCGACAGAAATGTCTGCGGCGCTACCACGAACTTCGAAAGTCGAATTTCGGGTATTTCCATCTCTATCGCACTCCCTTACTCGAGTGACAGGGATGCATATATTACGAACTTCGACTTTCGAAGTTCGTGGTAGCCGCTCTGTTGCTTACAATATGTCAGCTGCGGGCGCCATGTTTAAGGGGGCGTTTCGGAGCAGCGCCGCGCGAAGTTTAGGTTTTTAGCGCTACTCACACAACGATAGAGGCTCGCGCACCGCACACGCACACATGCACGTATACACAGTGGGGCGTCGGACTTTGACTCGCCAACAAAATTGTAACTTTGGATTTTGTTACCAAATATAAAAATTGTTATGTCAAATATAGGTATTTCATCTTAATACCTACCAACGTTCGCCCGAACCGAGCGCGCAGCCTATCTAACTATGTGGACAGTTGTTTTGTTCGACCGAACGGCTTATAGTTAAAGCAATGACGCGTAATTCAATGTTGGAGAGGCAACCAGATGGCTAGCGGTATTTGAGCTCCCGAAGTGTTGTGGAACCACCCTGTGCAACCCGAATTGAGCCAACTGTGACTGGTTCGGAAATAGGAGAAGGGTTGTAAAAAAAAATGTTGCGTGGCAACCGATTGAAACGCGGTAGCCTGAAAGTGTGTACGCTGTCTATATAGTGGAATTTTTATGCCATCCCTCCTAGTGTGACCGGAGCCGAGTAAACGAGCGAAGAAAATAATAAAAAATTGGCAGGCAACCGCTTGAATAAAAACGCGAAATTCGACAAAATGGGAATACGCCAAGAATACGCGCAATAAAAGGTTTTGCAATCAATTGCCATGGACAATTTTTGCTTGGGAGGGACGGTTGCCTCTCCGACATTGAATTACGCGTCATTGCTCTGAATATTAGGCGAGGGCGATTTTTGCCATATGTATGTAGGAGGGTCGGGCGGAACTGGTGGAGATTCATTATTTTCCCCACTCTCGTTAACCATGATATTTCACGAAATAGAAGTCGATCTACACTCTTTAGGTTTAATCAGATTGATAAGAATTACAAATAGCGCGAAATAATCATAAACCACTCGGATGAAAACAGATTACTAATTCTGTAACACGGAACGTGAGGAGATTCATTATTTCCCCCACTCTCGTTAACCATGATATTTCACGAAATAGAAGTCGATCTACACTCCTTAGGTTTAATCAGATTGATTAGAATTACAAATAGCGCGAAATAATCATAAACCACTCGGATGAAAACAGATTACTAATTCTGTAACACGGAACGTGATGAAGTCGGCGGAAGGTTGGGAGCACAACCGCACTACAGCTCGCGTCTCATTCCAAAGTGAGTTGCTTGTCAACGTGTTTCCCACTCCACCTCCATGTGACAGCTGTCAGATTATATGATTATAATGTAAGTATGAGGAAAAAATTGTTCGTTTCCGGAACATCGCCGGCCGCTGCCGCTGCACGCTCGCTACGGTCGCTCGGCTCACACCCTGTAGGTTCGCGGTTCTTCCTAACACTCCTCCTCGCTTCGCTCGTCGTTGTACCTACACTGACCTGCCTCAGAATCCAACAAAAAATATTATGCTAACTATACGTTACTAATAATAGTAATTATCATAATTCCAAATCAAAGTTTATATTTTCCCAAATAACATTTGACGGTTGGTTTTTTGCCTAAGCAAATCATTTACTTCATAATTATTTGCCACATAAAAGTTTGTTGTAGTATTGCATTATAAAAATGTTGCCAAATAAGCATAGTGCGAAGTAAAGTTATGCCAACGATTGATTTACCAAATGAAAATTCTGCGAAAATTTGGTTGCGAAGTGAAATTTAAAGAAACATATTTCGTCGAAAAGGCAGTAAACCATTTTGGCCCTATTGTTAAATATCGAACTCACTAACAAAATTTCACGAGAATCTGTTGAGAGATGCGACCTATAGAGGTGACAGCCGGACAGCCGGACATACGAAATCATTTTTGCACTTTAGTTAAATATCGGACTCGCTCACAAAATTTCACGAGAATCTGTTGAGAGATGCGACCTATAGAGTATAATTAGATGTCAATTACATCTAATTATACTCTATAGGTGCTAATTACTACCCAATCCTTTTTTATGATCAAACCGAGGAAGCATGTTGTTAAGTTCTACGTGATTTAAATATGTTAATCAATGAACATAAGAATAATTTTCGTTTGAACCACTGTGTACTCAATTTGTGTAAGTACACGGTTCGATCGCAATCTGTCAATGCGGCGCCAAGCGACGTGGTCTCGCTCCGGAGGCTCGCGGCCGACTGAACGCGGCCGCCGCGAGCGGTCGCACTTGTAGTGAGCCGGCCGCTCCATACTAATTCGTATGAAGAATTAGAGCGTAAAAATTGGGCATCTTTGTGATACATTTACACGAAATAAGTACATATTTGTTAAGAAATGAAGATTGCAAGGATTTAACTATAGTTTTAACTTTATTATTTAATACAATTCATTTAATAATTCTTGATACTTACGACTCAGTTGTTACAATACGGGAGTGCGTTTTACACGTTTTTAGTGTTTTTCTGTTTTTTTTTTACACTTACCTATAAGCATTATCTTAAATTCGAATGATTCAAGAGGAAGTAACATTCATTGGCTAGCTGTGTAATATTTTTCAAGGTTGTGGAACATCGTTTACTATATAATTCTCTTACATTCCCGACCCTCGATTGCCCCCTGCCGGCCCTTAACGTTGATCAGTCTGTAATCGTAAGTTGGTGCGACCCGCCCCACGGCGACGACCGCTTGATGCGGAAGTGCGTCATCCATCGTCACGCGACCTAGACCTAAACTTGCGGCTGACCGCGGCAGTGATTCCGGCGCTAACGTAACTTTCGCGTCGTCATTTGCATACAATACGATTGGGAACGGTTATGGAGCAAAGCGATCCGAAAACGTAGATATACGATATACCTACTATCGAATAAGCAAGAAGTAAACAACAGAACTTGGTATTTATAAAATAATCCACATACTTTCTCAAACATAATTTCTCTCGACGACCTCTGTATGTTTAAGAAAACGTTAGTTATTCTTCAATTTAGGCACATTAAGGTCGATAAACTACCACCGGTTCGGTAAGAAAACCTCTGCCTCGAATGGTAACCGGCGTGGGTTACTAATGTGTTGCATAAAATTGATTGTCATAATTTTATTTTGCATAACAGCCCTTGGCAGCATCATAATTTCGCAGAACTACTTTTCGCATAAATTTCATTGCATATAGTCATTTCGCATAACTTCCTTTGGCAGAATAGCACATTTGCATAATGACGATCTTAATAATAGTCCTATGATCGAATAATAGTGTCACCGAAATTTGTATCGCATAATATTTAGCTGCCATAGTGTAATTTGGCACAACGTTCTCTGGTAGAATCGTACAATGGCATAATGTTGTTAAGAATAATAGTCATAGTTTTCTGCTCTTTTATAAAAAAAATAACCTCGAAGTTCGAAAAATTCTAACCTATCCGCGATCCGAGTCGGTTTTGCCACTAAGTCCCTGTTCCCTACTGTCTACGTGATTCGTGAAATCCCGTAGTAATAGGTATTGTACAATTTCTAGCTTGGCTCGTGCGTTTTAGGGTCGTCGCTTCGCTCGTCGTACCTACACCGACCTGCCTTAGAACGCTTTCCGCGCTAGTTGTCAGGTTGTCACCTAGAGCAGCACGGTTCAATATTTGTACGGCTTCGGCGAAACGTATATTCTGGCACATTAAATTATGCAAAAATAAAGTCGGCGATATTAGTTGTATGCTTCAAGAAATTCGGCGGAATATACGTTCTGCTACGTAAAATTCAGCGAAGTAAATTCGGCCATATTACTATTCTGTAATTCAAAATTCTGCCAAATGAGTGTTATGCGACATGATAGTTATGCTAAGTATATAACTATGCTAAAGTATCATTCGGCTAAAAATGTTTCTGCGATAACTGTTATGCGGAGTGTATTTCGGACAATCGATATTATGCCAGATAAAGGGAACCCAACCGGCGTAGACCAATCAATTCTCTCGATTTATCGAGGATGTGTCGAGGAAGGATCACACCGCCAGATCCCGGCCTGATGAGCATGAGACCACCTGGGAAGGAAACTCTTGGCAATCTCCAAAATAAAAGGAGAATTATCCAAATCGGTCCAGGCGCCTTCGAGTAATATGTAATACATAAAAAACTAAAAACGTACGTACATGGAATTTCATTAGAAAAAAATACATAATGAGTTAATGACGTGACGTGTTACAGACACGCCCACAATTTTGACTCTCTCTCAATCTTTTTTTTATGTTTTCTCCACCGTGTCAATGACTAAGTATTTAAGTTGTAAAATGTAAAGTATTCACTTGGTTGTATAAAAACATGTGACGTCTTCTTTGCGTAAAATGTTTTGCTTGCCGAGTGCGAGTGCGCACGCGATTTGGTTCACTGTATAAGAAAAACAGGCAATAAAAGTTTGTTTTTAAAGTGTATATTTTCTGAAAGAACTTTGTTAAATGTTGGCAGTTTTCGAGCAGCTAGGAATATAATTTTGCCATAACGTTGCAGTATCATACATACACGCAATAATCTTTATTAAGAAAATAAGTTTGTTTAGCTATAATTGCGTTAAATTAGTCCACTTCTATCCGTCAGTTTGACATTTTGTCTTTGTGAGAAAAGGACTAAACTTTTTACTCCAGTCAATGAACTTACAACTTGTATGGAAAAAAAACAATTATGCAAATAATTTATAATAGCTTAATTTTTATGTGTAACGGATATATTATCATTTAAACAGTTACCCAGCGACAGAATCCGACAAAATTTCAAACATCAAAAAAATTTACTATCTTCTGAGAAGTCAGATAAAATATTAATAAATATCTACCTTTACTTTGATTAATTTACAATTGCCTTAATATTCAAGATAAATCATACAAAAAAGACAATGAATGCTTCATTTCAATCTACATAGTTACTTCCGGGTGGAAAGTTTGTCGGATTCATGAATAAAGCATCTTAGAATAACATTTTAAAATGATATCAACAAAAAAACGCTATTATAAATGAATAAATAAATAAATGTTTTTCAAAATCGTATTTTTCCTGGAGTACCTAACAAAGTAGTCGTTAACAAAGGTGCATTCAATTGAATGAAGGAGGACAATGTATGTATGTATCAGATATATTATACGTAATACAGAAAACAAATCCTTCTACAAATTACATGTGAACGAAAAGAACTCGCGCGTAGAGCCTAACAGAGCCTGTTTTTTAGATAAAAATTAGACAAAATAATTCGCGATGTAACCATTACGAGTATGATTTATACACATGGTCAAATTCGCATCACAAGAAGTATATCCAAGGCCAATGCAGCATTGTTTCCGTTTCCGCTTGGAGGTAAGTATGCGGAAAATCTAATGTTTCAACTTTAAAGGCACCTTGTATTAGGGCCCCCATCTCGTGAGTACCTTACTCATACTTGTATATTCAATAAAAAATCACTTGGTTAAAAGATGTATGTAATTGTAAACAAATCGTGACGCACTATTCTTTATTGATTGAAACAGTCTACATATTTGAATAAACTTTGTCATCCATGTATGGAACAGTGACACCAAGATCAATAATGGAACAAAACACATTATTGTTCCGTAGAAAGAAACAAATGAGGATCAACATGCTTTGATCTACAGAACACGTAATGATAGGTTCATCAGAATACTGGTCATTCACCTAAGCGCTGCTTCGCACCATCTCTATCTATGCGACAATTCGATGCATCCAAATGGTACGTAATATTGTTCCAAAATCGAATTTCGACATTCACTACCGTTGTTCCATTCGGTAAGCAGCGCGTCGCGGTGGCTTTCCATCCATTTGGGTATCCAGCGGGCCGCGCGTTCCATTCGGTCAGCGCGTCGCGGTGGCTTTCCATCCATTTGGAATTTGGATAACGGCCAGCGGGCCGCGCCAAATACCTTTAGTCATTACAGCTTTGACATTCATGGACTGATTACCGACAAACGACGACATGGCTTGTTGGAGCGGTCGTGAATGCGAAGTTTTAACGCTTGACCTTCCAGAGCATCCAGATCTTTATCCAGATATCACTTCTGCCGAGTTCCGACTGCTCAAATGCTTGAGCGCGGGCGCGGGTTGGGTCGCGGCGCCAGATGATATATCGGCATCATGCGGTTCATGGACGGACAAGGTATCAAGGTACTGAGCTGCTTATACGAATACAAAATGCAGCCACTGAGGACGGCAATCCATTTCAATGAGCTGCCCGTGGTTTTATCATGACTCGTATGTAAACTCTCCACTAACGAAGCAATTAAGTGAGTTTAATCGAGGCCACTATTTAACTTTTCGACGTTGTTCGATGTGCAAATTGCAAAATATTGTTTTATTACGACTGTTACTTCATCAATGTTAGGTATGAATTGATCACGCAGTCGGTATTTATTTATTACTATACCTCCGCGGCTCAGCTTGGATATTGGAAATAAATATGCCTATCCCAGAGGTCCATACAGGAAAATATGTTTTTTAAATGGGATTAGTTGTTCCCGAGGTCACCCCTTACTTAAAAATTTACAGAGCCACAATATCACAGATATTTCCTTTTTTCTTTTTTATATTATTACGAGTAGCATAGAAATTACCTATACTTAGATCGCAATCTCGCCGACTATGCAAATCCAGGAAAACACAACTCTTGTGTCAATGTGTTAGAGTAGACGTTCAGACATTTCCGCACTCTGAAGCTTACGTCCAACAGTGGACTATAATTAGGTAGATTCCTCATGTCAAAAATAAAAATAACAACAAAATGTTGCAAAGTAAACTATCTAATTATTGCAATAAAATCGTATCATATAACATAACCTCAGACCAAGAAAAAAAGACAGACAGAGCGTTACGAACAGTCAAGTGAAGCCAAACCACATACAAACAAAACCAAGCTACATCAAGTTTAGCACACGCTCACGCCCACATATACAAACAAAATTGCATAAAACTCTTCAGCACGTGTCTCAATGCTGTCAATAGATCATTTTTCGAGTTTCGTGCGATTTAATTTGTTTAGTTTGGTTGAAAACCGGTTGGCTTCACTAGACTGTTCGTAACGCTCCGTCTGTATATATGTATATATAGACATAGACATAGACATAGTTTATTGGTAATAAGATATTACAGGTCATTGTTTACATTTGTACATTTGTTTGTAGATTACATTTTTAATACTGTGACATTCCATTACAATTGGTATATATTATTATTACATTTTTTATATTCAAAAAAATCCTTAATACTATAAAAACAATGCTTAATAAGCCATTTTTTTAACGTGGCTTTAAAAGTCGGGAGACTTTCATATCGTTCCATATTCTCCCTTGTATATACGGCTACTTGGAGTATATATAATTTTATGTGATAAGAGGCAAACGAGCAGACGGCTCACCTGATGGTAAGCCATTTTCTTGGTCTGAGAACATAACATAAATATTTTTCTAGTTATGCTTTTCTTTATAGCTATTTTACTTGATTTCATATTTAAGTCAAAAAGAGAGTTGATGTTACGTTAGTGTCGAGATGTCAAAGAGGTTGTGTGGGATCGAAGTAGATGGAGGGCCTAACTACCGAAGCCGCCGCGTGCCGAGGCCGCCGAGGGGCGTTGAGGCCTACTATACACCGACAAGAACTTAGCTCTTAAATAAGAAGAAGGAGAGAGACTTGACTTCCCATATGCAACGATCAGTGCGGGGCTCAACGCTGTGACGTCACCGTTAGCTGCCAATCAGTTATGAACCGTTGCCAGTGAGGTCGGACTCTCATTTTTATCTTTTGTCTCTAAATTTAGTTAGTCCCATACAAATAAATATCCCTCTAAGAACTGGTTCGAATGGAATCATGAAAAAAGTAAGGAAACTGGCGAATCGTCTGTCGATGAATTAATTAATGTTATCGTATTGTATCCGGTTGTCTCACGATTATAAAGTGGTAGACTAGTTTGTTGCGCAATGTTTTTATCTTTCGCGCTTCGAGCCAACCTGTTTGCATAGCTGCATGTAAATTTCACGTAATAAAGCCGATGAGCCGAACACTGGGTTACTTTTTAACCGACTTCAAAAAAAAGGAGGAGGTTCTCAATTCGGTTGTATTTTTTTTTTTTTTTTATTTTTTTTTTCAATGTTTGTTACCTCAGAACTCCGTCATTGATGAACCGATTCGGAAAATTTTTTTTTTGTTCGTATGTATATACTTCCAGGTGGGTCCCATTTTTTTCAAAATTCAGTTAGATGATGGGATCCATGAGGAATTGAGGGGACTCCTCAATTTTATAAGGCACGCGTGTAGTGATTTTGGTATTTTCTGTTATAACTCGTGTATTTACATCCGGAATCATAAATTTGGTGGCGAGGAATGGATGATGAAGACCACAGATGACTTATCGAGTTCCTCAATTATGTACTTAAAAGTGCAAAAGTACGTCACAGGTTCTGATAAGATTCCGTTGAAATAGGAACTAATGAAGTGCCATTGGTGATGATCTTGGGGAATCGATGGAAGTCCTCAAATATTATCGGCCCACATACAGCGATTCGGTTTTTTTCTATAGTAATCAACGCATTTGCTATCGGAAATCAGTTCATGTGGTAAATTGTAAAAAATAGGAAATGCAGTGCTCGTGGCTTGGCGGAGTACTAAATTGAAGTCGGTTAAAACTTTGTTTTTAAAGTAAATTATAAAAGTTGTGTTTTCTTTTTTTTCATTACGAGTACTGTGTATATTTAGGCCAGTTACATTGTCACTGACTTCTGCATACATAGTATTAAAATTATAGCCGTTACGCTTTATATGTTACTAGCTTACTAGCTTCTGCCCGCTACTCCGTCCGCGTGGAACTCGTTTATATTGTAGCTCCATACAATTTTTCACCCCCTTAGGGACTGATTTCCGAGATAAAAACTATTCTATGGCCTTCCCCGGGACTCAAACTATCTCTATACCGAATTTCACCCATACAAACTTTGCACCCCTGTTTACCCCGCTTAGGGGTGGGTTTTCCAAAAATCTAAAATCACTTTTCTTGTATTGTAATATCGAGTCCATACACAAAGTTTCTCTCACTTCAAATTTTACTCGATCCCCATACAAACTTCCAACCCCCTTTTTACCCCCCTTGAGGGTGGAATATTCTGAAATCCCTTCTTAGTGGGTACTAACGTTAAATAAACTACCTATTGTGGAAAAAACAAGTTTCTATGTCCAACGGTTTGGCCTGGGAGTTGATTTAAGTGAGTGAGTCAGTCAGTTAGTCAGTCAGAACTTTTACGTTTATATAAATAGAAGACTATAGCCACCCGCGGGGCTCTGCCCTCCTATTGCAAAGAACACAGGCAAATACTCGGGATAAAGTATTGCTTATTTACACCATTTAAAATCGGATAAATGGTTCTAGAGATTGCCCCCTACAACCAAACTTGCAATCTCACAGATTTTCTACAGACTACAACGAGATGGTATGAAAACGTCAAGAAGGCTGCGGGCGGCAGTATACCACTTGCCTATGGCCGCATCGTATGTCGTCGCGATGCTCAGAAGTGAGGGGACGAGGAAGAAGAATCAATGTATTAATTGTGACATTTTATGTAGGTAATATATCCAGAGAGATCACGTATTCAGTTTTATCCTGACCAACACTGGTCGTTAATAGTTCAAGGGGGACATTCAAGGTCCAAACGTGCAAGTTATGTACTTAGTACTTCATTTTATCAACGATCGCTCGACGTTGTGCGTTAGACTGTACAAGATCGATTAATTAGTCTGGTAACCCTGAAGTCTGGTCAGGAGTTAGTAAGTATGAAGTATACATAGTATAGCCGTAATGTTGCGGGACGCGTTTTATTTTTTATCATTGTTGATTTAAGAGCCTATTAGTATGCCCATAAGTGTGATCTATTGTGGCAGCCCTTTTCTAGAGTTCACAGTTAAGGCCTGTTGCTTCCAGGGAATTCCAGATACTTTTTTTATTTTTATTTTATTATTGCTGTTTCTTCTATCTCCTGGCAGGCACCGCATGTTGCGTCATGTTTCATACCCATTTGAAACAGGTGTTAGTTCAATTTGAACGTCCTGTAACATTGTTTCGCGAGCGTGAGCGTGCGCGGGAGCTCGCGTGACCTGTGCGTAAACGCGTGTACATATACAATATATATATTCACGCCTGTTTTCCGGAGAGACAGGCAACGATCACGGACTGCCTCTTGCTGGGATCCTGACAAACCTCTGTTGCTTTTTTCGCTTCGCTTGACATATTGGATGAAATTTAATTCGTGAATCAATCCATGATTCTGGGCAACTTTTACCATAGGACTAACTTTGTGTTATACCATTTGCTATTTTGATTCACGAATTTAATTCCAACCTATATTACGATATATTTTTGGGAATCGAAATAGCTGTAAATCACCCAGGGGAACCTATCGGCATTTATTTATTTATATTTAACTAGGAAAATGCCATATGACTAGCAACTAGGAAACTGTCACCTTCAATGGCTAATGTTCGGTTATGGCGCTTCGCACCGCGTCACGCTCGATTCCCTCGCTCGGCTCGCGCGCTGTAGCGTCGCAGTTCACCTAACAACCTAACCGTTTTTGTCCCCTGGGGGATCAGGCTAGGGGATTCTAGTGGACAACACCGACGTAAGTACCTATTATGTTCAAACTGTCACCTCCAATGGCTAAAACCAATTGAAATCGCGGCTGGATAACGCCCGTCAGTTTCAGGTACCTATTGACCATGAGAACCAAGTAAACACTCACATATTCAAACCGGTCCTTGCACAGCTGCCCCAGCAGATGCAGGAACCCGACGGCCGTGAACCAGGAGCTCCACATGAGCACCTCGTCCACGAACTGCACGTTCAGCACGCCGAACACGAAGATGAACTTGTAGAACACATAGTTCCAGAACTTGTCGCGAACGCGCGCCGCCTCGGCCACCCGGAGCCGGCCGAACACGACCCGCTGCACGCCCCAGCCGAGCAGCGCGAGGAGACAGTACGACATGTTGATCACCGTCTGAAACAATTGACAGGCACATTAGAGACATATATATTAATAAATTCCTGCTTACTGGCACTCTTTGCGGGAGGCTTACTATGTCCAGCATCAGTGGGCGTCTTTCTACTGATATGATGATGATGGTCCTAAAGGAGCCCGCAATCTGCATTGCCACCTAATCTCAATATTTGCTGTAGACACAAATTGTACGAAAGCGACCGCAATATGACCTTCCAACCTAGAGTGAAAACTTGATCTTGTTAAGTGTTCCTCACGATGTTTTCCTTCTCCGCAAAGTTACTGTTTTATATTATCATATGATAGATCTTTATTATTATTGGTAATACATATTCCGCCCGCGATTTTGTCTGCCTGCATGGACCCGGGATAAAAACTATCCTATATTTTAATACAGGCTATTTTATTCATAATATTAGTAGGATGCGAAAGTGCGTCTATCTTTCCTTCCTCCCCTAAGGAGGTGAAATGGGGGTGACAATTTTTATGGAGCTACGATATAAACGAGTTCCACGCGGACGGAGTCGCGGGCAGAAGCTTGTAGAAGTATAAAAGAGTCTTGCGTAAACTTTAATGTGAAAGGGCTCTCTCCGCAGCCCGCGCCCGTGATGCGCAGACAATTAAAAAGTGAGAGTTGTTTGTGTTGTGTTACCTCCGTTACCATCTTTATAACGTGTACTTTGTTTCTATTGGCGACAAAGATAAATGCATAGGTACCTACACTACACTAACACAGGAGTAATCGAATTCATTGTGCACGACCCTAGTTCGATTTGTGTAAGATTGCTTCCTAATATTTTATATTTTTATTTATTTACTTAAGTATGTTCTCCCGTGGACCACTCATGCACAAAAGAAGGACCGTCAAGGCGGTACATCGTGCACCCAGAAGAGGTACAACATATCACTATCACCGCCCAAAGTATCTGTAATTTCCTAGAGGTGAAATCCAAAAAAGGGCTGCCACAATATGTATGTCACTTTGCTGGCCGAAGCGGTATATAAGGGCCCACAAATCAGCAATAATAATAATAATAAGTATGTTCAGTATTTTTTTATTACGCTGTCAGACTGTGATAACAATTATTATTTCAGTATTGTTTCGTTACATAAATGTCTTGTCACAGCCACGAGCGTTGGTATTTACCGCGATAGGCGGATAGATAGTGAAAATCAAAACAAACGGCAATCAAAACAGTTCCTTTCTGATACCTTCAGCTATCAGGTATCTAGAAAATTGTATTTCTACTGAGTGAAGATACGTTTACAAAAGATGATGCTTAACACGACTAGTTGTCAAGCGTCTGTTATAATACTTATAATAATATTACGTAGATACGCAAATTGTTGGTTTTTAAAGCGAACTAAATTTATAAAATTATTTATATAGGAACCAAGTTGTTTAGACAACTCTCAATTATTTAACAGACCGTTTGTATTTCTAGTAGGAAACTAAATAAAATGAAGCGCTAAGCTTCCTACTCCACAACCGTACGGCTTAACTCTGCCAGCCACGATCTGCAAATTCTACATCTTGGCTAAAATTGATAATTATATTCAATACTAGCTGCCCGGCCCGGTTTCGCACGGTCAGTTTTCCGTTCTACCGTAGGAATGAAGCATTTTCCCGCGGTAAAAAGTAGCCTATGTTCATTAGGGATAATGTCGGCTTCTAATGGTAAAAGAATTTTTCAAATCGGTCGCCTATTCAATACAAACAAACAAACAATCAAATCTTTCCTCTTTATAATATTAGTGTAGATATATTTATAAAAATTAAGGGGTTGAGGAGTTAAAAGTTCTTTTTTTTGTATACTAATAGTAGCTTACATACAAAAAGTACTCTAAAGGTTTTGATGACCAAAGTGAGTGAGTGAGTGACGAATTCGGTTTTTTAGATATCAATAAAATCTAAAGTATTAGAGCTATGCAATTGAAACGTATGTTTATTAAGTCCACTATTGACATCATATTTCGAGAATTTTGTTTATCTGGTATATACTAATCCAAAGAAGCGCTTCGAGAAAAGGTAGGAAGTGCCTGCCCTTGCACTTCGCTTGGCTCATTTTGGCGGGGCACTGCCGTGCCCCCAGATTGAGTTTCGGTAGAAGTATACAGCTTCTAATGCACTTGAAAGTGGTATAGGTAATGTGTTCTATCATTATTGACTAAATAAATAATAAATATAATAAATAAATATTTGGGGACAATCTTACACAAATCGATCTAGTCCCAAACTAAGCAAAGCTTGTACTATGGGTACTATAGACGACGATATACATACTTAAATAGATAAATAAATACATAGAAAACATCCATGACTCAGGAACAAATATTCATGCTCATCACACAAATAAATGCCCTTACCGGGATTCGAACCCGGGACATCCGGCTTCGTAGGCAGGGTCACTACCAACTAGGCCACAGAGGTCGTCAAAAGACGAGCTGCTTGCAAGGCACCAATGCAGGGTCGGGCAAAATACTGACTTCATTGTATTTGAAATACAAATTACAAAATACATGTAAAAATGTATTTGAAATACAAACTAGAAACTACTTTGGTGACAGGTATTTGAAATACAAAATACAAAATACAGTATTCAAAATAATGTATTTCAAATACAAAATACTTATTTCACAAGACTTTTTACACGTTTTTTTTTTTCACAACACTTTTAACACATTTTTACAAGCTTTTATTTAACTTGCCCTGTTAGTATGTCTGTAATCAAATCTTGCTAGTTAAATTTGTCCCACTTCCTAGTGACCGATTGAGCTGAAATTTTGGGTATAAGTATAGTTTGTATGACAATTCAATATTGTCTCAATTCTATAAGCAAAAAAAGCTGATCTGATGACGGAGACAGAAGGTGGCCATGGGAATTCAGTACTTAACCGACGTAACCCTGTTGAGTTTGGGTAAAAAACCGCGAACGAACGAACTAAATTCATAAATTGGCACCTGACGTTTGACGTTGACACTTACAGTAAAGCGTTGCCACAGCACAGTGCTCTAAGCCCCTAACTATATTAAAAACGTGCCATTATACGGTTATAGAATTAAATAACATGTATTTTAGTGCTAATGTATTTTAAAACTTAAAGTATTTGAAATACGAAATACTAAATACATGTGATTGCGGTATTTCAAATACCAAATACAAAATACTTCTCCAACCTGTAGTTGAAATACAAATACAAAATACGTATTTGTATTTCAAATACGTATTTCAAATACATGTAATTGAAATACTGCCCAACCCTGCACCAATGCCACTACGCATATACCGTTGAGTCGAGTCTCGGGGATATTCACAACTTTACCAACCTCTTCGCGGTGGTCCAATATAACTGTAACAGTCACCCATAGTTATTACTTATTACGAATCGCTAGAACAAGCTGCACTTGGTTGGTGTAGATAGTCGAGACAAAATGCATTGTGAATGTAACCGTGGGAGTCGTCGAGGGGAGTTCTTGCAGACAATGGGGCACAACAGCTATGAATGATGTTAGATCAAAGCTAGCCGGTGAGCGGTGTGTATCCACTAGTAGGCTTCTTAATGGGCACGCGGGGTCATTGACCCTGACACGAAGCGTGACAATAGTTATCTGCAAATAATATCGAACAGGACGAGACGCTCCAAAAGGCCCCGGTTAATGTAAGGCCCAATAAGCCACGTGTAACTACATATATGTGTCTCTCTCTTTTTGTGTGGGTTTCTGAATTTTTTTTGGTACAATCTTTTATTGCCAACTGTACTTTTCTGTGTACCGTCATCAACTACTCGTTGAAACGCTTCTAAGCGTTAGAAAAATTAGAATCTGGCGAGCCCAAACTCAACGGAGTTTCGTCTGTTAAGTACTTAATTCCCGTGGCCACCTTCTGTCTGAGCTCGGTGGTACCATAATATTGAATTGTCAATATTGTCATCCAAACTATACTTAAGGCCTCCACCCACCGGACGCGTGTGCTGCGCGAGTGCTGCGCGTGTGCTGCGCTGCAGCTTGTAAAGCATTGAAACTACACTTCAAACACACATCGAACGCGGCACAAGCGCAGCACCCGCGCAGCTGCAGCGCAGCACCCGCGCGGCACACGCGCAGCACCCGCGGAGCTGCAGCGCAGCACACGCCCAAGTTGTAAAGCATTGAAACTACACTTCAAACACACATCGAACGCGGCACACGCGCAGCACCCGCGCAGCTGCAGCGCAGCGCGCAGCATACGCGTCCGGTGGGTGGAGGCCTTTAAACCCAAAATTTCAGCTCAATCGTTGAACATTTCAGCTTCAAAATTGAGTTGCAGGATTCCACCCGAACAAACATAGTTACATAACATACGGGGCCGGTAAAATGATAAGCTTGTGAACAGAGACTGCGAAAGAGTGGACGCCAATTATCGGGCCGTACATTAACCGGACCACTCAAAAATACACTTTTTTATATCACGTTGGTGGCAAACAAGCTTACGGCCCACCTGATGGTAAGTGGTTACCGTAGCCTATGGACGCTTGCAACTCCAGGGGTGTAACTAACTCTAAGCTTCGATTTCCAAGCTGCTGGAAGTCGAAGCCGATCCCTTACGATACTTTTGACGACCGCTTTAGCCTAGTTGGTAGTAACCTTGCCTACGAAGCAAGAGGTCCTGGGTTCGAATCCCGGTAAGGGCATTTATTTGTGTGATGAACGCGAATATTTATGTATGTAAGTATGTTTATCGTCATCTCGTACCCATAGTACAAGCTTTGCTTAGTTTTTGACTATGTAGGTCGATTTGTCTAAGATTGACCACTAATATTTATTATTTATTAATTTATTATTTTCTCTTGTTTGGGAGTGTTCCTTCAGGGCAAGTTTGTTATATACTCAGTACATAAGATTGTTACTCATATCTGAGTCGCATGCTATCCTTTTTTAACTAACTTTAAAAAAAAGGAGGAGGTTTTCAATTCGGTTGTATTTTTTTTCCGACTTCCATAGGGTAGGACCCGCCAACTCTATGAGAACAGTATGCCCTTTTTTGTTCTGATAATTGTATTGTACAGACGGGGGTAGGGTATTAATGTACGTACATAAATAAGAAAGAACATGAATATATGTACAGTCACCGGCATCAATATCTGCCGTAACAAAGCCTGCAAACATATCTGACACGTCCTTATGGCATTAGACATAGAGTCGTGTCAGATATTTATGCGTGCTATGTTGTGGCAGATCTTATTGCTGGTGACTGTACACGCCTTTATGACATTGACGATAGAGTCCTTTACGTCGTCCTAATACCCCTGAACTCTACGATGAACAAATTAAGCTTTTAAGAAAAACTATAGTCAGAGCTGTTTTTCCATTTTGCAGATATTTTTGCTATCCATAATAATATTATTAGTGCGAAATTGTGTGTGTCTGTCTATCTGTTCATTGCTGAACCGATTTAGATAAAATTTGGTTAAAAGATAGAGCACTGGGTAAAGACAAGACAGGATAGTTTTTATCCCGGAAATCATCCCCCAATAGGGTGAAATGAAGGTGAACGTTTGTATGGAGGTAAGATAAAAACGAGTTCCACGCAGACGGAGTCGCGGGCAGAAACTAGCACTCTACAACTTTTCTTTTAATTTGCCAATTAAAGATAATCGTATGATAATGTATTGTTATTTCATGCTTTATGTAAGGCATTATGCTACCGTTAATGTATTAATTATACAATCTCATGACACAATAGTTCCACTAACACAGTTGACATTACAAGAATATTAAATAAATAGAGCATAGTACATGTTAATTCCCGATACAATGTGATAAACTGCAATGACTGACAAACTCTAGACACATGTAGATATTTTTGAAAGGTTGTCTGTATAGATATTGGAGAACTCGACTGTACAATGCACTTTATCACTCAGGTTAATATACTCTTGATAGGATAATAAATTCGTTTAAGTTTATCGCATCCACTAAAAATCAGCGTCGTCGCACTCTGTGTTTCGACTCACGCAAGCTGAGTGGACTCATTTTTGAAGCACCACCAGATCCCTACTTTAGATTTAAGCCTTATTTATGTGATGCAGGAAAATACATTCCTGTTTTTGTTCCAAAATAAATGTATTCTATTCTATTCATAATCTGTTACAGCTGCCCCACTGTAAAGTGTGAATGGAGGGAGGGCATACATCAGATATATGCGAAAATATGTTTCGCTTAGTTGACACATCGTATGCTAATGCGCTATGTCCAAATATTTGGTGAAAAATCACCTTTAGCGTTGTTCCTGCTATAGCATCTCTGCTAAACTAATCAAATTAGCTACATATTTGATGTTGTAGTTGAGGTCAACGCCCCGCGCGCCAGATTATCGCTAATTCTGCTAATTTGTTTGTCGCAAGTCAATTAACGTAAATACCGAAGTTTATAAAAAAATCTTACGCAAGGTATTGTTCTTGATGCGTGACGTTTACCGACTGGTTTTCATGAACCTGTGAATAGATATTTATAAATATAATTATGTTTCTCAATTGAATAGATTCATTCTAAAAACAAGTAAGAGGTGCTGCTTTATGGTACAGTCGACGTAACGATACTTATTTATATATACAGTTTCACTTATTTATTTGCAACCAAGTACATAATGTACCTAGTACAGTACGGGGAACCGGGTAGGAGCAGCAAAGTGGAATTCTAATAGTTGTCATTTTTGGGCTTATGCCCACGTCTTCATGTTAGCGGAAATGTTTCGAGTTCAGGGCTAGTGGGAGGCCGTCCTCTACTTTTATCGCAAAATAATTTGAAAACAGCAATTGACAATTTCATTGACACCTTGTTTTACATTTACACCTTGTTCCTGATTTCACAGGAACTTATTTCTAAGCCGAAAGATGTAGGTATACACATGAATGCTATTTATCAGGATTTTAAAAAGTTGAACGCATCGGGATATAATGGGTTTTGTATGGGTAATTATACTCCTAGGCAGGGAAGAGACTAAGTTTTTAAATGTTGGCGGCTAAAAATTAGGCACTTCGCGTGTTCGTTTTTCAAACAAAATGCGACGCTTTTCGAGCATTTTGAGAAAAGGTTAATAAATATCGCATTAGTTTCAACCCGTGTAAAGTGTGACATTTGTAAAAATAACCAGTACATCGACGGTGACAAACAAGCATATAATCCGCCTGGTAGGCGAAACGCTTCGCCACCAGAGCTGATTGCGTCGATGAAGCTATGTTGTTATGTTGTTGTACTTAGTAGGATGCAACTATTTAAGATAATGGAATTGAGAAATCTGAAGCCAATAATAAATTGTTACTTCCTGTTCGGGCCGACCGTCTGCCCGCCCCTTAAACTCCTCACGTGTGTACGCCTTTTGAGTCTGTGGTTTTGACAGTGACACTTCTTGTCAAGGCGCGGAGAAAAAAAACGTGTCGATTTTGAGATAACCTCGTTTTGCAGACCCGAAAGTCACGAGTGGTTTTTGAGTAATTTGGAAACGCATTTTTCCTTGTTTTTTTTGTAATATCGCTCGCGTTGAAGACAGGGGTGTCCGAGTGTTTTGTGTAGATACTTGGGTAGTATCCGAAAGTTAGTGAAGAAGACGCCGCGAATTGTTGGCGAGACGGCCCGCGGAACACCACGACGGCTCCTTCGGCTCCGGAGACCCTCGTAATTGACTTTGACCTGACCTGACAGTTGACAGAACCCTGAACAGATACTAACCGGAGTTGAAACGAACATCGCGCCTCCCGGAATCAGGTGAGTTGAACACGTTTTGTAGCCAATCCACTGGCTTATATGACCCGCGAAACGCGTGGCAGTTCACTCCACTCGCACTAGACGAGGAGTTGAACAATTTTTGGTACCCAGAGCGTGGTTACCCACAAAGAAAAAACGCGAATTTTGATAGTTTTTTCCTTTCGGGTAAAAAAGGGCATTTTGAGGTTATTTGTTGAAACCAAATTTAGCTACAAGTATTTAAAACTTCTATTTTGTGGCACTGCAAGTGTTTTGTACTGTAGATTTCACGAAATTATTGTACTTGCAGTGCAAATTAGTGAGATTACAACCTCCGGAAGGTGATTCTGAGTGTTTGGTACAATTTAATTTGGAAAATAGTTAAAGGCAAATTTAAGCCACATATTTGATTGATTGTAATTTGGGAAGCCTTTCATAGCTTGTTGTTTGGTAATAAGGCATTTGTTTTATTCAGTTTGCTATAAGCGGCCAAGGTTGCTAAGAATATAAGCTAAAAAATAAGGTTGCTATAAATATTAGTTGTAAGCTAGATTATTGTAGAAGTGATGTAACTAGCCAATTATAGATTATAGTTTGAGCTTCCACTGCGTTTTGAGAATCTATATTGGTTGTTATTGTAAGGCATTTCTGTAATTGAGTTGATATTTGGTTTTGATTCACTAGGGTGACCAAGAGATTGGAATTTCCACATTAATTAAATTAATTTTAATTTTCTCTGGTATTGTTGGAAATTAATTTAAAATGGGATCTACACCTAAGGCTAAGATCCAGTCTGCACTGCGTTGGTTTTCATCTGCAGCAGCTTTGGTTGACAGAAATGACCGGGAGGAGGCTTTGTTGGCCCGGTACGAGGAGGTGTCAGACCGTCTTAAGGCTGTGGAGTTCCAGGTTGAACTCTACCTAGCGGAGCCCGGCCGGACGACCCCGGAGGCCGAGCAGGTGGAGCGGGACTTTGAGCAATGTATGGATTTTGGGGACAGGATTGTCGAGAGGGCTTCTAAGATACTGCGGGTTCGGAATGGTGCGGCCCGGGACGTTCCGAAACACGCAGTTATCTATAACCCAGGGTTGGCAGCGCGCTTGCCAGCCATACAGATGCCGGTCTTCCGAGGAGACCTGGACGAGTGGGCCAGCTTCATCGACCTTTTTGATAGCTTGGTGCATGCCCGGACGGACCTGCCAGCGGCGTTGAAGTTGGCGCAGCTGATGTCTGCTCTCGTCGGGGAGCCGCGCGACTTGATCGCGCATTTGTCGGTCACCGACGACAGTTATGAAATCGCGCGCACGTTGCTGAGGGACCGATACCAGAACGTGCGGCGACTTGCGGATACTCTTATGACTAAGATCTGGAATATCCCTCGGATCGCTCAGGCTTCAGACATCCGGCTGAAAATGCTGAATCCTGTTTTGACAGCGACCAAAGGGTTAGAGAACCTTGGTTTGCCGGTGGACCAGTGGTCCTACATACTGTTGAATTTTTTGTTGAACCGGCTGCCGGCTGATGTACGGGCCAGGTTTGAGCACCGGTATGGTGGTGAAAGTGCTCAGCATCTGCCGACCTTCACCAATCTTATCGACCAATTGGAACTTGAGTGTCGACGGGCCGACACCTCGGATCTACCTCCACCCCCGAGGCCTCCTGGGGCCCAGCGGGCCCAGGGGAGAGTTGCACCTCAAAGGGGAGGGTGGGGCAAATCGGCCCCACAACCAGCGGGTCCTCACCAATATAATACCAGTGCATTGGACCCTGAAGTCTGCCTATGCTGCAAGAACCCTGGCCATCGGGTGCCAGCGTGTCCGAAGTTTCTTGCGCAGCGGGTTGTGGGACGCCGCAACATTGCTAAGCAGCGGCAATGGTGCTTTGTTTGCTTGGGCCCACATTTTGTGCGAGATTGTGCCCACCCGCAGGCGTGTAGGTCCTGTGGTGGGAAGCACCACCCCATTTTATGCATGAACCGCAGTGGGGATACACCCCCCCCCCCCTGCGCAGGGGTCATGCTCCCCTGTTCGGAGTCAGCAGCGGGCTGACCAGGGGCCCAGGGCCGAGGAGGAGTGGGGACGTCGGGTAACACCCCCTTCCCCCCCCCCTCCAAAACTACGCGACTACTTCGCACGCACCCGTGCCCCAACGGGGGGTCCTTACGGGCGGGTTGACACCTTGTTTTACATTTACACCTTGTTCCTGATTTCACAGGAACTTATTTCTAAGCCGAAAGATGTAGGTATACACATGAATGCTATTTATCAGGATTTTAAAAAGTTGAACGCATCGGGATATAATGGGTTTTGTATGGGTAATTATACTCCTAGGCAGGGAAGAGACTAAGTTTTTAAATGTTGGCGGCTAAAAATTAGGCACTTCGCGTGTTCGTTTTTCAAACAAAATGCGACGCTTTTCGAGCATTTTGAGAAAAGGTTAATAAATATCGCATTAGTTTCAACCCGTGTAAAGTGTGACATTTGTAAAAATAACCAGTACATCGACGGTGACAAACAAGCATATAATCCGCCTGGTAGGCGAAACGCTTCGCCACCAGAGCTGATTGCGTCGATGAAGCTATGTTGTTATGTTGTTGTACTTAGTAGGATGCAACTATTTAAGATAATGGAATTGAGAAATCTGAAGCCAATAATAAATTGTTACTTCCTGTTCGGGCCGACCGTCTGCCCGCCCCTTAAACTCCTCACGTGTGTACGCCTTTTGAGTCTGTGGTTTTGACAGTGACACTTCTTGTCAAGGCGCGGAGAAAAAAAACGTGTCGATTTTGAGATAACCTCGTTTTGCAGACCCGAAAGTCACGAGTGGTTTTTGAGTAATTTGGAAACGCATTTTTCCTTGTTTTTTTTGTAATATCGCTCGCGTTGAAGACAGGGGTGTCCGAGTGTTTTGTGTAGATACTTGGGTAGTATCCGAAAGTTAGTGAAGAAGACGCCGCGAATTGTTGGCGAGACGGCCCGCGGAACACCACGACGGCTCCTTCGGCTCCGGAGACCCTCGTAATTGACTTTGACCTGACCTGACAGTTGACAGAACCCTGAACAGATACTAACCGGAGTTGAAACGAACATCGCGCCTCCCGGAATCAGGTGAGTTGAACACGTTTTGTAGCCAATCCACTGGCTTATATGACCCGCGAAACGCGTGGCAGTTCACTCCACTCGCACTAGACGAGGAGTTGAACAATTTTTGGTACCCAGAGCGTGGTTACCCACAAAGAAAAAACGCGAATTTTGATAGTTTTTTCCTTTCGGGTAAAAAAGGGCATTTTGAGGTTATTTGTTGAAACCAAATTTAGCTACAAGTATTTAAAACTTCTATTTTGTGGCACTGCAAGTGTTTTGTACTGTAGATTTCACGAAATTATTGTACTTGCAGTGCAAATTAGTGAGATTACAACCTCCGGAAGGTGATTCTGAGTGTTTGGTACAATTTAATTTGGAAAATAGTTAAAGGCAAATTTAAGCCACATATTTGATTGATTGTAATTTGGGAAGCCTTTCATAGCTTGTTGTTTGGTAATAAGGCATTTGTTTTATTCAGTTTGCTATAAGCGGCCAAGGTTGCTAAGAATATAAGCTAAAAAATAAGGTTGCTATAAATATTAGTTGTAAGCTAGATTATTGTAGAAGTGATGTAACTAGCCAATTATAGATTATAGTTTGAGCTTCCACTGCGTTTTGAGAATCTATATTGGTTGTTATTGTAAGGCATTTCTGTAATTGAGTTGATATTTGGTTTTGATTCACTAGGGTGACCAAGAGATTGGAATTTCCACATTAATTAAATTAATTTTAATTTTCTCTGGTATTGTTGGAAATTAATTTAAAATGGGATCTACACCTAAGGCTAAGATCCAGTCTGCACTGCGTTGGTTTTCATCTGCAGCAGCTTTGGTTGACAGAAATGACCGGGAGGAGGCTTTGTTGGCCCGGTACGAGGAGGTGTCAGACCGTCTTAAGGCTGTGGAGTTCCAGGTTGAACTCTACCTAGCGGAGCCCGGCCGGACGACCCCGGAGGCCGAGCAGGTGGAGCGGGACTTTGAGCAATGTATGGATTTTGGGGACAGGATTGTCGAGAGGGCTTCTAAGATACTGCGGGTTCGGAATGGTGCGGCCCGGGACGTTCCGAAACACGCAGTTATCTATAACCCAGGGTTGGCAGCGCGCTTGCCAGCCATACAGATGCCGGTCTTCCGAGGAGACCTGGACGAGTGGGCCAGCTTCATCGACCTTTTTGATAGCTTGGTGCATGCCCGGACGGACCTGCCAGCGGCGTTGAAGTTGGCGCAGCTGATGTCTGCTCTCGTCGGGGAGCCGCGCGACTTGATCGCGCATTTGTCGGTCACCGACGACAGTTATGAAATCGCGCGCACGTTGCTGAGGGACCGATACCAGAACGTGCGGCGACTTGCGGATACTCTTATGACTAAGATCTGGAATATCCCTCGGATCGCTCAGGCTTCAGACATCCGGCTGAAAATGCTGAATCCTGTTTTGACAGCGACCAAAGGGTTAGAGAACCTTGGTTTGCCGGTGGACCAGTGGTCCTACATACTGTTGAATTTTTTGTTGAACCGGCTGCCGGCTGATGTACGGGCCAGGTTTGAGCACCGGTATGGTGGTGAAAGTGCTCAGCATCTGCCGACCTTCACCAATCTTATCGACCAATTGGAACTTGAGTGTCGACGGGCCGACACCTCGGATCTACCTCCACCCCCGAGGCCTCCTGGGGCCCAGCGGGCCCAGGGGAGAGTTGCACCTCAAAGGGGAGGGTGGGGCAAATCGGCCCCACAACCAGCGGGTCCTCACCAATATAATACCAGTGCATTGGACCCTGAAGTCTGCCTATGCTGCAAGAACCCTGGCCATCGGGTGCCAGCGTGTCCGAAGTTTCTTGCGCAGCGGGTTGTGGGACGCCGCAACATTGCTAAGCAGCGGCAATGGTGCTTTGTTTGCTTGGGCCCACATTTTGTGCGAGATTGTGCCCACCCGCAGGCGTGTAGGTCCTGTGGTGGGAAGCACCACCCCATTTTATGCATGAACCGCAGTGGGGATACACCCCCCCCCCCCTGCGCAGGGGTCATGCTCCCCTGTTCGGAGTCAGCAGCGGGCTGACCAGGGGCCCAGGGCCGAGGAGGAGTGGGGACGTCGGGTAACACCCCCTTCCCCCCCCCCTCCAAAACTACGCGACTACTTCGCACGCACCCGTGCCCCAACGGGGGGTCCTTACGGGCGGGTGCCCGCAAACGCCTCCACCCCGGCAGGCGCCACGGATGTCGCCGCCGCTTGTGGAGCGACCCCGCTTGGCGTCGGGACCTCCGGTGTACGGCCGGAGTAGGACATACCAGGGGCCGCAGGCGGCACGCATGGCGCGACGGCAGTACCAGCCGGAGTGGGACCCGCTCGAGCGGTACGAGCGGCCCGCCCATGCGGAACAGGATGCAACGCGTTATCCCTGATACGCCGCCCACGCACCAGCAACCGCCACGCCCTTGGAGACCGTGTTATTGCCCACGGCTTCGGTTTGTGTTTGGGGCCCTGGCGGAGGATCAGCCTGCGTGCGCTCTCTCCTTGACACGGGAGCGCAAGGCTGCATGGTATCCAGTAGGTTGGTGCGACAGTTGGTCTTGGTTGTGAAACCCCACCCGGAAAGTATACGTGGGGTAGGCAATGTGACAGTGTCAAACCTGGTAGGGCAGACCTTACTCACCTTTGGACCGGGTCCCACTTCACGCGCGAGGATTAATGCTCCCGCGTTAGTATTGGATGAAGTGGTGGGGAGACTCCCCCAGGTGAAGCTGCCTCCAGAGGTTCGGAGTTTGACAGCTGGATTAGTTCTGGCGGATGCCGGATTTGACAGACCTGGTCCGATTGACGTGTTGCTGGGTGCAGACGTTCTTGGGCGGGTGCTGTTGAGCGGCAACCGTACCTTACAGCCTGGCGGACTGGTTACACTGGAAACGGTGTTTGGCTATGCTGTAATGGGTTTGGTGTTAGCGGCTCCACCGCCTCCTACTGAGGAGGGCTGTCTGGTTGGAACTGCTCTTTCAGAAGCCGTGCAACGGTTCTGGGAGATTGAGGAACCACCTACCGCGTCGCGTATGAGCCCCGAGCAGGAAGAGTGCGAACGGTTTTACCAAAATAATACTGGGCGCCTCTGCTCTGGTCGGTTCATAACACGACTTCCTCTGCTCATCCACCGACCTCCTCTTGGAGCGTCACGTGAGATGGCTGAGAAGCGGCTGGTTTCGATGGAACGCCGAATGAGAAGAGATGCGCTCTTCCGGCAGAAGTATGTGGACTTCATGAGGGAGTACGAGGGTTTGGGACACATGTCGGTGGCTCGGACGGACTGGAGTACAGTGGAGCACTGCTTCCTGCCGCATCACGCGGTCCTAAAATCCCCGGAGTCCAAGATTCGCGTGGTCTTTGATGGGTCCGCGTCCACCTCGACTGGGGTGTCATTGAACCAGTGTTTGCATGCAGGTCCTAAGCTGCACAAGGATATCACGGATATCCTCACAAATTTTAGGAAACATCAGGTGGTGTTCGTCGCCGACATCCGGATGATGTTTCGGCAGACAGTGATCCATCCTGATGATCGTCGGTATCAGCTGATCTTGTGGCGTGAGAGCCCTGATGAACCGATGTTGGTGTACGAGCTGAATACGAATACATACGGCTTGAAGAGCAGTCCGTACATTTCAATTCGAACTTTGTTAGAATTGGCGTCTCGAGAGAGACTGAGGTTCCCTCGAGCGTCCGCCATTTTGGAACGGGACTTATTTGTCGATGACGTGTGCACCGGGGCAAACAGTGTCGAAGAGGCTTTGGTTTTGCGGGATGAGCTGGTGGAACTCTTGCGGACGGGTGGATATGAATTGCGCAAATGGATGTCCATCTCACCGGCCGTGGTGGCCGGCCTCCCCGAGGATCACCAGCAGGATCCGCACCTGTTCGAAAATGTTGAGAGCCCGCACATGTTATCAGTCCTAGGCGTGCAATATCGACCAGTCCAAGATGTGTTCACCTATCGGGTGGAACTGGATTCCCCGAGGGTCTGGACGAAGCGGCTTGTGCTGTCCACTGTGGCCAGGACGTACGATCCGAATGGATGGATCGCGCCGGTCATCTTCACGGCGAAGGCATTTATGCAGCGCCTGTGGATGGTCCAACTGGGTTGGGATGATCCACTATCCGGAAATTTGTTGAGCGATTGGGAGGTTTTCTTCTCCACGCTCCCGGAGATAAATCAGGTCGACCTGCCGCGTAAGCTGTTGCCGGCAGGGAAATGCCGAGTAACCCTACACGGGTTTTGCGACGCCTCCGAGCGAGGGTATGCAGCTGCCGTTTACTTGCGGACGGTCAGCTCCGCCGGATCGGTCGATTTGCACTTGGTAATGGCGAAGAGCAAGGTGGCTCCCCTTCGCACGCGTTTGACAATCCCAAAAATGGAATTATCTGGAGCGGCTCTTCTTGTACGCCTACTGAACCACGTGGCCTCTACCTTGACGGACACCGTGAACCTTGAGGAGAGTGTCTACGCATGGACTGATAGCCAAATTGTATTGTGTTGGCTGCAGTCGTCATTCCATACTTTGGAGGTCTTTGTGGCCAACCGGGTCTCGCAGATCCAGAACTCGGAGACTGCTTTGGTTTGGAGACACGTGCCAGGTGAACTGAACCCAGCGGACGTGGCGTCCAGGGGTTGCACGGCACCTGAGCTTGTTGCCCACTCACTGTGGTGGAGACCAGATTGGTTGTTGGAACCGGAGACACTCTGGCCTGCCAGTTGTGTGATTGGGACCCCATCCTCTGGCTTGGGTGTCCACCTTGTCGAGACCGCTCCAGTGTCAGACACTGCTTGGTTGCTAGAACGGTATAGCTCTCTCGACAAGCTTGTTGGAGTGACCGCCTGGGTCAAGCGATTTATACACAATTGTCGCCACCCTGACAACCGGTCACGCATTAGAGTTCTCGCCACAGAAGAGCGGAATGCCGCCCTACATCATTGGATTAGGGTTGTGCAGGAAGAACACTTTGGGGACGTATTGAAGCCCCTGCGGCAGGGACGTCCTAAGCTACCGAAGGCGATAGCACGCCTCAACCCGTTCATTGACGAGTCGGGTACACTCCGGGTTGGAGGACGGCTCCGCAACGCTAGCTTGCCGTACTCGGTGCGCCACCCCATTTTGCTGCCTAAGAAGGGGCATCTGGTGGAATTGTTGGTGATTGACCGCCACATAAAGAACTCGCATGCCAGCTGCAATGCACTCTTGGGCATTTTGCAGCGAGACTTTTGGATATTGAACAGCCGACGGGTTATTCGGAGCATCGTGTTTCGGTGCTTGCCTTGCTTTCGGCTCAAGGCAGCCACGATGCAGCCCCAGATGGGGGACCTTCCTCCTGATCGGGTCAACGAGGCTAGGACCTTCTCTAGGGTTGGGACCGATTTTGCGGGACCTTTTTTAGTGAAAACGTCGCGACTTCGAAATGCGAAGGTTGTAAAAGCGTATTTGTGCGTTTTCGTATGCCTGTCGACCAAGGCTGCTCATCTTGAACTTGTTGGTGATCTTACGACGGAGGCTTTTATTGCGGCATTGGATAGATTTGTATCCCGTAGGGGACTCCCATCTCTGATCCGGTCAGATTGTGGAACCAATTACAAGGGTGCCGACCGTTATTTACAAGATGTTGTAAAATTTTTATTTGAAAATAAGATTGATATTGGAACAGACCTCTCCCGTCGGGGTATCACCTGGACGTTCGATCCGCCAGGCTGCCCCCACTGGGGTGGAATCTGGGAGGCTTGCGTGAAGCAAGCAAAAGCCCATATGTATCGGGTAGTCGGTCAAACTGTATTGACTTTTGAGGAACTCGCGACGTTGTTTTGTAGAATTGAGGCCGTCCTCAATTCCCGTCCGTTGTGTCCGCTCAGCTCCGACCCAAATGACCTGGAAGCGCTCTCTCCAGGCCATTTCTTGATTGGTCAGCCACTTGCAGCGTTGCCGGAGCACCCCCTCCGGGACGTACCCTCCGGTCGTTTGTCGCGCTACCAGATGCTGCAACAAATGGCTCAGAACTTTTGGACCAGATGGTCATTAGAGTATTTGCATGTTTTGCAGCAGCGCCTCAAGTGGACTGACAAAACCAGTCCCCCCAGAGTTGGAGACCTTGTGCTGGTTAAGGATGCTAACCTTCCGCCACTGCGATGGCGCCGGGGGCGCATTGTTAATTTGTTTCCCGGTAAAGACGGGACCCCTCGGTTTGCCGAGGTCATGGTTGGGGACTCGGTTCTGAAGCGAGCGGTAGCAACCCTATCGCGACTTCCCCTAGTATAGCGGACCGGCTTAGAGGCCGTTCCGAGGCGGGTGATTGTTCGGGCCGACCGTCTGCCCGCCCCTTAAACTCCTCACGTGTGTACGCCTTTTGAGTCTGTGGTTTTGACAGTGACACTTCTTGTCAAGGCGCGGAGAAAAAAAACGTGTCGATTTTGAGATAACCTCGTTTTGCAGACCCGAAAGTCACGAGTGGTTTTTGAGTAATTTGGAAACGCATTTTTCCTTGTTTTTTTTGTAATATCGCTCGCGTTGAAGACACAGGGGTGTCCGAGTGTTTTGTGTAGATACTTGGGTAGTATCCGAAAGTTGGTGAAGAAGACGCCGCGAATTGTTGGCGAGACGGCCCGCGGAACACCACGACGGCTCCTTCGGCTCCGGAGACCCTCGTAATTGACTTTGACCTGACCTGACAGTTGACAGAACCCTGAACAGATACTAACCGGAGTTGAAACGAACATCGCGCCTCCCGGAATCAGGTGAGTTGAACACGTTTTGTAGCCAATCCACTGGCTTATATGACCCGCGAAACGCGTGGCAGTTCACTCCACTCGCACTAGGCGAGGAGTTGAACACTTCCATACATGATGTCTGTAGAATGATAATAATGGCTTTTCGATAAGGTACATACCAATAGATAATAATTGTTGGAGGACTAATAAGCACACCTTGGATATTAATGGGAGCGCGGTGGTGGATATTTATCAACCTCCTACCGTAATTCCCGGCTGTGCCCTAGAGGAGCCCGGGGACCGCTTTGAAACCTAATCACCAATATTTCACATAGGCACTAGATTTTACGAAAGTGACTGCCATCTTAACTTCCAACCCAGAGGGAAAACTACACCTGATTGGGTTAGACCGGTTTTCTCAAGATGTTATCCTTCACCGAAAATCTAACGGTAAATATTCCGTACATAAGTTCCGAAAAAATCATTGGTACGAGCCAGGACTCGAACCCATGACCGCCACTAGACATGCCTGAACCAATAGGCTACCGTAGCTTGCTAATATTATAAAGCGGACAAGCCTATATCGGCCCGTGTAGCGTCCCCTTATCGCAATCCCTAATTTTCCAATTGTATCGTTTGTCCGCTGTTCATTTCGCCAAAACGGCAGTTCTCCGACGATCCCAAAGTTTTTTATTTCTTTAGATACTTATGGCATAGAAACCATTAGGTTAGCTTAGGTTTGTTTTACAATACGTCTAATAATGTCATGGTTCCAGAAAAAAAGGTAAAACGATATACATAGACGGAAAATTAAATTTAGTGATTGCATAGGTAACCCGGGTCGAGATATTATTAATTGGCTTCAAATAATCTAAAACGAGGTTGTAAACACAGAGTGAACTCTGCCAGTATAGATTGATTGACACATTGTTGCGGTGGACGTATTAATAGATACTAGAAATAGATCAAATCGGATCAAATTGTCTAGTAAAGCGAAGACCGTAGTCATTATTAAATCAGGTACCTAGCGACAAAAACGACGACTTTGGGTCGGTCTGTAACTGTATTATCTAGATTGATTTATTTTCTACTTGTCCAATATAAATAAACTCCCGGTCCGTTTGCTACATATTAATCCCAAGAATTTCGCAAGCATCAGTTAATCTTCCAAACTTTTGACCAAACGTTCTCCCTGTTCCAAAATTATTTTTAAAACAATTGCTGTTGACGGGACAGGAGCACTATGTACGACGAAAGAGTAAATTGGGCAATGACGCAGCATTACAAGCACAAGGTCCGTTTGCCATTTGTTCCTAAGTATTCTGAGAGCATCTGTTTTTGAGGAGGCGACTGTCTGTCTGTCCTTTTAACTTCTAACGCAGAAATTGGACCAAACCAAGAAATCAAGCACTGTATTCCATTCCGAATTTTAAATGCAGTAAGAGACGGAACCGGAGCCCTACTACCTGTTAGTATACGACGAAGAAGTCATGTAAAAATTAAGCAGCATCAACAATATTGCGTATTAAAGCGTAAGTATGTGCACGCCAACTTATAGCGGACTGGTATTCACAACGACAAATCGCCTCGTAACAGGATGTTTTTATTCAAATTTTATTGCACATACAAAAAGTACAATTAGTGGATTTAATACCTTCAGACATTCCCTACCAGCCAACCATTGGATTAGCAGAAACTGTATATTCAGAGCAATGACGCGTAGATGCAGTGTCTCTCTTATTTGATCTCCCGAAGTGTCGTGGAACCCTGTGCAAACCGAACTGAGACAACTTGGCCTAGTTTGGTGGACCAACAACACTTCCGGAGCTCAAATACCACGATCCATCCGGTTGCTCCTCGGACACTGACACTACGCGACATTGCTTTAACTAGAAGTACACGACAGTTTGTGATTCAGGCTTGCCTATAATTTCTTGCTATACATATATATTACCGAACTCGTAAATCATCAACCAACAGCCCTTTTTTGCTCCGGGTTGTCCAGTGGAATCTCAAGCGCCGCCACTGAGAACAAATGAGGTGAGTCTGAATGTGAATTGGCAAGCTGGCTCGAAATCCGACAAAACACCTTCATTCCGAACTCAGGGAATTACGAACAACAATGTTTTCTTTGCCAAAACTACCCCTAGAACCATATGCGCTTATAAACTTCAGTGAATTCTAGTTATTGTTCTATGACATCGGGTGCATTATGTACATTCTTAGTATCCAAATGTCATATGTTTTGTAGAGGTCTGTAGACGAATATGATGTTGTCAAAGTAAGAAACGGTCGTGCTGGCAATTCACCAAGGCCTGCTTCTGCACCTAACATAACATTACGTGTTCTGTTTATAATTGTGTCCCGCTCCTGGATATTTGATTACGCGTGAGTGGGAGCGGGACGTACTATAAAACAAAATTAGGGGAATAACAGGCAAGTCTGAACTCAAAACATAGAAACGGCTGTTTAGCCGTTTCTTTCACAAAATTCTCCCACGCAGTGTTTGAAGCGGGACAGATATAGTCTCGATAATGCGTGGCGTGGCATGATCGGATCGTGACGTCATGTGACGTCACCATTATCGCAGTTCTAAATAAACAACTGTCCGAGCGCCAAGATTGCGATAACCGTGATAATTGGTTTGTGTGTCGAGTCATGTCGTTATCGGAAAGCTCTTCTGTGAATATGATTTGTGACAATTGTTACGCATGACATTATTTACATACATAACATAGATTCACGCTTGTATTTTCAAAACCGGTAGGCGGCACTTGAAATATAACTTTTAGTGCCACTTACTTTTTTCTTCTTCTTTGGTTGTGGTAAGAGGGGTCACTCAATTTCACATTCGTCTAGCTTTCAACACAAATCCTCAAATGAATAAAAGGTCGGCGCCGCGCTTTTCATTCTTCTGGAATCGCAAGCGTCCGTAGTGACAGGTTGCAAGCCCATCCGCCACAACACATATCAACCTGATCTTTCGACACCTACGGTCTATGTATACTTTCATCATTCTCCTAGCGTTTGTCTAGGGTCTGCTTCGGCACTTAACCCCAAGAATCACTTTAGGCACTAGTTTTACGAAAGAGATCTTGTTGGGATGTATGTATTTTAAAAAAGGTCTGTGTATACTTTAAGAATAAAAAACGGCGCGTCGCGATTTCTCGTGATGCGCATACTGTCGTACGCAGATTTATGAAACAAGTGAACAACGCATCGCGTGCTGTGCGTCCGTGACGACCGTGACTCGGTCGACGAACACCAACAACAATATTATACTTTACACAATTTATATGTAAATTACGTTATATGAAATGCTGTGGCTGTTTATTTATAAAATATTGCATGGTGATTGGTATTTGACATTTATTTTAATATTCATACCTGCATTTGCGAAATAAATCATTTGTAATTATAATTATGTTGTAAAATGGTTATCTTTCGGTGAACATTAACTAATTGCCATTTTAAATTTAATTGTTTTTTTTTCGTATTTCTAATTACATGGAAGTCATGTGATGTTTATTGAAAATATAATTGTAAAGTACATATCTGGGAGTAATTTAGCTGATAGATCAGCATATCACTTATCAGCCTAATTAACATTCATATCACATGATAAGATTGCAAATGTAACATAACATTACATGACTAAAACTTAGAGTTTTAACAACATTTTAACCATAGTCACTCATAGAGGCAAAATGAAAATACTACATAGCTATAGGTACAACATATATATATTTAAATTAATTTTACTTCTGTTTCTATCTACCCACTTTCACCTAAATGCACTTTTTGGAACATGGGTAAAATTTGCGATATGAGATCGCACTAAGCAAAACAGTAAATTATTATTAATAAATGAGTGGTGTTATATAACACCTGGTCGTGAATTTACAAAACCTATACCGTTACAGTCATAGTGAGAACTGAAATGGGCTAGCTTTTGTCTACGCAAAACCTTTACAAAACCCTACCCTGTTATGGTAGCTTTTGTTGTTGTAATGTCAGTATGAAATTCGTTAACAAAGTCTACACCGCTTCAGGCGATTTTTGTACCATAACAGGGTAGGGTTTTGTAAAGGTTTTGCGTAGACAAAAGCTACCCCATTTCAGTTCTCACTATGACTGTAACGGTATAGGTTTTGTAAATTCGCCACCTGGTCGCGAAAGGTTTTGTAAATTCGCCACCTGGTCAGGCTATGTGACTTAAAAATATATCCATACTTAACAGATTGAAAAAAGATAAATAACAGTTATTTTAAATAATTTAAATGTTGATACATGAATATATGACACGCTCCTCCCTTGTCCAATAACATAAATAACATCAACTTCATGTGCAAGCATTCAAAGGAAGCATAAGCCATGGTCATATGTGTATGCAAATCATTGAATACTTTTTACTGATACTGATGAATGTATAAATATTTATGTTCCAAACTGTCTTCAGTCTGCAGCTACTACTATTATTACTACATTATTAATTCAGGTGTCTTGAAAATAAACATTGTGTTTGTGTTAAAACATTACAAAAAAACTTGAGTTATACCACCTTTGAAAAGGAATACTAATGTTGTTAGGTATGTCTATTATATGGCACATATTAAATACTGCCTTACTTACGTTCAGAAGGTCCTCTGTCTAACATAACTAAATCATGGCATCACGGCATGTGTGTGTGTGTGTGTGTGCGCGTGTGTGTGTGTGTGTGTGTGTGTGTGTGTGTGTGTGCGCGTGTGTGTGTGTGTGTGCTGCAACATTTGTTGCTGAGGGTCAAACAATCCATATAATTGGGACGCAACATCGCGTCAATGGCAACCAAGATGTTAATATTTATAAAGCTAGGCTGTTTTTCAAATTCAAATTATTTATTTCCACCTTGATTTAAAAAGTTTTGTCTTGATTTAAATATTTTATTTAAGTTTTTCTCCAATGTATCTTTTAATGATATAAATGAATAATGTAATCAATTCCAATTTTCTAACCAGTACATTTATCATTCTGACAAATTCCTATAAACCATGAAACACTTGTGCAATTGTGATTATTATTAGATAATCAATAATAGATACAAGTAATTTTGCCCATCTAATTAATAAACAATATTTGTTGAAGGTGTTAATTGAGTGTTAATTATGCTTTTCTAGACACAACCTATTAATATATATAATTTTAAACGCCAATTATCGTAAAAAAAAAGCATTCATTAATATAAAACATAATTAAATTATCTATTTCTATAATATTTATCTCAAGGTTGACTGAAAGAGAATGCTTTATTGAATTAAGTCGGCATCTTGTATGATTTTTCTTTTGTTCAATAAAGATTAAATAAATAAATGTTTTATCAATAACATCTTTGGTACCTGAAGCAGCTGTCAACAACCATTTGTTTACATACACACTTGATAATCAAAACATGTAACCAATTGAAATCTTCAAACTCTAATAGTTTTACTTTATATTTCAAGGGAAAACACATGAGGATAAGTGCTGTTTTCCCTAGTATTGCAAGCAGCTGGGCTTGTAGCACTAGCCTGACAGCAAACAACCGACTTTCTAACCAATTTTCACTGGTTTATTGAGTTTGGAACGTGTACTCACCCACATACAGAGCGGCTCCTGCATCATGAAGGCTATAACATCGGCCACCTGGTCGGAGAGGACGCGGCTGGCGTTGGCCAGGTCGGGCGCGGGCGCCGCGGGCACCAGCCGCGCCTCGGCCGCCACCGCCGGCTCCGCGCGCGCCAGCGTCGCGTTCGCGCGCCATCCCGCCTCCCCCGTCACGCTCAACGCATAATACACCGCCACGGACAGCAGGGAAACACTCGCTGCCGTATAAACCTTGAGGTTTGGCAAGGGCAGCCGATCTATCAGTGTCACAGGCATTTTTAAACACTGTTATATTACAAAGCGCCACAACGTTCCACTACACATCACACCACCGTTTTAATGAGTTTTGATTGTTGTTATTGGTTTGCACGCAGTTTTATCGAAATATTGCGAGCTATAAGACACATCAGCCCATCGTCAGATAAACAGGAATGACAAGTGCGAGTGAGTGAGAGATGGTGATGGTAGAGAGATATTTGTACGTTCTCATTATAAAACTCTTACTACGCTACAACTTGATAGCCTCACGAATAATCAAATTAACATTCATTTTAAATATTGTGAATTATAATTGAATGATTCCTTAATATTTTCGATTTTACATTATTGCATGTAGATGAGAAACTAAATATTTATATTTATATAATTTGCTTGAAATGGAACGCTACGTCACTTGAGGTGTAGGAATAGACGGATCATTTGATTTCGTTTAGAAATTCATCGCGTCCTGGAATTTATATAAATATAGAATGTACATTTTTAATGATATATTGATAAATTACATTTATTTTATAGTACCTGAATTTGACTCGATTAGCTTTTTACTTATTCAATTAAATTATTAACAAATTCTGTCAAGCAAATGCAACGTAAATGATGAATTTCCCGTGTTTTTATGGAGAAAATACTAAGTCCTTATTATTTCTGAACGATAGAGTTTTGTCAAAGTGACATATGTAGAGGGCCGCGATTGTAGTCATCAATGTAGATTTTATCCCAAATAAACTCTTTAATTTACATGTCTTGAAACAACCTTAGATTCTAAAATGTCGGAGAGAGACTACGCACCGTTGAGCATAGCCTGCGTTCGCGGGCTATGTGACAAACTATACGACAAAAGGAAGTTCGCTGGCGCTGAGATAGAGAAGTTTGTTTTGTTCTATTTCGGCTTTTATTAGCTAGATTTTTGCTAATGATTCACATGGGATATGTTCAGGTTGAAGTACAGATGACGTGTTATGTGTACAGGATGGTGAAAGACTTCAGCGACGCGAACAACACGAGTCAGATCAAGCGGCTTGTACGGGTGCTAGGACAGGACCTGATGGCTTCCACGAACCCCAACGTGAAGAACGGCGCGCTCATGGGGTTGTCTTCCGTCGCTGTTGGCCTCGGGAAGGTATTTAGGGCCTTCTAAACAACACTGGATTCAATTCTTTGATACAGTTTACTAGCCTAACTAATTATCAGTGATCGGAATAGGCAGAGTATAAATACCTAAACTTAGTAGAACAGAGACAAAAAGTGGAGACTTCCTTACGACTATATTTTTTGCGTGACTAAAGTCCCGGGAACTTACTAAGTAACTAATATTGTTATAAATGGGATAAAAAACAATGTATTTCGTGTTCAATAGAATCAATAGGCACAAAATAAAACAACCAATATTAAAAAAAAAAAAACATTTATTCAGTAACTTAAACTCTTTAACAATATATTGGCTGGTGCCTCTTTTTAAGTATGAATAATACCTGTATTAAGAGCCACCGCTCCTCCACTGTGGTAACTAATAACATATAGATAAGAAATGACATGTTGAGAAATCTTAAACTAACAAAGGATAAAATATATGATTTGTGTATACTTAATATTTGGTATCCCTTTGCAAGTTTACACGTGTTGGTTTACGTACACTACAGTAACATAACATTGGCTAAGTGACCCCATTATCAAGGTTCAAGACCGTAAATTTGAGTCTTTTATTTTCTAACTCTTTTGATTATAATTGAAAAATAATACATCATCTTACCTTGAAACTTGGTGAAAAATGTTATCACAAGGAAGTCTCCAGTTCAAGACTTTGTTCTACTAAGTTTAGGTATTTATACTCTGCCTATTCCGATCACTGCTAATTATTCTGGCTCAGTGATCCAATAAGGGTCATGGCCTCTGGAATGAAAGCATGCCGGTTATCTTGATATGATCTTGATTCTGTGCCACTTCCTACCAGCCTACTGATTTATTTTTATCTTTTAATCTTAATATTTTAAAGAGGCTTTTGAACACTTGTGGTGACAATGCCAGCCTCATAGGAGAACACACCTTCAATACCTTTCAGTTAGGACTTATTTCTAGGCATTTATTATAGAACATATAGGTTTTCATGGGAACATCAGACATAGGTTCAGCAAGTATCAAATTTATAGATGTAGCATTATCCAGTAAATTTCCTAACATTCTTTGCCTTTCACAACTAAACCTGGTGCATTCTATCAAAATATGGACTAGATCTTCTACTTTGCCATATTTACCTATCACATAGATTATCATCTTTTCTTCTCATAGCCTACTGATGATGTGATGCATGAAAAAATGTAGGAAAGGTGTGTGGAGATAGATATATTACTTCAGATAGACATGAAAACTTGAAAACAAATTGTAGATGAGAGACCTTCATTAGTTTTGGAGTCTGCAGGGCATTTGCTCATTTTCAATGGTTAAAAGAAACCCTGAAACGGTCTGTTCCTAAATATCAGTAGGTTAAGAACTATCTTTCTTTGGCAAAAAATGACTGACTGTTTGTTTGGCGTTTCTTCTTAACAGTGGCCTACTTTTTCGGTTTGCTGGTAGAATTTGACTTGTAAAACTGCCATTACGGCCTTCTCGCAGAATAAAAATCATTTGTTTATTTAAGTAACATTTATGTTTTTATCTGATGACAGTGATGACTGAGGGCAACATTTTAAGGATTTCAGTTAGGAACCCCATTTCTTTAAAACACTCAATGTTCTAAACAGTTTAGGCTTCTTTTGGGTTAGTGTTGTAAGGAAGTCAGTATACAGCCATTATGATAAGGTTTTGGAGACATGCTGAGCACTGGGCTTATTTATATGTATCTCTTAATATTCCACAGTTGACGAGATTTTGACATTTTACCGGTTGCAATACTATATGCTTACAGTTGCTAATCTGTCTGTGTTTAACTTAAGAAAGAAACATACTTTTAAGTTTCTTATTTCCAGAAAGCTTTTGTTCGATATGTTTTATTAAAAACAGTTTTTTTCACCCCTGTGCAAGAGTCCATAGCTATGATGACAGCTTACCATATATATATATATAGTCCTATTCGTTTTACCACCAACATAATATAAAAAAACGGCCAAGTGCGAGTCGGACTCGCGCACGAAGGGTTCCGTACCATTATCTATAAAAACAGAAAAAAAACCTTTGGTGTATGAGAGCCCCCCTTAAATATTTATTTCATTTAGTTTTTTAGTGATTGTTGTTAACGGCAACAGAAAACATAATTTGTTAAAATTTCAACTGTCTAGCTATCGCGGTTCTTGGGATACAGCCAGAAAAATAATAATTGTAGAATGGGAGCCCCCTTAAATATTTATTTTATTATGTTTTTAGTATTTGTTGTTATAGCAGCAACAGAAATACATAATTTGTGAAAATTTCAACTGTCTAGCTATCACAGTTCTTGAGATACAGCCTGGTGACAGGCAGACGGACAGACAGTGAAGTCTTAGTAATAGCGTCCCGTTTTTACCCATTGGGTACGGAACCCTAAAAATACTAGTTGTTATGCAAAGGGTGAACAACTACAAAATAAGAAAAACAAAAAAAGTATTAGACGTTAAAACCAAAATGAGGAAACTAAATTGGCAATGGGCAGGCCACATATGCCGTATGGAGAACAGGTGGACGAAGCGTTTGGTAGAATGGCATCTGTACGAAGGGAAGAGAATGCGAGGACACCCGAGGAAGAGATGGAAGGATGTCTTCACTGAAATAACGGGTGCCGATTGGATGCGTAAGGCTCATGACAGACAACTGTGGAAGAGCATGGGGAGGCCTACGCCACGCAGGCGACTACTATTACCTGAAGTAAATTTTATGAAACAAAACTAAAATTATTATGTACTTAAGCAAATGTAATAGTAGAAATCAAGGCTATTTTTATTATATTTTATTTATCATGCAAAGGGTAAAAGTCCTAATAATAATAAAAAACAGTTTTACCCTTTGCATAACAATTAGTATTTTTGTATCTCCATCTATGTCGTCTCGTGTAAGGCTATATCTCAAGAATTGCGATAGCTAACAGTTGAAATTTTCACAAATTATGTAGACGGGCATTTTCACTTTTAGGGACACCCCCCGTTTTTTGATGTCCCGCGTGTTCAACATTTTTTTACTCCGTTAGGCATTATTTTATCCCGAGTTTAATAATTTATACCCATGGAACACATATTTAACTAATGGTTTCGTCAATAGTTTTAAGATAAGCATAATGTAATTATAATATATTTTTTAAACAGCCAAGATACCGGTTTTTCACGTGTCCCACCCTAACTTAATGGTTTTGCAAGTCACAACGTGCAATTTTTTTCTACTATAGCAGTCGAGTTTTAAATGTTACTAGAATCTAAAGAGTCTTACGGGGGACATGAACAAAGTTTTGAATTGAACCTTGCTGCTTTTGAATTAAAAACTGAATTTAAATAACATTGCTTGAAACTGATGCCACCTGACAAGTCAGGTTTGTAACGTTCAAAACTACATTGAAATTTCTACCAATCCACATTAAACTTTGGGAATGGCAACATTAATAACACGTGATCGGTCGGCAAACAATTTTAAACCGCCAATACGCGACAGGAAGTTGTGAAGGGAATTTTTGTCAGTGGACTGCAGACCGTACACGTTTCGTCAGTCAGGTTTGTGATCAATTTTCTTTAATAATATTAGCTTTTACATAATGTTCATTTATTATAGATGGAAATTGATAAGCCTGCAACTGTTTTTTACAAAAATAATAGTTTTATTATGTAAGATGAGTTCAGTGTTAAATTCTGATTGTAGTTAAGTAGAAAAACGTAACGTCAGGTTTGTATCAAATCGCTCCGTTACGTATAGGCTGACCGACAATGTTACAAAACTGACGTCAATAGGGTGGAATTACATGGGCGTTCCATTCGAAATCTCGATATCGTCAGTAATTTGAAAAAAAACAGAAAGAAAATGTATTAACAACGCGTCAGTTGAATACATACTTAGGGCGTTTTAACTTTAAATTTTATGTGAGGGTTCGATCTTTTCGTCATGAATACGAGATGTTATCAAAATATTGACGATTATAAAGCAAGTGTATTCAGTTGTAACTATTAAGTACGTACAAGACTGATTATTATCTTAAATAATTACCGCATTGTTCTATTATAATAAAACGAATTAATATATATACAGTTTTCTCATTACCTTAGCGCATCATGTAACCCCAGGCTAAGAATTTTGAGTATGTCAGTTTCGTAACTGTCCCACTTGCTCAGTTGCTTTGTTTGGTCTCTGTTTCATTTTATATACGCTTTTAACCCAAGGTTTCTTTTTTATAGAGAACTACCTAAAAATATACAATAAAACAAATGCATCTATAAACGATTTTTTCAAAATATTGATCGAAATAAACTAAATAAATAACATAATGGTATCAATAGTTACAAAACTGACATTAAAATTTATTTTCAGACAATAATAACTGTTTGTTTTATTAAACGACCTGTTTATATGAAAATATAAGCCATTTGCAGCAAAACAAATGCAAAATATTGCGGATAAATTTTGTAGTTAAAGCTTGTCAACGAAATTAACATTGTTACAAAACTGACCGGTCTGGACTACACTGTCAGGTTCTTTTATCAATAATTCAAAAACTAAGCGTATTTAGGTGGGACTCATCACAGTTTTAGTAACTTTAGAAAATAAACTTCATAATAGATTAGAACATTCACCATAAAAACACGTTTTTTTTTAAAGTCATAATTTTCATCCTGGTGCACAATTTAGTGAAAACGCCCAGACGCTATAACAACAAAGGTAAAGGTCCTAAGAATAAAAAATAAATACAGTTTTACACCATCTTACACATGCTGTCTCTTGATTACGACAATCACCACCAGGGCTGCATAACCTACCTACCGGAGCTGATCCAGCCGATCGTGGCGTGCTTCAGCGAGGGCGAGTCCCGCGTGCGCTACCAGGCGGCCGAGGCGCTCTTCAACGTGGTGAAGGTGGCGCGCGGGGCGGCGCTCGCGCACTTCCCGCTGCTGTTCGACGCGCTGGCCAAGCTGGCCGCGGACCCCGAGCCGCAGGTCAAGCAGGGCGCGGAGCTGCTCGACCGACTCGTCAAGGTATTTTAAGCCTTATTACAATAGCACAAGGTCCAAAAGTTGTACAGTGCTTAATTCAAAAGATAAAGCTCCACTTAAGCTTTTTTGAAGTGAAAACTTCTTTAGCGGCGCTGTGCACTTTTTGGGATGGGGAAAAATTGTTAAACTCGCCACAGATTTCGATTTTCGATCGGTCACGTGACCGTTTAGGTGAGAGATTCGGGACGAGGCTTGGGGGGGGGGGGGGGGACCGATGCCGTAGTACGAGACTGGCTGCGCCATTCGAGTTAGCGAGAAGAAGGGCGCAAACGCCGTGCAATCCGCGGTGCTTACCCGCTCGGCCGACACACAATAATTTATCACGCGCTAATTTGCAAGTGAAATAGTTTATTTCTGTCGCTATGGTATTCGTCGATTCGAAATGTCAAAATATTCAAGTTTTCACTTCTGCCGGCACTCCCGGAGTGCAACCCGGTCTTTGTTTTATTAGCCTATATTGTGTCCCCCTGCTGGGCAAAGGCCTCGTCTTGGTCCTGTAATAGTGTTCGCCAATCTATACAAAACGTACCAAGGTCGTCTCGCCATCTCCTTTTTTTTTTTTTTTCGTTCTGCCTCTACCTCGGTAGCCATCTTGTAGAAGCCATTCGGTGGGTAATTTGGCCTATCGCCACTTAAGCTTTATTATTTAAAAGTAAACCACTAATATCTTCAAGAGAACTGGTGAGTTGTAATAATAGTACATTACGTAACTAGGGCGGTGAATTCGTGAATGCCCCAGATCGCAGGTGTTTGTGGCCTGAACCGAAGGTGAGGGCCATAAATATGCGCTCTGGGGCTTAACGAATTACCGCCCGTGTTAAGTACAAAATTTTACGTCTTCACCTGGCCACATTGCGAGTTTTCCCGTACGCGCGGCGTGCAGTAAAACTCGCATTATGGCCAGGTGTGACGTAAAAAATGTTTACAATAGATGTCGCTATCGCTAAAATTTGAGCGCCGGTAACTGTAGATAGTATGGCATCAGTGTCAGCACGCCGATCGGGCAGCGTCGGCGTCGGCGTGCGCGGCGAAATCTTGAAAACTTATTGGCATAAACAAACATATTTAAATGTTATATTATTCTGATTATCGTAAAAACTTATATTGGGATTGGTATAGTTAAAATTATTTAAACTAAGCTCATGAATGGCCATTGTCCTGAGCTCATGAATAGCCTTTGTTTGCGGCAGAAGACCACTGACTTCTTATATTCAGAACAATAGCATTCAAGTCTAACAATACGACTGTGGTCGGACGCGTGCCATTTTTTGCAAGAAAAAGGTTAGCGCCACATAAAATGTGCATTGTATTTGCAAGTGTCGACCGCAAACAAAGGCTATTCATGAGCTCAGGACAATGGCCATTCATGAGCTTAGTTTAAATAATTTTAACTATATAGTGTTCCTTAAAAAAATGTTATAGTGGTTTGGTGTCTTGTGTCTTCAGATCAACAGTTTTCGTAAACGTTAATTATGTCTAAATTTCACTGACCCAATTTTAGTATAGTGTGCAGCACGAAGAAAGATACAAGTTTTGACGCTTGATAGCGCTATCAAGTCATTCGACTAGTTATCCTTATGTCGTCCGTACATATATTACCTTCAAAAGCCAGATTCATATTCGACTGACGGGTCTTGTCGTGATGCGATAGTACGATATCGCTGTTGTACATTTATTACGGTTGTATCACATTTATCTGATGCACTCCGATGTGACGGCTACTGTTGTGTTAAGCGTCAGAACGGATCAGGTAATTATCAGGCTTTAACATATCATCATCATCATCATATCAGCCGAAAGTCGTGAAGTGGTCGCCACTCTAGAACCTTTCCGCCCCAACGGCCATCGGTTCTACGTGGAATTTGCCCCGCCCACTGCCCCTTAAGTTTGGCGTTTCGGGGCGCTATATCGGTTACCTTGGTTCTGCTGCGGATAGCCTCATTTCTGATACGATCGAGCATAGTTTTCTTTTTCCCAACATAACCCTCTCCATTGCCCTTTTACATATACCTGTGAATTTTTCCCCGCAGGAGATAGTGACAGAGAGCGACGACTTCTCCGTGTCGGCGTTCGTGCCGATGCTGCGCGAGCGCATGTACTCGCGCCACGCGGCCGCGCGCCAGTTCTGTGTATCGTGGCTGAGCGTGCTGGACTCGGTGCCCGCGCTGCCGCTGCGGCAGCACCTGCCGCAGCTGCTGGACCCGCTGCTGGTGATGCTGGGCGACGCGCACCCCGAGATCCGCCGCATGTATGCACATCCTACATACAATCGGCTTGTCGCGCTGGTGCTTTCGCTTTCTACCCCTTTAAAGGCGTTAATAGCTTAAATATATACCCGTTTCTCAGCTAAGTGACAGAAATTATCTAATGACTGAACTTGTTTACAGAATAATATGCTTACTCTATGCAAATAAATTATATTCTATTCTATTCTATTATATGATTTGATTTGATTACCAATGTTCCCACGTGTGATTATAGACCATTCATCCATCCAAGATTTCCCTGCTTTTCTGATGGTCAATCTGAATATTCTGAATTGTCAAAATTAATCTTTAGTGACTTGTTTATTGTTATACTAATAATTGAAGAAGATCTCGCAGAGTTCGGAACATATCGCCCGTAGTGAATTTTAACGGTATAACAATTGATGATATCGGATACCTGAGATGTATGCGGTTTAGGGTGGTAGTAATGAAACGCGAGTGTACCGATGCAATGCTGGTTTGTTACTCTCATGTATCGGACACCATTAAGGAGAGTGCGTCTGTGTGGGCAGGTGCGACATCCAGCTGAACGAGTTCCTGCGCAGCATCAAGAAGGAGCCGGCGCGCGTGGAGTTTGCCGCCATGATCAACATCCTCATCACGCACGCGCAGTCGCCCGACGAGCTCGTCAAGGTAACATATGTATATAATCACGCCTGTTTTTCTGGAGGGGAAGCGAGGCGGATTTCCACGTTCGTAATATTTTTTACTCTGACGGCGTCTTCGTCAAAATTAATTTTGCCCGGTCGGCGTGATCGACAAAAAAGTCGGCGTGATCGGTAAAAATGTTGTATGTTATGGTTTGTGAAAATATTTATTGATGCATGTGGTCAAATTAGGGTCAACCAACCTTAATTTGGGCTTTCTTAAAACCAACAGAAATCTTGCAATCTAAACATAAGGGTGAGCGAGAAAGAAAACCACTAATAGGAAGAGATGTGTGAACGGGTAGTAATGCAATTGCAGTTTTTTTCGTCACACCCGTCTCCAAAGTTGCACAGCTCTGGTGGATACTCATCCTAATTATCTCATCATCTCTCCTGGCCACATCAGCGTTTATATTAAAAGCTTTGCTAAAATGTTTGTTTGCAGCTGACGGCGATAACGTGGATCAAGGAGTTCGTGGAGCTGGCGGGGCCGGCCATGTTGCCGTACGCGTCGGGCGTGCTGGCCGCCGCGCTGCCCTGCCTCGCCTACTCCGACGAGCCCAGGCGGAGTATCCTTTATTATTTCACTAGTATAGTATAGTATTTCACTGTCTTCTGTTCGCGTTTTCATTCGTTCGTAACTCGTTTGTATCGTAGCTACCATACAAACTTTCATCCCCTTGGGGGACGATTTACTAGATAAAAACTATGTCTATGTCTTTTCCCGGTATTCAAATATAAATAATTCAGCGTGAAAAGCTAACAGATAGACAATCCTTACTTTTTACCTTCGCATTTATAATATTATGGTAGTCTAATGAATCGTAAGAAGTAAGATACTGCGTATTAAAATATTTTTAAAGTTGTTCTGACTGTTAAAACTTGTTAGTTCAATGTTTACTTCATGGCATAGTTTTCATCCGTGATGATGTCTGTTGAGTATGCAAATAATGGGCACAGTTTAATAGCAACTTCAAAATATATCGTTTTCCTTAGCAACAGTCCTCAGGTATCAGAGAAACCGCCACAATAGTGAACATGCAACTCACAAAGCTAGTCGAATCAGAGTCCCCATCACCGTCTCCCGCGCCGGAGGCGGAGGGCGAGGGCGCCCTGAACCTGCCCGCGGTGGTCGGGATCCTCGTGCAGATGGCAAGCCACAGCTCCGTGCACACTAAAGTGGCGGCGTTGGAGTGGTTCCTACACCTGTACAACAAGCTGCCTAATCAAGTGAGTGCCAACATATCATGTCCCTTCCTATTATTGAAAGTCATAATGAGATGGGACTCTTTCTTCTTGCTTATTTATAGAACAAACAATATTGATTTAGGGTATTCGTAGTTAGTCGGATATATGATTGATTAATGCCTGAGCCGGCTACCTATGTCACATCATCATCATCATCTTAAGTCTTAAACTTGTCTGAACAATCACCTCTCTCTAATATGTCGTGAGCTATCAATAAGAAATAGATATGAGCGCCGCGCCGCCGCCGGCGACCAAAATCCCACGCCGCCGCCGCCGATGCAGCATCATCGGCGCGCCTATGTATGTTTCGCGCACGTTTCAGCTATTGTAACTTATTTATTTCACACACTCAGTAACGCCCCTCATGAGTTTAAGGCTAAGGTCGGCATCTTTTTTAAAAGAATAACCCTTTAATTGTCAAATGCGAAGTTCCTAGTTGCGCAAATCGATATGACCATGGAAATGATTCAAGCTATGAAAATGGCTCAGCGCTGACGCTTGTTTGTTTGCAGTAGCTTTGCTGACTATCGGCGTTCTACGTTAAATGTGCCCCGCCCACTGCCACTTAAGTTTTTTGATTCGGAGGGATATATCGGTTACATTACTTCTGCTGCAGAGAAACTCCCAGCATAGCCCTCTCCATTGCCCTTTTCGTGACTTTGAGCCTTCTTCTGAGGCCCATAGTAAGCGTCAGCAAGCACGTAAGTAATATTGGCCGAAAAGATATGCAGTAGCTGTCGGAGCAGCGGAGTCGGATTCGACGATTGACCTCTTTCTCGAAGTTGGAGAGGAGTCTGGGAGTTGGTACTACATGGGGATTTGACATGATCTTCGTCTTATCCATGTTCATCCTTAGACGGACTCGCTCGGTGGCTTTACTGAGGCCATCGAGCATCGTACTTAATTAATCCATGGTATTGGCCAAGACTACTTTATCTTCAGCAAATCGAAGGTGAGTGATGCACTCGCTGTTGATGTTGATGCCTAGCCTTCTCCAATCCAAGGTCTTGAAAAACATCTTCCAGTGCAGCGGTGAACTGTTTTGGAGAAACAACATCTCCTTGCCTGACTCCCGCTGCAGCGGAATAGGTTTCTGGTCCTGGAGTCGGACTGACACTGTGGCGGTCTCGTCTCTTCAGTACTTCGATATAGCTGTGGTCTACTTGACACCACTTCAGAGACCAGTACAGCCCAGATTTCGATCGAATCGAAGGAACACTAAGCAGAGGGGCAGGTTCTACTCTTCAGTCTCCTGTATAACCTGACGGAGCGTATGGATGGACTGTAAGGTACTAAAGCCTCTTCGGAAACCAGCTTATCCGGGAAGGCCTTAGAGCATACATAACTGGAGTACCCTTTCAGTAGCTTACCCCTCTGTTGAAAACCTTGCACAATGTGCAAAAAATTATACAAAGACAGTTTCATAATCGATTAATGGTCATTCATACAATCGCCTCGCAAGAGACAACACCTATCATAAAAATGCACGCACATGCTGTAAGGACGTGTAATAAACATTCAAACACTTCAAGCTTAGAAAATATGGTGTAACATTGCATTTGTAAGTATTTTTGTATTGTTTTAATATTATTTTTGTGAAAACATTTTCATGACACGTCAAATTAAACGATTATGTAATCGATTTACAATTCTTTCCTGCATACGTCATGACACTCCCCCCGAGACTCCGTTTTCATGTTTTGTAAGAAATAGCTCAATGGCGTTTGAAAAAGAGTCTATAATAACATTAGCATTGATTAATCAAAATTAGTTTTATGTACGCACTCCCCACGAGACTCGGGTTTACATGCTTTGTAAAAATTAACCTAAATGCAATTGCAATAGAGTTAATAATAATATTTGCAAGGATTGTCTAAAATGACAGATCACCCAACGATCACCCTCACGAGACTCGCAAGTAGAGATGAGGGTAGTGTCGATAATCAATAATTATCGAGAAAAAGTATGATTCACTAAGAACCTGCACAGATTGCCGAGTGAACACTATTTATTAGAAAAAAAGTATGGGTACTTTGCACTTTTCCGAGACCCAGCATTAAAAAAAACGGACCGCCGCATTCAGCAGGCAAGCAAATTGGGTGCCTGCGCGTACAAGTTCCATGTGTTCAAGACATTTTGATGCATCTCAGTATCGAATTCATTCAAGTAAAAGGTAAAAATTTATCGGTTTTACCGTACCTACTTTATTTTTATGTGAAATTTATTTTGGCGGATCGGACACGCCTTTAGACAACGGTGCAGCGGCAGGAAATACCGAACATCTAAAACGCATTAAATATATGTAAAGGCTCTCTACGAATTTGTACCATTTGGTGTCGAGAACCTCGGTCCGTGGGGCCTCAGTGCGCAAAAGTTATTTGCGGAGATCGCGAAACGTCTGGTCGACGTAACTGGTGACCGGAGAGGGCGAAGAGCTGGCAGTTTTCTCGCGTAACGCATCAGCATTACAATTCAGCGAGGAAATCGCGCCAGCATCCTCGGTACAATGCTTCGAAGGCCTTTTTTAGATTTAACTTAGTTTTTATTTAATATAATTAATGTTAGTTATCATCTTGTAATACTTATACTTTAGAAATAAATGAAAAGTTTTCGGAATTAATGGAATGACAAACGTTTATGTCGGGTCCACCTAATTTCGTATAACCCGGGCAAGCTGGTTTTTAACGGTCCAGGCAAAAAATCAGGCATAAGCGGGAAACTTCTTGTTATATAACACTAGGTACTCGCTACTTTATATATAATGTATGTAGTTAATTGTATATATTTTTTAATACAGATAAATAGGACACGTCATTTCTTTTTTGCGTCATTGTTTTTAATAGCCTAACAATTATTTCAGTAATCAATTGAGTCACAATAATCCATATTAATATAATAAATGGGAAAGTGTATGTGTGTGTTTGTTTGTTTGTCCGTCTTTCACGGCAAAACGGAGCGACAAATTAACGTGATTTTTTAAGTGTAGATAGTTGGAGGGATGGAGAGTGACATAGGATAGTTTTTATACCCGAAATCATCACCTAAAGGGGTGAAATGGGGGGGGGGGGGGGGGGAAAGTTTGTATGGAGCTGCGATATAAACGAGTTCCACGCGGACGGAGTCGCGGGTAGAAACTAGTCATCATCCATCATCATATCAGCCGAAAGACGTCCACTGCTGGACATAGGCCTCCCCAAAAGAGTGCCAAAGTGACCGGTCCTGCGCCACCCGCGTCCAGTGGACTCCCGCAACCTTTATCAGGTACTTTATTATTTATAAACTAGTATATAATAAAATTATATACGTTTGTGTAAATATCGATACAATTATCGAAATTAGTTATCGAATCAAACCTCGCCCTATAGGTTTAGCCGATCACATTGGCATTTACGTATTCTTAACCCGTGTTTCCACTAAGATTTTCCATGTGTGATATGTTTGTGTGCATCAAAATGAGAATGTGTTATCCTTTTTCATAATGTGTGAGTGTGTAAATAAACAGATCGTTTTTGCATTAGTGAGTAATCTTTTGGATGTGTTATTTCTTCACCCCCCCGCAAATTCGGCAGACTTTTTTGTACTCAAATACGAATATAAGGCTACTCCAGTTATGTATGCTCTAAGGGGAAGGCTGAAAGTCATCTAGCTTGCGTACGAAACCATTTGTAATGACTCTCGAAAACAGCTTATAGACATGGCTCAGAAATTAGATGGGTCGTTAGTTTTTCAACAGGGTGTTGTCACCCTTTCTGAAGAACAGCACCGCCACCTCTCTGTTGCATGCCTTTCGCGTTCTTCCTTCCAGTAAGACTGAATCGAGCAACTTCTGGAGGACTATATATTTTGATACTTTGTACAGATTTAGTCAAATCTCTGACAACGAGTGAAACAGAGGATGCTAGGATACGTAGAATGGCAACAAGGACAAAGAACCTAACCCGCCCTTATACTCCCAATATTAAATTAGCAGAATACTGTGCTTGCTACCAAGCTGTTAAAGTTTTTAATAAATTACCGGTTGAGCTCAAATCTATTTGGGACCCTGATACCTTTAAAACTAAGCTACATGCGTTTTAACTTCAAAACTGTCTCTACACCATTGAAGAATTATTTTATTATGACAGGGAGTTAATAATAATATTTTAATGCTGACATATCAATTTCAATTAGTTAATGTACTTTATGTTGTTTGTTTTTTTGTTGTTCTTGTTTTATAACTTCGCTCTTTATTTGTGTTTAACTACTGGTGCTATGACATATTTTATGTCATAGCACCGCTATGTTTTTTCTATTATTATTATATTTTAATGTAATGAGGGTTCTTATACCGAATCTGATTATCATAAATTATTCTTAGTTTTAAGGCATGATATTCAAACACAAATGTAATTTGGTAGTGAATAAATAAATGATGAATGATGATGATGGACAGTAAGTACCAATTTTCCACCCGCCTTCAGGAGTCAGCTGTTACTGCGTTGCCAATTGGCGTGTCTTTCAACGTGATAGGTTTAAAATATCGTAAATATCGCTCCTTTGTGTAGATTTTTGGTAAATTATTTAAACTAAAGGTTTTTAGGTCACGCCGTCGATGCCGCGGCCGCCGGTCAATTTTTACCGGCGCGGCGCTCATCGGCGCTCATATCTAAATGAAATAAATGCCCGACAACTTTCTGATGCAGTCTTCTAACAATGTTTTAGTATTATCACGGTCTCGACTATAGCTCCGTCAGAAGAGTCTGATTTATGGAGTGTGAGTAGCCCTTTGACATTACGAGTATATTTACCTACCTGTGTGTGTAGATGTCGGCGCAGTCAGGCACGGTGTTCGTGAGCGCGGTGGGCAGCCTCACGGACGCGGCGGACGAGGTGGTGCGCCGCGGGCTCGCTGTCGCCGCGGAGATCTGCACGTGCGCGCCCGGTACTTTATAGTTACCTACCTTGTGTGTAGATGTCGGCGCAGTCAGGCACGGTGTTCGTGAGCGCGGTGGGCAGCCTCACGGACGCGGCGGACGAGGTGGTGCGCCGCGGGCTCGCTGTCGCCGCGGAGATCTGCACGTGCGTGCCCGGTACTTTATAGTTACCTACTTTGTGTGTAGATGTCGGCGCAGTCAGGCACGGTGTTCGTGAGCGCGGTGGGCAGCCTCACGGACGCGGCGGACGAGGTGGTGCGCCGCGGGCTCGCTGTCGCCGCGGAGATCTGCACGTGCGTGCCCGGTACTTTATAGTTACCTACTTTGTGTGTAGATGTCGGCGCAGTCAGGCACGGTGTTCGTGAGCGCGGTGGGCAGCCTCACGGACGCGGCGGACGAGGTGGTGCGCCGCGGGCTCGCCGTCGCCGCGGAGATCTGCACGTGCGCGCCCGGTACGTGGGGCAAGAGCCACGACTGATGTCACTATTTGTCAACACTTTCAGTGCCAGAAACCCGCTAGATAGACGGTCTTCTTGTAGGATCTACAAACAGTTTTTCAAATGTTTTCGGCTGCGAGTGGATTGTTACGAAACCGTTGGCACTGACTGTGTTAATCAGCAGAGCCACCTGGGACACAGTTAATTGACCATTCATAAACCCAATGAAATAACAATATGAAAAGTCCGTAAATATGTCATTTTCCGGAGATAGGTTAAACGTTACATAAACTTTAAACAATTATTCACTTGTGATGATCCGCAAAAGCTCATTGTAGAACCTATGACAGGAGAACAAGACTGAAACTACGTTGTGGAATATTAGTTTTCATATCAACCTCTTCATTCCAGGTGATTTAGAGTCCAGCCCATATTACTACAAGTTCCTGCAAGCTTTGTTAAGGCTACTAGCTGCTGATGAGAATTTACTAGAAGACCGAGGTGCATTTATAATTAGGTGCGTGTATTTAAATATGAATATGACATTGACACCAAAAAGTTTGCTGAGTCAGAAGACGCGGCCCAACGATCAGAGTACCGATGCCATCAAAAATAATTATAATGATGAGAATGAATTAACATTCATTCTCATCATTATTAAATGTTAGCGACATCTTTTGTCAAGTCTTCTTATTAGAATTACCGAAAAAGGAACCCAAACAGTGCTCTGTTCGCTATTTGGAAGCGAACTGCTATCAACTCTGACCATTTTCTACCGCCCCTACATCTCTCAGTTTTCCAGGCAACTGTGCGTTCTCCTAAACGCGGAGGACATCTACAAAGCCCTGTCGAAGATCCTCGTGGACGAACCGAACCTAAAGTTCGCCGCCACGGTGGTGGACGTGTTGAGCATAATACTGCTCACTGCCGCAGAGTTGCATCATCTAAGGTTGCAGCTGCGAAACTTCACATCGCCGGTAACTACATCTATATTGAACAGTGCTAATGTATGTACCTGCAAATAAGTTTCTGTCTGAAATTTAACTTTTGATACAAGCTTTTGTTGCTGACTATACTTTTTTGCTAACTCATCAAACATTGTTGAGAGAGTTCTAATGATACATTGCATTTTATGCGCTGTCTGACACACAAAAACAAAAAATAACCATTATGTAACCCAAACGCAATACGCCGCAATAGTCAAAACGTCGACGCCGCCTAAAAGTATCGGCACGCCCGCCTAATATTGATTTTGCTACGTTTTTTGCCTGAAGCATATGCCAGATAAATTGGCGTATTTTAGCGGTGTATTTATCTAGTAATATGTATTACATTTTGTTTAATAAGTAGGATACAAAACATAAGCCCTGGTACGTTTCAGGCGACGCAGCAGCTGTTCGCGGGGCTGTACCGCTGCTGGTGCCACTCGCCGGTGTCGCTGCTGGCGCTGTGCCTGCTCACACACAACTACAGGCACTGCAACGCGCTCATATCCACCTTGTATCCTTTTTATTCCAATTTTGTTATTTAGTGAAAGTACCACCAAAATCCAGCGTTACTATTTGCCGTGGTATAGTGTATGTCCCAAAATGGATATCGATTTTTTTCGTCTCTGAATTCTACCAGGTATTTTTAGCGTGAAAGGAAATACCGTGCCTTACTATATTTCCTCTTAAAAGTGATTAAATATTATTAAAAAAAACCCTCTAAAAACACCCCTTTGAAAAAACCTTAACTTGGATTCAGCGGTGAACTGGAAATCACAGTGGACTTCCTTACAGAGTTGGATAAGCTCGTGCAGCTCGTCGAGTCACCAATATTTGCATGTTAGTATATCGCATCATTAGGGCGGGTTCCATCAACCGCACTTGCAGGCAAGATAATTGACTGACTTTCCGACACTTTTTCCTACGTAATCGGATTCTAACTGATGTAACTTACGATTACCGTGTACGGTAAGTCTTCATTGCTGTTTGTGATATCAGCTCATTTTAATAAAGATCTTCTCTTTTTAATGAAATACACTTTAACCATCTACATGCAGCAGCAAAAGTAAGCAAAACGTACGGTAAGGTCAATACGATCTGACACGTCTTTATTTTAACTTGTTACTTGTTTTTTTTTAGCTTGTTTAAAGCATTTTTTAGCTACTTATGCTACTGACTGTAGATAATTTTTGTCAACTTATCAAGTTGTTACCATCACTCATAAGCAGCATACTAATAGTATAGAATAAACAGAATCGGCTCGAACACGCCGACGCTGACAAAACGCCGTCGCCGACAAAACGCCGTAACGCCTAAATTGTCCACTCCAGACATGCGGCTAGAGCTGCTGAGCGGCGCGCAGAGCGCGGAGCTGCGCGGCGCGTTGTACGGGCTCCTGATGCTGCTCCCGCAGAGCGAGGCCTTCCACACGCTGCGCAGGCGGCTGCAGTGCGCGCCGCCCCTAGAATCTCCCGCGCTGTACGTAACACAACTTGTCCACACATGACACAGCTGCTTAATGCGCTGCGCGGCTCACAACATGCCATGTCCGAATGCGTCAAATTCTGCAATAACATTAACTTTTGTATTGCAATTACAGTACATTTATCTTGGTTAAAACATTACTAAATTCACTACACAAGGCTTTGCGTAGCGCTCTAATGCCTGAATATCCACCAGGTATAGTCGGAGCTATGCGTTCATAAACCTACTTGATACCTCGTAGGCTTGCCAGTACAATCTCTGGTGGTTTTTTATCCCTAGGCCTACCTGCTATGTTCCACAGCTGGGCAGAGAGCTCCCCTCTCTTCCACTGCTTGCGGTTTTGAACTTTATCTGGCAGTCCTTTAAAAAGGAGTCCAAGTCCCGCCATCGCCGACGACGTCTGCCGCGTCTCTTTTCGAGTTCTGAGATTTCCAAATGTGTGAACAAAGTATCTTCCACAGAACGATAGCCCCATCGAACGCGACATCCAACATCGACTTTCCCGCGCTGCTGTCCGAGTTCCGGCGCGTGCAGGCCGCGCACCGCGCGCACCGCCTCGTGGAGCGCCCGCGCCGCCCGGGGCAGGAGCCCGCCTACTCGTAGCCTGCGGCGGCGGGGGCCCCGCCGACTGACCACTACGCTTTAGCTTAGGCCCGGTTTTAAAGGTACTTTTAGACCAAAATGTCGTATCTATTTTTTTACATTGACGGTGGCAAACATGCATACGGTCCGCCTGATGGTAGATAGATACCGTAGCCTTGACGCTTGAGATTAATTTCATTTAAATTTGAATTTATTCATTCAAAAGCAATTTTAATTCCCAGTAAAAATAACCCAGAAATAACGCCTTGCCGATCCTTTATTGCTTTGAAGATTCGTTGTGTAGATAGCTAGAGACGATCGCGGGTCCCTCACTCTCATTACAAGTTTACAACACACAGCTCCCAAGCGCTAATGGCGACCTTTTTAGTAACTTAGTACATTTTTTTAAATTACTTACCGACAGAGTCTAACGGATCTTTATAAACCGGGGTTAGTGGATTGAACACTAGTGTGCCTGCTGTATGGTTGTTTGCAACACTGACTACAGTTTAAAGTTAAGGAAAGAAACGCGTATTTTTATGTTCGCTCTATGTAAAATGCTCGCTGCAGAGTTTTGGCTGCGCTTTAACAAAACCGGATTTTTTATTATTGTTGTAATAATCAATAGATTTTAACAGTTCTGTTGTGTTCCGAATCTTGATTATAAGAGCGCCCGCACACTGCACAGCCACTAGAGGCGAGCGCGAGCCACTATCACAGGTTGTGTGTGGCTCGGACGCGGGCACTAAACGCCCAGTTTGGGCCAATGCTATACAACGTCTGTCACTAGTGGCCAGTTTTTTTTTAATTGAAATCTTATTCAAATACACCAGGGGTTGAGCCCAGCAGAAAGTTTCAATGTCGTACGTAAGCAAGCTAGTAGTGAAATTGTCGTTAGACGATCACGCCGCCGCCGACCGCTCCAAAGCCCGAATCGGCGTGTTTGCGGCAGCTCAAAAATAAGGTCTAGATAATCTGAACCAATACTTATGAATAGATAGCCACCATTATTTTCTAGTTTCCACACACTGTTTTAGAAACAGCACAAACTGCACGGCTGCTATCCGAACCTACAATGTGTTGAAAAATTTTTTGAGTCGAATCAATATGATGACTACACGTCAGAATTTGTTATAATCCCTGGCACGTAGCTAGAACCTCCTTGTGTCCCCGCGCATGCTATCTGAGCATGCGCACTAGTGAACCTGCGCGAATCCCGCCATCTTGGTTCTTTTTACGTGTCGGGGATTACATGGATCGATCAACTCAATTTGTCATCAGTTGACTAAGCTGTATTTAGCAAAAGTTTCCCGTGAATTTGCAGTTTTTTGCAGATGACTCTCAAAAAGAAAACAGATTGTGTATGATTCCATACACGATCTGTTTTCTTTTTCAGAGTCATTTAGATTGATTTATCTTTGTTAGTATTATTGAACCAATGACTGGCATTATACACTTAGAACAAGATGTTATTTACTAGTATCATTTATCAACTTCCCTCTGTGGAAAAAAATATGATCTTATGTATTTTCGTGATTTTGTGATGAAAAGTGATTATGTAATTAATTTATATTCGTACTTTTTGTATGTTTCGAGTTTCGACGATATGGGATTTGGCCTTTTCTCTTGTGTTGATTTCAACATTTTCGTTTCATACAACATCAGACATCATCAAGACATTCATGATTGCGCACCGACTAGTTTTGTGAGTTTTTATTGGTTTATACTTTCACTATTGACTGTTTGTTTCTCAATAATAATAATTATAAAAAAAAACTATTCTCACACATTATTTCGACTAAACGTAACTTTTAATCGCGCATTTTTTTTACCTTTTTGAAGCTTCATGACGTTTCGGATGTGTCACAACATCCTTGGTTACAGGACGAACAAAACAACTATACACGATTAAAGGCGGATGCACCCCGCCTTTTTACGATTACAGACCGATCAACATTAAATGTGGAGCTGACAGCTGTCAAACTTTCCATACATTCAGATTTTAACGGACACCTGTTACGATTACCTACAGACGGTTTGGTGCAACTCACCCTAAGTCTCGTTTAGTAAAAATAATTTGTGAGTTTTTGACAAATACCTGGCTGTTCCACAAGGATACAACTTTTCAAGTCGGACCTGGCAACACTAAAAATAGCGAGTGGCCATTAGACTTGTTGCCCGTGCAGACTAGCAACATTGTAACCTATACCTTCATGGCACCGGCCACTGATTATTATTTGGAACCTAATAACACTAAACTTTAATAGATTAAGCATCTATAATATCTATATAATTGTCATGAAATGATGATAGGCTAAAACCCATGTCCGAGCATGTTATACAGGGTGTGGCTTGTAACAGGAGCAAAAAAATTCATGGTTGATTATTAAGCCAATCAGCAATCAATTTTTTATTAAAGTAACTACATGCCTGGCTCCTTTTAATTGACTGGAATCAACATTATATACTTTAGATTTAAAATACAAATAATCATGTAAAATGTAAATAAAAACTCCAAAAATTTATGGAAAACGAATAAACTATTAACCAATATGACACAAGTGCCCAGTGCACCAATATATTTAATGAGTTTCACGCTACGGTATCGTCATGTAATAATTCATTACTTATGGATCTCAACGCGAAATCGTTTTTTTATCAGAATGCAATAATTCTGAAACACTGGGGCCGATATAGAATAGTGGCGGATATTGTATGGAGTCATCCTTTTAAATTGTTTGCTCTGATTACAGGCCACACCCGGCATTAGTTCTATAATTTAGCTAAGCGTAATTTAGCGCTGAACTGTACCTAAAGTTAGGTTACTTGATAATGTTATTTTATTACTGTTATTTAAAACAGAAATATATTATGTGTATGTGTACATTCCACCTTGAGTTTCATTCAAACAACCATCTTCATAATAATTAATTTATTACTTAATTATTTACATTAAAATGATTTAAAAATACGCAACCACTTATTAATTATGCTTACAAAGACATAGCCCAAATAGGAATTCATTATAATATATTATCTCTATACTTATTTATAACTAGAATAGTGCACCATTATTTTTAACAAAGTCTAATTGCATCAAGGTGGAAAAGGAGGACCATCACATAAATAGTTATTTAACCATTTTATATCCAAGGACGCCTAAAGTGGTCGTAGTAGTAACGACTCTAGTTATAGTTAAAACAATTTGAACCTAGTTCATGAATGGCCGTTGTACTAACCTTATGAGTAGGCATTGTTCACGCTAAGCGCGCGCCATATTTTCCTTTACCGCCATATAAAGTATTCATTGAATAAAACTGAGTGCAATACATTGTACAAGGTGATTTAGGCATTAAGACCCAATAATAAACCTATTTTGGTCTCTTGTTCTTAAACTAGAATCAGTGCACCCCCGGCGTCATTAAGGTCACAGCTCATTAGTGCCATCCGGCTCCCGACAAGCACCGCCTCGCCTCGAGCGGTTAGTATTCTTTATATGGATTTGTATGGGCATGCACTCACTACATCAACTCCATAGTTAGTAGAGTTCCGAGGCGAGGCGGTGCGGGTCGGGTGCGGGTTGGCTCTAATGAGCTGTGACCTTTATAGTGGAAGCCCCACGCATACTAGAGGTCAAAACAATTTTTTTGACCCGCAGTTCCTAAAAAAAATTCCCTTGGGGGGATTGCCAAAACATTTTTCTTTTAGTAGGAAAAAAAAAATTTTTTTTTTCAGAAACCTATCGTGTAGTATCATATGAAAAGGATTTTTGAGGCGATTCTAAAAATATACCACATCATTACATTTTAGCCATATTTTTTTAATAAAATAAAAAATATAATTTTCGAAATATACCAAGTTTGGGCTCCTCCAGACACGATATGGCTGATTTTATTTCAATTCAATATACCACAAATGATACGTGATATCCTCATATCTAACTTAAAAAAAGCAATGTTGAAAATAATTGCATTAAGTTTTTTTTTTAATTTTTCAATATTACCAAGTGATACAGTTCTACTTCAATACCTATTTTACGTGACATATGGAACTGTACTGCAGATACGGTACATATTAATCATAAAATGATACGTAGTATCCATATATCCAACAGGAAATACCTCTTTAACCCTCGAACTGCGCTTTTTCATCAGTTGGTATAGTTTGGTTAGTTTTTGTCACAAAATATCAAGGTTGGACTCTTTCAGATACGATATACCCAACTAATTAGGTTAGATATCAAGATATAACGTATCACAAATGATCCGTTATATCTTGATATCTAACCCCAAGAAACTAAGTTTGAAAATAATTTCATTAAGTATTTTTTTTGTTTTTTTTTTTATGTATATAATTTTTCAATATCTACTTTCTACTCGAATTGTATTGAACTGTGGTGTTTTGTTTATTATTGGTGTTACCTAAGTGATAATAACGATCAAAAACGATATTTTTTTTTTAAAGAACAATGTTTCGGCACTCCCCCCCCTAAGGGAATCTTTTTTAGGAACTGCGGGTCAAAAAAATTGTTTTGCTCTCTAGTATGTGTGTGCCAAACAGCTAAACTGTACATCGATTTGCGGTTTTTTTAAGCGTAGGGTTACCACTATTAGGATGCACCGGGACAACACTGAAGATGAGGAGAGTTAACTAGAATGTTTCAATGACAACTTCATTGACTTAAAGTGCCTAAAATGTCTTCAAACTTTTACTAACTAATATAATTGTTATATATGGACAATGTGGGGTAGTTTTGACATTTATGAATGAAGTGAGGTAGATGAAGAAAACCAGTCTGTCATCGCGATCCAGGCTAGCACATGTGCTAGGACCCCTAAACCGTGAGTTATAATAGTGGCGACGAGAAAATAAGGACAATAGTGTACATCAGAAGTGTAAAAGTGCGTGATATAAGTGGAAAATACATACAGATAGGTATTACAGTGCAAAATGGGCGTTAAGTTTGGGGAGTTTGATATGGCACATGGCTGCTGGAAGAACTACATAGAACGGTTTACTTTCTGTCTGCAAGCTAGTGAAATTGAAGAGGATGATAAGAAAAAAGCTAATTTGTTAGCTGTGTGTGGTCCGGACCTGTATGATTTGATAATATCATTGATATCTCCAACTCCAATAAGTGAGGTTACATTTTCAACCATTGTGGGTATAATAAGTAATCATTTCCACCCGAAGCCAAATGAGATTATACAATCATATAAATTTCATAGCAAGTATCAAGAGGAGGGGGAAAGGATTAGGGATTTTATTGCTCAATTAAGGAAATTGAGCATTGATTGTAATTTTACGGATTTGGATCGCACATTAAGGGATCGCTTAGTGTGTGGGATAAGGGATAAAGAAATACAGAAGAAGTTGTTACAGCATAGTACATTGACATTTGATGATGCTTGTCAGATTGCTTTGTCCCATGAAGCTGCGGGAATTAATTCCGATATTATCATTGCTGCTTCTGCAAGTAAGACTACATGCGATTTAGAGGTACCAATGGAGGTTAATAAATTTATAAACAAAAAGGCAGATAAGCAGATGGAAAGGATTGTTTGTTTTCGTTGTGGCAGGGCTCATAGGGGACCATGTAGGTTCCGTTGGTCCAAGTGTAATCATTGTGGAAAGACGGGTCATATTGAAGCGGTTTGTTCAGTGAAGGGTAAAAATATGCCCAAGTCAGAGTTCAACGGGTTATATGAAGACATGGCCATCAATAACATGAGGCAGGATATGGCAACGCCAGCATTTATGTTGAAAATTAAGCTTAATGGTGTTATGATGGACATGGAGGTTGACTCGGGATGCGCTTTCAGTCTGCTAAGTGAGCATGCCGCTAGACATCTATGGTCGGGCCAATTACCTGTGATGGAGGATGTTGGTATTTCTTTAAAGACTTGGACAGATAATCGGTTATGTTTATTGGGTAAAACTATGGTACTGGTGCAGTATAAGGGAACAAAGAAGAGTTTACCCGTGTTAGTGGCTCAAGGGAAGGGGCCCAGTTTAATTGGCCGGAATTGGTTTATAGATCTCGGAATACACCTCCATGGCGTAAATAGCATAAAGTTTGATCAAAGTGAATTAGAAACAAAATTAAAAGAAATACAACATAAGTATGCGGGGGTCTTCCAGGAGGGCCTAGGCAGATATACTGGACCTGTTGTGAGTATTATACCTAAGGAAGGTTCTAAACCAGTATTTTACAAGAGTAGACCCGTACCTTTCGCTTTAAAGGACCGAATTTATGAAGAAATTGATAGATTAGAATCTGAAGGAGTTTTAGAGGCAACTTCACATTCGGAATGGGCAACACCTATAGTTCCAGTGCTCAAGCAAGACGGCAGGGTGCGTCTGTGCGGTGATTATAGGTCTACAGTGAATGCCGTGACGGATACGGATACGTACCCCTTGCCCACCCTCAGTGAAGCTTTTGCAGAACTACAAGGTGGAGTGTTGTTTACAAAAATTGATTTAGAACGCGCTTATACCCAGGTTATTTTCGACGAGGCAACTGCCGATTTATTAACACTAAATACGCCTAAAGGTTTGTATAAAACGAAGAGATTGCCTTTTGGAGTCAAAGCCTGTCCAGGCATTTTTCAAAGGCTGATGTCATCATTATTGGCAGGCATTCCTGGAGTAGCTGTTCTATTAGACGACATAGTGGTGACAGGCGGGGGAGTACAGGAGCATAACAGGAGGCTCGAGGAAGTGCTCATGAAGTTACAGGATGCTGGACTGCGAGTAAACAAAAATAAATGCAAATTTGCTGCCAGAAGTGTGCAATTTTTGGGGTTTGTCATCGACGAATTCGGCATCCATCCATGTGAAGACAAGATTCGCGCGATTGAGAAGACACCGCCACCACGTAACGTTAAAGAACTCCAAGCGTTCCTGGGGCTGATAAACTTTTATGACCGTTTTATGCCACACAAGGCTTCAGTTGCCGAACCACTGTATAGGCTTTTAGATAAGGAAGGCCAATGGAAATGGGAAAAGTCACATCAAGATGCTTTCGAGAAGATGACGAAGATGTTGTCAAGTAAAGATACCTTGGTTCATTATGACATCAAAAAGAAGCTTATTTTATCCTGTGATGCTTCACAGTACGGACTTGGAGCTGTGTTAGAGCATGAGATGAGTGATGGAAGTGTTAGACCAGTGATGTTTGCGTCAAGGACCATGAATGCACATGAGCGTAACTATGCTCAAATAGACAAGGAAGCGGCTGCTATAATATTTGGCTTGAAAAAATTTCACCAGTTTATAAGTGGTCGGAGAGTTATTATCAAGACAGATCATAAACCTTTATTGGGGATATTTGATTCGAAGAGACCCATACCAAATATTATTTCACCTAGAATGTTGAGGTGGGCGCTTCTGTTGAACTCGTACGACTATGACATACAGTACGTTGAAGGGAAGAAAATTGGAAATGCGGATGCTCTTAGTCGTTGGCCGAGTCATGAGGAATCATCGGAAGAAGAGTATTCAGGAGTGTTACTCATTGAGGAGACACCAATAGAATTAGAATTTACTGCAAGAGAAGTCGCAAATTTAACCAAGAGAGATAAGTGCCTAAGTAGAGTACTATATTGGTTACGTAACGGATGGCCGGTTAAATCTGAAGAGGATTACAAGATTTACTGGCAGAAAAGAGATGAGTTATCCATGTATAAGGATTGCGTTTTATGGGGCAATAGAGTGGTTATACCAGAGAAGATGCGAGCTAAGGTATTAGAAGAGCTCCATATGAATCATGACGGAATCGTGATCACGAAAGCTATGGCAAGAAGCTATTTCTGGTGGCCGGCAATAGATAAACAAATCGAGAACTTGGTAAAGAACTGTGATGTGTGTGCAGAGAATAGGAACCTGCCACCTAAAGTGACACATCAGTGGATAAGGCCAGATAAAGCATGGTCTAGGCTACATCTCGATTATGCAGGGCCATTTCAAGGGAAGACGTTTTTAATAATAATTGACGCATATTCGAAATGGCCTGAAGTCAAGATTGTACCAGATATGAGTAGTTCTACGTTAATTCGAATATTACGGGATGTATTTGCTGAACAAGGCCTTCCTGATGTGGTTGTGAGTGATAACGGGAGAAGTTTTGTCTCAGATGAATTCCGGAAATACTTAGAGTCTGAAGAAATAAGACAAGTATTATCAGCCCCATACCATCCGGCGACCAACGGTCAGGCAGAAAGAACGGTGCAGACAGTGAAAGCAAAATTAAGAAAACTATCATCTGGACCATGGAATATAAGGTTGCCAGCTATGTTGTATGGATTACGTACCACACCAAACAGTGTCCAGGACAAAACTCCAGCTGAGCTCCTCAATAACAGACGTTTTAGGACCAGGTTCGATAAGTTAAATCCCCTTTCTTTTAGAAATGCTGACACAGATGGAACTATGGAAGAAAATAGTAACACCAAGATAAGGGAGTTTCAGGTTGGTCAGTCAGTATATATAAAAAACTACAGTAATGGACCTCGTTGGTTAAAAGGAACGGTAGAAAAACGTGTGGGAACTTGCAGATATTTAGTAAAGTGGAGCGATAAATTGTTAATGCGTCACATCAATCAAATGCTCAGTTTTGGGGGGAAAGAACAAGACAACAGACAACAGACAGTTCAAGAGAAAACCACAGTTGCTGAAGATGATGATGAGGACAGTAGAGTTTCTATACCATCTCCACATCGTTGGGCGGACATCATTGGAGTGTCAGGACCACAGGATATTGCTATTCAGCAAAGCTCACAAGATGTTGCAACAACCAGCAGCCATAAACGTGCAAGAGCAGGAACACCACCTGAATCACCAGATTACAAACGAATTGCCTTGGCTGATAGTGACAGTGAGTTGGACCTGTCCGAATGTTCAGATACAAGGACTGGATCCGAATAGTAGAGCTGTTAGAGTAGTAGATAATAGTTAGTGTAACAATAGTATAGGGAATGTTAGTGTTAGGTTTTAGTGTAAAGTGCAAGTGAACTTAATTAATCAGTGAACTCTCTTAATGGGGGAGGTATGTTATATATGGACAATGTGGGGTAGTTTTGACATTTATGAATGAAGTGAGGTAGATGAAGAAAACCAGTCTGTCATCGCGATCCAGGCTAGCACATGTGCTAGGACCCCTAAACCGTGAGTTATAATAATAATCATTAGAGATCTATTCTCAGTTCATATGATTCATTAACCAAAGTTTACAAAGGTGAATTTTGGAAGGATTTATTTTTGAGATCTTTTCTTTCACTATTAAAATTCATTGTTAAAGTATCAAGTCAGTTATTTTATTTTATGCAAGTACTATTTTCTAATGCAAAATTCATGTGCAAGGGTATATTTTCAATCTTCAGACATTTTTATTCATTTCTACACAGGGACTCACAGAATTCTTATAAATTTTTAAATGCATTAGTGTAACCTTCTAAGACCTCTCGTACTAAATTTAGAAGCGTACCGTGGGTCTCGGGACGTTTTGCACTGTAAAGTCCCTATTCAGAAATATTTTGTAAAACTGATGCCGGGAGATAGTGATATTATTTTTTCGCTCATTACTTATAATTAACTCTTAAAGGTCGCATTCTTGGTACAGATGACCGGAAAAATTGCGCCCCCATCTCCCGGGCTAACTGGCCCAAATTAGCCTAATGGCAAAAACTACTAGGAAACAACACAGGCCGACTTCCCTCTCACCTTCTCCTGAACCCCGTCGTCCTGCAACGAGGTCACATCCCTCGAGCTCACCGACTCGTGTATCACCGTCCGACGGCCCGAAGTCACAGACGGGGTGTCACTCTCACTCAAACTATCACTAGGGGTCCCACTTTCAGTTTCACTAACGTTTCCATTGCACTCGGAGAAGTTATTATCATTTAGGTGAGATTCAAGTGGATCAGTATGACAGTCGTTATAGTTGCACTGTGCACTGGGGGGTGTTCCCTGGGGGTGTCGAGCAGTGTTCCGGGCACCGGGCGGGTCCTCGTGCTAAGGCTGGAGCTCGTTAGCGAGCGCGGCGAGGCGCGCGACGAGCGCGGTGTGCGCGGCGGCGGCGGCGGCGAGGTCGTCGTGCGCGAGCAGCAGCGCGCGCACGCCCGCGCCCGTCGCCGACACGCCGAGGCCCTGGGGGGAGGGGACTGCTGCAGCGGCTGCCGGCTCTGCTGCTTTCGTGTTCAGCTGGAACAATACTCATTTCTTATACATGTTCGGACCCGTGTGAAGGGTCTTTAACAATTTCATATGCCAACACCGGCGCACCCGCAACCCGAACGGTTCGGGCGAGCCGTCAGAAGGCTCGGCCGCAAGCGCTCGGTCGGTCTGGACGGACGGGCGTTCGGGCAAAAGCGCGCGGCTCGCCCGAGACAAATCGGCTTACCTACCGATAGTTGAGCTCACGATCGCGATGAAGCCGCACGTGCGCATAGCAGACGCTGCGACAACATTAATTTTGCTTCTGCATTTAGTTCGAAATCGGAGGAAATATATTTAAACGACGTCTTTTAACGACGTAATGACGTCAAAAAATACAGAAGAGTCATTCAGATTGTTGCATGACACAATCTCACTTTACTTTAACCTATGTTTCCCTGTTGTAAAAATTCGGATATCAAAACACAACAAAAAATTGCAATGGATTACGAAAGGTTTGCGAAAAAGCTGTAAAACTAAGAGTAAGTTGAGATTTCTGTTTTACAAGAATCGAAAGAGGTCGGTTATATCAGAACAGTATAAATTACAGTTTAGAAAATATTCTAGGCATCTAAGGAACTGTTTTAATGCCGCTAAACAAATTCATTTTACCAAGGTTGTGAATGATGCTGATAATAAAGGTAAAGCTACTTGGAATATAATCAATACTAACTCGGGGCGTTCTTTAAACTCTACACAAATCACGGCGATACAACATAATGATAGACTAGTAATCGATCCACAAGAAATTGCCAATATTTTCAATAATTACTTTATTGATATAACCCAACGAAATATCAACCAAAACTATACTTGTCCCTTCGATCGGGTAACAAGAACCATTTTTATTGAACCTACGGACCCTCATGAAATTGTTAAAATTATAAAGTCCCTGAGGAATACGAGGTCAGTCGGTATAGATAACATTAATGTTCGGACGCTTAAAGCGATTGCAAATGAGATAGCCGTACCATTAGCACATGTTGCCATTCGAGCAAGGACACTTTCCCACCAAGGTTAAGTTTGCAATTATAAAGCCTTTATTTAAGAAAGGTATAAGGACAGATAAAAGTAATTACAGACCTGTGGCGCTGTTACCAGTTATATCGAAAAAATTTTAGGAAGGCTTATGTATACAAGAATTTTAAAATATTTAAATAAAAATCATATCCTCTGTGCCGAACAGAGTGGCTTCCGTAAAAGAAAATCCACTACACATGCAGCATTTGATTTGGTGAGCAGCGTACTTCATGCACTAGAAGCTAACGACATAGTTGTAGGCTTATTTTTGGATTTAACTAAAGCGTTCGACTTTGTAGATCATTCGATTATACTTCAAAAAATGGAAAAATATGGTATAAGGGGGCCAGCACTCAGCTGGCTACATAGCTATTTATCAGAGCGTCAGCAAATAACGCAGATTCAATATAAATCAGCTGTCGATAACTCCAATTTAAGTGTCAACTCTGCCTCACGAATTAACCACAAGGGAGTACCACAGGATAGCATTTTAGGGCCACTTCTGTGCCTGCTCTATGTAAACGATCTTCCATCATGTATAAGGCATCATTGCCTTTTATTTGCCGATGACACAACGATAATTATTAAAGGCAAAACCCACAATGAGCTTACAGAGAACATAAGTATTACCTTAACGGATGTGTCAAATTGGTTGCATAAGAATGGTTTATGCATGAATACTTCCAAAACAAAATTGGTTCGATTTGCAACAAGGAATAGTAAAATAGCACCATTAAATATAAAAAGGGTAACGAGCAAATTGAAGAAGTAACAAGTACCATGTTTCTAGGCATTGCCATAGATACGTATTTAAATTGGAAACAACAAGTAGATGTAGTTTCCACTAGAATTAATAAATTTAATTTTGCCATAAGAAAACTGAAAGTTATTACTTCTGACAAAACCGCGCTACTAGTTTATCATAGCTATGTTGCTTCCGCATTACGCTATGGAATAGTAGTGTGGGGAAATGCCATAAACATTAAACAAGTTTTCATAGCGCAAAAAAAATGTGTGAGGGCTATAGCGGGCGTAAAGTGGTCTGAATCATGCCGACCGTTATTTAAAAAATATGGGATCCTGACAGTTTTAGGCTTATATATTTTTGAAATGTGTAAATTCGTTAAATTGAACTTGGAATTATTCAATCAGAAATGCAATAAAGGCAAACGCACATTAACGCATAAGGCCCTGGTAGCTCCAAAAGATTACACGTAAATAAGAAAAACTCATATCAAATGGCTGTCCGTATTTACAACCAACTTCCTATGTCATGGACACAACTTCCAAGCATACAATTCTTCCATAAACTAAGAACCTTTTTGTTAAATGAATGTTTTTATACTTTGGAAGAATTCTTTCAAAAAACAGATGGGATTCGCTAATACTTTTAACCTAGTTACTAAGTGTTTTAAAATGTTACTATTAGGTACAGTCACCAGCAATAAGATCTGCCACAACATAGCACGCATAAATATCTGACACGACTCTATGTCTAATGCCATAAGGACGTGTCAGATATTTTTGCCGGCTTTGTTTCAGCAGATATTGATGCCGGTGACTGTACTAAGCTTTTATTGTATGCCGAAATACGGTTGATTGTGACACACTCCTAAATCTATTGTAAACATCTGTATTATGTACACTATGCTCAATCTGACAATAAATAATTTCTAATTTCTAAAAAAAATACCTACATACCGTACCGCCATACCTACATCAACTTTTTTTTTCCTAAAACCAATTTACCTACATCCTATAACCTAATATTTGAGTTACTTTCAAACGGGCAATAGGTACCTATTCGTATAAATACTTGTAATCACGTTCTCGGAAATAGCTCGAACGATTTCGATGAAATCTGCAATACAGAGGTTTTCGCAGCCAAAAAATCGATTTAGCCAAGTCTCATATGTTACAACTCATACTTATAATCGCTTCCATTCGCTTTTTTCCACCGCTACATAAAGTAGGTACAGTCAAGGTCACCGATATGTATAGGTACAGCACAAACTTAAAAAAAATATATACAGACCTTAATACTACAGAAGTAAGGTTGTTGTAATAGTAATATCGTTTATTGCATATCACATAGCTATAAAGGTAGGTATAATATAGGGCAGTTTTACATGTGATACCCTGCATAGGGCGCAGCAATATGAGAGGGCATCTACAGCTTAATAGCTGTTATTTTTAAGTTAGTTATACATACACATTTTTAAGACTTCAGATTCTACACTTTATCATTAAAGAAATCGTCTATATTATAGTAGCATTTATCGACTAAATAAGCTTTTAATTTTGTACAGAACGATTTTAGTACGGTCTCATTTTTTATAAAATTAGGTAAGTGGTTATAAATTTTTATTGTCATATAGTGCGGGCTAGATGTAACGAACTTTAATTTTGAAAAAGGTAATCTTAGTTTATTTAAATTTCGGTAATTTCTTTTGTTTTGCGTTATCTGTGAATATAAATCTATCTGTTTTCTAACAAATTTACTCGACTCCAAAATGTACATGGACGTGACAGTCAATATTTTGTACTTTATGAAATGGGGTCTACACGATTCCATTTGATCTATGTTTGCCAATATCCTAACGCACTTTTTTTGTAAGATAAATATTTTTCCTATGTCTGTGCTATTACCCCATGAAATTACCCCATTAAAATGAGTCCGTAGGACATCCTGGAGTAAGCATATGCATAATAGGCTGAAAGAGCGGAAGTTAGGTCAGTTAAACGCTTTAGGTGATTTAGAGCATATACAAAAGACGATAACTGTTTTGTAAGCTTTTGTATATGGAGTTTAAAGTTCAAGCTAGAGTCTAACTCGATTCCCAATAATGTAGCTGAGGTCACATTTTCAAGTTTGAGATTATTATAGCTATAATTTATTGGAAGAGTGGTTTTTTGATATGGCTTAAATTGTATAATTTTAGTTTTTTTAATGTTGAGCTCAAGATTATGTATTTGTAACCAGTTTAGTATTTTATCTAGAATTAAATTTAGTTTAGTTTCAACGTCGTCGATTTTTACACACGGAAATAATACGGAAATGTCGTCAACAAATCGTGTGCAATGATCATTTAGGATATCTGGGAGGTCGTTTATATACACTAGAAATAAAATACATCCTAGCACGCTTCCTTGGGGAATTGAGCCATTTACAGGGACTCTATCAGATCTGAAATGACGAACTATTCCAGTTTCAAAGTCTGTACTTTCTATCTCTGTGTATTGAGATCGAGTTTCAAAGTAAGATTTGAACCATTTTAATGGAGTGCCTCTAATTCCAGTACCATACAATTTATTTAGTAGAGTCCCATAGCACACTCTATCATAGGCTTTACTTAAATCAAGCAGGAGGCCTACCGCGTATTTTTTGTTATTTATTTCGGTTAGTATTTCCTGTATATATTTATATATTGCTAAGGTAGTAGATCGGTTTTTTCTAAAACCGTTTTGACTTTCGTTAAGTATTTTAAATTTTTCGTAGAATGAGTTGAGTCGTTTTACCATTGCCGATTCAAATATTTTAGACGAGGTGGGAAGCAGAGCAATGGGCCTATAATTATTGATATCAAAGGGGTCTCCTTTCTTGTGTATAGGTTTTATCAGAGATATTTTTAGAGCGTCAGGAAAGATTCCTTCTGAAAAGGATTGGTTTATTAGTTTAGTGTACGGGATGGTAAGTATATCTGCACATTTTTTTATTACTATGGGAGGGATTTCGTCAATACCGAAAGATGTTTTGTTTTTAAGATTTTTTATCATGGAGTAAGTTTCTTTGGGCTCAATTTGCGTTAGATAAAATGAATTATTTATAGTGTTTTTATGGGTAGTTTGTCTTTGGAGATTGTACGGTCTCGAACCGCACAAAGCGACAAACGCGTACTCATCATTTTCATACTTCATACATAGCGTAAACCGCGGTCCCCGCCAGTGCATAATCGACCGCCGCGGAGTGCATTCTAATCAGTTTTATAATAAATCAGTATTTCGGTAATCATTGCAGTTTCAATTTATCAAGGTGTATAAACCTACCCCGTACATCTTTTTGGTCCTTCGAACCTCCGAAGGACTTACACCGCGTACAAGTGAAAAAACAGCACTCCTGTGACACGTGGACGCGGTCAAGTAAGTGAACCAGGATACTTCGGTGAGTCAGCAATTTACTATCACTGCTTACAACTAAGCTATCAACATGGAAAATCTCATAGAAAATCAGAATCAACTGGTCTTAGCGATGGAGCAACTCCTTAGCAATTTCAAAAAGGATGGAGCTGATCGCAAGACCCCAGCACATATCAAAAAACGCTTGAGCACCTTAGAAGCGTATTGGCAAGAGTTTCAATGCAATCATATCAAATTGTGCGATTACGAAGATACATCGCACGAGTATTTCATTCACGATTACCAGCGTACATCGGAGTTGTATCAAAATGCGCGAACATATATCATGTATCAGTTATCACTTGTCACTCCGACAACCGCTCCGGTACATCAAGGGAATTATCAGCTACAGCAACAGGTAGACCCAGAGCGTACTGGGACCGTGCCCGAGACACCTCTACAATCTTCAACAATCAGGAATCCTCTAGACAGAGGCACAAGCAGTAAATTAGAAGAGATGTTGAGGAAACAAAACAGCAATTTCAAAGCATTTGAGAGAACTATAAATATCATTAACCTTGAAACTGTCTCTGAAAAGTGGGAATTCGAGGATATATTGAAATCAGTACAATCACGTTGGTCTGTCATAGATAGTCTTCATTGGGAAATAGACAGCGAGCTATTCGAACCTAACGAAGAGTATGAACAAGCATTTAGCAAGTATGAACAACGTTATCACGATATCAAAAAATTCATCAACAGCAAAATGTGGTCACAGTTTAGTCGCGAAAAGGCAACACCTCAAATGGACATCCCAATTTTCAGCGGAAATTATCATCAGTGGGTGTCTTTCAAGGATTTGTTTGTCGAGGCTATTCATTCCAACAGATCATTGTCAAAGGCGCAAAAAATGCAATTTCTTAAAAGCAAGCTTAAGGGAGAAGCAGAAAAATTAATTCAGCATTTAAATATCACTTCCGAAAATTATGAAGTAGCATGGGAAATTCTGAACCATCGTTTCAACAATACTAAGTTGATATTTAATTCTCATCTTAGTATTCTCATGAATTTACCAACTTTACAGCAACAAACTGCAATAGGTATCAAACGGATGCATGACGTCACGAATGAGTGTCTTAATGCAATTAAGTCACTCGGAGTTCAAACGGACTCTTGGGATCCACTAATCGTTTACATTATCACTAACAAGCTGGACACCGACACGCATAACGACTACGTGGAATCCCTGAAAAGCCCGAGAGATTTGCCTTCGCTACAGGAGCTGCTTCAATTTCTCGAGAGCAAGTTTACTTCCCTGGAATCATCAAAACGCAGACCAGAAACGGAGAAAAAGCATTATACCCAGGAAATAACAAACAGTAATGTGAAAAAATCACATTATTATAAAGCATTTACAAGTCGTCAAAATCATTCGCCAAATCATTTCGCAACTCCCAACACGTGTAAAAACACTCTACAAGGTTGCCCGGTCTGCAAAAAAGAACACGGAATATTTCATTGCAACACATTTCTTGAATTACAGCCTAACATGAAACAGCAAACAATTACGAAATTATCATTATGCAGAAATTGTCTTTATAACCACAATGGAAAAGAGTGCCGCTCGTTGAAAAAATGCCGCGTTTGCAACGAGGATCATAATACATTACTGCACGACGTGTTCGGTAAAATATCAAAGCCGTCTAACGGGGACACTAAAATGGCGCAATTACAACATAAAAATTATGCATTACAAGAAGAAGCAGGCGAAGTTTTGTTAGCAACAGCAATGATACGAGTACAGGCAGCAGACGGTACTTTTCAAATGATGCGAGCTTTGATAGATCAAGGCAGTCAAACTTGCCTAATCAGCGAAAATGCAGCCCAAATTTTGGGCCTACAACGAAAACGATGCAAAGGTGTCATCTTTGGAGTAGGAGCGAAAGAAAGTAACTGCAAGGGACTAACATCAGTAACAGTTAGATCAATTCACAATGATTATACATTTGAAACCGACGTGTTTATAATGAAACAACTGATCAATCAACTACCGAACAGGTCCTTTGAAAAACCATCTTGGCCTTTCATAGAAAACATTCAATTAGCAGACCCTGAGTTTAATGTTAGCCGTCGCGTAGATCTGTTGCTCGGGGCAGATATATACTCACGTATCATTTTAAGCGGTATCATAAGAGAAAATAATACTTCACCAATTGCACAGCAAACAAGGATTGGTTGGATTTTGTGTGGAAATGCCAACGCCACTGAGTCCTTCCAATGCAACGTTATCATGGTTGATGACCTCGACCTTCAAAGATTCTGGATGATCGAGGACATTTCCGACAACAATACTTTGAGCACTGAAGATCATCATTGCTTGGAGTTTTATAAATCAACGACAGAGAGACAATCAAATGGAGCCTATGTAGTGCGCTTACCACTACATCCGGGCATAGACGAAAAGCTGGGTCAATCAAAACCAAAGGCAATTGCTCAAATTCATCAATTGGAACGAAAGTTTCACAAACAACCAAACGTCGCAGAGGGCTATAAAGCGTTCATAGACGAATATATCAATTTAGGACACATGCACCGAACAAACAGCAAAACAACGCCAGGTTACTACATGAGTCATCACTGTATCCAACGCCTGGAGTCCACCACGACGTCCTTGAGAGTAGTCTTCAATGGCTCGGGCCTTACATCCACAGGAGTCAGTTTGAATGACCTTATGTACAGAGGTCCTAACTTACAACAGGATCTCGTATCATTAGTTCTCAAATGGAGAACATATCAATACGCCATGACTGCTGACATAGAAAAGATGTTTAGGCAGATTTTGGTCCATCAGAAATATCAAAAAATTGTTTGGAGGCCATCAGCTGATGAACAATTACAAGATTACGCGCTATCAACCGTCACTTATGGCACGAAAAGTGCTCCCTTTCTGGCCATGATGACACTTAAGCAATTGGCTGAAGATGAACGACATAAGTTCCCTACAGCAGCAAAGGTATTAGAGGAACAATTTTATATGGACGACCTACTCAGCGGAAGTCATAGCATCGAGTCAGCAAAACAATTACAAGTTGATCTTATTGAACTACTCAAGTCCGGTGGTTTCAACCTACGAAAATGGTCCTCCAATGATCAATCACTGTTGGAAAACAACATTTCAACGTCTCAAGAAAACTTTGATTTTCGCCATCAAGAATCAACAAAGACCTTGGGATTGATTTGGGTACCCAAGGACGATATATTTACATTTCAATGTAAGTTATCAGAAGACCCATCTCCGAAACTAACAAAAAGAACACTTTTGGCTGAAATATCCAAAACATTCGATCCTCTTGGATGGCTAGCCCCAATAACATTACGGCTGAAACTATTATTTCAAAACGTCTGTGCTGCGAATTTAAAATGGGAAGACCAAATACCAGACGACATCCTGGAAACATGGCTTAAAGTAAAAGATGACTTAGTTAACATCAATAAAATTAAAATATCAAGGTGGACACACAGTGGTGAGAAATCAAACATACAATTACATGGCTATAGTGACTCGTCATTAAAGGCTTATTCAAGCGTTATTTACGCCCGTGTGAAAAATCAAGGAAAAGTATCAATCACTCTTTTAGCAGCAAAATCAAAAATAGTGCCAACCAAACAATCTAATCCGGAGGTCTCATTACCTCGCCTGGAGCTGTGTGGAGCATACCTGCTATCAAAATTAATGGTCAAGGTCAAATCAAGCCTCCAAGATCACAACATTGAAGTTTTCGGATGGAGTGATTCAACCGCAGTATTAGGCTGGCTTCACGGTGAACCTAGCCGCTGGAAGCCATTCGTCGCCAACAGAGTGCAGAAAATCACAGAAACAATGCCGCCCGCCTGTTGGCACTATATCAAAACAAAGCAAAACCCAGCCGACTGTGCCAGCCGTGGCTTGTCAGTAGAGCAATTACAACAACACTCGCTGTGGTGGAATGGGCCACCTACGTTATCGACTTTCAAAAATCAACAATATCAAGAAAAATCAGTCTTTAAAACGGACCTAGAAACAAGAAAAATCAAACAATCAAATGTAGCAACTAGAACCGAGCCGTTGAAAGACGATATCATTCAACAATTAATAATTAAACACAGCGCATTCTCAAAGGCATATAGAGTACTAGCGTGGATACTTCGCGCAATATCACGGGATCGACCGAAACTGCCTTACTTGACAGCTGAAGAAATTATTAAACACATAGAATATCAAGAGTACTCGGACGATATAATCAATATAAGAGAACGTGGCTGCGTAAAAACAAATAGCAACATTTTGAGTTTAAATCCATTTCTGGATGAAGGAGGCTTGTTACGAGTCAAGGGCAGACTGCGAAACGCATCAATTAGCAATGACATGAAGTATCCCCTGATCATTCCCCGTAGCGGTCCCTTAACTCACCTGCTGATCGATCAAGCACATCAAAAATCATTTCACGGAACAGCACGTACAACAACGTCTAGACTTAGAGCACAGTACTGGATTGTGGGTGGTAACCGCTCAGTAAAAAACAGACTCCAACATTGTGTCATATGTAAAAGACACAAAGCAACTAACCTTTATCAGTTGATGGGCGATTTACCAGAATCAAGGACGAATCCAACAAGGCCGTATTTTCATACAGGCGTTGACTACACAGGTTACGTTGACAGTCAAATCAACAAAGGGATACGTGGCAGTTTTCGTGTGCATGGTAACAAAAGCTGTGCACCTCGAATTAGTGTCCGATCTAACGGCATCAGCGTTCATCGCCGCTCTGCGAAGATTTTCTGCAAGAAGAGGAGCCCCGGCTCACTTGTACAGTAACTTCATAGGGGCGAATACAAAACTGCAAAATGAATATTTGGACTTAAAATCAATATGTAGCAAAGAATTCTTCGCCGAAACAAGCGAGATGGGAATCACTTGGCATTTTAATGCTCCCTCTTGGCCAAACGCCGGAGGATTATGGGAAGCCGTCGTAAAAAGCCTGAAACATCATCTGCGTAGAGTGGTCGGTGATCAAAAACTGACATTTGAAGAATACACGACGTTGCTGGCGCAGATTGAAGCATGCCTCAACACTCGGCCGCTCTGCGCCATAAGTGAAGATCCTGATGACATAAATTACCTAACACCATCTCACTTTTTAGCAAGCGGCCCAACATTGACTATCATTGAGACAGCGAGATGAAAGAACCAGGTGGCAGATGACTCAAAAAATATTCCATGACCTATGGAAAAGATGGCGTGTAGAATATTTGAGCCAATTATCAGCAAGGAGCAAATGGCGCACGACTCGACCAAATATCAAATTAGATGACATCGTTATCATTAACGATGCGAATCTACCAGCAGGCAAATGGAGCTTAGGACGGGTAGTAGATCTACACCCCGGGAAGGACGGACTCGTTAGAGTCGTAAGCTTGAAAACAAAGAACGGCATTATCAGACGGCCAGTTGTCAAACTGACAATCCTACCCACCGATAATCAGCATGAAACAACGCAACAAGAGCAAAATGTCAACGATGGAAGTCGAACAAAAAATAACAACTCTAAGAAAAGCAAAACAATAAAAACCAAATGTATCAATTTCATGACAACTATTTTCTTGTTATTTATGTTAGTCGCCACATCAGTAGCACACAATGCCTATAACATAACAGCGCTACAGAGCAACAATGGCCTTTATTTTGACAAGACATCAAGCATGCGTCTAGTACAGGACAATTGGAAACTAGTATTTACTACAATCTGGAACCCTACTGGCAAGCAAAAAAAGTACTTAAAAATTACTATGACCATTTAGAAAATATGTGTCCAAAAATAGCACAGAGATCCCATTGTGACATCATATTACTACAACTACAACACGGATTCGTGGAATTAGAACACTACGACCAAATGCTACAACATCAGCAGTTTCACGAGCGCGCGCGCACGCGACGCGGCCTCATTGACGGAGTTGGATACATCGCCAACTCATTATTTGGCGTATTAGACGAACGTTTCGCCGAGCAGTACCAGAAGGACATAACATTGATAAGATCCAACCAAAAGCACTTAGCACACTTCTGGAAAAATCAAACATCAATTGTAGAAGCTGAAAATAACCTTCTGAAAAGAATTGAGGGCTCGATTGAGAAGCAACACAAAATATTCAATCAGCATATAATTAATTTGGAGAAGTCGGCAAATAATTTTAACAACGAAGTCCAAATCATCGAAGTTATGAATGAATTCACATTATCAAGCATCATCGCAAACAACATTCTTATGAATTTAAAATCGATACAAAACAGTCTTATTGACACCATCACAAGCGCTCAGCACTTCAATATTCATCTTTTGACGCCGACACAGCTCCGAGATGAATTAAGTGTTATATCAGGCCAGTTATCAAAAGACGTATCATTATCAGTGGACAACGTTCAAACAGATTTGTCCAAAATATATCAGTTACTCAAGGAAAAAGCTCGTATGACTACCAAGTACTTTATCTTCGAAGTTCAAATTCCACTTATCAACAGAGACAGTTACGATATTTATAAGTTATTAGCAATTTCACGCCAAGAGGGAAACTCAATGGTGAACATTATACCTATAGCAAGTTATCTTGCTATGGACATCAAGAAAGATACCTACATGACTCTCTCAGAAAACGAATTAAACAAATGCATTAATATCGACACAAACACAATGGTATGCGACTATCAGAAGCCAGTGTATCAGAGGGAATCAGATAACGACCTTTGTGTCAAAGATCAACGTGAAAATAAATGTAAAACTAGATACAGTACGTGCCAACATAACTGGGCAGAGCTGATTCATGTAAACACATTCATGCTCACCTGTTGCGGTCAGTGCACCCTGAGAATGATATGTGCGCATCAAATTGCTACGGAGAAATTAAGCGGAGTCAACATGATCGCGATGGGACACGATTGCATCATCAAGGGCGAATCATTTACTATTACGTCTCACTCGCAACATACAAATGAAATCTACACGCAGCCGGAGATAGTGGCTATAGAGATTCCCCCAGTCAATTATATCATCAACTTATCAATACCTACCAGTAAAATTCAGGTATCAAACTTTAAATTATTAAACTTTAATAAATCAACCAAGCCAAGGAGACCTCAGAGAACATTGACGAAGACGATCAGATTTCGTTCCATGATGTCCATCATTATGTAGCCATCTACATTATAGCGGCAGGAGGACTCGCGTGTGCTGCGTACGCGTTTCTGCAGGCGCGCCGCGCCGCGGCTCGCCGCCGTCGGGCGCTGTCGCCGGCGCCCGCGCCAGAGGTTAGTGTTAGTGATCAATGTGATAGTGTAAAAGCAGAGCAAAGTGAAGTTCAGTGTTCTAGTAAAAAACTAAAGCCCGGTAAAAGTGGAAGTGTTTACTCAGTTAACACAGCATCCTCCCCAATATTTACTAGAGGTAGTTTTAACAAAATTAATCACGAATAAGATGTCGGTATCTGTTAACGCCCAGCGTATGTGTGCTATGCAAGCACAGGCACACACACACTCACATGCGTCAGCGACCAGCCAGCGCGGACGGGACCGCGCCCCACTCTCAATTATACATCTACCGAGCGAATACGTTATTTTTTATGTAAAACTTTAATTGAGTAAAGGGAGTCAAAATTCAAGAATTTCTTCATTATTTCTCACCTCCGTCCACCGCCTGAACGACTACTCGCTCCTGTTTCATCAGTATCATCTTTGTATAATCATTTTAGTAATAAGCAAAATTGTTTATCGTCTTGTAACATCAAAAGCATAAAAAACCATAATCAATCTAAAAATTTCATCAGCTCTTTCTCGCGTCCGGGAGCATGTACGGTCTCGAACCGCACAAAGCGACAAACGCGTACTCATCATTTTCATAATCATACATAGCGTAAACCGCGGTCCCCGCCAGTGCATAATCGACCGCCGCGGAGTGCATTCTAATCAGTTTTATAATAAATCAGTATTTCGGTAATCATTGCAGTTTCAATTTATCAAGGTGTATAAACCTACCCCGTACAGAGATAGAAGAGTTGCCGATGGAAGAGAAAAATGTATTAAATATATTGGCCACTTGCTTAGGATCGCTTACTGGTACATTATCTGACGTTTTTACATGTATGTTACTTTTATGTTTAAATTTATTTCTATTTATTTCTTTATTTATTATTTGCCACATGGATTTTACTTTGTTTTGTGACTGATTATATTTTTGTTTATTTCTAAGTTTTTTAGCTGTTTGTACACTAGACAGCATAAGTGCATGGTCAACTGACAAACTGTTTCCTTTGACGCGCTCGCTAACGCCATCTATGTGCACGACGTGTAATATCATTATAGATGTAAATGTTAACCTCAGAGGATCAGCAAGGTTTCACTAGATGGCGTTGTTAACAAAAATGGAAACAAAAAGTTATTCTTCGTCTTGGATATAATTATAATTATTTTCTTGGGTTATTATTTTTCCTATATTATATTGTCAAGTAATCTTGCCAACGCATTATCGATCGATAATGGCGGTATTATGACGCAATTTGGAATGTGTATTCTATTTATGTGCTACCTTCGTGCATTTATTTTTCTTGCGATGTTTCCGATTCACTACCAGTGAATATCCAAACAATTCCAAAAACACATCTTTCCCAACATATTTTTGGTTGGGTGCGGGATTTGAACCCATGACTCTCAAGCTAGGTGTCGACCTAGTTACTTGCCTTGTTAGCCACTCGACCATCAGTTCAATTGACTAGGCAGTTGAAATTTATCATAAGTTTAATTTGCTGCTCAGATATTAATCCATTACTACTACGATTAATATAATAATCGATGAGGGTAGACGAATGAATCAAAACTACCATACTTTTTCGTTTTTATCACAAAGATGTTACGTGTTCGTTCGTAGGACTACTCAGCTTTGTTATTCATATTTTTTTCTGGATAACATGAATATTAAAACTAGGTTTCGACGTAATATTGATCTAGTTAAAAGGTCGCAAATATTTGCGATATGTAACGAAGCTACAAGCTACAGAAACTGATCTAAACGTAAGTAGTTATTTTACACGTTTGTGATATAATTATTTAGTAACTACTACTGAACTATCATACATTTTTCTGATGATTTATTTTCAAATAATATCGTTACAGCTAAAAAAAGGTTGAGCAAAAGGAAACGTCTCTGCTACACCGACAAAGAACGGCCACCAGCCATTGACAATGGACTATAAAGAAAATGATTTTGAATCGACAAGTCATTACGTCAATTTATTGCACAAGTGTGGAGTTCGTCGTGTCTCCATAACGAGAAGGGTTTATAATTATCAGAGGTCGGAATTTTCGTGGCACTTTTGAGCTGTCGTAGGGACTTCTCGTTTGTCGACTTCCGATTATACATATGTATATCGATAAATACTGAATACAATATATGTAAAATATGATTACGAGTGATGGGTAAACAACATGCAGTCTTATCGCGATTGGGCGGAATTATGACTATATATTTATTTTATAGAGAAACTAATGACGAAACACTTATTGGCACTAAAACAGACTTTGAACATGAAATTATAAATGTTACAACATTGAACTGAACTGATTCAATTTAAACTTTTAACTTTTCATTGTTTTCATTGCAAATCTCTATTTAACAATTTCAGCCACTCAAAAGTTATCTAAAAGAGATCGCTCTTTAGCGGTAAGACTGCCTGTTGTTTACCTCTACTTTTAATCTTGTTTCATATGTTGTCTTCTATAATTTATCGATATAATTATGAATATCGGTAGTCGATAAACGAGAAGTCCCTATCACAGCACAAAAGTGCCACGAAAATTCCGACCTCTGATAATTATCATGGGCATGCTGTTAAACCCATACTTACAGAGAAGCACATAAAACAGCAAACTGTCGCAATTTGGACACTGGACAACTGGATTTTTGTCATGTTTAGTGATGAGAAGTGAGAAGTGTTTAAATCTATTCATAAGGACATATAAGTTCACGTTCAGTGATCACGTAGTGCCTAACGCGGAATCTGGTGGGATATCTAACTGTGAACATGTAGGGTTTGAAGAAAGACAGACCGGCTTATATATAAACAAATGACAAAAGTAAAATATGAGTAGAATATTGTTTTCATCGTGCTTTTTTATCCCTGTAGACACTATTAGTAATAGATGTGTTACGTTAAGGAAAATTATCATAATAGAATATAATCATTTTGTTAATTAACGAGATCGAGTGAGATAGATAACCGTAGAAGCCTACCATTATAATCTATGAAATACTAGTATCAATAATAAAAGCCTTAGTGAACTGTAAGATTGTTTCGTATTTTTTTATTATTTTAAATGGCGGGTTTAATTACTTATTTCAAATCTCACTTAAATAGAAAATGCCAATAAACACCAGAATGCGTTCGCCTGATATATATGTTATCATAACCCGGTCTGAAATTATTAATAAAATTGACAATAGGTATTATTTTTATTGAGGTAAAGCTTCAATCTTTTTCCGATTTTCGGAAATGAAACTTAAGCTATAACCTCGATAACATGTTAAAAAGTGGCTAATTCACTAATACTACTACTGAATAAATATAATTTTAAAATGAAAAGTTCTTTGAGTTATTTAATTGTATTTAATTACTGTTATTTATATTAAAAAAATCTACTTTTGGCTGTGCAAAATAGTGTAAAAAACAGAAATCATAAAAACACTAAAAAGGCAGTCAGCACCGTGTCATTTGCACTTAATAGGCTAATCCACAAGCCCATCCAATCTTGTTGTTGACACTGGTCAGTGGTTTATCACGGGTATACATATTTCAACTGTGAAATATATACCTTTGATAAACGAGTAGGTAGGATGACAGTTCAGTCACACTCAAATACGGTTACAGTAGATTAAACCTTGCTAAACTTGTCAATAATTGTACTCGCATCGCAAGAAAAATTTTTGATGATTACAGGAGTCAATTATTATCAGTGAATTAAGTTATATTCGTCTATATATCAATATTTTTGGCCAGCAGCGCCATCTAGTTTATTTTGTGCGCAACGCATGCAATCATATCAGCTGTAGATGTCAAACGGTGCAAGCGAAACTAGACCGTAAGGTGTCCATGCATTAATGCAGCCGATAGTACTAGTTTTTTAAGATATTTGTATATATATTTTAAAAACTTTGGGTATATACATATCTTTGACCTCGACTGTATGATTTCATATTTACCGTTAGCTTTTCGGTGAAGGAAAAACATCGTGAGGAAACTTGCATACATCTGCGAAGAAATTCAAAGGTGTATGTGAAGTCCCCAATCCGCACTGGGCCAGCGTGGGGACTGCTGCCCGTTCCCTCTCATACATGAGAGGAGGCCTGTGCCCAGCAGTGGGACGTATATAGGCTGATGATGATGACCTCGACTGTACATACCTGTCAGACTTTTTTTTTTACTTTGTCAAAACTTGGATAACTACCGATATTTACAACTGTCCTACAAAGCTACATGGATATAATAGTACACTATATGTTTAAATAAAATACGTAGGGCAAAAATCGCCCTCGCCTTCTGTCGTTCGGCCGAACAAAACCACCGTCCACATAGGCTGAGCCGCTCGCGGCTCGGGCAAACCGTTCGGGCAAGTATTCGAGATTAAGACTCGCCCGAATCACGTCCACACCGGACGAGCACGTTTGGGCGAACGGTGCTCGGGCGAGCCGTTCGCCCGGTGTGGACACGGCTAAAGACATTTGTCTATAGTCCGCTTCCGGTCAGAGTTTTTTGGCAACACGCATGTCTCTTGATTAGTAATTGAAGAAATTTAAGTAGAATCGTTATTTTGGAGCGCTAATCCAGTGTTAAGCCGCTGTGCATTGTGCGCAAGAAGACCAGGAGTAAAGGAGTTTGCTAGATTGTGGTTCCGCGAGAATCGAAGTTCTCCGTGGCGAGCGGCGGCCTCCACAAGCCCCCACGAGGACTCTGTGGACGACAATAACTTGACTCGAATTTTTGATATACTGACCGTACTTAACTGCTTTTAGCGAAAACACCGGCATATTTGGCGAGTCCCTCCTGGCAATTTTGATCTAGTCGTAAGTGGTTATTCAGCAGCAGCTTCAGCTCCGCGCCGCTCGCATCCTTGTCCAGGATACAGGTCTGGAGCCACACGGTTCGTGTCTAGCGAGTCCTTCCCCGCCAACACTCACGTGGTCCTGCAGCTGCAGGCGCGCGCGCAGCTCCGCGTCCTGCAGCCGCGCCGCCAGCGCCAGCAGCTTCAGCTCCGCGCCGCTCGCGTCTTTGTCCAGGATACAGGTCTGGAGCCACACGGTTCGTGTCTAGCGAGTCCTTCCCCGCCAACACTCACGTGGTCCTGCAGCTGCAGGCGCGCGCGCAGCTCCGCGTCCTGCAGCCGCGCCGCCAGCGCCAGCAGCTTCAGCTCCGCGCCGCTCGCGTCCTTGTCCAGGATACAGGTCTGGAGCCACACGGTTCGTGTCTAGCGAGTCCTTCCCCGCCAACACTCACGTGGTCCTGCAGCTGCAGGCGCGCGCGCAGCTCCGCGTCCTGCAGCCGCGCCGCCAGCGCCAGCAGCTTCAGCTCCGCGCCGCTCGCGTCCTTGTCCAGGATACAGGTCTGGAGCCACACGGTTCGTGTCTAGCGAGTCCTTCCCCGCCAACACTCACGTGGTCCTGCAGCTGCAGGCGCGCGCGCAGCTCCGCGTCCTGCAGCCGCGCCGCCAGCGCCAGCAGCTTCAGCTCCGCGCCGCTCGCGTCCTTGTCCAGGATACAGGTCTGGAGCCACACGGTTCGTGTCTAGCGAGTCCTTCCCCGCCAACACTCACGTGGTCCTGCAGCTGCAGGCGCGCGCGCAGCTCCGCGTCCTGCAGCCGCGCCGCCAGCGCCAGCAGCTTCAGCTCCGCGCCGCTCGCGTCCTTGTCCAGGATACAGGTCTGGAGCCACACGGTTCGTGTCTAGCGAGTCCTTCCCCGCCAACACTCACGTGGTCCTGCAGCTGCAGGCGCGCGCGCAGCTCCGCGTCCTGCAGCCGCGCCGCCAGCGCCAGCAGCTTCAGCTCCGCGCCGCTCGCGTCCTTGTCCAGGATACAGGTCTGGAGCCACACGGTTCGTGTCTAGCGAGTCCTTCCCCGCCAACACTCACGTGGTCCTGCAGCTGCAGGCGCGCGCGCAGCTCCGCGTCCTGCAGCCGCGCCGCCAGCGCCAGCAGCTTCAGCTCCGCGCCGCTCGCGTCCTTGTCCAGGATACAGGTCTGGAGCCACACGGTTCGTGTCTAGCGAGTCCTTCCCCGCCAACACTCACGTGGTCCTGCAGCTGCAGGCGCGCGCGCAGCTCCGCGTCCTGCAGCCGCGCCGCCAGCGCCAGCAGCTTCAGCTCCGCGCCGCTCGCGTCCTTGTCCAGGATACAGGTCTGGAGCCACACGGTTCGTGTCTAGCGAGTCCTTCCCCGCCAACACTCACGTGGTCCTGCAGCTGCAGGCGCGCGCGCAGCTCCGCGTCCTGCAGCCGCGCCGCCAGCGCCAGCAGCTTCAGCTCCGCGCCGCTCGCGTCCTTGTCCAGGATACAGGTCTGGAGCCACACGGTTCGTGTCTAGCGAGTCCTTCCCCGCCAACACTCACGTGGTCCTGCAGCTGCAGGCGCGCGCGCAGCTCCGCGTCCTGCAGCCGCGCCGCCAGCGCCAGCAGCTTCAGCTCCGCGCCGCTCGCGTCCTTGTCCAGGATACAGGTCTGGAGCCACACGGTTCGTGTCTAGCGAGTCCTTCCCCGCCAACACTCACGTGGTCCTGCAGCTGCAGGCGCGCGCGCAGCTCCGCGTCCTGCAGCCGCGCCGCCAGCGCCAGCAGCTTCAGCTCCGCGCCGCTCGCGTCCTTGTCCAGGATACAGGTCTGGAGCCACACGGTTCGTGTCTAGCGAGTCCTTCCCCGCCAACACTCACGTGGTCCTGCAGCTGCAGGCGCGCGCGCAGCTCCGCGTCCTGCAGCCGCGCCGCCAGCGCCAGCAGCTTCAGCTCCGCGCCGCTCGCGTCCTTGTCCAGGATACAGGTCTGGAGCCACACGGTTCGTGTCTAGCGAGTCCTTCCCCGCCAACACTCACGTGGTCCTGCAGCTGCAGGCGCGCGCGCAGCTCCGCGTCCTGCAGCCGCGCCGCCAGCGCCAGCAGCTTCAGCTCCGCGCCGCTCGCGTCCTTGTCCAGGATACAGGTCTGGAGCCACACGGTTCGTGTCTAGCGAGTCCTTCCCCGCCAACACTCACGTGGTCCTGCAGCTGCAGGCGCGCGCGCAGCTCCGCGTCCTGCAGCCGCGCCGCCAGCGCCAGCAGCTTCAGCTCCGCGCCGCTCGCGTCCTTGTCCAGGATACAGGTCTGGAGCCACACGGTTCGTGTCTAGCGAGTCCTTCCCCGCCAACACTCACGTGGTCCTGCAGCTGCAGGCGCGCGCGCAGCTCCGCGTCCTGCAGCCGCGCCGCCAGCGCCAGCAGCTTCAGCTCCGCGCCGCTCGCGTCCTTGTCCAGGATACAGGTCTGGAGCCACACGGTTCGTGTCTAGCGAGTCCTTCCCCGCCAACACTCACGTGGTCCTGCAGCTGCAGGCGCGCGCGCAGCTCCGCGTCCTGCAGCCGCGCCGCCAGCGCCAGCAGCTTCAGCTCCGCGCCGCTCGCGTCCTTGTCCAGGATACAGGTCTGGAGCCACACGGTTCGTGTCTAGCGAGTCCTTCCCCGCCAACACTCACGTGGTCCTGCAGCTGCAGGCGCGCGCGCAGCTCCGCGTCCTGCAGCCGCGCCGCCAGCGCCAGCAGCTTCAGCTCCGCGCCGCTCGCGTCCTTGTCCAGGATACAGGTCTGGAGCCACACGGTTCGTGTCTAGCGAGTCCTTCCCCGCCAACACTCACGTGGTCCTGCAGCTGCAGGCGCGCGCGCAGCTCCGCGTCCTGCAGCCGCGCCGCCAGCGCCAGCAGCTTCAGCTCCGCGCCGCTCGCGTCCTTGTCCAGGATACAGGTCTGGAGCCACACGGTTCGTGTCTAGCGAGTCCTTCCCCGCCAACACTCACGTGGTCCTGCAGCTGCAGGCGCGCGCGCAGCTCCGCGTCCTGCAGCCGCGCCGCCAGCGCCAGCAGCTTCAGCTCCGCGCCGCTCGCGTCCTTGTCCAGGATACAGGTCTGGAGCCACACGGTTCGTGTCTAGCGAGTCCTTCCCCGCCAACACTCACGTGGTCCTGCAGCTGCAGGCGCGCGCGCAGCTCCGCGTCCTGCAGCCGCGCCGCCAGCGCCAGCAGCTTCAGCTCCGCGCCGCTCGCGTCCTTGTCCAGGATACAGGTCTGGAGCCACACGGTTCGTGTCTAGCGAGTCCTTCCCCGCCAACACTCACGTGGTCCTGCAGCTGCAGGCGCGCGCGCAGCTCCGCGTCCTGCAGCCGCGCCGCCAGCGCCAGCAGCTTCAGCTCCGCGCCGCTCGCGTCCTTGTCCAGGATACAGGTCTGGAGCCACACGGTTCGTGTCTAGCGAGTCCTTCCCCGCCAACACTCACGTGGTCCTGCAGCTGCAGGCGCGCGCGCAGCTCCGCGTCCTGCAGCCGCGCCGCCAGCGCCAGCAGCTTCAGCTCCGCGCCGCTCGCGTCCTTGTCCAGGATACAGGTCTGGAGCCACACGGTTCGTGTCTAGCGAGTCCTTCCCCGCCAACACTCACGTGGTCCTGCAGCTGCAGGCGCGCGCGCAGCTCCGCGTCCTGCAGCCGCGCCGCCAGCGCCAGCAGCTTCAGCTCCGCGCCGCTCGCGTCCTTGTCCAGGATACAGGTCTGGAGCCACACGGTTCGTGTCTAGCGAGTCCTTCCCCGCCAACACTCACGTGGTCCTGCAGCTGCAGGCGCGCGCGCAGCTCCGCGTCCTGCAGCCGCGCCGCCAGCGCCAGTAGCTTCAGCTCCGCGCCGCTCGCGTCCTTGTCCAGGATACAGGTCTGGAGCCACACGGTTCGTGTCTAGCGAGTCCTTCCCCGCCAACACTCACGTGGTCCTGCAGCTGCAGGCGCGCGCGCAGCTCCGCGTCCTGCAGCCGCGCCGCCAGCGCCAGTAGCTTCAGCTCCGCGCCGCTCGCGTCCTTGTCCAGGATACAGGTCTGGAGCCACACGGTTTGCGCCACCTGACAACAACATCATCATATTTATTTATTAACAAAAATTTACATCAAGTATATCACTACTCTTAAGTCTAAATAACGGTCCAAACAAGTGTTTAGAGACAGTGTAAGGTAACAGCCCAAAAAAAGTGAGGCCTGTGCTAAGGCTAGTTACGATACGCGTATACGACATAGTTGTAAGAGAAGGATCGGTTTTTAGAGAGTATCTCGAGTGACCTGGTACCAGTCGTGCAGCGCGTCAGCGCGCGCGCGGGCCATGGGCGCGGCGCGCTGCAGCAGCGAGCGCACGCGCCGCCCCGCCTCCGCCACCGTGATGCGCTCCAGCACGTGGAACTGCTCGTCGTTGTACGTCAGGGCGCGCGTGGCGCGGTCGCGCACCAGGTGCTGCCAGGACTCGCGGAGCCTGGAACCGACCGAACACTAATGGATACATGTGAAGCATACTCAGCCTCTAGCGGTACTCTGGTTATGGTAACAGCGAGGGTACTAGGGGTCAGGGGTGCGAAGCATCTCCGGCGAAGATGGGAAAGGCGCGGGAGTCCAGTCATTGTGGTACTCAGTATCGAAATCCTAAACGGTGTCTTCGCCAGAGGCTCATAGCGCGGCGTTCACCCGCCGTGAGCTTGTCCCGAGCTAAGCTGATGCTGTTACTGAGTTGATAAGTGTGCATTAAAGTATGAAGGATCACACTAATAATACTGACCAGCGCAAGCTTGAGAATAATGGACGGCGACGTTCAGGCGGCAGGGCGAAGTGTTAAAGTACAGTGCCTTAAGAGGTGGATTCGGGAGTCGAGGGAAAGGTGGGTCCAGGGGCTCCTCTGAGCTTGCGTCACCACTCACCTCTCAATGAGCGTCCTCGCCCGCAGATGCAGCCGCTGGTCGTGCACGCAGGGCGCCTGCCTCTGCGCCTGCGCCCACTCGGCGCGCAGGCCGGGCGCGCCCGCGCCGCCGTGCCGCGCGGCCAGCGCGCCCGCCGCGGCCCGCAGCGCACCCGCCTCGCGGGCCAGCAGACCCGCCATCGCCGACCATTCCGGCTCGCCTTCCGACCCGCCGTGATGCTTGTTCACCTGCCCTCACGATTGCGTTATTATACCGCTTTCAAACTCACTTCGGAAACATACAGACTCACTTAGAGATAAAATTAAAAATATTAATATAAAGACATTGCATTGTCAATATATCTATGGAAATATTGTGTATGAACAGTCAGCGCCACATAAATCTGTACTCTTCAGGGTGTTCAAAAATATGTGAACATGCATTCTATTGCTTTGACAATAAAGACGTGTGTAGATGTTTGTGAACACCTTGACCGCTCAGATGTATATTATGGCGACTGTACATAAAAACATTGTCAATTTTAGGAAAAACTTTGACATACATAATAGTAATACTAGAAATAAGCATAAAATCATTCATAGGTAATTGTGTTAGGTTTTATAACAAACTTCCTAAAAACGTATTTTATAAACGTACGATATCTATTAATCAATTCAAGAACTATGTGAAACGTAACCTTATTTCGAAAGCTTATTATAGCACACAAGAGTGCGTACCTGTGTGAGCAGGTCGAGCGCGCGCGCCGCCTCGTGCAGCCTCTGCGCGTGCGCGGCGAGGGCCTCGGTCCGCTGCGCCGCCGCGCCCAGCCGCGCGCCCAGCAGGGCTCCCCAGCGAGTGCGTACCTGTGTGAGCAGGTCGAGCGCGCGCGCCGCCTCGTGCAGCCTCTGCGCGTGCGCGGCGAGGGCCTCGGTCCGCTGCGCCGCCGCGCCCAGCCGCGCGCCCAGCAGGGCTCCCCAGCGAGTGCGTACCTGTGTGAGCAGGTCGAGCGCGCGCGCCGCCTCGTGCAGCCTCTGCGCGTGCGCGGCGAGGGCCTCGGTCCGCTGCGCCGCCGCGCCCAGCCACGCGCCCAGCAGGGCTCCCCAGCCAGTGCGTACCTGTGTGAGCAGGTCGAGCGCGCGCGCCGCCTCGTGCAGCCTCTGCGCGTGCACGGCGAGGGCCTCGGTCCGCTGCGCCGCCGCGCCCAGCCGCGCGCCCAGCAGGGCTCCCCAGCGAGTGCGTACCTGTGTGAGCAGGTCGAGCGCGCGCGCCGCCTCGTGCAGGCTCTGCGCGTGCGCGGCGAGGGCCTCGGTCCGCTGCGCCGCCGCGCCCAGCCGCGCGCCCAGCAGGGCTCCCCAGCGAGTGCGTACCTGTGTGAGCAGGTCGAGCGCGCGCGCCGCCTCGTGCAGCCTCTGCGCGTGCGCGGCGAGGGCCTCGGTCCGCTGCGCCGCCGCGCCCAGCCGCGCGCCCAGCAGGGCTCCCCAGCGAGTGCGTACCTGTGTGAGCAGGTCGAGCGCGCGCGCCGCCTCGTGCAGCCTCTGCGCGTGCGCGGCGAGGGCCTCGGTCCGCTGCGCCGCCGCGCCCAGCCGCGCGCCCAGCAGGGCTCCCCAGCGAGTGCGTACCTGTGTGAGCAGGTCGAGCGCGCGCGCCGCCTCGTGCAGCCTCTGCGCGTGCGCGGCGAGGGCCTCGGTCCGCTGCGCCGCCGCGCCCAGCCGCGCGCCCAGCAGGGCTCCCCAGCGAGTGCGTACCTGTGTGAGCAGGTCGAGCGCGCGCGCCGCCTCGTGCAGCCTCTGCGCGTGCGCGGCGAGGGCCTCGGTCCGCTGCGCCGCCGCGCCCAGCCGCGCGCCCAGCAGGGCTCCCCAGCGCGCCACGGCGGCGCCGCACAGCTGCGAGGCCGCCGCCAGGGCCTCCACGCGGCGCTTGATCACGTGGCCTACGCTGCACGCCGTCTGCGAATGGGTGAAGATTTTCATCTCTTGGAGCCGGCGTAGGCAGGTTTAATATTGGGCTGTTGAATAGCATCGGCCTCGAAAGCAAAAACTCTTACCAGCGTCATTTTATGCGCAATGTTTACTAACAATTATGGGGGGAGACAAAAAGCCCGGCCCTCTTAGGGCTCTTGAAAAGCAATATATATTTTTTTTTTAAGCGTTCGGCTACCACTATTATGATTTTGTTGCTCTTGTGTATCTGTACTCACCTATAAATCCTATCTGTGGAAACCTGTAATTGGCTTCTCTGATATATATTGTGTATAACTTAGTCTTATTTACTTAAGCTGTTGGTTTTCTGAATAAAAGAAAAAAAAAAAAACCTTGAAGAACAGTGTTCGTGAAACCAAAAAGATATTTGTAAAGACTCCACCCGTGAACCGCGGCGGGAAACCGCGAAAAGAAGTATTTGTGAAACCAAAAGGAATTTTAATGGACCCAAGTTTCCCGTCTGGCGTCATTAAATGTTTGGGACCGAAAATATTGAGTTAGGAGGAAAATTGATCATAGAGTACAAGGCATAATCCTCTAGCTACAAAAACAATGTTGAGTATCATGGAAAAGAGACACAAACTTGTGTTACCAGATAACGGCCAGCAGTGAGGAATTTTGTTGGGGTGGAGGCTTGATACGGATAGGTTAAATAGTCTTTTAGCTGCCCCCGAATCCTAGTGGAACACTCATTGGACTAACCTTGGCCTGACTGGCGTCGTTCTCGACGGACACGATGTTGGGGAAGACGGGGAACTTGGGCGCGTCGGGCTCGGGCGCCAGGCTCACACTGGTGGAGCTCTTGTTGAAGAGCAGCAGCGGCTCGAGCGCGCTGGTCGCGGGGTAGCTCCGGCCGGGGGTGCTCTCGTCCACCTCGCTCAGGAGCAGCCGGTCCGCGTAGAGCAGGACCTGGGACTCGGCTACCACGCCACATTGCTCTAGTAATGCGTTCTGAAGTTGCTCGAAACGGTCTTCGGACTTCATGAATACCTAGCGAACGTGGGAACTGGTCAGAAACTGGTGAGTATGGGAGAGGGTGTGAGTGAAACGAACGCTGGTCGGTAGCACACTCATTTGTTAATCTAGATGCATACATTCGTAATAGAAACTTATCTGTGTATATTCGGCTCGAACGACCATTTAACGATCGAGTAATCCACAACGACAAACCGCGTTTTTCATTTCTATTCTTTAGATACTTTGTGGTTTTTGCATAAGGTAGGTAGTAGGTAGGAATAGCGTTGTGTCATCAGTAACGATCTACTATAAACCAATAAATACAGTGTCATTCTGTGTGGAGGTACCTTCTTCTTCTTCTTAGGTCTGCAAGTCTTGCTTATCTACTACTCGTATTTAGCGAAAGTATGTTTCTTATCACTTGCCGGTTACGAGCCTAGTGCGTCCCTTACACAAAATTGGCAAATGAATAAAGTTCATTGAAGGTTTTTTGGCATTATTGCACATCATTAGAAAGAGGACAGACTAAGGAACTTTTTCAAAGAATTTTAAGAACATTGCTGAGACGTATGTCGTAGGGAGTAATTAATACAACGAAACTCGGTGATATAAAGAACATTTATTTCGGTAGAACATGGGTTTATATATGTTCTGTGTGTCGTTGTGTGAGTGATGCTTACAGAGGTTTAACGATGTAGATTCTTATCTTTAATGCATTTTAATGGTGATGTGTTTACTTGTGCGTAAACCATTTGCTAGTGTATTATATTACAAGGTTATTTCTAACAATGTTGCATTTTATGTGATTATTAGATATTGCGTCATACACCACACGTTCCCCGTTTTTTTAAAAGACAAAAATGTGGATACATTTTTTTGGCTTAAAACTATCTTATATAATGTTTTACAAAAGTTATTTATCTTATTTCTATAACTGTATACAATACTATGGGAGTTACAATTTTGTTTCTTATACTATTTTACTGTTCTTAAACTGTTTACTGTGAACATTCTGAATGTCCTGTATAATAATGTATATATATGGCTTCTGGATCGACTTACGATCTTAATGCTTGCATTACGAATACATTGTTGCGGTTATCAAAACTTTGCGGGTGGTCGTTCTGTGGAATTTTTATGTCACTGGTTGCTGTGTAGGTGTAAGTTATTTTTAGAACAGTTCGTTCTGTGGGTTTAGTCGGCTTAAACTATGCTTGAGTTCTATTTAAGTTATTATTAAGAATTTAGAGTTTTTAAATGTGTTATCAAATTTTATATGGTTATTGTGTGTTTCCGGTTTTTATGTGTTAAACTGTGTAAATTAATTAAAAGATTCAAACCTTTATTCCCAGAAGGGGTAGGCAGTGTACATGAAACTGTGAAAGTTGGACAATAACGTTGTGTATTATAGTTTGTTGCAGTTTGTTGCAAGTGGTAAGTTTTTAATTTGTGTTTTATGTCTATAGTAATATAGTTTGGTTCTGATTGTGTACAATATTCAATTTTACTGTGTTAGTGTTTAAACTTGAAAAATTGAAACTGAGATTTTATGTTTTTTTTTTAATAAGTACGTTTTTTACGTTTTGATATTTTTACTTTTATTATGACCTTTAATATTTTTCTTTTATATTTTATCTTTCGCTTTTTTATGTAATTCTTTGTCTTTGTTACAATATTTCTTTATTTAGTACACGTCAATACTTTTTTTTTTTCATTACGTTATTTTTGTAATTATACTCGAGTGTGCATCTTTTATTCATCACTTTTTTATTCTTTTTAATTTATGTTTTAACACCCTTTTATTTAAACATACTCTGTGTCCAAGGACCTTCACGATTGATATCTCGACCGAATCATGTGGTTTCAAGGATTTATACTTTTGTCGAGCATGTGCGCGTTCCGCGACTGCGCGAGGAGTCCCTCGGACGCCTGATGCTGACGAAAAGCTCAGGTGTTTGTTTTGTGCGAATGACGAGTATATTATGTTGTAATTTTTACTATCTGCTTGTTCCAGTGTTTTGGAATATTGACGTTTTTATAATTTAAAAAAATAATCATTAAATCTGATATTATTATTAGTATTATTCTGAAAACTGAACGATATATTTGTTTTTGCTCTTTTATTTATTAATTTTGTTGGTCAATTATTGAATTTAAGTGTACACTTTGAAAAAAATGATAGTCTATTTTTTTTAAAGTTATTTAGTGAACTGAAATATAATGGATATAATGAAAGTAATCGCTTACTTGCCTATATGAAATATAATCTAGTGAATTGAATATAATGAAAGTAATACCTTATTTGTGTTTAGACAACAGATTTCGTCACCGCGGACGCGATAGCGCTGACGCCGCTGACCACTCCAAATTTAACTAGTTCATTAGCCTGCACAAATATATGTTACTTACTTGCACTTTACATGTATAGAATACAAAGATAATTTACTAGGTTTTACGTATGTGTGCTATAGGTGAATGACTGTATATAAGGTAGAAGCATTTGTAAATAAATCAGATACCAATTGTCCGTTGGTGTTTCACTACCTCCACACCCAACACCTCTGCTTGCTTAGGGCAACACTCTGAGAGTAGAGGATCCCATCACTTTATTTTACAGGTAGCCTTGTTGTGGCATAGACACCCCCAGCCTTAATCGGTCACTTGAGTCTGAGTGACCGGCAACAAGTATCCATCCACTCACCTTATTCCTCGCCCGTAGGAATCCGTCTGTCACTGATAGGTCTCCCGGTGACAGATATCCTTGTACTAGGATAAGTTTGGGCTAGGTTAGGGAAGTAGGGACTTAGGCTGCTAGGGTCACTTGCTATCATTGCCCACCCTATCTTACAAAGTCTGTACAGGCACATGCAACGCTTGAGTACCATTTTATTCCATATTATTCAGTCCACTAAGAATCCAGGTATTCGGCCTATGCGTGTGACTGTACATTTGGTCCTTCGAGCCGGATAACTTTATGGAAAACATATCGATGGTTATATGTTAACATAGGGTTGTCCGTTGAGAGGGGGAAGACTCAAGACCCTATTGACGAACATAAAAAAGGATTCCGCAAGCAGGAAGACGCATCGGTACATCGCGGATAAGAGGACGATGCTGAGCGAGATGAAAAGACAAGTTGAGGAGAATCACGACCAGTTAAAGACAGAAGAAAGATTATCTACCCACACCTACATGACTAGCTATTATAGTAGCATCCAGAGCGTATACGAAGAAGCCACAACCTACTTAGATAAATGTGAAGAAGAGTTGATGAAGATTAACCAAGGCGGATCCAAGGAAATCAAGTCCGCAGGGAGTCAGGAAGTTTCGCCAAAGTTGGGCATGCAGAAGTGTCGCATATCCCAGCTAGTCAAAAAGTTAGCCGCAGCCAGGCAAGCCGTAAATGAAAATAAGCCGATCTGGTTTCTCCAGACGACTCTCCAAGCCATCCAGAAACAATGGGAAATTGTAGAAGAGGCGCATCTGGAATTGTGCGTACAAGAAAGCTCGTTTAATGACGAGTATTTTACAACAGAAGGATTTGAAGCAAACCAGAAAGATGTCGAAGACACAACGTACCAATTACAAGCAAAAATTAATGAGGTTGCCGAGCCTGCCATGCCACGAAGTTCCACTGAAACCAAGAAAGGTGTAAATTTGCCAAAAATAACCATCCCTGTCTTCATGGGTGAATACGAGTCCTGGTACTCGTTCCACGATCTATTTAAAAATCTTATCCACAATGATAGCACCTTATCTAGCACAGAAAAGATGCAATATTTGAAAACACATTTAAAAGGAGAACCCGCAAAAATAATCCAGCAGTTGAGCATCAGCGAAGCCAATTATGACACTGCGTGGGCCTTGCTGACGCAAAGATACGAAAATAAACGACTAATCACTTCAAAATTTATAGACAAGTTGCTTGACTTACCAACCATAGAACAGCCCAGTGCGATTAAGATAAAACATATGTTTGACACCATAAAAGAGAGTTTGGCCGCATTGACCAACCAAGGAGTAGACACTTCGCAATGGGATCCAATAATAACTCGTATTGTCTGTCGGAAATGGGATTCAGAAACTAATAACATCTACGAGCTAGCTCTGAAAGAGCCAAACAAGAATCAAAGTTTAGCAGAAATGATGGAGTTCATGGAGAAGAGGTTCAAGTGCCTAGAAACTGCAAATCATGCCCCGTTGACGCATCCACAAAGGGGTTATGGGAAAGGGATATCATCAGCCGTAGAAACAAGCAGACTTAACGTACGAAGATGCTGGTATTGTAACCCTCGCTCGCCTGAAGGTGGTAAGAGAAAAAAAGATATGTTACAACTGCTTAAATCATGATACAACAGAGAAATGTAAAAGTACGGTGTTGTGCCATTTTTGTAATAAACCCCACCACTCGATGATTCACGTCAATCCACCAAGTAATCCTATTAACAAGTCTAATGACGTAAGGAACCAAAGTGGTTTCAGATATCCAACGTACAATAGAGAGGGCCAGAATAGAGATCGACGCATTCAGAAAACAACCACGCATGCAGCTATGACAGCTGAGGCACGAGAGTCACCTAAGAGGACGACACTGTTAGCAACAGCATTAGTCGAAACCACCACGTACTACGGTGAACCACAACTATTAAGAGTGTTGTGTGACCAAGGGTCAGAAGCGTCATTTTGTCCAGAAGAAGTGGCACAGATGTTATCGTATCCAAGACAAAAAATACGAACCCAGGTAAAAGGGGTCGGGGATGAGCAGCCGAAAGAATCGAAATATTGTATTACAATTACAATTAAACCACGGTTTCCAAGCCAATACAAGTTACCAGTGACACTAATAGTGTTACCTAAACTAACCTCCGCAGTACCAAAACAGGATCTATCACAGTTAAACTCCAAGGATATAGAAAACAAGGTTATAGCCGATCCGACATATTACAAGAAAGGCCCAATTGACATCATACTGGGAGCACAAGAGTACAGTCAGTTCCTGCGAGATGGATTTGAAAGAATGGAAGATAATATGATAGCGCAGGAAACTGAATTTGGGTGGATTCTGTCAGGATGGCGCCTAACTGATTTCGTAGACTCAATAAAGGTCATGTGTATGACGTCAAGTAGTGAAGAAATTAAACAATTAACAGCTTTTTGGGAACTTGAAGAAGTTCAGAGAAATATGGAGCTAAGTGAAGATGATCGAATTTGTGAAGAGTACTACAGCAAAAGCACAGTAAGAGGAAAAGATGGCACATACACAGTCCGCATTCCGTTTAAAAATCCCGACCTAGCATATGGTGAAACTCGTCAGAAAGCAGCAGCACGACTATTCCAAATAGAGAAGTCCCTTAAGAAAAACGACATGCACGAAAGCAATACAATGAGTTCATGGCTGAATATCTAAGAATGGGACATATGATGAAAGTGGACAAAGCCGCGCACAATAAGGGGAAGTATTACATACCTCATCATGTAGTGATTAGGGATGACAGTTTGACCACGAAATTAAGAGTGGTCTTCGATGCATCCAGCAAGGAAAAGGGATATCCAAGCCTTAATGAGAACATGTATAAGGGTCCGCGCCTACAGGAAGATTTATCCGACATTTTGTTACGTTGGCGAAAGCATAGAGTTGCATTTATGGCGGACTTAGAGAAGATGTACCGGTTTATCAAAGTTCACAAGTCGGACTCAAAGTATCAGAGAATACTATGGAGATGGTCCACAAGCGAGCCAATTAAAGAGTATGAGCTAACCACGGTAACATACGGAACAGCTTCGGCACCATATTTGGCCGTAAGAACGCTACAGCAGCTCGCGACGAGCAAGAAAGCTATCCTTTAGCAAGTAGAACAACTCTACAAGATTTTTATGTCGACGACATTTTGTCAGGAGCAGACAGTGATGAAGAAGCTAAGATGCTACAAGGCCAATTGATAAGTATGCTGCAAACAGGAGGATTTAACCTAAGGAAATGGTCATCTAACAGGATGGAATTGTTAAACAACATCCCAGAAGGTAGCAAGGAGAACGACATGATAAAATTGCCACAGCATGAGACCAGAAAATCACTAGGAGTGATATGGTCACCAGCAGAGGACAACTTCCACTTTCAGATAAAAATCGCCAATACTGAAAAATTAACAAAAAGATTCATCTTGTCCGAAATTTCCAAGATATTCGATCCAATGGGGTGGCTGGCACCAATCTTAGTAGAAATGAAGTTGCTAATACAAGAGTTGTGGACTAATGGAGTTGAGTGGGATACACCTGTAGACGAAGCCATAAAAAAGAGATGGGAAGAGTTTTATACACAAATTAAAACAATTGAAAATGTGAGAATACCCCGTTGGATAGATTACAGTAACGCCATGATCGAGTTACACGGATTTAGCGATGCATCAGAGAAAGCCTACGGAGCAGTGATTTACAGCCGAATAAAGATGAACGGCCAGTACTCCATTTCATTATTACAAGCAAAATCCAAAGTAGCGCCAAAAAAGAACAAAAGCACACTACCCCGACTCGAGCTTTGTGCAGCACACCTGTTGTCCAAACTGATAATCAAAGTTAAGCAGAATTTAAATTGCGACGAGGTAACAATACACTGTTGGACAGATTCCATGATCACGATAGGCTGGATAAAAGGGGAAGCCAGGAAATGGCAAACCTTTGTCGCAAACAGAGTATCAGACATTCAGAAAAAGACACCCAGCAAATGTTGGAACCACGTGAAAACAGCAGATAACCCAGCAGATGTACTATCAAGAGGAATAGAACCACAGAAATGGGAGAATCATAAGTTATGGTGGAAAGGGCCAAGTTGGTTACAAGAAGAGGAGTTACCGTGTACCAAAACCACACTAGAAATTTGCCAAGAAATAGAAAGTAGCCAGGTCACGATTGCAGAAGACAAAGATCAAAAGAAAGTATGGGAAAGATTCTCAGGGTTTCAACACATGATAAGGGTTTTGTCATATTGCTACAGGATGAACCAAAAAGATCGATCAAGTGATACGTTAACATGCATCGAAATGAAACAAACAACAGACAAAATACTGAAATTAGTTCAAAACGAAGCCTTTGCGGAAGAATACGAATTGTTAGAACACAAGAAACAAATAAAGAAGAGAAGCAAGCTACGTTGTTTGGATCCGTTCATAGACGATGACGGACTACTAAGGGTGGGCGGACGACTACACCGCTCACAGTTGCCTTACAATCAAAAACATCCAGTCCTACTACCACACAACCACCACGTCTCGAGAATGCTGATTGAACAAGCACATCTACAAACACTACACGGTGGAACGAAGTTGACAATGGCATTCGTGAGACAAAAGTATTGGATTTTGGGGTTAAAGAAAATGACAAAATCTTGCATACGTAATTTTGTTAAATGTATACGATATAAGGCAGCTACTGCATTGCAAAAGATGGGACAATTGCCTGCACCTAGGGTATCCCCATCCCATACGTTCAATCACACTGGTGTCGACATGGCAGGACCAATTCAAGTAAGGACTACGAAAGGCAGAGGAAATAAAGCCACAAAGGGCTATATCGCAGTATTTATATGCCTTGCAACAAAAGCAATACACCTAGAGCTGGTGGGAGATTTGTCCACGGAGTCCTTCATTGCTGCATTTATTAGGTTTAAAGCAAGAAGAGGTCACGTATCACACATGTACAGTGATAATGGAGGGAACTTCCTAGGAGCAGCAAGGATGCTACATACCCAATTATTAGAGATCACACAAACGCCGCACGTTCAAAATGCCATAGCTAACATGGGAACACAATGGCATTTTAATCCACCACTCGCTCCCCATTTTGGCGGTATTTGGGAGGCTGGAGTGAAATCAATGAATTACCATTTGAAACGGGTAATAGGAGAATCAACATTAAACTACGAAGAGTTATCTACATTATTAAGTCAAGTAGAGACATGCTTGAACTCAAGGCCGCTTTGCGCACAGAGCGATGATATAAATGACAATACCGTGTTAACACCAAGCCATTTCCTGATTGGAAGAGAGGCAGTAGGTATCCCAGATCCAATTAATGATGTTAGCGTAAACCTGCAAAACCGATGGAAGTTGATTCAGAAAATGAAAAAAGATTTTTGGAAGACATGGAGTAGAGATTATCTACATCAACTCCAGCAGAGGTATAAGTGGCAATCCAACCAAGAAAATATTACAAAAGGAACCGTGGTATTAATAAAGGACGAGAATGTCACACCCAGTAAATGGCCATTAGCAAAAATAATTGAAACTCATCCAGGAAGTGACGGGATAACGAGAGTAGTAACATTACAAAAAGCACCCGGGAATTGCTTAAAAAGGGCAGTCCATAAAATAATCCCGTTACCAAACAACGAGGATGATACCACAGGGACTCAACATGCTGATATCACCAGTAATGTGACACAATTAGCGGCAGCCAATGCAACGACCGGTGAATCCCGAAACCCAACAACAATTGAGACAAGAGGAAGAAATACGACCTCAACAGAGAGAAATAGACAACAAAGAAAAAAAAGATCCGGGAACAAGTACTCGTGGATATTGTTCGTTACTCTGATATCCTGTTTAATAAATACGACAAAGGCAAATTACACAATAAAGAACATCAATGAAGGAATTTACGTGGAACACATAGGAACGGCAACCATAGATAGAGGGATTTTCCGAATTCAAACGAATTACGAAAAAAGCAAAATAGAAGAAGATGTTGCAAAGATACGAGGAATAACCGCGCAATTCAAACACTACTGTGACACATTATCAAAGACCAATACAGAAATACACTGTACCCAACTGTATCACCACTTATATGAAGGACAAGAAAAATTAGAGAAAATCAGCAATTTAGTGATGAACATCGGGCAAATTAGGAAAAGAAGAGGATTATTCGGCCAAATGTTAACCTCGATATTTGGAGTTAATGATGAAGTCTACAAAGACATAGATACATTACAAGGAAACCAAAATAAACTAATAGAAGCAGCAAATCATCAAACCAAGTTTATGATATCAACCATCGCCACAGTCAATCAAACAGAAGAAGGAATAGCAAAAAAGTTAGAAACATTTCAGATCAAACTAAATCAAGCAATCCAGTATATGAACAATGTAAACACATGGTACAAAAGAATAGACCTTAACCGTGTAAATATTCAGATCCTGCATATGTACCAACTCGCAACAAACTATATAGATGAGGTGGTAGAATATTACTCCAGACTTCAAGAAGCATATATGCATCAAGGAACTATCTATGACGTATTAGAACTAAAAGAAGTTAAACAAATTCTAACAGAAGCCAACACTAAGCTACCAACGAAGCTAAGAATTGTTCAAAACCACCTCATAGATACGAAAGTAACCGAAGACTATACGCATATTAAAGTATATGGTTATTTCGCATTACAAGACATAACCAAATACACGTTAATTCATGTGACACCCGTGCCAAAGAAAGACAAGGAAGGAAAAGTGTACAGTTTAGAAGTATACCACAACATAATTGCGATTGATTACAACAATGAAAACTTTTTTGAACTAGAACAAGAGGAATTTAAAGCATGTCGCAGAAGACACACTGAGTACATATGCTACCCGACGTCTGTCAAAAATATGCAGTCAAACAAGAACTGCATTATCGATCTGTTATTTAAGAAAACTGAGATGGTCAACTGCAATACGAGACAACTAAATGTAGCAATTAGTCTCGGCTCTTCTTTAGCAGTATGTATTCTAATAATATTAACAGTTTGTTATGGTCCACAGGTCATGTCACGAATACGATCCTGCGCAGCCAGCAGGAGGACTGCTCCGACGCGCGCCGCCCCCGCCAGGTCGGCTCCACCGAAACCCGAGCGCCGCAGAACAAACTCCACAACCACCAGCGGCCAATTCGATGAAATAGAGCTGCACCCGATACAGCCTCTATAGAACACCTTCATCATCATCCCTGCTGCCGTCGTGAGACGCCAGGATGTTTAGACAACAGATTTCGTCACCGCGGACGCGATAGCGCTGACGCCGCTGACCACTCCAAATTTAACTAGTTCATTAGCCTGCACAAATACATGTTACTTACTTGCACTTTACATGTATAGAATACAAAGATAATTTACATTTAAATAAATCAGATACCAATTGTCCGTTGGTGTTTCACTACCTCCACACCCAACACCTCTGCTTGCTCAGGGCAACACTCTGAGAGTAGAGGATCCCATCCACTTTATTTTACAGGTACCCTTGTTGTGGCATAGACACCCCCAGCCTTAATCGGTCACTTGAGTCTGAGTGACCGGCAACAAGTATCCATCCACTCACCTTATTCCTCGCCCGTAGGAATCCGTCTGTCACTGATAGGTCTCCCGGTGACAGATATCCTTGTACTAGGATAAGTTAGGGCTAGGGAAGTAGGGACTTAGGCTGCTAGGGTCACTTGCTATCATTGCCCACCCTATCTTACAAAGTCTGTACAGGCACATGCAACGCTTGAGTACCATTTTATTCCATATTATTCAGTCCACTAAGAATCCAGGTATTCGGCCTATGCGTGTGACTGTACAATTTGTGTATATTAAATATAATCTAGTGTCACTGTTTATTACTAAAAAAAAACAGTTTATTTAGAATTATTATATAATTAATTTAACATATTAATTTCTTTTCTTTATTATTTTATTTTACTATCTTGTATATATTCCTTTTGAAACCATCTTTACTTTACACTTTATCGCATTGCTTTCTACTTATTGTGCATATTGCATCATGATCTCGGTACTGTATATCTTATTAAATAATATGTCGTCGCGTATATTAACTGCCGTCGGAGTCTTTTGCTTCCAATAATAATAAGGCTATGCCTCTTTTGCGCACCTTTTTCAATATGGCATAATAGTTAGCACCTTCCGTATTTTGAGTCACTTTAGTGCTCTTTAAACAAAAATATACCTTTGTACCGTACCAGAATGTGAAATATAAGTTGTAAACAATTTTACTATCGCTAAGTTATCAGGTGGCCAGTCCAATAACTAGCTAATGTATAATTGCTTATACTAAAAAAAAATACTGTAATATTGCGAAATTTAAATTAACTTGGGCTTATTCAATTTTAGTGACACTAAATTTACACATTATTAATCTACAATACATGAATTTAATTTCTCTTAGGTATCTACTTTTCTACAATATGTTAAGTAAAAAAAAAAAATATATAATATAATGATTTAAAAAAATACGATACGCTTTTGACGTCTTCATTGTGCCGTGGCCTCGTCTTTGAAGCTGGCTGGCTGGCTGGCTGGTGGTTGCAGTGTGCTTCTTCGGGACGGCTGCTCCGTTGGTTACTGATGCGGGCCGGGAAAACCCTGGACACCTCTTGTATTTTCTTTCTGTTGCGCGGCGTGGCTCGTGGATTAACTGGACCGTTGCTGCTGATGTGTGCCACGAAGAGTTGGTCAATGTGCTGCGTTGATTTGTTGGCTAGCCTTGGCTACGGCTAGGGTAGGGTTTCGTCGAGCAGCAAATTGTGTGGAACGCGGCGCGGTTTTTATTTAATAGTCGCAAGGCAGGTCGCGGCGAAGCGACCTGCCCTGGCAGGAACACTAATGAAAATGTCCTGCCAGGCCTGGCAAAGTCGCCATGAGACGTATGTCGTAGGGAGTAATTAATACAACGAAACTCGGTGATATAAAGAACATTTATTTCGGTAGAACATGGGTTTATATATGGTCTGTGTGTCGTTGTGTGAGTGATGCTTACAGAGGTTTAACGATGTAGATTCTTATCTTTAATGCATTTTAATGGTGATGTGTTTACTTGTGCGTAAACCATTTGCTAGTGTATTATATTACAAGGTTATTTCTAACAATGTTGCATTTTGTGATTATTAGATATTGCGTCATACACCACATTGCCATTTTTAGTTTTTTTTTTAAATTGCTAATCAAAGTTACCCAAGACGAAATTCTTGAATCTCATTTTTTATTGAGGGTTAATATAAAAATAAGTAGACGTTACTTGCCAATAATTTTGACTTTAATGTAACCGTACAACATTACACATTACAATAAAATAAAAAAATTGGCTCTACCACTTCCTCGTTTTTTTTATTCAAGTTGAAACGCGTAAACATATAAAAAATTACAAAATTATTTTAAGAGTATACAAAAAAAATACCAGTGGACACAATTTTTTTTTTTGGATGCAGGAGAAGATAGCTCATGATCCAACCTGCCTGCCGTTTTAATTTGGCAAACGATGGAGCAAACACCCTGTATAACTAAAGAAAATTACTTAATGATGATGATTTATTTATTAAATGTTTCACTATCAAGCCAAAAGTTCCCGGTCAGGCCGAGTCAATAATGCGGTAAATATATAAGGACGCAATGAAAAAACTGTCCTTATTGACATGGAAAAAGAGGGAAATTTGGCTTGTGAATGACTCAAATACAAATTTTATTGTTGTTTACGTAAAAATCTGTGGTGGTTGCTTTGTCTGTGGAATGACGACACCTGCGCTGTGTATCTTGATTGCTTTCTACATTCATTGCTACATTCTCTGCTCCTGCGGAACACTCATGCAAAAAAGAAGTATCTATCTAGGGCGACACGTCGTGCACCCAGAAGAGGTACAACATATCACCGCCCAAAGGATCTGGAATTTCCTAGAGGCAACGGGTCTTAACGGTGAAATCTAATAACAAAAGGGCTGCCACAATAGATCACCTGCTGGTCGAAGCGGCAAACAAAAGGCCCATAAACCAACAATAATAATAAATAATAATCTTGATTGCTTTGTAGTGGTTTAGTGTTTTTTCCTGAATAAATATATCTAACAGATCTTGTTACGTAAAAATGGCCGACTGACACACAGGAAGACTGCATTATTAACTATTATACGACCATAATGCAAAACAGCGCACCGTGGATAACGAGACATCCATCATCCATAGACTTTCGATCAGCCTTCACCCGCGCGAGTTTCCGCCAAGGTGAGGCATTGTTGCACCGCCGCTTGCGCAACGCAGCTAATATTTTATGTCCAGTATCATAACCTCTCAAAGACTCAGGATTGTCGTCGAAAAGGGAATGTCGAAAAGTATAAATGGTTAGAAAAACAGGTGTAGCCGTTGGCAAGCTCACTCGGTCACGAAAAGCTAAATGCCTAAATTACTAGAGATGTCAATTTAGGCATTTATAATTTGAATTTTCCAGGTATACATTATTTAATAAATAAATTACTACCTTCTACCATCATTTGAAAGAATTCCGAAACATTGTAGTACAAATTACGAGTACAAAGGAAATGGTTTGACGTCCTTAATTGGTACAAACTATTCTAATAAAGTTAGCTGTGAAAAACGTTTCGATGTCAAATGTACTTGTCTGAATAAATAAACCTGATTGAAATTAAAGTTTTAGCTAATCATTGTTCAAGTAAAGAAACAATGATTGTGTTCAAATCAGATTATGTAATGCAACTTAATAAGAACTTATACAACAAAGACTATTGTTCGTTAAGAACAGTCAGCACTTTGTTACTACTTTATGGCACGTACAATCGGCGTCAATGATACTATCCAATTTTTGCCTTATTAGAAAGGAGTAGCTTGCAAAATGATAACAGGTCTGTGTGTGTGACACCGACCATACATGTATGCAATATGCTTTTGGGCATCCTGCCTGGCTGGGGAGTCCGTCATACCTGTCCTGGTTAGGACGGCTATGACGGACTCCCGGGAACCGCCCGGACTACCGTCTAAAACCCCACGGAGTCACGGGAGCGCTTGCGTTAGGTACCATGGTAGGTGTTTACAGCAACTATACTGTCTTGTTTTTTCTTTCTTCTAATTTGAGTTTGCAAATCTGAATATAATCAGATTGTTTAAACCAATTGTCGAAGGTGGTATTGGTGGTGGTACCTTGAGAGACATTTTATGAACACAACTCTCTTTAACAAGTCAGGGGACCGATTTTTGACTTTCGAGCGCTCGAAAATCAAATAAAAGTAAACACGTTTGTAGTGTCAAAATGGCCGGCACCTACTTTCTACAAATAGAATTGAATACGAGTGGTCAATACCATTCATTTTTAAATTTTCTATCGGTATTTCAAAATAGCATTTCATAATTTTAGACAGTTTTCGAGTGAAAGAGTTGAGCCCTCGAAAGTCAAAAATCGGTCCCCAGGTATGGTGTGAATATTTTTTTTACAAAGAATTTACTTCTCTTTATACTAAGAATAAAGAGAAGACCAAGCCATAGTCTTTCATTGTTGTTTCAAATGTAATCGCTAGTTGTTTGTGTTGTACTTACTGTGCTACTAGTGGTACTAATAAAAAGTTTTTAATACCACCAACGTTTAAATTTGAACCTTGCCACTTTAACAATAGAGTCTTATTTTATTAGTAAAGTATTTATTAAACATGGTCTTTTCATATTGAAGTGTTTAAATCGCATGGTCAAATATAGGTACGAAGTATTCCTGTACCAAGATAAAATCCATCCTAGATTCTAGAAATAGGATTCAGACTAAAACAACCGCGTGGAACTCGTTTAATATTGTAGCTCAATACAAACTTTCACACCCTTAGGCCTTAAGGGGTGATTTCCGCGATAAAAAACATCCTATGTCTTTCTCAGGAACTATACTAAATTTCTTCTAAATCAATTCAGTGGTTTATTAAGCGGGAAGAGGTAACAGACAGACAGACATACAGACAGAAATTAACATACCTTCACACTGCAAGCTTTATTGACATGGAACACATGTATGGCCGTAGTGGACGTTGCCCCCTGCACCTCGGAGAAGAACCGGTCAAAGGTCCATATCCTGTGCGGGTCCACCTCTAGAAGACCGGCTAGTAGTGGCGTCACCAGCTTGCGGAGTCCCACACTCAGCTGGCAGTGGGAGGGGAGATCCCGAGCCCAATCTATGGGACCGTTTTCAGTCGTTTGCGTGCCCTGCAATAAAATTATAGTATTGAAATCAGTATAAAATTCCTTTTACTCATTTTCCAATCAAGAACTGTATTGAATGTATTGTTAACGTGTTTAAGTGTTCATGGGTTCAAGTATGTACATTTATAAAAAGAGAACTACACACGGCAATAACTCCTGAAGCCTTCTTAGTAGTGATATAAAACATGGTCTCCTTATTCCTCCGACCCCCATAAGGTCTGAATGGCAGCTGTCCCGTAGCCACATGGTACAATGTCACTCCTATAGACCACAAGTCCACTGTGGCCCCAAAACTCTTCCCCACAGGTTTCCGTAGCACAGCCCGCTCATACATATCCGGGTGCAAGTATTCCTCAGTACCGTATAGAGATACAAACTGTTCTTCTTCTTGAAGTTCTCGGGCTGCTCCAAAGTCTGTTAATTTGTATGTTGTAGTGCCGTCCTCGTTGATAAACTTCATGATGTTGCCGGGCTTCAAGTCTCTGTGGACTAGGTTGTTGTCTCGTAAGTGTTTCATGCCGGCTGTCAGGTGTTCTAAAACTAGAAGGAACTCAATCTCTTGAAGTCCATAAGTGTTCTCAGGGTCATCTAGGATGTTGAAGAGACTGCCGCCAGTGCATAGCTCCATTACAATGACCTGAGATAAGATAAAAGAAAACTATATTGCACACACATAAACAAATAAAAAATAAAATAAAATAGCCTTTATTTTCCGACACTAAGTAATAGTTACAAATGTATAGGTACTATTAACTAATTTATCTCACTATTTTAACAAATCACCAATCCGCTATTTCAGACTTTTTAAATTTGCCTTCCCTTCCGCAAAGGCCTCCTCCAACCTTCCCCATTCTAGCCGGTCTTGCGCAACTCTACTCCAGGTGCATCCTGCCACCTGCCTGATATCATCCTCCCATCTCTTTCGAGAACTTTCGAGAACACACATAAACAAACTAACTAAAAATCAAACAAAGACAGTAGTCCTTGTATGATTTTTTCTGTTGTCAAACTAACATTTTTCATTTAACAATGAAATTCATTTCAATACAAAGCAAATAAAGTAGGGGTAGGGTAGTGACGCTGCCTATGAAGCTGAAGGTCCTGGGTCGAACCCCGGTAAGGGCAAATATTTGTGTGATGAGCATAAATATTTGTTTCTGAGTCATGGATGTTTTGTACGTATTTAAGTGTTTCTATCTATTATATATATCGTTGTCTAGTACCCATAACGCAAGCCTTATTGAGCTTACTATGGGACTAGCTTGATTTGTGTAAGATTGTCCCCTTATATTTAAATAAAAAGAAGGCCAACATAAAGGACTCCTTAGTCTACTTTGCTCAAGCAATAAGTATGTTACTGGCTCTTAATTCAATTTGTAAGATTTTTTTGGATTGTTTTCTTTTACTAAAGTGTGAACCTAATGACGACTATATGTGAAGTATACCTTGCCACGACCCTCCTGCTCCTCCTCAATAGCGAGCAGCTTCACAATGTTCTCATGCTTCACCTTCTTGAGCACCTCGAACTCCCGCATCTGCACGTCATGGGGGCGCATGTGGCTCAGCTGGTTGAAGGTCTTCACCGCCACCGGCTCGCCGTTGTTCTTGTTCACGCCTTGGAACACGGCGCCCGTCGCGCCCTTGCCCAGCACGCTCGTCGTGCACCACACGTAATTCTCGGAACCCCGTAGGAAGGACATTTTCGAAAGTTACTACACTGTTAATTATTAAACAATGGCCTGCTGGACTGGCCCTATTTTTCAAAACCATGGGGTTGAGACGATGGTTAAAACTTGTATGTTTTGAATGTTGAAAGTGTTGAAACTGTTTTACATTGTTCAATTACGCCAATTATTTTAATACGTTCACTCCGCTTTCGACTTTCGTCAACAAATTCGATTTGACAGATAAGTCTGACTGACACAGTGAACATTAAAATGAACGTTTTTAACCTTAACTCAAACACTACTTCGTCTCAGATACTGAGTAAACCGCAGTACAGATTACATATGAGGGACAAAAAATTGAACTTAAATAGTTTAAAAATAAATAACTGTCAAGCATGTGTCGCGTTGACACTGTTGACAGAAGCTGCATTCTTCTACGTCGATGCGTTGTTTTGACCAAAATTTCCTTAATTTCTCATTATTTATCAAATTATCAGAATATAACAATAGTGTTAAACGCTCTTTAATTATTATCTGAATGAACGAATGCACGTGAAAATATTAATTTGAAATGTAAGTACTCCAACGTCATATTATTCACAGGTTTGTGCTAAACACAATGATATTATATATATCTATGGCTAAACAACGTTCTAAATGCAATCTCACGCTTTCCTTCCCGTAGGTCTTCAAGGCACGAAGTGAGTAGACGCCGAGAGCGTTCCCGCAGCCGCTCGGTGGAGCGCCAGCGCTCGCGCAAGGACAGAGTGCGATCCCGAACACAATCTCCCGCGCTGTCCAAACACAGATCTCCAAGCAGGGAAAAGAGTAAACACAAGAAGAGTAAGAAAAAGAAGAAGAAGAAGAAGAGGGACAGTAGCTCGTCGAGTAGCAGTGACACGGACGAGGAGCTGCGGCTGCTGCAGAGGCTGGAGGCGGAGCGCTTGAGGCTCAAGGAGGAGAGGAAGAAGCAAAAAGAGATGGACAAAGCCAATGAGACGCCTGAACAAAAACGGTATCTAATTTGATCAAATAGTTTGGGATATGTTTTAGGAGTAACTTATCACAAGTTCGAAATATGTTTGACCGATGATTCATTTGGCAAATTTACATTTGACGGAATGCATTTTTTTCAGGAACCATTGACAATTCCAAGCTTTTGAAAATAATGCATTCGGTCAAATGAAAATTTGCCAAATGAATCGTTGGTCAAGCATATTTCTTACTTGTGAGAGGTAACCGTTTTTAGGTACATACATTACATATTGCATATTGAATAGTTTGTAATCTACAAGAATAATTGAGAATTCAGTAGTATTCATTTATTTAATACTAAGATAAGATAAGATAGCCTTTATTTGCTGAGTTATTTTGTTACATTTCATTTACTACATGCATGCTTGTTATATAACTTAAACTACTTGTAAATAATTAATGCTTAATACTATTTGTAAATAATTAATGAGCAAAGAGATTCTATGCTACAGATGCCGTCAAACTTCTTGAACACTTGACCTTGCCTGCGCAAAGGCGAATTGTACCTGCGAGCTGCCCCCCCACTTCGTCCCGCATGTTCAAGAAGTTTGACGGCATCTGTACCTAGGGTTTTTTTAAATATGCAAGTTGAAAATATTAACATTAACAACTATTGCATGTTGTTGTGCAATACAAGTTACAAGAGTGGGCTAGGCACTTGAATCAAAACCATCATGTACTCTGCCTACCCCTTTTGGGAACAAAGGCGTGAATGTATGTATGTATGTATGCTGCTTTGACCTCAAATTTTCACATTTTATTTGTTTGCTAGAATGTCTCTTTCAACACTTCTGTCTATTCAGGGGACATCCTCACGTCAACCCGATTTAGATTGATCCATTGATCTTCATACGGTTTTCACAGGAAGTAAAAAAAAACAGTAAATACTTACGCATAATTAGAAGTTTTTTAGATTTGAGATTTTTGAGATCTATCTTATCTTATTGTCATATATACAGATTAATGTGGGTAGACTCGTTTACTTTTTATCATAAAAAGTGATTGTAGCAGGTACCTCTCAGATTTGTATGTAAGTTGTGTTAACATGAGCTCCTTAGCATATTAAATGTATTTCGAATGGACAGAGTGTTTTACTGGACATAATAGTGGCGACGTACGTAAAGTGGACACAGTGTTATCAAAATGTCAAAGCAATCGGTGAAATTTCATGAGTTTAACCCTCAGACGGACAGTTGGGACAATTACTAGGACAGGCTAAAGTATTGTTTTGAGGCTAATGGCATTGAATCTGACCAGGCAAAAAAGGCCAATTTCTTTACAGTGTGTGGTGCACAAGTGTTTGAAACTTGTTTAGCTTTGATTACACACAAAAAATCAAGCGATGTGAAGTTTAGTGACATAGAAAGTATTCTAACCAAACATTACAGTCCTAAGCCTAATGAAATATCAATGTCGTATAAGTTTTACAAGCGCGATCAACGACAAGGTGAAAAAGCCTCGGATTATATCACCGAATTGCGGAAGATTAGTTCTTGTTGTAATTTCATTGACTTGGAACGAATGCTACGCGACCGTCTTGTGTGCGGTATGAACGATCATAAATTGCAATATGAACTGTTAAAAAGAAATAAACTCGGTTACAAAGAAGTTGTTGATACGATGCTTTCATCAGAGAGTGCCGACAAAGACGTTCGTATGATAGTAACAGGGAGTCTCAGCGGGGCTAGTGCGGGCGTCACGCCCGAGGCGGTCGACCCGGCGCCGGGGACATCCGCGCCGGAGCCTATGGACGTCAACGCCGTGCATTACAAACGCGTTCCTAGCGGCACCACCACACGGTTGTGTTACAGATGTGGAGACCACCACGGAGGAGAGTGTCGTTTCGTTAACGCAATATGCCGATTCTGTAAGAAGAGAGGACATTTGGAAAAGATATGTATAGCCAAGAAAAAAGGCGGAAACAGGACCGTAAACTACACAGACATAGAGAAGGAGCACGACGAATATATAGGCGGCATCTACAACGTGGACGCGGACAGCCGCGTGCCGCCATACGAGGTGCAAGTGGCGCTGAACGGCGCGCCGTTTCGCATGCAGGTGGACACGGGCGCCAGCTTCTCGCTGGTGAACGAGCGAACGTGGCGCGCATTGGCGCGGCCGCCGCTGCAGCCGCCGCCGCTCACGCTGCGCACCTGGACCGACGCGCCCGTAGAGCTGTTCGGGCAGACAACCCTACAGGTGCAGTATAAGGACATTGCTTGTGATTTGAATGTTTTTGTCGCGAAGGGTAAAGGACCTAACCTTCTAGGCCGTGATTGGTTTGCTCCGCTTAACTTTGCTCTGAACATTAATTTTGTATCGAACTTAGACATCGATCATAATACGCATACGACGATTGAGAGGCATAGTGAGGTTTTCAAAGAAGGATTAGGTACTTACCGAGGGCAGCCTGTTACTATAAACGTGAAACCGGGCGCTACACCTAAATACATAAAAGCGCGACCGGTACCATATGCTATTAAAGATAGAGTTGAAAAGGAAATTGACAGACTGGTTCAGGAGGAGGTACTACGCCCTGTGTCTTTTTCTGAGTGGGCGACACCCGTCGTTCCCATAGTCAAAAAGTCAGGGGACATACGACTGTGCGGCGACTATCGCAGCACGGTGAATCAAGCTACAGAATCTGATACCTATCCGATGCCGACGGCTAATGAAGTATTCGCGACCATCGCGGGAGGTAAGTACTTTTCAACTCTAGACCTGGACCGAGCCTACACACAGGTCACCGTGGACGAAGCAACGGCTAAATTGCTCACATTGAATACCTGCAAAGGTCTATACTCGGTACATCGCTTGGCATTCGGAGTGAAGGCGAGTCCGGGTATCTTTCAGCGGCTGATGACAGCACTGTTAGCAGGAATCCAAGGGGTGGCGGTCCTAATCGATGACATAATCATAGCTGGTCGCACCCTGCCTGAAATGTGGCAACGACTAGACGAGGTACTTACTCGTATTGGTAAAGCAGGTCTCCGGCTCAACAGCAAGAAGTGTAAGTTGGCCAAACAACGAGTAGAATTCCTTGGATATGTTATCGATGCTGTTGGTATTCACCCGGCCCCTAGTAAAGTAGAGGCTATTTTGAATACGCCGGAACCACAAAACGTGCAGGAGTTGCAAGCATTTCTCGGTCTATACAATTTCTACGAGAGGTTTATACCACGTAAAGCTACTATGTTGGAACCTCTTCACCGGCTGCTCGATAAAACACAGGCGTGGCAATGGACGGAGAACGAACAAAATGCTTTTGATAAGGCGAAACATCTGTTGTCATTTGATATGACGTTGGTTCATTACGATTTGAACAAACTGTTGACACTGACTTGCGACAGTTCGGAGCACGGGGTGGGAGCGGTCCTCGCGCACGTAATGGAGGACGGCCAGGAGCGTCCTATAGCCATGAGTTCACGGACCCTGCACATTCACGAACGACGTTACTCACAACTGGACAAAGAAGCAGCATCGATCATGTTTGGCATTCAAAAGTTTCACAATTATTTAATTGGCCGCTATTTCACAATAGTGACGGATCATAAGCCCCTTCTCGGCATTTTTGATCCCAAGAAGCCAATGCCTGGCATGATATCACCCCGGCTAACGAGAATAGCTCTAGCGTTGACTGCACATAGCTATGATATAATTTACAAGCCAGGATCTCAGATCGGAAACGCTGATGGATTAAGTCGATGGCCACAGCCAGTACCGGATCAACCGGAACAAGAACTAGGAGAAATTTTACTAATGGCGGAAACACCACAAGTCTTCCCTTTTGATGCGGACCAGATCGCAAAAGAGACAAGAAAAGACCACACTTTGACGGCAGTCATGAATCACTTGTACAGGGGTTGGCCTGCAAAAGTGACCGACAGTGAGTTACGACCATACTGGCTTCATCGCACTGAACTTCTGTCCAGGAAGACTGCATACTCTTAGGTTGTCGAGTGGTAATTCCTCCTGCAATGCGTAAAGCAACTCTACAAGTGCTTCATAGTACTCACAATGGTATTGTCCAAACAAAGGCTCTGGCAAGGAGTTACGTGTGGTGGCCACAACTCAACGAAGAGATTGAGAGGCTGGTTGGGAACTGTTCCATTTGCCTGGAACATCGACACATGCCCCCGAAGACCAGTCATGAGTGGATTACACCGACAAGACCGTGGTCAAGGATACACATGGATTTTGCGGGCCCCTTCCAGGGAAAAAGTTTTCTTATCGTGGTCGACTCTTATTCCAGGTGGCCCGAAGTTTTCGTGGTCCCTAATACTAACTCGGCTACTGTCATAAAGCACTTACGATCGTTATTTGCCACCCATGGTTTATGTGAAACGATTGTTTCCGATAATGGCACATCGTTCACATCACTAGAAATGGAGCGATTTATGGAGGCAAACAAAATAAAACATGCTAGAACCGCACCTTACCATCCGGCTACAAATGGTTTAGCAGAGAGGATGGTTCAAACGGTGAAGAACAAATTACGAAAAATGAATAGTCTACCGTGGGATGTCTTAATTCCTAATATGCTTCTAGGGCTGCGAGCCACGCCTTGCTCGGCAACGAACAAAAGCCCAGCAGAACTGCTGATGAATAGGAAGCTGTGCACTTTGCTAGATACGATTCACCCGGACAATATAGTTCACAAAAAAGTAGAGCAACAAATTGATCGAAATGCACAAATAAAACGAAGAGAAAGTAACTTAGGTCAGAAAGTCATGTACAGAAATTATGGAAAAGGTGCCAAATGGTTACCTGGAACTGTAGTAAGCAAAGGTGGTCCATCTAGTTACCAAGTTCAAGCTACAGATGGATCAGTGGTCAATAGACACATTGATCAATTGATTAAAACCTCAGCAGAAGGCCCGACTGTACATGATCAGCCCGAAACCGAAGATAATAGGGAAGAAGGTATACAACAAGAAGTTAGTAATGAAGAATGCACAGAAATGGAGAGCGCCTGTGACAATGATTATCAGGGTGACAGAATTATAGAAATACCAAGCTCAGATCAGTGGGCTTCGATGCTAGGCATACCTCCACCTGACCCAAGTCAGTCTGTAGGGAAAGTTACTAGGAAAGCTAGACAGCATTCTAGGGTTCCTTATGATAGACCAAGCCAGAACAATAAGTAACTAAGTAAAATGGCCTAGTTACAGTTGTTCCGGCGGAGTGTTGATTATTAGTCTTAGTCAGTTTCATTTATGTTGATTTGTTAATTGAGTAGTCAGTTTACTTAGGGGGGAGATATGTCATATATACAGATTAATGTGGGTAGACTCGTTTACTTTTTATCATAAAAAGTGATTGTAGCAGGTACCTCTCAGATTTGTATGTAAGTTGTGTTAACATGAGCTCCTTAGCATATTAAATGTATTTCGAATGGACAGAGTGTTTTACTGGACATAATACTTATCTTATTGAGGGCTCTTTGGGCCCCACTTTGACCCCGTAGAATCTTTTGTGCATGTTCCCTCTCCTTTACGCTACTCCCAAGCTCCACTCCATTGATCTATAACATGTTTCCAGCGCACGCCGTCTAAAAGAGAAACAGGAGAAAGAGCGCAAACGACGCGAGCGCATGGGCTGGGACAACGAGTACCAGTGCTACACCAACCAGGACAACCCATTCGGGGACTCGGCGCTCACGCACTCTTTCGTGTGGACCAAGAAGCTGGCCAGGGAGGGCGTCAAGGCGGTCACCCGCGACGAGCTGGAGGCCATGAACCGACAGAAGCAGCTAGAGAATAAGATCGAGCTGGAAAAGGTAGAATATTAGTAATAATTACTTTATTTGTATTTTTAGAGCCGGTGGCCGTTGGGGTTCAGGTTCTCGAGGGGTGACAACGTACCGAAAGGCGCAGCGTGGGTAGGCCCCTCACAAGGTGAACTGATGACCTACTACATTAACATTATCTTTTGCTTGGTCCATTTTTAATTCAAATTAATTCAACATCTTTATTTCGGATAAATATCCATATCGGGTTAGTTACAGTAGGAACTTGTATCTATGTTACGAGTAGCTACACATTAATAAAAAGATAAATTCAAATTCAAACACATCAAGTCAATACCTACAAATCAAAACGCGGTGTGACACAGATCACAGCTATCTTCTAAATATATAAAAGAAGAAGCTGACTGACTGACTGACTGACTGACTGACTGACTGACATATCAACGCACAGCCCAAACCGCTGGGTCTACGGATTCCAAATTTGGCACCTAGGTTCCTTATAAGGTGTAGGGGAGCACTAAGAAAGGATTTTTCAAAACTCGCCCCCTAAGGGGGTAAAACGGGGGTCCAAAGTTTGTATGGGGGAAGCATTAGTTTTTGAACTACAGACTTAAAACTTTGTAGGAAGATTACTTATTAAGATACAAAAAAAGCACTTTCAGCGTTTTACAAAATTCCACCCCTAAGGGGGTTAAATAGGGGTGCAAAGTTTGTATTCAAAACTACTGGGACTACAAACTTGAAATTTACACCAGACCTTCCTTTTATGACGTAGGCAAGGGATAAGACGGGATTTCTGGAAATTCTATCCCTAAGGGTGTTAAATAGGGGTGCAAAGTTTGTATAGATGAAACATTATTTTTTGTACTAGATACTTGAAACTTTGTAGGGATATTACTTATTAAGATACAAAAAAAGCACTTTCAGCGTTTTAGAAAATTCCACCCCTAAGGGGATTAAATAGGGGTGCAAATTTTGTATTCAAAACTACTAGGACTAGAAACTTGAAATTTACACGAGACCTTCCTTTTATGACGTAGGCAAGGGATAAGACGGGATTTTTGGAAATTCTATCCCTAAGGGTGTTAAATAGGGGTGCAAAGTTTGTATGGGTGAAACATTATTTTTTGTACTAGAGACTTGAAACTTTGTAGGGATATTACTTATTAAGATACAAAAAAGCTCTTTCAGCGTTGTAGAAAATTCCACCCCTAAGGGGATTAAATAGGGGTGCAAATTTTGTATTCAAAACTAGTGGGACTAGGAACTTGAAAATTACACCAGAACTTCTTTTTATGACGTAGGCAGGGGATAAAACAGGATTTTTGAAAATGCTATCCCTAAGGGGGTGAAATGGGGGTCCAAAGTTTGTATGGGGAACATTATTTATTGAACTGGAGACTTAAAACTTTGTAGGAGGATTACTTATTGATACCAAAAAGGTACTTTCGGCTTTTATAAAATTCTACCCCTAAGGGGGTTAAATAGGGGTGCCAAGTTTGAATTAAAAACTACTGTGTCTAGAAACTTGAAATTTACACCAGATTTTCCTTTTATGACAAAAGCAAGGGATAAGACGGGATTTTTGGAAATTCTGTCCCTAAGGGTGTTAAATAGGGGTGCAAAGTTTGTATGGGATAAACATTATTTTTTGTACTAGAGACTTGAAACTTTGTAGGGATATTACTTATTAAGATACAAAAAAAGTTCTTTCAGCGTTTTAGAAAATTCTTTCCCTAAGGGGGTCAAATAGGGGTGCAATGTTTGTATCAGGTAAACATTATTTATTGAACTAGAGACTTGAGACTTTGTAGGAAGATAACTTATTAGGATACAAAAAAAGGAATTTCAGCGTTTTATAAAATTCCACCGCTAAGAGGGTTCAATGAGGGTCCAAATTTTGTATAAGGGAAATTTATTTTTAGCTACTACGTACTTAAAACTTTGTGGACAGATTACTTATTAATTTACAAATAAAGTGCTTTCAGCGTTTTTGAAATAATTACACCTAAAGGGGTTAAAAAGGAGGTCCAAAGTTTGTATGGAGAAAAAAGATTAGTTAGACAATTTTATTCGAGAATTCACAGGATAATTCCTTACGATAAATGAGTGTTTACTCAATTCTCGAATGTGTGTGTCGAAGTGTTTCCGGTTTTTTGAGAATTCAACCCCTAAAAGGAGACATGTGGTGACAAAATCGGAAAATCAACATCGGCATCTATTGTTTCTATGGTTTATCGGGTCGCTGATTAGGAAAACAACAACGATTTTCATTCCAACGTGGCGTCTAAATATCAATATGTGCGTTGTTATTACGGTTTTTTGGGACGTTAATAACGAAAATCACATAGATTTTGAAATGTAATGTTGTGGACATGAAAATTCATGAAAATATTTGTGCCAAATTGCAATACAATCGGTCCAGTTTTTTTCGTAGCAAATCGGTTGTAACAGGCGGACTGACAAACAGCCACACGTGATTCTATAAATAAGGGTTCTATTTTTGCTTTTGAGGTATGGAACGAGACCCGCATTATATAGGGTTATAGGTTTTAAAGTTTGTATTTGGTGCCATCTCGATCGTCAGCAATCGGTACCTAGGCGAGTGCGGGCGGCGCGGCGGGACGGGAGGGTAGGAGACATTGGGAAAGTGCCTGCATACGTAATAAGTACATTCAAGGTGCTGCACGAAGATCTGCTTACTTTTAATAAGTTAAGCATTTTGGCCACCGTTAAATTAAAACAAATTTTTGGGTATGTATGTTAAATACTGGTTCGAAAAGCATGGAAAAAAAATCTTAGGAAACAAGCCTATATCAATGTCCAGGCCACAAATTTGACTAAACATTCGTGGAGATATTTTGTTATTTCAACATTAATGTTCATGAACATAAAGTAGCTTTTATTCCAGAGGACAGATTCTCATTAATCATGATTGTAAATTTAATAACAGAAATACGTACATACATACATTGACGCCTTTATTCCCAAAAGGGGCAGGCAGAGCACATGAACAACTTTTAGCATAAATGTGGGTATAAAAGATCGACAAAAAGTGATGTTGCTTAGGTTGTTAGCCCATCACCCACAACACACTTCAACCCTGCTCTCTTAATCGACTTTTACGACACACACGGGAAGAAAGAGGGTGGTGAAATTCTAACCCGCCACCACACGGGCATAAATATAATAGTAAATAAAAATTAATTTACCATAATGGGTTATGACGAAGGGTTATTAGTAGGGGAAGTTAGTAGTAGTAGGTTAGTAGGCGGCGTAGCAATTCAACAATTATTGAAAAATTACTTTTACTACGCGGGCGAAGCCGCGGGCAAAAGCTAGTTTTATATATCTTACTACTGTCCTGATCTGTGCCACCCAATGACACAGGATGGGACAGTTGTACCTATCTGCTATCACCTTCAAAATGCTGTTTTGACTCCCCCTGACACGTCCATCAACGATGCAATTTTTTTCCTTATGATCGCGTGAAACCCGTTCGTGTGAGCGTCCGCGAACATTCCTTAAACGCACGTCTTGGTCTTTACCTGCCTCTCCTTCCTTGTCTTTACCTGCCTCTCCTTCCTTGTCTTTACCTGCCTCTCCTTCCTTGTCTTTACCTGCCTCTCCTTCCTTGTCTTTACCTGCCTCTCCTTCCTTGTCTTTACCTGCCTCTCCTTCCTTGTCTTTACCTGCCTCTCCTTCCTTGTCTTTTCTTCAATTATAGTTTTTTCAACAAAATACAGACTTGTTCTGTTTATAATATTAGTACAATAAGAATTGAGATCTCATTCCATACGTACATGTACATGTTCACAATAGTCTTGAGTGTCTCCTAATAGGAATTGATTGGCATTGAAATTCCTACAGGTGAAGCAGCGTAGATTAGAGCGCGAGGCAGAACGCGCGGAGCGCGAGGCAGAGACGGCAGCATCGGCACGCGCGCGCGAGGCAGCGCAGTTCGACTCGTGGGCGAGGCAGGAAGACGCCTTCCACCTCCAACAGGCGAGGCTGCGCTCACAGATCCGCATTCGCGACGGACGGGGTGAGTCTATGCTACTGGTTTAACGGACTACGCAATTCGTCATACTGGCGTACCTTCTCAGCACAGAATATATGAAAGTGCGTACAAATTCATGCACCCACGGGCTGAGGCACGCACCTTTTTTGCTCAAAAAATACAACCGAATTGAGAACCTCCTTCTATTGTTTGAAGTCGGTTAAAAATAATAAGGTGTTGTGGGACCCGACATGAATTAGCTGTAATTTTGTCGACGCCATTTCGAACGACGCGCAATGTGCGCACGCTGCCTCGACCGCGCTTGTTTATGGACAACTGAATGGCTCGCGAGCTTCAGGTTTACTACCAACTAGGCTAAAGCGGTCGTCACATCGTAACTGTTGGATTGTTTGCATCCAAATTAATTAATTTGTTGAGTGCATGAGCTATATAAAAGCCTTATTGTCGTCAGCCAAGCCGATCGACCTGCTGGCGTGGTACGTGGGCTCGGAGCAGTGCGTGGACGCGCTGGAGATGCACGAGCCCTACACGTACCTGAACGGACTGCAGGCGCCCGACCTGGAGGACCTGCTGGAGGACATCGCCGTCTACCGCGCGCTGGAGCAGGACAACAACCAGCGGTACTGGAAGGATGTGCAGACCATCGTGCAGGTTATATTACAAACAAACACCTTGTTACAAACAAACGCTTAAACTTACTTTTTACTTCTAGTCCTGCGACGCATCAGAAATGAGGCTATCCGCAGCTGAACCAAGGTAAGTGGCAGTGGGTGGGGCACATTGCACGTAGAACCGGTGGCCGATGGGGCGGAAAGGTTCTCGAGTGGCGACCACGTAGCGGAAGGCGCGGCGTGGGTAGGCACCACAAGGTGGACTGATGACCTGGTAAAGGTTGCTGGAGTCCGCTGGATGCGGAAGGCGCAGGACCGGTCACTTTGGCACTCTTTGGGGGAGGCCTAAGGCCAGCAGTGGAAGTCTTTCGGCTGATATAATGAGTCCTGTGGCGACTGTTGGTGTATTTTTTTTGGCTGTGTATGATTGTGCAATCGATATTCTTTGTCGTACAGCAAAATAAACTGATGAAATAGGGTCCCAAAATAATACAGGGTGACATTTTAATCACTGTCCAAATTCAAGTATAAGATTCTTTAGCAAAATTATAAAATACTTTTTTTTTGTTTCATATCATTCAGTACAAAAAAAAATAGTAATTGGTGCTTAAAGTTATCCCAAAAAAACCTTACCGCGCGGGCACCTCAGCGGGTAGGTTATAGGTTTGCGCACGGCACGCTTCCCCTCCCCCGGCCCCGCTCCGCTCCGCGCGGTACTGAATGCCCAGTAACCACGCAGTACGGGTAATTCTTTTGGGATAGACAAATTATAATTTTAAAAATACCTATTAGTGTTTTTTTAAAAATGGAGTCTATTAGTGATACAAAATGCCTACAAAATATTTGGACACTGATTAAAATGTCATCCTGTATATACAATAAAATAAGTCAGATTTTACTGACTGTTGTAGTTTATCAGAAGTAAATTAACTCTAAATGTGTCATAAATAAGTGACTTGGGTTGGGTTATTTTATTTGGTGTTTACCCCTATATTATGCTATTAGCAATACTGTGTTTTCTTCTACATCAAATGGTGGCCCATGAGGGGAAGTTTTTATATTGCAAATATAAAAGTGTTAACCTGGGTTTCAATTTAACAGTATGAGATTGGAAAATATTCGAAGATTAGTTGCTTGTTACGTTGGGTATACGTTTCATGTTAGTTGTGACAGAATAATGTGAACATATTGAATGTGTTTCAGGATGAGTTGTCCAAGTTGCGGCGCGCGGCGCCCGAGCCGCACGAGGCGGTGCCGCGCGACACCGTGCACCAGAGCGTCGCCGATGACGTCACACAGGTACACTACTGCAAACGAACACACACACACACGGATAAGGACCTCACCTCACAACTCGCTCAATTAAATTTTCTATGCAATTTTCCGTTGTGACACCAAAATTAACCATACAATTCTATGGTTAATTTTTGTGTCTCAACGGAACTTTTTTCACTTCTTCAGTTTGTAGGCCGAACTAACGACTAACCGGGCTAACTACTGGCCAAGAATTTAGTCCTTACCCACACACTGTTTTGATAATGATTATTACCCGAGTAGTTACATACGGAAGTTTTGCAATGCAAGCAGACGGTCCTGGGTTCGAAACCGGGTAAGGGCAAATATTTGTGTGATGACTGATGAGTGTGAGTATTTGCTCCTGAGTCTTGGATGTTTTCTATTTATTTATGTATGAAAAAACTATTTATTTTCAATGTTGTCAAATAGTCTATTGTGTGTACTAATGTGTTGTGTTGTTCGTTAGATCTTCAAGGGCAAGACGGGCGCGCAGCTCGAAGCGTTGCAGGCGCAGATCGAGCAGAAAATCAGCGCGCGCGCAGACAATATCGATGTCGGCTATTGGGAGAGTTTACTCAGTCAACTCAAAGGTATGTTTTAAGTTGTGTTTCAGATGTACTTATCGTTCTTTGTTTCTTTAAAGAAATGTGTCGCGAAAGTGTTGAATACACTTGAAACCTTATAACTTTGTAAGGGCGGGTTGCACCGGCTTACGATTACAGACCGATCAACGTTAAATATGGCGCTGACAGCTGTCAGTTCATATAAACTTGTCAAACGTTCCATACATTCAGATTTTTACGAACACCGCTTACGATTACAGACGGTTTGGTGCAACCCACCCTAAGTGTTTTTCACCTCACCGGCTCGAAAAGGCTTGCTTTATCGCTCAAATTCTGCGCCCAAAAGTCAATTTTATCCGCTAGCGTGTAAAGAGTTTTTGAATTTGGAACGTGACGTTCGATCGCGAGACCCAACTTTTTTCTATACTGAATGAGAGGTGCGTTCAGAAACTGATGGTGTTATGCCAATAATAAATTGTTATTATTTTGATAAAATAAAATTAATTACACTTATTCTCTCTTAATTAAGTAGGTACATACGAAATATTAACATTTAGACTGACTTATAATGTCAAAATACGAATAAATAATTTTAAAATGTTGTTTTATTTTTCTAAAAATTTCGCTTCTTCCAAATTTGGAACGCACCGTTTGAAAAGTTAATTTAAGAAAAAACATATACATTTAATTTTGTTTTGTTCTAAAGCCACAGACAGTAAAATTAAAATAATTGTGGTTATTTATAGATTTTAGTGCAGAAGATAAACTTTTATGTGAATTTTGATGCCTGCTAAGTTAGCGGAAAAAGTGAAATAAGCGTATTTGAGTCTTAGTTTAAACCGTGACCAACAATACTTTGACTATTTTAGTGTAGGTAAGCGTGAGGTTATTTAAAGATGCAATAGTACATTACGTAACTAGGGCGGTGAATTCGTAAATGCCCCAGATCGCAGGTGTTTGTGGCCTGAACCGAAGGTGAGGGTCATAAATATGCGCTCTGGGGCTTTACGAATTACCGCCCGTGTTGCGTACAAAATTTTACGTCTTCACCTGGCCACAATGCGAGTTTTCCCGTACGCGCAGCATGCAGTAAAACTCGCATTATGGCCAGGTGTGACGTAAAATTATTTATGTTACATTTAATAATTATAAAATGCTAGATCTTGATGAGATGTAAACAAACCTTTATTGAAAATGAGTATAAGGTCCAAATTACTTCCATTACATTTACTTACCTACAATTTTCCTCGCGGTGGTGAGGTGAAAAATTGTGTGTTTCGCTCGGCAGCAAAATTGTTTGGCGTCTCGTGCCTTGAAAGCCTCGCTATGCTCAGGATTGTACTTTTGAACCATTCGCTTCGCTCATGGTTCAATTTTACAATCCTTCGCTAGCTCGGCTTTCAATACTAAGCACTTGCGCCAAACAACAACTTTGCAGCCTTGCATAACAAATAACTATTGTTGTCCTAACAAAGCGAATCGTGCTCAGCATATTCTTAGGTCGTTTTATTATAGTATTTTATACAATCATTACACAATGAGAAGTCGAGTACCGCCCGAAGCCTAAGTAAGGTACACGAATTTAATAGCTAATTGTGTAACTATTAAATATAATTAATAGTCTCTCTACGACTCAAATTAATAAACAAACATAGTATCTATCGAAAATCTAAGCCTTGATGAAACGAATTGACGTTTCGATGTTGTCTTTTGTTCTAAGACCAAGGAGACGTTCTATTGGTCAAATTCATTATAGTTGTCGAAACAGTTGTATAATTGTTTATTTTATACTCGTTGACTTTAATGTTAGACTTCAGACTTCGTACACCAAACTAAAATCACATACTATGGAGGTCCCAACTCAACATTTTACAACTGTGTAGACAACTGAAATAAATTCGACCAATCACGTGGCGCCTTTACTGAACTAAATTGTATTCGACCAATAGGACGCTGTCATGAGAAAGTCAAAATTGAAATAATTTATTGAATCAGGCGTTACTTTGCGGAAGTCCATGATATATTAAGAGAACAATATTTCTTTGCTATTCCGCTAAAAAAACTAAAACACGTTTTTTAGCGGAATAGCAAAGAAATATTGTTCTCCTAATATATCAAAATTGAAAGTCATCAACGCACAAAAAAAATAAGTCATTGGCTGCACTTTGTCTCAGCAGCGATTAGATTTTCAACAGATATCAAGTTTGTTTAATTAGTTCAGTTGACTCGTAGAAAAAGTATTGTATACAATAGTTATATAATTTCATTTCATTTCATTTATGCAGTCCCATAATAAATTTACAGTGCGGTCACCAAGAAGTTTACATGCTATTAAGAACAAAAACAATTGAAGCTTAATTTACAAAAATGACAAACATTGTACCGATCACAAAAGTCAAATTGTAAAATATTAGTGTTAAAAAATAAAAGTAAAAATGTTCTAATTCATCAAATCAACAAAAAGGTTAAAAGATACAAATTCATCACGTAAAGAGTATGTATGTCACAAACTTAAAAAAAAGATAAAATGTAAATTAAAAACATGAAATAAAAATAAAACATAGCAATAAAGTCAAATTATAAAATAATAGTGTCAAAAAAATAAAAGTACAATGTCCTAATTCATGAAATCATCAAAAAGATTAAAAATTACAAAATCACATAAAAAGTAGGTGTCTCAAAATAAGTTATAAAAAATTCATAGAATAAAAAATTTAAATATGAAATAAAAAATAAAACAGGGCAATAATTGTGCTAACATAACTCATTTACTTAAACAATAATACATTTAAAATACGACTGCATTTTCTGCGAAATCCACCAACACCATCCGCAAATATGTCGATATCGTACCCCTCGACAGCCATCGCATTTAGTAGCGCCAGTGCCCTGGGTGGGGGCGCGTTGTCGGCCTGGCCGCTGGCGAGTGCGCGCGCGCAGCCATCACATGCAAACAAGCGGCGGCAGCGCCAGCTCAGCTCAGCTCACGCGACCCTCGCCACGTAGGTACGTGCACTCGTGCAGGCCCATTCGCTCCAAGACACAACAATTATTTATCCTGTTATTAATGATTCCGTGCTAATGATCCATCAACAACAGTTTTTTCACACTTACTGTACAAGGACCTAGCGAACTTCTTTTGTACTTTTTCTATCATGCTAATACTTAGACTCGTAGGGGTCCCATACAATAGCTCCGAATTCGACTTTGCTACGTACATATGCGTTATATAGCAGCACCGCTACCCTTACATCAGAAAACTGAGCGGTCATCCTAATAATAAAACCCAGGGTTTTTGACGCACTTTTACAAGTATTTATGACATGCTGTCGGAAATTAAGATGCACATCCAAGGTAAGCCCCAGATCACGGTTTTCGTAGACTCGTTCCAGTTGGACGCCTTGGAGAACATAAGAAAAATCAATGGGTGCTCTAGCCCTAGAAAATGACATGACTTTGCATTTAGATACGTTAAACTGCAGCTTGTTTTTGACGCTCCATTCGGCAATGGCATTAATATCATGTTGGAGCTTAATGCAATCGTCTCCCTGTCCTACATCTAAACAAAGCTTTAGGTCATCCGCGTACATAAGGCAAACAGCCGTTCTTACAACCCTGGGAAGATCATTGATCATTATTAGAAACTGGGTGCTGATTAGAAACTGAACGCGTATAGTATGGTTTTGACTGGAACTCCTCCAGCTTCACGTATTGACTACGATTGCTCAGATAGTCGGCGAAGAAGCGAAGGAGCTCAGGTGCAAAGCTTATATTTGCGAACTTTTGCAATAATAGATCATTGTCTACCAGGTCGAAAGCCTTCTTAAAATCAAAGTATGCCATAGTTAGGTTTTTAAGTCTCGTACCTTAATTAGGCCACTCAGCAAGCTTCGTAGCCTAAACGTGGCATTCGACTGATAAAGCATACATTATGTAACGATTGCATAAAATACAATTTTATTGTAATTGTGGTTGCAGCACACATGGCGCGCGCCAGGCTTCGCGACCGACACCAGAACAATCTGCGGCGGAAGCTGCAACTGCTGAAGCAGGAGCAGGGCGTCGCCGCCAAGCCCGAGCCCGAGCCCGAGCCTGAGGCGAGGGCGGACGCCGAGCCGCAGCCCACTGGGTAAGTCACTCCATCACCATCTCTCTCGCGAACGCTGTCTGGTTTTGTAATTTTTCATTTTGCAAGAAAATCCTCCCATTACTCAAAGGTTCTTTCTTCATACGGTTACTCTATAAAAACCAATATTATCTATAGAGAAACAGTTTCAAGTTGTATTTATTCACAGATCAACAAGTCCGAAAGCGGAAACGCAACCGGAACCGGAGCCGGAGGCCTCCGGGCCGGAGTCCGGTGGGGAGGGGGCAGGGGAGTCGGAGTCGGAGTCGGAGGCGGCGTGCGTGGCGCTGTACCGCGCCGGCCGCTACTCGCCCGCGCCGCTGTGTCCGCGCGCGCTGGAGCCCGGCACGCTCACCACCGACCCAGAGATTGACGACCAGAGGCTGCACTATCTCAGGTAACTTGCGTGTCTCATAGTCGGGCGGGGAGGGGGAGGGGGAGGGGGAGTCGGAGCCGGAGTCGGAGTCGGAGGCGGCGTGCGTGGCGCTGTACCGCGCCGGCCGCTACTCGCCCGCGCCGCTGTGTCCGCGCGCGCTGGAGCCCGGCACGCTCACCACCGACCCAGAGATTGACGACCAGAGGCTGCACTATCTCAGGTAACTTGCGTGTCTCATAGTCGGGCGGGGAGGGGGAGGGGGAGGGGGAGTCGGAGCCGGAGTCGGAGTCGGAGGCGGCGTGCGTGGCGCTGTACCGCGCCGGCCGCTACTCGCCCGCGCCGCTGTGTCCGCGCGCGCTGGAGCCCGGCACGCTCACCACCGACCCAGAGATTGACGACCAGAGGCTGCACTATCTCAGGTAACTTGCGTGTCTCATAGTCGGGCGGGGAGGGGGAGGGGGAGGGGGAGTCGGAGTCGGAGTCGGAGTCGGAGGCGGCGTGCGTGGCGCTGTACCGCGCCGGCCGCTACTCGCCCGCGCCGCTGTGTCCGCGCGCGCTGGAGCCCGGCACGCTCACCACCGACCCAGAGATTGACGACCAGAGGCTGCACTATCTCAGGTAACTTGCGTGTCTCATAGTCGGGCGGGGAGGGGGAGGGGGAGGGGGAGTCGGAGTCGGAGTCGCAGTCGGAGGCGGCGTGCGTGGCGCTGTACCGCGCCGGCCGCTACTCGCCCGCGCCGCTGTGTCCGCGCGCGCTGGAGCCCGGCACGCTCACCACCGACCCAGAGATTGACGACCAGAGGCTGCACTATCTCAGGTAACTTGCGTGTCTCATAGTCGGGCGGGGAGGGGGAGGGGGAGGGGGAGTCGGAGTCGGAGTCGGAGGCGGCGTGCGTGGCGCTGTACCGCGCCGGCCGCTACTCGCCCGCGCCGCTGTGTCCGCGCGCGCTGGAGCCCGGCACGCTCACCACCGACCCAGAGATTGACGACCAGAGGCTGCACTATCTCAGGTAACTTGCGTGTCTCATAGTCGGGCGGGGAGGGGGAGGGGGAGGGGGAGTCGGAGTCGGAGTCGGAGTCGGAGGCGGCGTGCGTGGCGCTGTACCGCGCCGGCCGCTACTCGCCCGCGCCGCTGTGTCCGCGCGCGCTGGAGCCCGGCACGCTCACCACCGACCCAGAGATTGACGACCAGAGGCTGCACTATCTCAGGTAACTTGCGTGTCTCATAGTCGGGCGGGGAGGGGGAGGGGGAGGGGGAGTCGGAGTCGGAGTCGGAGTCGGAGGCGGCGTGCGTGGCGCTGTACCGCGCCGGCCGCTACTCGCCCGCGCCGCTGTGTCCGCGCGCGCTGGAGCCCGGCACGCTCACCACCGACCCAGAGATTGACGACCAGAGGCTGCACTATCTCAGGTAACTTGCGTGTCTCATAGTCGGGCGGGGAGGGGGAGGGGGAGGGGGAGTCGGAGTCGGAGTCGGAGTCGGAGGCGGCGTGCGTGGCGCTGTACCGCGCCGGCCGCTACTCGCCCGCGCCGCTGTGTCCGCGCGCGCTGGAGCCCGGCACGCTCACCACCGACCCAGAGATTGACGACCAGAGGCTGCACTATCTCAGGTAACTTGCGTGTCTCATAGTCGGGCGGGGAGGGGGAGGGGGAGGGGGAGTCGGAGTCGGAGTCGGAGGCGGCGTGCGTGGCGCTGTACCGCGCCGGCCGCTACTCGCCCGCGCCGCTGTGTCCGCGCGCGCTGGAGCCCGGCACGCTCACCACCGACCCAGAGATTGACGACCAGAGGCTGCACTATCTCAGGTAACTTGCGTGTCTCATAGTCGGGCGGGGAGGGGGAGGGGGAGGGGGAGTCGGAGCCGGAGTCGGAGTCGGAGGCGGCGTGCGTGGCGCTGTACCGCGCCGGCCGCTACTCGCCCGCGCCGCTGTGTCCGCGCGCGCTGGAGCCCGGCACGCTCACCACCGACCCAGAGATTGACGACCAGAGGCTGCACTATCTCAGGTAACTTGCGTGTCTCATAGTCGGGCGGGGAGGGGGAGGGGGAGGGGGAGTCGGAGTCGGAGTCGGAGGCGGCGTGCGTGGCGCTGTACCGCGCCGGCCGCTACTCGCCCGCGCCGCTGTGTCCGCGCGCGCTGGAGCCCGGCACGCTCACCACCGACCCAGAGATTGACGACCAGAGGCTGCACTATCTCAGGTAACTTGCGTGTCTCATAGTCGGGCGGGGAGGGGGAGGGGGAGGGGGAGTCGGAGCCGGAGTCGGAGTCGGAGGCGGCGTGCGTGGCGCTGTACCGCGCCGGCCGCTACTCGCCCGCGCCGCTGTGTCCGCGCGCGCTGGAGCCCGGCACGCTCACCACCGACCCAGAGATTGACGACCAGAGGCTGCACTATCTCAGGTAACTTGCGTGTCTCATAGTCGGGCGGGGAGGGGGAGGGGGAGGGGGAGTCGGAGCCGGAGTCGGAGTCGGAGGCGGCGTGCGTGGCGCTGTACCGCGCCGGCCGCTACTCGCCCGCGCCGCTGTGTCCGCGCGCGCTGGAGCCCGGCACGCTCACCACCGACCCAGAGATTGACGACCAGAGGCTGCACTATCTCAGGTAACTTGCGTGTCTCATAGTCGGGCGGGGAGGGGGAGGGGGAGGGGGAGTCGGAGTCGGAGTCGGAGTCGGAGGCGGCGTGCGTGGCGCTGTACCGCGCCGGCCGCTACTCGCCCGCGCCGCTGTGTCCGCGCGCGCTGGAGCCCGGCACGCTCACCACCGACCCAGAGATTGACGACCAGAGGCTGCACTATCTCAGGTAACTTGCGTGTCTCATAGTCGGGCGGGGAGGGGGAGGGGGAGGGGGAGTCGGAGTCGGAGTCGCAGTCGGAGGCGGCGTGCGTGGCGCTGTACCGCGCCGGCCGCTACTCGCCCGCGCCGCTGTGTCCGCGCGCGCTGGAGCCCGGCACGCTCACCACCGACCCAGAGATTGACGACCAGAGGCTGCACTATCTCAGGTAACTTGCGTGTCTCATAGTCGGGCGGGGAGGGGGAGGGGGAGGGGGAGTCGGAGTCGGAGTCGGAGGCGGCGTGCGTGGCGCTGTACCGCGCCGGCCGCTACTCGCCCGCGCCGCTGTGTCCGCGCGCGCTGGAGCCCGGCACGCTCACCACCGACCCAGAGATTGACGACCAGAGGCTGCACTATCTCAGGTAACTTGCGTGTCTCATAGTCGGGCGGGGAGGGGGAGGGGGAGGGGGAGTCGGAGTCGGAGTCGGAGTCGGAGGCGGCGTGCGTGGCGCTGTACCGCGCCGGCCGCTACTCGCCCGCGCCGCTGTGTCCGCGCGCGCTGGAGCCCGGCACGCTCACCACCGACCCAGAGATTGACGACCAGAGGCTGCACTATCTCAGGTAACTTGCGTGTCTCATAGTCGGGCGGGGAGGGGGAGGGGGAGGGGGAGTCGGAGTCGGAGTCGGAGTCGGAGGCGGCGTGCGTGGCGCTGTACCGCGCCGGCCGCTACTCGCCCGCGCCGCTGTGTCCGCGCGCGCTGGAGCCCGGCACGCTCACCACCGACCCAGAGATTGACGACCAGAGGCTGCACTATCTCAGGTAACTTGCGTGTCTCATAGTCGGGCGGGGAGGGGGAGGGGGAGGGGGAGTCGGAGTCGGAGTCGGAGGCGGCGTGCGTGGCGCTGTACCGCGCCGGCCGCTACTCGCCCGCGCCGCTGTGTCCGCGCGCGCTGGAGCCCGGCACGCTCACCACCGACCCAGAGATTGACGACCAGAGGCTGCACTATCTCAGGTAACTTGCGTGTCTCATAGTCGGGCGGGGAGGGGGAGGGGGAGTCGGAGTCGGAGTCGGAGTCGGAGGCGGCGTGCGTGGCGCTGTACCGCGCCGGCCGCTACTCGCCCGCGCCGCTGTGTCCGCGCGCGCTGGAGCCCGGCACGCTCACCACCGACCCAGAGATTGACGACCAGAGGCTGCACTATCTCAGGTAACTTGCGTGTCTCATAGTCGGGCGGGGAGGGGGAGGGGGAGGGGGAGTCGGAGCCGGAGTCGGAGTCGGAGGCGGCGTGCGTGGCGCTGTACCGCGCCGGCCGCTACTCGCCCGCGCCGCTGTGTCCGCGCGCGCTGGAGCCCGGCACGCTCACCACCGACCCAGAGATTGACGACCAGAGGCTGCACTATCTCAGGTAACTTGCGTGTCTCATAGTCGGGCGGGGAGGGGGAGGGGGAGGGGGAGTCGGAGTCGGAGTCGGAGTCGGAGGCGGCGTGCGTGGCGCTGTACCGCGCCGGCCGCTACTCGCCCGCGCCGCTGTGTCCGCGCGCGCTGGAGCCCGGCACGCTCACCACCGACCCAGAGATTGACGACCAGAGGCTGCACTATCTCAGGTAACTTGCGTGTCTCATAGTCGGGCGGGGAGGGGGAGGGGGAGGGGGAGTCGGAGTCGGAGTCGGAGTCGGAGGCGGCGTGCGTGGCGCTGTACCGCGCCGGCCGCTACTCGCCCGCGCCGCTGTGTCCGCGCGCGCTGGAGCCCGGCACGCTCACCACCGACCCAGAGATTGACGACCAGAGGCTGCACTATCTCAGGTAACTTGCGTGTCTCATAGTCGGGCGGGGAGGGGGAGGGGGAGGGGGAGTCGGAGTCGGAGTCGGAGGCGGCGTGCGTGGCGCTGTACCGCGCCGGCCGCTACTCGCCCGCGCCGCTGTGTCCGCGCGCGCTGGAGCCCGGCACGCTCACCACCGACCCAGAGATAGACGACCAGAGGCTGCACTATCTCAGGTAACTTGCGTGTCTCATAGCACATAGCACCCTCAACACCCAACACATTCGGTGATCAAGGGGAAGGAATCCAGTTATGATTCAAAAGACGTCAGACTCAGCGAGACCGCTGGTTTTCAGCCTCTAACCACAAACTCTCACCACTTGAGGGTTCCTAGTGGGTTCGGTTAATGCACGGTTCAATGTTACACGATAGCTCCGTTTCTTTTTATCCCATGCGTAGAAAGAGAGAAAGAAAGACAAATGAACGCGATGTATGGGGCCGTCCATTATACGGATCTGGAGTTAATGTATTTGGTTTCCCAGGACCCGCGCGCACGCGTCGAACGCGCAGCGCGCGCACGAGCTCGCGGCGCCCGCGGGAGCGAGCGGGACGGCCGATGGCGCCGCCCTGTTCGAGCGAGAGGCACGACGCGGCATGGGCACGGACGAGGCGCAGTTCAGTGTGGAGGCCACCTTGGACAGGTAATATATGCTATACTGTACATGTGTATACAAAGTTCATGCAGGTGCAGGTCGATGTGCGAATGGTCGAAACAAACAAGCTCCCTTTGAACACTTGAATGCAAACACATTAAATTCACTAGGAAGAGTTTTCCCTTAGCAACTTCGTATGTTATAATTATAAATAGTGTTCTCTAAATAGAGGTGTTCTATTGGGTAGCCAGCTTTCTCTTTCACCCTGATGGACGAGATTGTCAGGAAGGATTACAAATTGCTAGGTTTTGTATCGCAGAATTGCAAAATCTTCAAAGGCAAGGCTGCTCTAATAACTGCATATTCCGTCTTGATTAGCAATATTTTTCTATATAGTCTGGAACCCTCAATGTAGATGCCACAAAGGCAGAATCGAAAGGATCCAAAAAAGGTTTCTTTATCAAAAGAAACTATGTACCCTTCCCGCTTGAAGGGTACATAGTTACCGACCTTAAGAACCCCTAATTTCTATTAAAAAAAATCCAGGAGCGAATCCCTGCCTGTCCCGGCGCTCTGGCCGGACAAGTACCGGCCGCGCAAGCCGCGCTACTTCAACCGCGTGCACACCGGCTTCGAGTGGAACAAGTACAACCAGACGCACTACGACATGGACAACCCGCCGCCCAAGATCGTGCAGGGGTACAAGTTCAACATCTTCTACCCGGACCTCATCGACCCGCGGGCCACGCCGGACTTCTCGCTGGTACGTGCAGACAGGCAGACAGACAGACGAGATTGTGCAGGGGTACTGAAGTATTCCTGAGAACTGGGTATAGGTATCCGATAGGTAGGGCAATAAGGTACACGTCAAGTAGGTTCGAGGATTTATTCCGGACTGACAACGTAGGTGACAATTATGACAGCTGTCATACACAATGTACATACATTACACTCCTCCATACTTAATTAATACTAATTATAGTAATTTTACTAGTTACTGTAACAACAATTCAATACTCTTCCTTATCTTACGGACCTAAGCATGGGTTACAAAAATCTAATCAATTACGCTAATCACAACCCTCCCCGACTCACCCCGCCACTCCATCTCCATTTATGTTGACCTCGAGATTCTAATTAGCATAACTAAGGCTACTACAGTGGTTATCGGCAGGTAAGTGGTCGCGTAGCGTTGTGAATACATTTCTTTAAGGGAACATGTAATACCTACTGGTAGTCTGCTAATATTCAACCGGTAAGAACTTATGCACTATGGCCTAAGGTTCACAACGGTATGATTATTTTCAGACGCGACCTTATATACCTACACGTCTTTATTCTCTTGTAGGTATAGTTAATTTAACATTGTTAACCAAGCAAATGTAATACTACATGTTATTGTGAATGTAAAACGACCATTTACTTAGATATATCTATGTATATATATAGATATATCTATGTATGTGTATATATATATATATATATTTAGGTAGGTAATACTAATACACCACTACTTTACAATTTGTATAGTGGCTTTTTCATCCTACATTGCCTAACGGGACGTGACCGGGTCGGTACAAGAGAGGGCGAGGGCTGCTGTGTTTGTTCATCGCCACTGCCATCCCCCTTGCCAGGTGTAGAGAAACACTCTAACCCCTCATCCTCTCCTGGAGCCGTACTTCGCCCCGGCGTTGCATCGAACGTCGGTGACGTAGTGTCCGCCGACTGCTCCGACCCACTGGACCTTGAGTGTACCTGAGGAGACCGCGTCCCTCCCGTAGCCTCCGTAATCTCCCTGTTACCTATTGGGCAGACTATAGAACTCCTAGTTCTCCGTCTTAGTTGGTCTATATGGCGGTGAATTACGTTACCGTCGGAATCGCTTACGTTGTAATCCGTTTCCCCTAAAACCTTAGTGACTTTTCCAGGTTGCCATTTCTCACCTTTTAGATATTTACGATACCACACGTCCTCACCTGTCGATCCGATCCCCCCACTGCGCTACTTTGTTTTTGTTGGCACCTCGCTACCCTGGACCCTATATCGGGTTTTAATAAATCTAAGCGTGTACGCAACTGCCTACCCATCATCAGCACCGCGGGGCTTTCGCCAGTCGAACAATGGGGCGTATTCCTATAGTAAATTAAAAATATATTGATAGATTTTGCTATGTCGGTTTTTTCAAGAACTGCTTTTTTAATAACCTGTTTGATGACTTTGACCGAATTTTCAGCAGCCCCGTTCGAAGCTGGATGGTAAGGGGCTGTAAAAATGTGTTCCACCCCATCTAGCGCCAAAAAGGATGAAAATTGCGTGCTAGTAAATGGCGGGCCATTATCACTTACAACTTGTTTGGGTATCCCCCTCCTAGCCCACACTTCACTCAATTTCTCTAACGTAGGCCCGGCGGCCGTACTGGGTACCTGAAATACCTCCACCCATTTGGACATCGCATCCATCAATATCAAATACATTTTACCGTATATGGGTCCTAGGAAATCTATATGCACTCGAGTCCAAGCCCGCGTCGGCCACGGCCAGCAGCGCGGCGCGTGTCGCGTGTCGCGTGTCGCGTGTCGCGTGTCGCGTGTCGCGTGTCGCGTGTCGCGTGTCGCGTGTCGCGTGTCGCGTGTCGCGTGTCGCGGCGGCGCACGGCGCGCAGCCGCGGCACGTCGCCTCCACCGCCTCGTCGATGCCCCCCCACCACACGTAGCTACGTGCCAACGCCTTTGTCTTTACTATGCCCATGTGTGGTTCATGTAAAATCATTAGTACTTTCTCGCGGCATCCTTCCGATATCACCACCCGGTGACCCCACATGACGCAACCTAGTTCCTCATACAACTCAGTTTTCCTATTAAAATAAGGTCTCAAACTTTCAATATCACAGCTATCGGACCAACCGTCGCGGACAAAGGATAACACTCTAGCTAAACCCGGATCGCGGCTAGTGTCGCTTTTTATTTTATTATAATCTAATAGTAACGCGTCCTGTGCGAAATGAAGATATGTCTGCTCTGGGATTATATCGTGAGAAGTATTGCTCGTCTCTGTAGTACTCGGTAATCTGGACAACCCGTCCGCGCAATTATCCTTTGTATTTACATATTCGATCTTGTAATCGTAAGCCGATAAAATGATCGCCCACCGTTGCATCCGGCTAGCGGTCATTGTAGGTATACCCGTGTTAGGCCCAAATATTGATACTAAAGGTTTATGGTCCGTGCGTAACGTGAACTGTCGCCCATAAAGATGTGGCCTACTTACTCTTATAATACACTTACACACAAATTACAATCACAATATATAACATTTAAATACCTAAATTATATTTACATTTACATAATATTTATATGCTTAGATTATATGTACATATCCATATATATATATATTTAACATTTCAAGTATCCGCGTTCCATATATATTGCCTACCTATTGGTCGAATGTCGATATATCGATAAACTTGTCGATACGCAGAATAATCGACCTCTGGGTCCGCACCAGCCGGGCGGCGTCTCTGCGCCCGCGCATCGTGGACAGAGGTCAAACCAGTCACAGCCTAGACGCGACACTAACCGCACGCTTGATGCTCTCGCTACCAGCTAACGCGGCTTGTACTGCTTACCATATTTACTGCTTGTTTTTCTACTTCTGTGCTTTCCTATAAACTGTTCTTCTGCCTATGAACTAATTCTGTGCTTGTGCTTGTGCCTCTCGCTCTTCCGTGCCTTCTGTTTTGGATTCTGTGTGCCTACTGGGACAATACAACGATAAAACTGTAAGTGCAGTGTTTTATTGAAACCAACACCCGTAGGACGATACATAGCCTCTAAAGTGGTGACCCCTTGAGAAACACAATGTCGGGGGAGCGAAAATCCGGGGCCGATAAGCAGCCAGACGCAGGCGCTAGTGATGGGGAAGCGTCGATAGGACCGGTCGATGTTTATAAGGTCGGCGTTCGAGTGCCACCCTTCTGGCCTGAGGAGCCAGACATATGGTTTGCGCAAGTCGAAGGCCAATTCACCATATCCAGAATCACTAGTGATACTACCAAATTTAATTACGTGATTGGGCATCTGGACAACCATCACTCTAGGGCAGTAAAGGATGTGATCATCAATCCGCCCGCAACCAACAAATACGACAAGCTGAAGAGCGAACTCATTAAGAGGCTTAGCGACTCCAAGGAAAAGCGGATTAAGCAGCTGATGATGCATGAAGAGCTCGGAGACCGTAAACCATCGCAGTTCCTCCGACACCTCCAGGGCCTCGCAGGTACCAGCGTCACTGACGAATTTATGAAGACGATGTGGATAAATCGTCTGCCCCACGGGATCCAGACAGTCCTCGCAGGTCAGCCAGTAACCACAGATCTGGAAGCTTTGGCAGACTTGGCAGACAGAGCAAACGACCTCGCCTCATCTTCGCCGAGGGTAGCAGCAGTGAGCAGTGCAGTTCCCAGCTCCCTCATCACCGACCTCACGCGAGAAGTGGCAGAGCTTCGTCGGGAATTCCAGAAGCTTAAGGCGTCGGGAAGGAACTCCAGATCCCGCACCCCAACGGCGCAAGGGTCAAGGAGCAGGCGCAGCGCCTCCAGGCAGCGTTCACAGTCCAACTACAGGAAGTTCCCCTTGTGCTGGTACCATAGCAAGTTCGGAGAGAAGGCTACCAGGTGTACCCGCCCTTGCGACTACACGGCGGAAAACCCAAGGGGCGGTCGGTAATGGCGGCGGACGATTGCCCCACCTCTTCTGGCCGTCTGTTCGTGACCGATCGGTCTTCGAAGATGCAGTTTTTGGTCGACACCGGCAGCGACCTCTGCGTCTTCCCGCGGTCGGCACTTCGCGAACGTCGTTCAAAAACAGACTACAATTTGTGTGCTGCCAATGGGTCTAGTATTGCCACATACGGCTATGTAACTTTAGATTTAGATTTTACCTTACGTAGAACCTTTACGTGGCGTTTTGTAGTGGCTGACGTGACAAAGCCAATCATAGGCGTAGATTTTTTAAATTTTTACAACCTTGTCGTGGACTGTCGAAATAAGCGTCTGATCGATAACCTTACCTCTATTGCAGCTGTTGCTACGTCAGCCAATTGCCCAAATGTTTCGTCGGTGAAGGTGGTGACTGGTGAGACACGGTATCATGGCATCCTCAAGGACTACCCAGAGATCACTCGACCAGCAGGTAGACACCACACTACACCACACAACACGTTACACCACATACGGACGACACCAGGTCCCCCAGTCTTCTCTCCTCCTCGTCGTTTGGCGCCGGATAAACTTAAGATCGCCCAAAAAGAGTTCCAGTCTATGCTGTCCTGTGGAACAGCTAGACCTTCGGAAAGCTCCTGGGCATCTCCACTTCATCTGGCGCCAAAGAAGAACAATGGATGGCGTCCCTGTGGCGACTATCGTAAGCTGAATGCCCGAACGGTGCCTGACAGGTATCCGATCAAGCATATCCATGACTGCACCCATAATGTTGTAGGGTGTAGCATTTTTAGCACATTGGATTTGGAAAAAGCTTATAATCAGATACCTGTCAGCCCAGAGGACATTCCGAAGACCGCGATCACAACGCCTTTTGGCTTATATGAATTCCCTTATATGACCTTCGGTCTTCGGAATGCGGGTCAAACCTTTCAGCGGTTTGTAGACGAGATAACCAGAGGGCTCGATTTCGTCTACACATACCTCGACGACTTCCTGATTTACTCCCATAGCGAAGCCGAGCACGAGGAACACCTGCGGAAAGTCTTCCAAAGGCTGAAAGACTACGGCATGATGATCAACACAGCCAAGTGTGTCTTCGGCGAAAAAGAGGTAACTTTTTTAGGATACCAGATCTCGCAGAAGGGTTGCAGACCCTTGGACTCCAAGGTACAGGCCGTAAAAGATTTCCCGCCCCCCACCAACGTGCGACAACTAAGAGGCTTCATGGGCATGCTCAATTTTTATAGGAGATTTCTTCCTCAAGCAGCCCAAATTCAAGCCCCTCTCCACGCCTTGTTAACGGGATCGGCGAAAGGCAAGCAACCCATTACCCTGTCAGAAGACGCATTAGCAGCATTCCAAGCCTGCAAGGAGAGTTTGGCCAATGCCGCTCTGCTGGCTCACCCTGACTGCTCAGCAAAACTCGCTGTAGTGACTGATGCTTCTGATACAGCTCTTGGAGCGGTTCTCCAGCAGTTCAAGGACGACGCGTGGGAACCACTGGCGTTCTTCTCCAGGAAGCTCAACCCCTCACAGACTAAGTACTCACCCTACGACAGGGAGCTGCTTGCAATCTACGAGGCCATCAAATACTTTCGGCATATGCTCGAGGCCAGGCATTTCGTTGTCTATACTGACCATAAACCCATCAGTTTCGCTTTTCACGAACGAAAAAGTAACTGTTCACCAAGGCAGTATAGACACCTCGATTATATCTCCCAGTTCACGACGGACATCCGGCACATATCCGGGAAGGATAATGTTGTTGCCGACACCTTGTCGCGTATAGAAGAACTGGGAGTGCCTGTAAACCTCGAAGCATTGGCCGAAAGTCAAGTGTCCGACCCCGAATTGCAAGCGCTTATTAGCGAAGGTTCTTCCCTGCAGCTGCGGAAATTGCACGTACCTGGAAGCCGGTTGCCATTGTACTGCGACGTCAGTACCCCAACCTCCAGACCATATGTCGCGAAGCCCTACCGCAAACAGGTATTTGAAAGCCTACACTCCCTATGTCATCCAGGCTCCCGCGCCTCTGCAAAGTTAGTCGCCGAAAGGTTCGTTTGGCCTGGGGTGCAGAAGGACTGCAGGGAGTGGGCGCGCGCATGCTTGCAGTGCCAGCGGGCTAAAGTTAATAGGCACGTAACTGCCCCCCTTGGCACCTTCAGTTTACCGCGCGCACGGTTTAAGCAGGTCCACATCGACCTGGTCGGACCCCTCCCCCTGTCGCATGGCTATCGGTACTGCCTTACAGCCGTGGACAGGTTCACTCGGTGGCCGGAGGCAGTCCCGATACATGACATCACCGCCGAAACCGTTGCCAAGGCCCTGCTGTCGACCTGGATAGCTCGATTCGGCTGTCCTACAGACATTGTAACTGACCGCGGCAGTCAATTCGAATCGGCGTTGTTCCACTGTCTGTCAAAGATAGCCGGATTCGAGCACAAAAGGACGACAGCCTATCATCCTGCTTGCAACGGTCTCGTGGAACGGTTCCATCGTCAACTGAAAGCGGCGATTGTATGTCACGCGAATGAAGGGTGGACAGAGTCATTGCCCTGGGTATTACTTGGGGTAAGAACGGCTTTTAAGGAGGACTTACAGTCATCATCGGCAGAACTGGTCTACGGAGAACCACTGAGACTTCCCGGCGAGTTCTTCGGCTCACCAACGGGCGGTACCACGGACATGTCCGAATTTACTGCCCGCCTCAGGAACTTCGCTCAAAAATTAAAACCAGTACCAGCTGCCCGACACTGTTATCCTAAGGTCTTTATTTACAAAGAACTGAAGACTTGCGATTACGTATTCCTCCGAGAAGACGCATTGCGAGGTTCACTCCAAGCTGCATACACCGGACCCCATAAGGTTCTTTCGCGTGGGGACAAGGTATTTAGGATCCTCCTGAAAAACAAGGACAAATCAGTGTCCGTAGATAGGCTTAAACCAGCCTTCATACTGTCTGCTGACTGCGACAAAGAAGATCTTGGTCCCGTTACCCCTGCTCCTGCACCTCATCACTATACTACCCGATCTGGTCGTCAGGTGAGGTTTCCAGACTACTATCGCCCTTGACGGTCTCTGGAGGGGAGTGGTGTGGCCTACTTACTCTTATAATACACTTACACACAAATTACAATCACAATATATAACATTTAAATACCTAAATTATATTTACATTTACATAATATTTATATGCTTAGATTATATGTACATATCCATATATATATATATTTAATATTTCAAGTATCCGCGTTCCATATATATTGCCTACCTATTGGTCGAATGTCGATATCGATAAACTTGTCGATACGCAGAATAATCGACCTCTGGGTCCGCACCAGCCGGGCGGCGTCTCTGCGCCCGCGCATCGTGGACAGAGGTCAAACCAGTCACAGCCTAGACGCGACACTAACCGCACGCTTGATGCTCTCGCTACCAGCTAACGCGGCTTGTACTGCTTACCATATTTACTGCTTGTTTTTCTACTTCTGTGCTTTCCTATAAACTGTTCTTCTGCCTATGAACTAATTCTGTGCTTGTGCTTGTGCCTCTCGCTCTTCCGTGCCTTCTGTTTTGGATTCTGTGTGCCTACTGGGACAATACAACGATAAAACTGTAAGTGCAGTGTTTTATTGAAACCAACACCCGTAGGACGATACATAGCCTCTAAAAAGATACTGGTGGAACTTTTTAACACAAAATATAATAGCTAAAGCCTCACGGTGTATTTGCGAATAGTTCGCCTCTGCGTTGTTTAGCGTGCGCGAAGCATACGCGACCGGGCGCTCACCGTCTGGTCCAACCTGAGTCAAAATTGCCCCCACTCCTCGGGGTGAAGCATCACAAGTAGCTATCAACCGTTTAGCCGGATCATAATGACTTAATACCCTGGCGCCTGACAACAATCGCTTGACCTGTGTAAAGGATTCCGTGCACCCTTTGTTCCAATCCCAGTCGACACCCTTTTTTAACAGATTATATAGTGGTGATAATACAATACTCAGACTTTTAATGAATCTGCCAAACAAATTCACCGTGCCTAAAAACGACCTCAATTCTGAAACGTTACGGGGTTGAGCCATTTTCACAATAGCATTTATTTTTGAGGTATCCGGTTTGATCCCCTCTCTCGACACAACATAGCCCAAGTAAGTGACCTCTTTAGCAAGGAAAACGCATTTACTTTTCTTTAGTTTTAAACCGTTATCAACTAGACGCTGGAAAACCGCCTGTAATGCCTGCAAGTGTTCCGATTTACTCTTACCCCCGATAATAACGTCATCTAAAAATATTTGGACGTTTGGTATGTTGCCTAGTACATTAATCATAATCCGCTGGAATGTCAAGTCTATTGTACTGAAATAATCCACGATGCGTATTTACGACGGTGTATCGTTTAGACTCGTCTAACTCAATTTGGTTGTATGCTTGTGAAAGATCTATTTTACTGAAATACATGTTACCATTTAAATTAACCAATACGTCCTCTATTTTAGGAAGCGGGTACCGATCTACCAATAAGTGTGGGTTCAAGGTTGTTGTCCGGCTTATTAATAGGTACTAGTGGAGACGCCCAGTCGGAGCAGTCGACGGGCTCGATGACGCCGGCGCGCAGCATGCCATCCAGCTCGGCGTCCACCGTCCACGCGCTCGCGCAGCATGCCATCCAGCTCGGCGTCCACCGTCCACGCGCTCGCGCAGCATGCCATCCAGCTCGGCGTCCACCGTCCACGCGCTCGCGCAGCATGCCATCCAGCTCGGCGTCCACCGTCCACGCGCTCGCGCAGCATGCCATCCAGCTCGGCGTCCACCGTCCACGCGCTCGCGCAGCATGCCATCCAGCTCGGCGTCCACCGTCCACGCGCTCGCGCAGCATGCCATCCAGCTCGGCGTCCACCGTCCACGCGCTCGCGCAGCATGCCATCCAGCTCGGCGTCCACCGTCCACGCGCTCGCGCAGCATGCCATCCAGCTCGGCGTCCACCGTCCACGCGCTCGCGCAGCATGCCATCCAGCTCGGCGTCCACCGTCCACGCGCTCGCGCAGCATGCCATCCAGCTCGGCGTCCACCGTCCACGCGCTCGCGCAGCATGCCATCCAGCTCGGCGTCCACCGTCCACGCGCTCGCGCAGCATGCCATCCAGCTCGGCGTCCACCGTCCACGCGCTCGCGCAGCATGCCATCCAGCTCGGCGTCCACCGTCCACGCGCTCGCGCAGCATGCCATCCAGCTCGGCGTCCACCGTCCACGCGCTCGCGCAGCATGCCATCCAGCTCGGCGTCCACCGTCCACGCGCTCGCGCAGCATGCCATCCAGCTCGGCGTCCACCGTCCACGCGCTCGCGCAGCATGCCATCCAGCTCGGCGTCCACCGTCCACGCGCTCGCGCAGCATGCCATCCAGCTCGGCGTCCACCGTCCACGCGCTCGCGCAGCATGCCATCCAGCTCGGCGTCCACCGTCCACGCGCTCGCGCAGCATGCCATCCAGCTCGGCGTCCACCGTCCACGCGCTCGCGCAGCATGCCATCCAGCTCGGCGTCCACCGTCCACGCGCTCGCGCAGCATGCCATCCAGCTCGGCGTCCACCGTCCACGCGCTCGCGCAGCATGCCATCCAGCTCGGCGTCCACCGTCCACGCGCTCGCGCAGCATGCCATCCAGCTCGGCGTCCACCGTCCACGCGCTCGCGCAGCATGCCATCCAGCTCGGCGTCCACCGTCCACGCGCTCGCGCAGCATGCCATCCAGCTCGGCGTCCACCGTCCACGCGCTCGCGCAGCGCGTACGGCAGCGGCCGCGCGCGGTGGAACACCGGCGCCGCCTCCGAACGTACCCTCAGCGTCGCCTTGCCACCCCTGTATCGCCCCAGTCCGTCGCTGAACAATTCCTCATATCTGGAAAGCAATGCCACGACTTCATTACTAATTTGGCCGCTTGACTCGTTTATAACGAAATTACAATTAAACTTTGGAATGTCTATGTTAAGTTCGGCTAGCCACTGTCTACCTAACAGAGATGTAGTGCCACCTTCAATTACAAATAGTTCCAATTGCTTACTACACCCATTGTACGTTACCCTCGGTCTAATGATACCTAACGGTTTTATTGTTGACCCGTCGTAAAACTTTAGCACCGTGTTATCACTCACTATATCCATATGGGAAAAACATTTGTCATACGTGATCTTATTGACACAAGATATCGCCGTACCGGTGTCCACTTGCATATGCAATACCGTTTTATCTATTTGTATCGGTAAACTTACCGATTGGTAGTTGTTTAAGCATAAGTGGTGTAAATCTTCTTCAATATCCCCGCCGCTCTCCTCGCTGAATCCGCGATCGGCGTCCCCGAAATACATGGCACTGCGCTTCGGCGCCGCCGCCGCCGGCCCACCGCGCCGAGCTGGGCCCCGCGCTCCGCCGCGGCCTGCGCCCGCGCCCGCACCCGCACCCGCACCCGCGCCCGCACCCGCACCCGCACTCGCGCCCCAGTCCGGGCACACGCGCCGCAAGTGGCCTGTGCGCTGACACTTGCTGCACACATAATCCCGGAACTTGCAGTTGGCGGAATAATGACTGCGCGCTCCACAAGCTTCGCAATATTTATCACGGCCGTTAAAATTTCGCCGCTGTGAACTAATTACAGGCGCGCGCGCCTGCGCCCCGTCGAATGTGCTAGATCTCCCTCGACTGGCAAACATAACGGTTTGCGCCTCCCCCGTCCCGCTCGAACCCGCTGACTTCGCCTGCTGCACTATCGCTGCATCCCTTTCCGCCGCCTCTAATGATGTTGCAAGCTTGACTGCAGCCATGAAGGTGACCTTGTCATCCTCCGCGAACAATCGTTGCCTCATTATCTCGCTCGATAAGCCACAAACAAATTGATCGCGAAGCGCTTCATTTAAATTTGAGCCAAACTTACAAAACTTAGCTAGCCGCTTCAACTCCGCCACATAGGTCGTAACGCTCTCACCTACGCCCTGCCGCCTTTGTCGAAAACGGTACCTTTCCGCTAGAACTGATGGCGCTGGTTGCAAATGTTGCGCCATTAACTCGTGTATCTCAGCTAAAGTTAACTGCGCCGGCTTCGTAGGACTAGCCAACGTTTCCAGGAGCTCATATGCTTCATCGCCCATTGCGGCGATTAACACAGGCACTTTCATGTCGTCGTCCACGTAGTTCACTTTGAAGTACATTTCAACTCGGTCCATATACGATGACCAGGCCGCGTTACTCACATTGAATTCGCTTAGTTTGCCGATAGACATTTTTATATATTTGTTTATGCACTCGCGGAACTTCCACTATTTGTCGCCACTGAAGTATTCCTGAGAACTGGGTATAGGTATCCGATAGGTAGGGCAATAAGGTACACGTCAAGTAGGTTCGAGGATTTATTCCGGAATGACAACGTAGGTGACAATTATGACAGCTGTCATACACAATGTACATACATTACAGGTACAAGTGAAATAGGCTTCTTCTCAGTCGTATGCTTATTGCTGATGGTCGTCACCAGCACAACCCGCTTGCACCACCTTCTTCCAAACTCTTAATTCTGCGCCGTTCGCAGTCAAGCTTGGGCGCTGATTGATGAAGCTACATACATGCATGTATCTATCCACTGGGTTAAAAAGCTCTACAAAAGGTGGAAAATATCATCAAGACAAATATTATCTTTTATATTTTTTCATGATTGGGCTTGTCCATATATTACATACATACATACATACATACATTCACGCCTTTATCCCTAAAAGGGGTAGGCAGAGCACATGAAACTTATGTTCCAGCGCCACTTTTAGCATAAATGTGGGTATAAAAGATCGACAAAATGTGATATTGCAGTGACAGGTTGCTAGCCCATCGCCCACAACACACTTCAACCCTGGTCCCTTAGTCGACTTTTACGACACCCACGGGAAGAAAGGGGGTGGTGAAATTCTAACCCGACACCACACGGGGGTATATATTACGTATATATTACGTCATCGTTTTATGACGATTTTTGAACCCCCGCCTAATAAAATGAGTAGCGTCATCCAATGGTCAGACCCCTCCCATTTTGAAATGACGTAATACATATATGGACAGCCTCATTGGCCAAAAAAAGCGTAATATATAGAATATGTGTGTTGTATTGCAGAAACCGTGCGCCGACAACCCCGAGTTCGCGGTGCTCCGGTTCCGCGCGGGCCCGCCCTACGAGGACATCGCCTTCAAGATCGTGAACCGCGAGTGGGAGTACTCGTACAAGCGCGGCTTCCGCTGCCACTTCCACAACAACATCTTCCAGCTGTGGTTCCACTTCAAGCGGTACCGCTACCGCCGCTGAACAATGCCATGCCGCTCTTTGTCAAACGGAACATCACTACAGAGCTGGCTCGCGGATTCCCTTATCTTGCGATATCCCTGTTTGTGTCAACTTTTCGTTGGATTTGTTTGTAAAATAACTGAATATACAGACTGTTCACAGAAAAAACTGATTTTATGTTTGTCACAAGGAAATTGAATCGAAAATGTAAATTTCTTTTGAGGCAATAAATTTCTTTAACCCCAGCCTATGTACAGTCAGCGTGATATAATTAGTAGCAGCCAGAGTAGCCAACACAGCACATAGCACGTAGAACCGATGGCCGTTGGGGCGGAAAGGTTCTCGAGTGGCGACCACGTACCGGAAGGCGCAGCATGGGTAGGCCCCCGACAAGGTGGACTGATGACCTGGTAAAGGTTGCGGGAGTCCACTGGATGCGGGTGGCGCGGGATCGGTCACTTTGGTACTCTTTGGGGGAGGCCTATGTCCAGCAGTGGACGTCTTTCGGCTGATATGATGATGATGATGATGAGAGTAGCCAAATATTTCGTAACTCACCCTTATTATTCTTACAGTAATAAAGATGTGTACTGAAATATTTGGCTACCTTGCCTGCTACTAACTATATGACACTGACTGTACGTCCCAGTGCTGGGCACAGGGCACAGGCCTCTTCTCATTGATGATATTACAAGAAGAATTTTCTAAAGAGTAGTTAGTGACTGTCTGTTCATGTAAAATTTATATGCCTTGACTTGAGTATTTGAAGATCTTTTTAATAGCCATCATGAGTTTGTGAGACTATCTTAAGTAGTAACATATAGGATAATAAAAATATTTCGTAGATGTATTTGTTTTTTATTTCCTATATTGTAATATTGTAACAAACCTAATAGTAATAACCTACCTCCTCTTCCGCGATTGCAAGGGGTTTCCTGCAGGTTAGTAAAATTGAGTAATAAAACAAAACACAACTGAGAAAGTAAGCTGCAGTGGGAAAAGTGACCATAAACACAATCCATAGAAAAAGTTAGCAGAAAATTTACTACAAAGAAAAATTGCATTTGGGGTAAGCAATCTAACCAACAAGTTGATCATTTACAGAACCAAGCAAATGCTTTTTAGTAAAAATGATTGGGAATGAGAGGTAATCCCTTGTGTCCTAGGTGGGAAGGGGGTCCTTCACACTTCCATATTCGTTTTCAATTTCCATATTCGTTTTCAATGATTCAATTTCAATGAATAGGTTTAAAATTATTTTTATTGATTTCTAAACAAAGGGAGGGTGTAGACAACAGACTAATAAGACCATTGTGTTTATTTACAGATTATAATATTCTAATAGATTAGCTATTTATTCTTTCTTGCCTTCGGAGGGGTTAGTAACCTCCTCAGCAGCAGGGTTGCCTCGGAAGTTGGGGAACTGCTCCCAGGGGGCTTCCAGCTCAAACCTGCGGAATTCCTGTGCCAGTTCCAATGGCTCCACCACTACACGCTTCTGCTCATCATCATAGCGCACCTCGACATAGCCACTGAGGGGGAAATCCTTTCTGAAGGGGTGGCCTTCAAATCCGTAATCTGTGAGTATCCTTCTAAGGTCAGGGTGGTTAGCGAAGAAGACTCCGTACATGTCCCAGATCTCGCGCTCGTACCAGTTGGCGGCCTTGAACACTTCGCAGGCAGAGTCGACGGGGGTGAGCTCGTCGGCGTACGTCTTGACGCGGATGCGCGAGTTGTACCGCAGCGAGAGCAGGTTGTACACGATCTCGAACCGCTGCGGGTGCGCCGGGATGTCCACGCCTGCGATGTCCACCAGCGACGCGAACTGCGCGCTGTGGTGGTCCTTCAGGAACGACAGCACGGGGATCACGCCTTCAGGAGGGATCAGAACCTCTAGCTCGTTGCCTGCCGTGATCTGCACCTTCTGCACGTACTTCGGCAAGCACTCCGCCACGTATTTGCCGAAGTCTATCAGCTGCGACTTCTGCAGGGGGTCCAGCTTTGCGTAAGTCGGCCGCGTCTCCACTTGGGGAGCAGTCTCGCTCTTCCACGCTACGCTCTGCACGGCCGGCGCCTTGGCGTTATTTAAAACGACGCGCCCCAGGCCTAGCCCCACACCGAGGGTGCGTTTTAAAAAGAAGGACATTGTGCTTTACTTTAAATACAAAATAACCTTACGTAATTCGTGTTCGATCGAAAATCGCAAAACAAAACCCTATGCATCTGACAGCCGAGACATGTCATAGTCATGATGTCATGTCATTTTGACATTGTTTGATTTTTTATTTTTTTATTCGTCCATTCGGACAGGCTAAGTCCATGGGCCATACTGCCTCGTCTTCAGTAAGTATAATTTCATTTGATAACATTGTTTGAATACCGGAATTCAGAGCGTTTTATTATGTGCTCTGAATATTTTGAGGCCTAATAAATAGGAAGTCAAATAAAAGATTATTCGTAAAAAAAAAAAAAACAACAGTGAAATGAATGGAAATGACTGAAGACTAGGCAGTATGGCCCATGGTCTTAGCCTGTCCGAATGGACGAATTTAAAAAAAAAAAAAAAAGAATGGAAATGAAAACACTGAAAAGTGAAAGAAATTTGTGCAAGTTTCTATGTTCGTTTCGAACTATTTTCTGTTTAGTGGCGATATTTAAAAACTGCAAGCTCTTTATACGTTTCGAATGTTAAATTTACTACCCCAAATGTTAAGTCCTTAGAGCATATAAAATAAGGTATGTTCTATTCAACTTTTTGAATGCTTTGATCGGTTTAAGTTTGTTTTCAACTGATGGAGTTTGCTGATCTGAATTTTTCCACAATGCTTTTTACTTACTTTTGAAAAATACCTATGATTATTATTATTCTATGCGGTTCTAAAGACGATAAACCGAAACAAAGTTGGTAACTACCTACTTTCCATAAATTTTCAGTAGATATTTCTTCACCACGAGTCTTGCCTTTGCTAGCTCGCTTCTTGTTTTGGTTTTACGCATGTTTTTATCGTAAACTATTATGTTATGACCAGACATGAGAAAGTAGTTTAACTATCTGCGTACCTAACCTTTAGATAACATGGTTCTTGTCAACAGTACAGCATGGCGGACCTGGAGGGGTTGAAGAAGGTGCTGCGGTCGCTGGTGGTGTCGTCGGCGGCGACGATGGACGCGGCGTCGCTGTTGCGCGACTACCGCCGCATGCTGGGCGAGCCCCTGCCGGCCGCGCGCCACGGGTTCCGCGATCCCGTGCAGTTTCTGAGGGAGCGCTGTGGAGACTGCTTTTTGGTATATATTTTATTCTCGTTAAATAATATTATTATGTTTAGTGGTAAACGATACATATAAAATACATTATAAAATAATACTAGCCTAACTATGTACATCCTGACTATAAACTAACGAAATAATTATGAAACTACATATTTACAAATAAAACGGCTCTAGATCTGTGCCGTGCAGCAAGGAGCCCATAAAGCTAGCGGCTCTGCCGTGATGGATAGCAATGCTGATCCATTGCGCCAGATTGCCGCTAGCCTGTTGGTCACCACTTGCTTCCATGACATACTTCGCGAGCTCCTTGAACACTGCGTGTGCTCCGGGCCCCCACAGCCCAATCGTTTCAACCTCAAATAGCTCAACCATGCAGCCAGAATCAATGGCTGCATATTTGCGGTGCTTCAGGTTTCCAGTTATGTTACCGGCAGCCCTAGCCCTGTCTGAAGTCCCTGAAAGATGGGACAGGGCAAGGGTATCCATACATGTGGCATCCCATACTTTAATATCATATCATTGTATATTTAAATATATAATAAAAACCAGTATATTTGCTTATCATCAGTCTAGATGTTTGACACAATAAATACACAAAGCCCAAGTTACTTGTTCCATAAGCTGAAATGGTCTACAAACAGAACTTGTCATTCAGTTAGAGCCCCGCGTGTATACTGGTGTTGCAGGCTCAAAGCCATCATACTGCTGCTTTTAGAGGGAGTTTTAGGTACCAAGCTACTATGTGCTGGAACATTATACCTCCACCAATCGGAGCATTAAAAAATAAAACTCAATTTAGCTTAAAATTACGACAATAATTCCTTAACACGCAAAGCAAAGTACCTAAACTCTGCTCCTATTACTATTATTTTCGTTACCACTCTTTTAGAAATTTTGCTATGAAAATTTACTCTGTTTATGTACTAGTCCAGTCAGTAGGTATTTATGCTCTACAAAAGGTGGCGTAGAAAATGTTTTGAAACAATATTGTTTAGGTATGACAGGTTAATAAAAATCCAAGTTCTCGACCTTGAAGGACCCAGGCGTTAGCCGCCATCTTGAATTAAAGGTGCCAAAACACAGATTACAGAGAAAAGCAGATAGGCCCTAATAAATTGAACGTTTTCTATACATCCGATCTCTTCTCACTTACGTACTGAACGCCGAGTAAGAAAGGGATAGAACCATGTTATCTGACAGGTCTTCATATGTCATTGTCTCCGCTTTCTCGCTCGCACGATGTAATTCGCTCTCTCGCTCGCTCGAGATTTAGTGCACAGAAAGATATTTTCTTACAAGTTATCGATATCGATATTTACTGTTAATAAATTCGTAATATGCGATACTCGTAAGTAAATTGTATCTCTATCCATACTATGCAAAAATTAATATGGTACTTACCAAATAGAAAACAAAAACCATTACACGACTACGAATATAATAAACTGCATTCATGTTTCATATGTTCGCTACAAATTAAATTATGCAAATACATAGGTAGTCAGACGAGTTACTTTTTAAGTCTCACTATTTTGTGGATCTTTAGTGGAACACATTTATTTTTAACCGACTTCTGAAACTTATCAATTCCGCTGGCTCTTTATTTTTTTATGTATGTTCCTCGATTACTCTTAGACGCCTGGACCGATAAGAATGGTGTTTTGTTAGAAAAGGTGGTCCTAGGCAGGTCAGGATCTGAAGATGGGATCCTGGAGAAAACCAGGGCAATCTTCAAATCTTATTTTGAAACGATTTGGGTACTTTGAAATCGTGCATTTGCTTTCAGAAAGCAGTTCATGCGGTAATATGTAATGTGGCTTCGTGAAGTATTGATTTGAAGTCAATTAAAACTTTGTTTTTAAAGTAAGCTAACACAAAATAACAACGCAATTATATTCCTGAAAATATCTCATTTTAATAAGAAAGTTTCATCTAATGCTTTAAATAATAAATATCCAATTATACAGAACTTTTTGCAATCAGTAAACTTGCATCACCTGAAGAGGCAATGCAGATGTCTTAGGTATTGTATCTGGTAGCCTTTCATTACTGCTCAGCATCATTTTGTTGTAGTTGCCTTCTAATTGTTGATCCTGGTGAGATCCCTGCATTAAATACAGTAACGAAAACATTATTATACAATCTCTATCAGTTGAGCTGCTTAAGTATGAACAGGTAAACAACAAACCGACACAGAGTTACTTTCGCATGTATAATACATATTATAGTAGGTATGGATATATAAAGAAAATCAATGTACTAATACAAATTCTTTGCATATACAAAACTTAAATGGAACTAACTCATCTGGAGGGACCTCAGAAATGTCAAGTAATAAAATAAATAAAACTCACTATACCAACTTACCTCAAGCGGCCTCTGAAAAACTGTAGGTATCGCATCTGGCAGCAAGTGTTTTATGTTTTTAATAATAACGAAACAGTTTCGAAATGTTTCGAAACATATTCTATGGTGTTTATTCGGCGTCCAATTATTGCGCCCTACTGCGTCAATCCATTTTTTTCGAAGCTTATTAGTACGGTACGCGAAATGAATGCACCTTCGATAACTCACAAGGTCGCGATGTTTTTGTTAACATTTAGACTATAATGAGTACTACTAGAAGTTAAAAATTCTAGTGAATTTTGACGTTGCTTTAGGTATTATATAGCGTTTTCTTAGCGACCCTTGTAAATCCAAAGATAAATTATACAAGTGGTATTTTTCTTCAATGGAGTACCGCATTTTAGTATTATAATCTCCCATTTAATTTTCTAAAACTTTCGTCAAGTGCTAAGGTCAGTATAATCCGACCCAAAAAAAATGTATATATATCCTCTAAAAGATTATACAAGTGGGTTTGGATTACTGAATACTATTAAAAACTATCAAAGTTAACCAGTGTTTGAATTAATAACATATTTATCAATAGCTTAATTTTATACGAACAGTTTAATGTTGAAATCCTCCTAATTATTTAAAAATAAATCTCAAAAAAATTCAAGTCGACGCATATAATCCAGCTTTATCATAGTAACCTATTGATAAAAAATCTAAGTAATTCATCAATAGCTCCTCGTTTTATTCACTTATCAATTATTTTTCAAATTTGAACTCACGACGATCAGCGCGCGAGTCTAGTGCGCCGACGGCGAGAACGTCATGACCAATCACAGCACGCCGTTGCTTGTTTCCTACGCGGGGGCCTCCTCTGTGTGCTGACAACCGGACAGTTCATTTGCATTTGGAAAATGTAATACGACAATGCGCGTTAAAAGTTTACTTGAAAATGAATAAGTGTTTAATTTGTAATCAAGTCTTGAACTTTGACGTTGTAGTGGTTAAGGAGAGAGGCATTGCGCGTCTAATAAAATTACGAATATAGTCTGTATATGTTATGTAGTTATAGTAAGCTAACTAAATCAATACTTAATTAATGTGTAGTACTCCATTATTGAATGGATCTGCTCACTTGAAAAATGTTATCTTTTACCGAGTTTAGCTATTGTTATGTTTTACTGTACAAAAACCTCCATGGTAAAGCTGTGATGATTGTAAGATTACAAATAATCTCTATGGTAGTAATAAAAAAAACAATTATTAATGACTCCAGTATTATGCCTGCATCACACTGGCGCGGCCTGGCCCCGGCGGACAATAGTAAACTTGTCCACCGCTGTCAAATTTTCTATTGTCCGCCACCGCAGGCCACGCCAATGTGTTGCAGGCCTTAAACATACAGATTTTATAGAAACACTCCACTGACAAGCTGTGAGGATTGTAATGATTACGAATAGTCTATATAGTTAGTAATAAACTAAATCAATATTTCATTAATGTTGTAAATATTGCAAAAATATGTATCGATAATATCCTCTCATAAATAAGTGCCAAAACCTTAATCCACTCACATAAGAGTTATGGGTCCTATTTGTGAGTAAGTTGTATGCACCTATATTTTTACACTTGACTGTACTAGAGTGTTAAGTAGAGCGCACGTGAAAAAATATATAGTACGGCGGAAATTGGGCAATATTGATAAAAGTCGTGGACACGTCTTCTATATACCTAACAATGGTATGTGTTCCTTGTTCTCTCCAGAGTACGAATCTACCGGTTTTAGTTAAGGGAAAGGGGCCGGGCCGGGCATAGTTGTGACGTCACAAAGATGGCGGTCAGTCTTTGGATGGATGACCGCCTGATGTTTGAGTGGTTAATATAAATGCGCGTTTCCGTGCTTTGGAAGGCACGTTAAGCAGTTGATCCTGGCTGCTGTCTATGACAGTAGTCGTTAAGCCGAGTTAGAGGCCTTCGGGCGGCTTAAGAACTTCTAACAGGCGAGTTGCCCACTCACTTGACAAAGTGGGGACAACTGTCACTCGCGTCCGCAGGAGCTACCCACCCCAACCCTGCACGTGTCCCCAGGGTGGTACTAAAGAGTGGCAAACTTTAAAGGCCAAAATAATATATGCCATACGATTAAATAAACAAAGATGGCGGCCGACGGTCATCGATTTTTGTTCAAATCTCGGGTTCTATTGCTTCGTGTGAGGTGTCATTTGAAAACATATTAAACGTACTATAATTGTTTTCTTCAACTGTAAAACGTACAACAAACCGTTTGAAATAATAATGGATTATTTTACCTTACACGTTTGCTTACTTAACATCATAATTCGAGAAAGAGATACTTTAGCATGATTAACGTCATTATAAAAAAATATCAAGCATTTTATTAGCTTGCCAAAAATATGCAATTTGTTGTAGTTCAATAATAATTACATATTATGGCCAATTCCGTAACGCAAGTCCGCAGCAACCAGCATGCTGTGTATGTTTGAAATACTTTGAAAGTTAATTTTTGGTGTTCCCAAATGAAAGGTACTGTAGTCGAATTAATAAATTTTGTGTTTAACTGTATATTAGTACGCGTAGATTTTTTTTTATAATCGGTGAAATGAGTTATTTCAAATAAATCAATCAATCAATATCATTTATTTGCCGGAATACAGTAGATACTTATATAAATAATACAAATGTCAATAAGATTACACACAACAGTGTATTCAGCCCATATGCAGAGATGCAAATGTCTTGATTTTCATTACATAGGAGTGTAAATAATCAATTACACCTAGGAGCAAGTTATCAGCCAGGTGAGCATAATTTATTTTGTCATTATGTTTCAATAAAAAGCCATTTTAAATTCATAAATGCGTTGTCTGTGGGCCGCGAGCTTTCGCCAAAATACAGCCCGACAACTAGGACCCAAATTGTCGACATGGCCATTGGAGACATTTGGACGTGGTGATTTCTTACATTAACCTTTCTAGCAACAGCTTTAGGTAAACACAATTTTTTCTCTGGAGATGCATATTATTATTGATATTTATGGTTTGTCGACTGATATACATTCTGTACTATGGAACTGCAAGTCATTGCAGTTTTTCAGGCAACAAGTTCGAACAGAACCGTGAGCGGCGAGGCTCGCGAGGCCGCAGACCGGGCTCCACGTAGGCCCGAAGGCCCGAAGCGTCCCTCCAAAGCGCGCTCTCGGATACTTTACCCCTGAGTTCAAGGACAAGCGAATCTGAGCGTGTGCGTGCGTCCCTCCAGAGCGTGCTCTTCACACGAGCCCGAAGGCCGAAGACCCGAAGGACGAGCCCACGCGGATATTTTACTACTTCCAAGTGTATTACAAGCGAACCCGAGGGCTGAAGGTACGAAGCGTACCTTCAGGGAATGCTCTCCACGCAAGCCAGAGGGCCAAAGGCCCGAAGGGCGGGCCCACGTGGACACTTTATTACTTCTAAGTGTCTTAAAAGCGAATCTGACGGCCGAAGGCCCGAAGGAGAACGGCATAGCACGCGAGGCGGCAGGCTGAGCTCTGCGTAGCGTAGGGGCGAGGGCCGAAGCGTCGCTTCAAAGCAGGCTCTCCACGCAAGCCAGAGGGCTGAAGGCTCGAAAGGCAGGCCCACACGGACACTTTATTACTCCTAAGCTATCTTACCAGCGAATCTGAGGGCCAAAGGCCCGAAGCGTCTCTTCAGAGTGCGCTCTCGAATACTCTACTCCTGAATGTGTTACAAGGGAACCTGAGGGCCAAAGGCATGGCACGCGAGGCGGCAGGCCGAGCTCTGCGTAGGGACGAACGTGTGTAGCGTCCCTTCAGGGTACGCTCTCGGACTTTTGTTTGGATGTTTGTTACTCAACCACACTTATTTGGATGAAATTTTGCACGAAGATGGTTCATAGCCTGGATTTAAATAAGGGATAGTTTTTATCCTGGGCCCACGCAGACCAAGTCGCGGGCGGAAGCTAGTTGTCTAATAAAGCTGCTTGCGTTGATTGTTTTATTATTTATTTTCAACTAGCGATCCGCCCCGGCTTTGCACGGATACTATCTCATACATATAAACCTTCCTCTTGAATCACTCTATCTATTATAAAAAACCGCATCAAAATCCGTTGCGTAGTTCTAAAGATTTAAGCACACATAGGGACAGACAGCAGAAAGCGACTTTGTTTTATACTATGTAGTGATGTTATACTAGGAACTACACTAACAGAGATTAAAAATCTCACTTGAGAGCCAAAAGAAGACGTAAATTAGTGTAAGGGGCCAGGGGGTCACCACCACACACATTTTACGTCTTCTAAGAAAAGAAAAGAACGCTTCAGAGCTCTCGCCTCGCCTTCGGCTTGGGCTACAAGGTTCCTGAGGTAGCCTTTATTTTACTGCTTTAGGTGCGTATCATGACCGTCTGACTCGTATAATTACTTAGAAAACAAAACAAGAGTGTCTCAAGGCGCCATGTCAGTGCTACCTAGCTGAACCGTGGGAACTAAGATTTATACCTACGATTTGGAAACCGAGGTCGGTTCATTCGGCCAGTTGGTTGGCACACGCGCTCACGGCCGGACGCTGCTTATGCGCACAGTTAGGTATTGAAAATGACTTCGTTGCGAATAAAGTCGATTCACTGCAGCGTTGTGGGGTGTGACAACAATAAAACAAATAGACATTTATGGTTTTTTATCTGCCGACTGACGATGACAGATTAGTAACCCTACCTACTTACTTTATATAGGTACCCAAGTACTAATTATTGACCTGGTACGAACTAGTGAGTTTTAACAAGGACGTTTACGGAACATTGAATCTTTAATACCTATTTCAAATACGTAATTATTTTGTAAGGCCTGCTTGAGTTTCGGTAATTTAGTATACCTACCCCGAGCCTCAGACAAGTTTACTCCGCCACTGCCATGAAGTCCAAATTATTTAGTTGTTTTCGTAGATTTCATGTTTATGTTTATCCCTGTATAACAGCAATTAGTGTAATAGTTTACTTCGTAAGATTCGCACGGCAGCTTAAGAAAGAGCGAATACATCGTCGTTGGTTGGTATAGGGGCTTATGACTTTTTGGAAGGGCTGGAATTCACTCGCGAGGATGAAACACATAATCAGAATATTTTAAAACAATACATTACAACAAATTATGCCTAGTAGCATTACAAACTTGAAAGTAGACACTTTCAAGTTTGTAATGCTACTTTTAAACTATTACGTTATTCTTATACATACGCTGTAAATAACGAAGATACGTAGGTACCTAACAAACTTTATTTCGTACGGTCTCCGGAATATATTTAAATTACGTTACTTACCTACACAAAAGGTTTCGTTCTGTATTATGTGGTAGATTAATAATAATAAGTACCTACATTCAAATTGTCGCATGTCGTAACCATAGACAGGGTGAGCAATAGGTAACATGGCTTCAATTGTATTTAACATGCTGCGTTGATATGTTTGTATGTATGTATGTAAGTGACTATGCAGTTCAGATACTGGCTGTATCTTGGGAAACCCCGGATATTTTTACCTATTTGCTTTTTAGGGTTCGTACCCAACCGGAAATGTACCCAAAGGGTAAAAACGGGACAGTTGCTTCACCATAGTGTACTCACACATTATAATAGAATTTTATGTTTTGCAAAATAATTTAAAACGTAAACCGTTTTTTATTTCACTCAACTATTAATTATAAAATCATTTCTAAGCGGTGTCAACTCTAGCGTCGATTGGCCGGCGCATGCGGGCAACGACCCGCGCGTTCAAGGTCGCTCCATTGTTAAATTTCGTAGGCACTTAAAGCAGTAGGTATTGACATTTTTATTCAGACCTGAGTATCTGTTTGTAGAACTATTATATAATCTGTGCCCACGTGACGACAGCGATCGCTAGCAGAGTCTAGCGTGGTGATGGTTAATCGGTGCGTAATTAGCAAAATGTATTATTACTTCGTTATTTACTTATGTACAGGTCGATTCACGAAAGCTGTCACGAATGAATTGAACGAGTGAATGATAATGTCTTTGTGTGCATCACATAATAATTAAATACAGGTTGATGCAAAAAGTGATTAGGTACGATACTTGTGTTATAGAATTTGTTTGTTTGTGTTTCTCTTTTTTTAGATTTTTTACAATTCGAAGAAGCCATCACCTTTCGATTCTTGACATTAAAAATAAGTCAGAAAAATATAAATACGCTTTATTTACAAAGGACTTTAATATTAATTACTAAAAAGATTAACATGACAATTATAATAATATAATTTATTTTTTATTAAATAACGAAAACATATTAGGTACATGTTTACAAAATATTAGGATGCCCCTGTATAAGAACGGCACTCACTGCCACTCACAGTGACAAGTGACATTACTTTCGGTCAATTCATTCATGCCAGCTCTCGTGAATTGACCTGTACACCAACAAAATCTATATTGTTGGAAAAATTATAAAATTACCTATCTTTTTCATAACATCTTTGATTGCGCAAATGTTATTATTTATTGAGTTACAAGCGTGTTTTATCAGTACTCATGCTAACGCGCACGGTAAAAAAAGTCATATTTTGTCAAATATTTAAAAAGATTTTGATGGTCCGTCATAGGGCTCGAATAAACAATTATCTAAAGTTTAATATGCTTTCAAATGACACCTCATACGAACCGATCAGTAAAATAGAACCCGAGATTGGAACAAATCCATGACTGTCTGCCGCCATCTTTATGACGTCACAGCTATGTCCGTCCCCTCTCCCTCAACTAAAACCGGCAGATTCGTACTCTGGAGACAACGAGGAACACAACCGTACGAAAATCGTGAAGGAGACGACTTTTTGCGATATTGCCACCGTACTAACACTGATTATACTGAAAAATAATTTCAGTGTGCTGTGATGATTATTAGATTACGAATAACCTGCATAGGTGACACTAAAATACATCAATACTTGTTTAATGTGTGGTACTCCAGTGTAGTAATAGAAGATTGTTATCGATTAAGTATGATTATACAAAAACACTACAGTGTTAAATTTATAAATTAATCTGAATATGATGACTTTTTCGTCTATTAACTATACATTAATAAGCATCATTGATCTAAAGAGTACCTATCAACGTACTTATGCAATTACTTATTCAATCAAGCTAGGTTGAACCATTTCAACCACCCATGAGTGACCGGTATGTCGATCACGTAACGCATTAGATGTAAATTTCATTTTTTTATATGAAAAACGACAGCTGAATTGTCCTAACGCACGTTCGAAACATTACGTGATTACCCCTCAGATCTCTAGCTGACCCACGGCCCGCTTTCTTACAGTCGGTTATAACGGGTTTCTTCGATTTCGGTTAAAACCGGTTTTGCATTCCGTACTCTCAATCAACTGAGCTATCGGAACAATCCACCTCGGTCACCTTTTTTATCAATCAGTTCATTCTTACAAGGCCTTAGGGAGGCGTGTACCGACATCTGCCTAGATGCGAGATGATCTGCCTAGCAGCAATTTGTATGTAATCATATTAAATCCATTTAGTATTGTTATTATATTTGTTAAGGTTGGGCTTAAATATGATAAAAGAGAAAGTTTCGCCTTAATATGAACCAACGTGAATGTAAACTTAACACGCAAAACTAAAAGAAAGCGTTTAACGTGACGTATGTAAGAAATGTGCATCGAAAATCTACATTCTCAATAACTCCGGATTGTATTAATTTAAAAAAAAAGTCCTCTTCCACATCGATGAAAAACTACTTTTCTGAGGGTTATTGGTAATTTAATAATTTAATGTTAGGCCCCAATCGGACTTTGAAAGATTCTTTGAAATCGAATGAGTAGGTAAGGTACCTATTTTCGGAGATTACCCCCAACCTGCACCCTAATTTAACTGCCTACTACTACTATTAGACAGATAACTAATAACCCTGAGTTTATACTTTCTGTACTTACTTCATATTAGTAACATCAGGGGCCCGTTTCATGAAGCAACAAGTTACAAATTACAAGGGGAAGTCTCTTTTCAATACCTTTTGATAGAAAGAGACTTCCGCTTGTAATTTGTAACTTGTTGCTTCATGAAACGGGCCCCAGATCATTATGACATCGGGACCTGGAAAACCTCTAGTAAATAAGTACAACAACTCTCAGTCTACAAATAAAATTAAAGTTAAAGAAAGTTTAATACTAATAACCCTATATAACTTTCTTTACCTGCTATTATTGGTTAAATAAAATAAATAATTATGTAATTTCGACCGAAAAACAACTACTAAGTAACTAAATATAATGTACAATCAAGTACTTAAAGTTTGTACCTACAAGTCTGAGCGTACGCTCGGCCTTGGCGAGGTACTCGGCCGGCAGCACGCTGCACACGAATCGCGTGAGTCGCGCGCGAAAGATTTAAATTACGGATAATAACTGATAAGCTAATACAATTTAGAGCTATTGACGAATCCGTTAGAATTTGTGTTTATATATTCTTCGATAGAACTAAAATGAATTACACCGACTTGAGAATTTATGAGATTTCTTTTATGGTAAGGAGAATGGTTTCAAGATATTATTCCTAATTTAAAAAAATGCTATTGATAAATATGTTAGAAATTAATGGGGCCTTTTTTTTTAATTACTTTTGAATACACTTTAGTAGCCACTAGTCACTTGAATATTCTTTTAGGAGATTTATAATATTTTAAATCAATTCCGGTTTTGCTAACGTAATCTCTTGGCAAAACTATTAGAAAACGATATGTAAGGTTTGAATAATCAAATGCGATGCATTATAGGAAAAAACTATAACTTGTATAATCTTTGCAAAGTTTTACAAGTGTTCCTTACAAAAAAAATAATTATTCGAAAACCAAAATCAAAAACTGTTAGAAAATATTTTTCGCTGTTAGTACTTAATGTACTCTCGCTGATAACAAAAAAAAATCAAACTTGGGACTTATGTTAGTTTGACGACAAATTATAGTGTTCGCGTACCGTACTATATTATTTACCGGAAACCTGAAGTTAACAGTTAAGACATGTAACATTAAAATATTTTGTCTAAACGCCTACATGAATAATTCATGTCGACGAAATATCGATATATACATGGTAACAATACTACCCATGTTTACGACAATTGTATTTTTACTAAAAATCCCAAAAATATCAAGTTTGATCCATGTAAAAAGTACTTATCCGATAGTATCAAGCATCTGCTGTAATCCCAGACCATTATATTGCGTAATGTACATGAAATATTTGAAAGATAACCAAATGATTCTTACCGATGAAATCCGATTGTTTCTCCGGTCTTTTTTAACAATCTAGCGTAACTTCGGCAGTACGGAACTGCACAAGCCATTGTGCCAGTTCATACAACTTAAATCATTAACTTATTACAGAAATATTTACTTTTTCAACACAATATTCTTGAAATAACCAACTTTCCTCAAGATTCACAAGAGATTTGACGTTGATTTGACTTTGACAGATTGTTTAGCATTTAACACCGTGGTTAACAGTTTTTGGAGACAAGTCGTCAATAGACTCAAAATACCATACTATTCGTCTCATTCTAACTCACATCAGCTGACCATAAGCAGTGACAGAGACAACTATATGAAACATCGTCTTGCTTTATACTGCGCGTCTGTATTCTTATTAGTCTGTGTGCCAAAATTAGGTATATTTTAAATAACTTCTCAATTGTTTACTAAATCACAAAAGTGTCTATGAGAGGTATAAAGAAGACAAAATTGTTTACATTTTTTGCATACACGTTTATTCTGTAAGTCTTAAAGGTATGGAGTTACAAGCGACGGAAATAATAATATTTACAAAAATCATTAATATCATTTTAATTTTGTTTAAAAATTGTATAGCTATTATTTTTCAATTATTTTTGATGGCACGGGCTGGTTAATGGTGCCTTCTTCATTATCGTCGCTGAAATTTTCTGTTTCATTGTCTGTATTTTTAGTTTCCAACCATGAAATTTCGTCGTCATCACAGTCTTCCTTATCTATCTGAATCTCTACTGCATTTTCACACAGCTGACCACTACAGAATCCACAAACAATAGAGCATTTTAATCCAGCTTTTCTGCAACTACATGTTTTGCTGCATCCTTTTTTACAGTGGCAAGAAATTACACTTAAAAGCGTCTGGGGTGCTGCTTTCTCTGTCGTTGTTATTGGAGTGAGCCTATTGGTGTCATATATCCAGCCCCAGTCTTCTGGTTTTTTTTTTTATTCCGTACCATTTTTGGACTTGGTGGTATGTCCTAAACGCATGATACCGTGCAGCGTCCTTTGTCGGCGGCAAAGAAGCAAGATTAAATTTACTTTTTATTGATGACTTTACGAATCGTTTATATCCGATATCTTCTAATGATTCCTTATCCATGTCCCCTCCGTACAAAGTTACTAGAAAGCGTGCTCCAGCGTCTTCGATTTCTTCTGGTCTTGCTTCTTTATCTTTGTAGACGCCAATGATGGCATCCAGAATTTAACGCGCCGTATAATTGATACAAAAACTTTAGTGTAATTAAATTATTTTTAGTAAATATTATTGTATCTGTAACTTTTTACCTATAAGACTTACAGAATAATCATGTATGCAAAAAATGTAGGCAATTTTGTCTTCTTTGAACCCTTCATAGACACTTTTGTGATTTAGTAAACAATTGAGAAGTTAATTAAAATATACCTAATTTTGGCACCTTTAATTCAAGATGGCGGCTAACGCCTGGGTCCTTCAAGGTCGAGAACTTGGATTTTTATTAACCTGCCATACCTAAACAATATTGTGTCAAAACATTTTCTACGCCACCTTTTGTAGAGCAAAGGCTTTTACAGTTCCCCACAGACTGACCTATACTGTACACAAACTCACCTTTTATAAAAGATACCAATTTAGTTTTCACCTACCCACAACTAATATTAACAATAATTGCTACATTCGAACACCTAAATCTACATGTTACTTTACATTTTAACACAATACACTTATTTATTTTACTTACACTTGTTAATATTTAAATATGAATTACCTATTGACAATAATAATACACTGATGATCGATGGGATTGATTCGCGCTGCACTGGTCGTTGGATCAATTAGATTTAGTTTTAATGGTTCTGGCGGAAGATCAGCGCTGCGGACTCCGCAGCAGTAACGCTGAGTCAGCACCTATTCTACACCACAACAGACAACCCTCGACTAAGTTTACTTTTCTGAATGCCTTAGGTTATAAAACTGTTTGATATGCTTTTTCTAAATGTTTGTACTATACTTTATTTGTTGTGGCTGAATAAAGTTATTATCTATCTATTTTTTTTGGTGCATGTATAGAGATTAAGACCTAAAGACTGAAATACAAATGAAGTCAAGCACACCAGTACTGACATAAAATAAAATAAAATAAAATAGCCTTTTATTCTCGACTTTTACAGTTGAATATAAACTTAACATTATATAGCGACATCGGTGGTATGGTCGATTTGCCTCTCGGCATAGGCCTCCCCTAAAATCTTCCATTTGTTTCTATCGGTTGCAGTCCGTCTCCAAGTCGGTCCTGCAACCGCCTTTATATCATCCTCCCATCTACGCAATGGTCTGCCTCTCTTCCTTTTCCCATCTCTTGGGTACCATTCTGTGACTAGTTTAGACCATTTCTCTTTCTTATTTCTAATCATGTGGCCCGTCCATCTCCATTTAAGTTTGCTTATAGCATATGACACTTCTGTTAGTTTAGTTGTTTTCCTTATAGTTTTTAGTTTTACTCTGTCTTTCCTTTTAATGTTTAGTATACTTCTTTCTATATTGTAACAATGCACTGAATTCCTGTCAGCACTCCTGTCCCACCATATCAAGAGTCGAGAGCACCAAATATCTGGGTGTCTTTGTGGATCGGGGACTCTCATGGTACCAACATCTTGAATATGTTATATTAAGGCTGTCAAAACTTAAATGGATATTTAAAAACTTGAGACATGTGGTGCCAAGAGAAGTCCCGGGTCCGAAAGACCACAGTAGAGATATTTTAAAAGAAATCTATACATCATTGGTGCTACCTATATTAACCTACTGTTTGCCTGTTTGGGGAGGCGCTGCAAAGACTCGTTTTATTGACGTAGAGAGAGCTCAGCGAGGTATCCTTAAGATTATGTACTTTAAGAAGATTCGGTTTTCAACTGATAAACTATATGCAATGTGTAAGCTGCTCACAGTTAGGAAACTCTATATCTTAACCTCAGTTCTCAGAAAACATAATACCACATTTTTTGACCGCAACCTTCTTTCAAAGCGAAGGAAAGATATTGTCATGCATTTACCAAAAACTAACACCACTTTTGCTAGTAGACAATATACCAAAAGTTCAGCTCATTTATATAATACCTTAAATAAAGAACTAGATATATACCCAAAGCTACAATACGATATAAAAAATAAAATAACAAATTGGTTGGAAGATAAAAACTACGATCAGGAGGAAGACCTGCTAGAATACATAACCTAATAGCCAAATTAACACACACACGCGCGCTCGCGCACACACACACACACACACACACACTCACACACACACACTCACTCACTCACACACACACACACACACTTGCACGTGCTCACCCACTCACAAACGTACAACATTCTCAATAAAAAAATCAGACTATAGTCCTAAGAAGTAGAGTAGAGTTTCTAGTAAGTAGTAAATAAATTGGTAGTTATGGAAGAGCGGTGCCTCCTGACACAGGTTATTGTACAAATAACCTACAAGGAGACGCCGGTCACTGTTTTTGGATTGTAACCAGTTGTTAAAGAAATAAAGAAATTTTAATTTAATTTTTTTAATAATTTTAATTGTGTTGACATACTTCTAGTTTTTTCTTATCTTTCTGTGTTAGTGCCCATGTTTGGCAGCCATAGGTCATGCTGGGGAGTATGCAGGTATTGAATAGTTTGCTTTTGCATTTTAGTGGTATATCTGGATTTTTCATTACTTCTTTCCATGACCAATATTTTTTCCAAGCAATACATACTCTGTTGTCTATCTCTTTATTATTCTGGTTTTCTGGGGCGATAATTTGACCTAGGTATGTGTATTCCGTGACATATTCTAATTGGTTATTGTTTACAGTCATTGGTATTCTCTGTTCGTTTGTCATAAGTTTAGTTTTCTCTGTGTTCAGTTCCAGACCCACTTTCATGCTCTCCCTGGTCAGTTGGTGTAGCATAATTTGCAAATCCGTTGGGTTTTCAGAGATAAGTATGATGTCGTCTGCAAATCGGAGGTGATTTAATAGTTTTCCATTTATATTTAAGCCAAAACTGTCCCAATTCAGGTTTCTGAATACCTGTTCTATAGTTGCAGAGAATAGTTTAGGTGATAGGGGGTCTCCTTGTCGTACCCCTCTTTTTATCTGGAATTCTTGGCCTATAGTTTCCAATTTAATTTTGGCAGAAGAGTTCATATATACTTTGTTCATAATTCTTATGTACTTGGTTGCGACATTTTGACTTTCTAGGGCGTTCCAGATCTGGCTGTGAAGTAAGGAATCAAACGCTTTTTTGTAATCAATAAATGCTAGGTAGTATTTCTTACTATATTCATTGTATTTTTCTAGTATTTGTTTTATAGTATGGATGTGATCTGTGGTTGCAAAGTCTTTCCGGAAGCCAGCTTGTTCATACGGTTGGTTCTCTTCTAGGACTCTTTCGATGCGTTGGAGTATTATTTTGGAAAATATTTTGTACAAGTTCGACATAAGACTGATGGGTCTATAATTGTTAATGTCATTCCTGTCACCCTTTTTATGAAGAAGTATTATTGTTGATGTGGTCCATTGTTTTGGTATCTCTTCTTTGTGTAGGATTTCATTAAACAGGTTTTTAATGTATTTAATTGTGGCAGGAAGGGTACTTTTGAGTAGTTCGTTTGATATTTGGTCTTCGCCTGGTGCTTTATCATTCTTCTGTGATTGAATGGCTCTTGAAATTTCACTTTCTATAATTGGTGGTATATGGTCTTCATTCAGTTGACAGTTAAGGCCTCTATAGTTTCTATCTTCATTGCTATTGTACAGTTGTTTATAGAAAATGGTTGCTGTTTTAAGAATGTCTGAACGCTTTGTTTCTATTTTGTTTTTCTTTTTGTTTTTCATTCTAGTTATCCAGCAACTGTGTTCCTGAAGTTCTGTCATTGCTTTTTTGAGCCCTCCTGTTTTTTCAATGTAGTTTGTGAACTTTTCTGATCTTGTTTTATTTCTATGTTTTCTAATTGTGAGGTTAATTTGTTTGCTTATTTCAGCAATAGCTTTCCTGTTGTGTTTTCTATCCTCCTGTAGCAACTTTCTGTTTTCGATGAGAATCTTTGCTTGGGGTCCAATTTTATCCTTCTGTTCTTTTTCTAAACTTATTTGTTTCTGAACTTGTTGGAATTCATGCTCGAGGATATTATAGTTGGCTTGAGTTGTCTTATGATTGCTTAATGTTTTTAGACGATTTTCCAAGTTGTTTAAGATATTTTCTGGTATTTCGGTTGGGAAATGTTTTTGACTAAATGTTTTATTTTTTCTGCTTTCTTTTGGGCATTTCGAGTATATTTTTCCTTGTACCATTCTATGGTTGGTGTTGAAGTTGAGTTGATGGAGTATATTTATGTCTTTGAACCACTTTGGCTTATTGGTTAGTATACAATCTATTTCGTTTTTTATAGTGCCACCTGGTGATATCCAGGTCCACTTTCTATTTGGTTTCTTTTTGTAGTTACTATTCATGATTTTCATGTTATGTTCCAATGCAAAGTTAATTAGCCTTTGTCCATTATTGTTTCGTTTGCCTGTAGAGAATGGTCCTAAGATATGGTGTTCGTTATGCCTTCTTTTACCAAGTTGACTGTTAAAGTCACCCATTAATATGACGTTTTTGTGTGATTTTTCTATTGCTTGTCGAAGGTCGTCGTAAAACTTTTCCTTTACTTGTTCATTCGCTACTTCAGTTGGTGCATATATTTGTATAATTGAGGTCGGTGTTCTGTGCCCTGGCAGTAATATATTTAGTATGGCCATTCTTTCTGAGATGGGAATAAATCCCTCAATTGTTTTCTTCAACGTTTTTTTGATCATAAAGCCAATGCCATACATTCCTGCGGTTTCACCATAATAGAAGAAAATGTATTTCTCATGTTCCTCTATGTTTTCTCCCAGCCTTCTCACTTCACTTAGTCCTAATATGTCCCAATTGATTGACTCCAGTGCATATTCTAGTTCTTGTAATGATTCATGACTTCTTAATGTTCTTGTGTTGAGTGTAGCTATAAATGTGGAGCTTTTGTCTTTTACATTGTTTGATATATTGTTTGATTTTAGGGGGTATTGGTCTATCTCCCCACGGGGACCAGCCGGGTTGGGGATGTTTACATGTGCTTTGCGTAGGTAGTTGTGTTGTAGTTGACCGATGTCGGCGTAGTCCTAACTTCTATATGTGTTTTTTTCCGACAGGGAATAAGCGGATGCTCTCATTATACTGAACGCATCTATCTTGTCCGCTTTTTCATTGTTGCGGATTATATTTTCATCCACTTGTTGCCTGTTCTCATCAGGTTTGTGTAGTTTTGCTGCGTTAGTCTGATTTGTTGAGCTTGTTTTGGGAGAAGTGGATTCTGACCTACGTCTTTTGTCGTTACTTTTCTTCTTCTCCTTAATAATAACTTTGTTGTTTTTAATTGTGGCAAAGAGTCCTGCTTCTCTTGCTTTGTTGACCTCTTCCTGAAGTTGCTTCCTTTTATCACGTGTTTCTCTTGTGTAGTCTTCTGTTATATAGCTGTTGTCACACATTTTTTTCTTGTTACGTAGTATTTCTTGTTTTTTAAGCGTGGTGGTTGTAGCCAGAAGTATAGGTCTCACTTTTCCACTATTTTCACCTTTCTTCCCCAATCTGTATATTTTATCGATATCTGACGGTATTATTTCAACCTCGATGCTTCTTATTGTTTGTATAGCTTTATTTAGCAGATCTGGTGCATTTTGTTCGGTTTCTTCAACGCCGTGAATAATGACGTGGTTCCTTTTGTTCGCTGCTTCAAGGTAATTCACTTTTGCGCTAAGTTTCTCTATTTCCGATTTGAGAAATCGGTTTTCTTCAATTACTGGGTTAAGCTTGTCTTCTACACTTTGTAAGATACTCGTTGACACGTTTTGGGTTATAATTTCCGTTTGTTTATCTAATTCTTCCTTTAGTTTGGTGAACAGTAGCGCCATGTCTGTTGACATTTCCGAACCCTGCATTATTTTCCAGTATCAAAACGCAAATCGGAACTTCAGATTGTGTCACTTGAACGGCGTTTGAGCCAAAGGTTTTTTTTTTTTTTTAATCTTTATTTATTATAAAAGGGGTTTTGTCACGCAGTGACTATGCCACCCCCATGGGCGAGATCACTGTACATTAGGAATAATATAATTTATCTTAGAGCTAGGTACTTATTCTAAATTGGTAGGTTCATAACGAGTATAGCTTGCATAACATTCTGGCCTCATCTGACAAAGGCGAAGCCAGAATGCTATTACAACTGCCTACATTCCTTAACATTAGATTTGGCATATCATGTCGTTGTGCCTCGCTGCGAACACACTCCATCAACACATGTTGGACGTCTTCCACTACATCGCACTCAGGGCAGTTAGGTGAGTCCGCGATGCCCATTAAAAATTTAAATTTGTTTGACGGAATGTGTCCGGAGCGAAGCCTGAGGAGTGTTACGATCTCTTTCCTACAAAGTTGTTTATCAAACCATGGGACTCGAGGCGGCTGACACTGAATTGTTCGATACCATATTCCTTTTGTACGGGACCGTTCATCAAAATATTCCCTCCAAACATGTCTGCACTTTATCTTTACTTTGCATAGTATCTCACTGTGTAAAGGTAAACAATAATATGGGATACCATCGGTTATCGCCAGCCTCGCCGCACGGTCTGCCTCCTCGTTGCCCATGATCCCAACATGAGACGGTATCCATTGGATAATCACCTCTCTGTTTAGTGCTTGAATTTTACAAATAGATTGAAGGATACTGTACGCTATCGGATGCCCTCGACCAGTGGAGGGTAACCGAGCCAAATGTGAAAGGGCGCTTTTAGCATCTGACAAAATTACGCATTTGTTATGGTCTAACGTCTCTATAAATGACAATGCTTCAGCTATAGCAATGAGTTCACAGTGCATTATGGAAATTTCGGCATTAATATAAAATTTTGCGTGAAAACCTATCTGAGGATTGAACGCGTCTTTAGTGCACTTGATTATGTTGGTTGCACTGAATGTCACTCACGATGATCGAATTGTTTGTGGTATAACCTCCAAATTAGCTGATATAATTTCTGGACTATTTGTGCACAGTTTCGTTGATTGAGTTGTTTTTTTTATCACTTTATGTTAGTTTGCCCATATTAAATATGTGGAAAGTACTGGCACCCGTCACTAAACACTTTTTCTACCGATATTTATGGAAATTGCGGAGCACTTCGTAATCACAACTGACTCTCACGACACCGGAAACGGAAACTGACATAACTGAACTTTATTCTGCAAGGCGGTGCTAAGGGATTATATACTAGACCGTGATTTGTAACTATCATTTCTAGTATCTTGTGGTGTTTATGCTATGATTATGATTTTTTAGAAGTATTTTTACTATTATTACTAAACCCTAGCTGCATACAAAATTATTGTGTGACCTGTGTCCGACTATTACCGCAAATCTTAGCCCATCGTTTGTTAAAACCTCAACATCATCATATCAACCGAAAGACGTCCACTGCTGGACATATGCTTCCCCCAAGGTGTGCCAAAGTGACCGGTCCTGCGCCACCCGCATCCAGCAGACTCCCGCGACCTTTACCAGGTCATTGTCCACTTTGTGGAAGGCCTAACACGCTGTGCCTTCCGGTACGTGGTCGCCACTCCAGAACCTTTCCGCCCCAATGACCATTAGTTCTACGTGCAATGTGCTTTAGAATCTATCAAGGCATATTTATTATATTACTAGCTTCTGCCCGCGACCACAGTATAGAAGACAGTAATTATAAACATCGAACAAAGGTACATCGCACGGCTGCATGCATGCGCGCGTGTTCGGTACGCACGCACACATAGCCTTCGGGAAATGATGGAGAATGCTTCAATCGGGGCCGCCGCGCCGTTGCCGTGTTCACTCGTTCTCACTCGCTACCATGTCGTCGTCCTTTCGGAAACGTGTGTACGGTTGTGTATATGGGTGCCTTAATAACACTGGGACAAATCCGGAGCTATCTTTTTTCCGAATACCAAGAGAAGTAAGTAACTTTTCTAAGGGCCTGTTTCACAATCTCCAGTTAAAACATATCCGTCAGATAAATGTTGGCTGTCACTTTTCTTTTATATGACGGGAGAAAAGGAAAGCAATAATTTTAACTGGCAGATAACTTCATCCGGCGATTGTGAAACAGGCCCTTAGTGTTAGTTATTCATTTAAATCACAATAAAACGTAAAAACAATTGTTAAGTATGATTTTACCGAATGCCGCCGCGCGGCACGTGCCGCCAGTCAAAGTAGCCGAATAGGCTTGTAACTAAGCACCTACCAACCTAGTGCAGTTAGCAACTATTATAAGTACTTACAAGGAAATATTTTAGGTATAGTATTAGTGGTATTAAAATATTCGATGAAGTGGGAAACTAAAAACACATACCTACAACTATCTATAATATTATTAATGTGTATATACAATATTGTCTAACAGAACAGAACAGTGTGACAGAAATACTTTGCATACTTAAAAACAAAATTAGTATTATAGGTATGCCAAGCCACAAACGTGACACAGCCCTGCGCAGTATGTAACGAACGCTCCTAAACGGCCTCAGATTACCTACTGTATTATTCTTCTACTGTGCCGCGACTCCGTCCGCGTGGAACTCGTTTATATCGCAGCTCCATACTAACTTTTACCCCCCCATTGCACCCTCTTAGGGGATGATTTCGGGGATAAAAACTATCCTATGTCACTCTCCATCCCTTCAACTATCTCCACTTGAAAAGTCACATCAATTCATTGCTCCGTTTTGCCGTGAAAGACCGACAAACAAACAAACACACGCATACACTTTCCCATTTATAATATTAGTATGGATTGATAAGCTTCAACTTTATGTTACACTACACTGTATATACTTTTCTTGGAAATTTGCCATGTCACACAGCACTCTGCTATCTGAGTTCCTTCGTGTGTGGTTGGAATGGTTGGATTGATTAGAAATAGCTTGTCAAGATATTTCAATGCCTACCATGCTAACATAACAGGTATTCATGCTCTTTATAGCTGTTATTTAGTATGCTCTGTTTGTCTGTGAGGGCGTAGCAATTTCTTACAGCTAAAGTGAAAGTTAATACATACACTGCATCATAAAACCTGAGTGAATCTTGGTAATAAAAGTAAAAAAAAACCAAGTTATATCTATTATATTGTATATTGGTATGTAGTATTTACCCTTATGGGTACTCGATGACAATATACACAACACAAGCCTTATTGAGCTTACCATGGGGCAAGGTAGATTTGTGGAAGATTTTCCATTAATACTTATTTATGTCTGCGGGACTACAGTTTTCTTTTGTTTCAGTTTCACGGGTCACACGCAAACCCGACCCTCACCCTCATAGTGCCCGACTCCATCAAGCACATAGACCAGTATGTGCAGAGCCAAAAGTCTTCAAAGCTGATGTGAGTTAAAATCCATACTCATAATCCAGATAGATTTGTTCCAGACACTCTTTTCAATAACCGAAATTACAAGCAATGTAATTAAATAAATTCATATATCATTGCCTAGTCTTAACACAACCCTTATTGAGGTTACAGTTTAATTTCTGTAAAATCTTCCTTTAATATGTACATACTTATTTATCTGCGGGCACGGCAGTGCCCCCGCCAAGTCGAGCGCGAAGCAAACACTGCCGTACTATCCTTTACTGGAACCATTTCGCCGCATTTTCAGGCCCCTATTTGAGAACCTCTGGATAAGACCAGAACGCAGAAATTTTCGTTATCCAGTAAGCTATAATCATTAATCATCTACTTAAAATCCAAAATTTCAAGTCTGTAGGTCATTTAGTTCCGAAGTTAAGCGAAAGCAAAGTTTCGCATTTATGACACTCACTCACTCATGATCATAAAAATAGAACTAGTACTTCCCATAAACTCAGAGAGCTGAAATTTGGTACAGTGTTAGGGTTTAATGGCCACATAAAGGGAAAACTATAAAAACTAGGATAATCGAAGATCTGGACTACCTGGTGACCCTGATTAGAAAACACAAGAGCCCAACCAAACTATTAGGGATATATCTATACCGCCTTTACAAAAAATATTCAACTTTTTTTATTCTAATAAAATAAATCAATAAGCCCAGGTTTCTACAAAAAGAAGTGCAATCCCATCAAAAACATTCTGTAAAAAACTAACCAAGTCTCGATGGAGCTGCTTGTTTATCTCTAAAAAGTAATGAAATCTAGACGAAAGTCGTGTCAAGTCTAAGGTTCCTTACTGCGATTTCTTTATTATTTATAGTTAATGTTGTGTGACTTGAAATGAAATGAAATGAAATTTTGTTTACTTTTGACATGGTTAACAATAAGGCTTGGCCGTTGACTTGTACCCACTAACGTATAAATACATTATGACTACTACATTGTTAATTATTATTAAACCTTAGGCCATTATTTATACGTTAGTGGGTACCTACAAGTCAACGGCCAAGTCACACAACATTACATATAAATAATAAAAAAATCGCAGTGAGGAACCTTAGACTTGGCACGATTTTGTTTAGATTTCATTACTTTTTAGAGATAAACAAGCAGCTCCATCGAGACTTGGCTAGTTTTATACAGAATGTTTTTGATGGGATTGTTTGTATTCATCCAGCATGACACGATTTTACTGCTTTATTCCGATTAGAACCACTTGAAGAGCATTGCGAGTTAACCTAATTATCTTTATATCACTAACATAACTTTAAGATGACAGTTAAAATTAACTCAACAGAAGGGGAAAACGAAGGAGCGTTCCGGAATCTGTACTAAGAATCTCGCCACCCAGTTTGATAGCCAACACATTCAAACGGGTTCCTCCAAGAGTCGAAGAATCGAGAAGATATACATACAATACTTCTACACATACACAAAATCCACCTGAGCCACCAAGAGAGCAACTTATACTTACGACTTATACAGAATCTAGAAGGCCAGTACCACCTCCAGGTACAAAACCCGTTCCCGTGACTGAACCGGTTACCAAACGTCAGCCGGAATCCCATGTCGAAGTTAAGCCTGACTCCGAGGTTCCTGTTAGAGAGGAACGGAACGGTGATGAGGATGGAGCGTACTCCCGCCAGAGGCTGCAGCGATTCTTAGAGAAGAGGATGCCGGCGTATCAGTCCCAGAAACTGAGTGATAGCAAGGAGTCGCTTAAGGATGATGACTCGGGACGGCAGACCTCCTCAAGTGAGTATAATAACTTTTTTCAATTACATTTTTGCAGTATGCACTATCTAGTAAATATACTAACACTTATGATTATGAATTGCAGTCATCATTTTTATGGCAAGTGCGAATACATTTCAAATTTTCAATCTTCAACACAAAACACCTGATTGCCGCATCACCATTTTCCAAAACACTGCTATATAGTGAAACATTAATTCAACGGAAGTAGTGCTGCTTTTTTATAGGCAAGTGCGAGTATAGATATGTCATCCATTTACGTTGCACATCTGCTTTCTACATTTTCTGAAACATAGTGGTTTCTTTCTATATTGTGAATAAAAAACTTATTAACAAAAAAATTAAACCGCCGAAACAATCTGAAAAGCAAAAAATAATAAACCTTTCTTATTTAGTTAAAAAACTAAGTTCTTAAATTAATCTAAGTGTACCTAAGTAATTTTGAGTCGGCGCCAAACAATCATATAAATATTATACCTTTTTACCCGACTGCGCGACGCAAAGGAGGGTAATGTGTTTATCAGCCTATATATGTATGTATGTATGTATGTATGTATGTATGTATGTTTGTTCCTATGTGGCACTCCAGAGACCAAACGCGTAAACCGATTTTGATAATTCTTACGTCAATCGAACCGTCTTACTCTTGCGTGTGTCACTAAAGACATGACAGTAATCAAAATTCAATATGACGACAATCAGACGCCAAAATTTAAAAAAAAAACAAAAAAAAGTGAACGAAATATGTCGAGTGGGGTATCACTGAATAGGTATTTAAAAATCAGTTATAGGTTTCTTTTACAGTTTTTCATTTAGAGTGACCATTTAAATTCTATAACGTTATAAAGTTATAGTAATTCTGTTCAGTATTAATACTGCTCTGCGCGACGCAAAGGAGGGCCAATGTGACTATGTGACTAATTCAATTTGATTAGAATAGGTACCTAAGAAAAAATTTATAAGCTTCGTGAAGTAATATAAGAATTAAATAAGAAAAAGTAAACGCGGTACTTGGTTGAAAAAGCTGTCATTATTTATATCACGGTTGTATAAAATTCTATTGACAAACCCAGAGTGCTTCTGCTTCAAATAGTTTTATTTGTTAACCTTAATAACTAACTTCTTAAATTAATCTAAGTGTCCCTGAGAAATTTAGAGTTGGCGCCGACTCTAAATTTATTAGGTACACTTAGATTCATTTAAGAACTTAGTTATTAAACTAAATAAGAAAGGTTTATTATTTTTTGCTTTTCAGTTTTTTTCAGCGGTTTAATGTTTTTGTTAAAAAGTTTTTATTTTTTCAATTTTCTGTGGCTTACTTTAGTTACTAACTAAATTACTGGTTACTTAAATGAAATATTTATTATTATTTGATTACTCTCTGCATATGCATATGTGGTCATACATTTCAATCAGTAAGTGAACAATCAATCACCCCTGTTTTCCTACCCCTAGGGTTGGAATTTTTATTTAAAATTTATGTGGGACCACCTTCGAGGTATACCCTTTCTAATAAAAAAAGAATTATCAAAATCGGACCAGTGTCAAAAAAGTTATGCGGGGTCGTACATTAAAAAAAAAAACGTGTTGACTTGAGAACCTCCTCCGTTTTTTTCGTCGGTTAAAAACCAGAAACACGCAACACCTTTGTACAAAATGAAGCCTGAATGAAGCGACTTCAATGCGCGCTGAAGTATGTGGTCGACTATTCCTAGTGTCGTCAGGCCGTGTCCGATAACTTGGCCCCCTTTGTCATGCGGGTGACTGTACACTGCTTGTTCGGCAATCCAAACTGGATCTTGGGTTCTGACACAACAAAACGCCAGTCTTCTCTTGTTTGCCACTTTACGCCAGCCGATTTTCGGATCAGCGGATTCTCCGAAGGCATTCAGATCTTTGAAGGCTTCAGCGTCTCCCAACCTCCAAGCGAAAGAGCTGGAAACCTATCCTATGTTTAGGATTCTAGAACTATCCAGCTCTTTCTGTTCTGCTCGTCTTCCACCACCAATTCTCGTCTTCATTTCTGATTGGTCTTGCAGTTCTAGAGTTCTAGAACTCTCCGCTAGATTAAGAGTCCGTATCGGCCCGGCAAAAGTTCGATTGTAGGTATATTACCAGTCTCCCGAGCGCGCCAGCGCAGGTGTCGTGGTGGGGGTCGAGCGAGGCTGCTAGGTCGGCGTAGAAAAGTTTTGATACTTTAACCGTTTTATCTGAGTTTTTCGTTACTTAATATTTATATTCATATAAATATATAAATGTTGTATATATATATACATATACAACACATGTGTTGTATATGTGTTATACGTGTTGTGTTGAAATAAAATATCAGGCAATCAACAAAAAAAATCTCATGTATTTTCTGTGTGAACATGATACGGAGTATCAAAATTATGCACAAATAATATTCGGGCTATTGTAATTCAGCGTAATCGAACTATGCGAATCTCAATTCTGCCAAAACAGTTTATTATGCGAAAAGTCAATTATGGCTACATAGATTATGCGAATATGAATTCTTACTAAAAAAAAGACCGGGTTGCACTCCGGGAGTGCCGGCAGAAGGGAAAATTTGAATAATTTTAATTTTGCAAAAAAAAAAACCCTTCCTCCCCCCTCCCTCCCCCTGCGTGCCAATATATCTAATAACAGCCTTATTAGTAGTACGCTATAGTTCAACTTAACTCAGCAAAATTGATGAAGGAGACGATGAAATAAAATACCAATTTGTTTTGCCATTGCCAAATATTTTTCAAAGCCCTATCTCTTTAGGAATAACGTCCAAATTCGAACTATTCGAATTTACTCAATGGCAAAACGGTAAAGGACGCGTGGACAAAATTACATATTTATTTGCAGACAATGCAATTGCAAAAAGTGTTTAACGGCTTTATACTCTTACGAATAGTGTTCAGTTTTGAATGAAGTCGAATTGGCTAACAAAAAATATAAGAGTTTGCTCTTTTAAACAAAATGGAATTTGTATTTACGGAAAATGTGTTACGACCTTATTCTGTTAACAATAAAGTACAAACTAGAACTATGCGCCCCTAGTCAATCCCCCGTTTTCCCAAGTCCAAGCTGAAACGGCGACCTTATTCGCTTCCGCTCACTCGGTCGATAATTAACTACTGTTAGAGTTTTCAGTTTCCAGGTTATTCAATTATAGGTGAATAGTCTTTACCTGAATTATAGTATAACATTAGTGTATGTGTTGAAATAAAATACTAGGTAATTTAGAAATGTAGGTACAGTTTATTTTTGCTTACAGTTGATTGGCCTACCGTATGAGCTTAATCACCTGATAAATATTAATAATTCGTTAACCTTTCCAGATTCCAGCGTTGTGCTGATTTCGTTATAGTCTATTTCGTTATATCTATTAATTTTTCCTATATTTGTTGGAGTTGCATATTCACGCCATATCATATAGATATGTCAAACGAGCCCAAAGTCGATGGGGCTGCGTCTTTTAATTACGGAGTTCCATGGCTACCTTCCAGCTCCATTATCAGACCCTGGTTACCATATAGAACCAAAGTACTCGTCAAGACGAATTACACGACCCCAAACTTGATGGGGTTGCGTCGTTTAATTACGGAGTTCCTATGACCACCTTCCAGGTCCATCATCAGACCCTGGTTACCAAAGTACTCGTCAAGACGAATTAATCGAGCCCAAACACGATGAGGTTGCGTCGTTTAATTACGGAGTTCCTATGGCTACCTTCCAGCTCCATCATCAGACCCTGGTTACCATATAGTACCAAAGTACTCGTCAAGACGAATTAAACGAGCCCAAACTTGATAGGGTTGCGTCGTTTAATTACGGAGTTCCTATGACCACCTTCCAGCTTCATCATCAGATCAGCTTTATGTCATAATAATATTACATTGTCATCTAATTTATACATGCATGCAAAATTTGAGCTCAATCGGAAACCGGGAAGTGGATCAAATTTAACTTGCAAGATTTAATTACAGACAACGGATAGGTGAACTAAATAAAAGTTTATAAAAATTCACCAAGTATCACGATCACTCGTAAAATAATTGACATGGGAGCTATACAATTCGTAAGTTGTCTCGATTAGCCTCACGAATGTCTCACTAGTATAGTTTGACCCCGACGTTGGTAACAACTATGTCTAGCCGGAGATCAAAATAATATTTTAGTCGAGGGGTAGCCTTCGTGAATAGCCACAATTACACGACGTACAGGTCCGACCCGGACAACGGCTAAGCCGGTACTGCCAAATCGAGCGCCGTGCACGGTGTTTTATTACGAACTTTAGTGTGATTTCAAATATTTTTTATGCTTAAATTTACTTCTACACATAAATATATTTTTGTTTGTAAGAATAGCGCTTAAACTAGAGTTTCTTATTATGGGTTCATATTTTTGAAATAATGAGCTAAATGGTCAAAAATACTGGCGATTCTTCGTGTGTTTTTACTCAAAAGTTGTTGGATGGAAATACGGTTTTACTCAACAATTTAATATGTAACTTATAAAATGTTTTCCGCTTATTCCTAAGAAGACTATCATTCCAATATGGATTTATTTGTTTCATGTCGGTTAGAAATCAAATAGTTCTTCAAATCCACGTCGTTTTACACGTATCCGAGCGAAAATTGAGAAAACAGCGGTTGGACTGAGCCAAAATATGGTAAATTGAGAGCTAAATGTTAACAATTTTTCCACTTATTCAATTTGAATTGAAATGATCTTTCATATTACACAATAAAATATTTAGGAAAACGAATATTTAATGAGATATGACCTCAAAAAGTTTAGCGAATTCAGCAAACGGCTATATACGGACTCTTAAGGATTACTAGTAGGCTTGCCGGCCTACTTGGAGTGCTCTATTGATACGTCCATCAAACCAAGTTGACCCCCCTTACAAACGTAGTTTGGCACTTTATAACGGCACGCTGTAATAACGCGAAGCTTTGAGTAATTGGTCAGAAACGAGTTTCTCTTGCTGAGAGTATAAGTTTAGTACTAAAATGTTCTTTTTTCTGTTTTGTTTCGTCGCCGTGTGACTTGTTTGTGTTGATAAAACACATTTTAATGAACAAAAGTCTGTTAAATTTTATAAATCTTTCTCTCTTTCTTAAAACACCCATTTCCTTGTTCGATTTTTTGAGTCCCTCTATTAGCATAATGTCTGTATGATGTGTCTGTGTCCGTGGCACGCGCAGGCCTCAGCTCGCGCTCGGCGGCGGCGCTGGGCACGCTGCAGGCGGAGCTGGTGCGCCTGGTGGCGCGGCAGCCGCGGGGCGTCTGGTGCAGCGAGCTGGTGCGCCTCTACCAGTAAGTTATTGTGACTGTAGCTCGGGCACTAGCGGATCCAGGCTCTTCCCCCAAAACCATATGTCCTACTAAAATCTAACCCCGATGGGTAAAGCCCTACCCTAACTAAATTTCTGGATCCGTTATTTTGTGGCAGGGGCAGGAATGGTCGCTGAATGCTCATGTCTTCACGACGCCACGCAACCTTGAAAGACGTTGCAACATCAAGATACATCGCATGATACGTCGTACAACAAGAAATCTCTTGACGTTGCGACGACTCATAGCGTTGACAATCGCACGGTTTCAGTTAATATACGGTCCATAATCTGAGCTCAACTTATCTTTCACTCTCCCTTTATGCATGAGTTATAAAGAGAGAGACAGTTATAATGGACGCGGATTATTGGACCCAATCGCACTCTTTGGGCCTCTGGCTGATATGATGATGATGAACGGCATAGTCGCTTGAGTTAGTAGGCCTGTTTAAGCCAACCAAATCACTAACTTAAAAAATACGTCTTTATATGTGTTTCTCCAGAGAGGAATACGGTCGCGAGCTGAACTTCGCCCGGTTCCGGTACCCGTCCGTGTCGGCGTGCGCGTGCGCGGTGAAGGAGCTGTCGGCGACGCGGGCCGGTAGCGGGGACTGGCTGGTCACGGTGCAAGGGGAACAGGCTAGTATTACACGCATACACAACATCATAGACAGCAGTAAAGTCGCGAGCGGAACTTCGCCCGGTTCCGGTACCCGTCCGTGTCGGCGTGCGCGTGCGCGGTGAAGGAGCTGTCGGCGACGCGGGCCGCTAGCGGGGACTGGCTGGTCACGGTGCAAGGGGAACAGGCTAGTATTACACGCATACACAACATCATAGACATCAGTAAAGTCGCGAGCGGAACTTCGCCCGGTTCCGGTACCCGTCCGTGTCGGCGTGCGCGTGCGCGGTGAAGGAGCTGTCGGCGACGCGGGCCGCTAGCGGGGACTGGCTGGTCACGGTGCAAGGGGAACAGGCTAGTATTACACGCATACACAACATCATAGACAGCAGTAAAGTCGCGAGCGGAACTTCGCCCGGTTCCGGTACCCGTCCGTGTCGGCGTGCGCGTGCGCGGTGAAGGAGCTGTCGGCGACGCGGGCCGCTAGCGGGGACTGGCTGGTCACGGTGCAAGGGGAACAGGCTAGTATTACACGCATACACAACATCATAGACAGCAGTAAAGTCGCGAGCGGAACTTCGCCCGGTTCCGGTACCCGTCCGTGTCGGCGTGCGCGTGCGCGGTGAAGGAGCTGTCGGCGACGCGGGCCACTAGCGGGGACTGGCTGGTCACGGTGCAAGGGGAACAGGCTAGTATTACACGCATACACAACATCATAGACAGCAGTAAAGTCGCGAGCGGAACTTCGCCCGGTTCCGGTACCCGTCCGTGTCCGCGTGATTATAGACTTTGTATGAAAACGTTGTATTCGCTCTATTTTTTTGCTGATTTCTAGCGACAGAAACTACTTGCCGACCCATTCCCATTGTGTATAGAAAGTTTCATGTTATTCTAACTTGTCGTTTCAAAATTAGAACGATTTACGTTTGTATGGAGAACAGAGTGCCCTGGCGACCCTTGAGACCAGTTGACCGCCTTAGCTAATAAGTATATTTTCTCAAACATGCAATGAAATATTGACATTATGTTCTTCATAATGGGCTTTGAAGTGTCACGTTTCGGGCGCAGCGAGACGTGAGACCCGTAATGGCATTTCATGCAAAATTGGAGGCCTAGGCCGGCAAGATGGTCTTTTTAGGGTTCCGATGATGATGTATCAAAAGGAAAAAAACGGAACCCTTATAGGATCACTTTGTTGTCCGTCCGTCCGTCCGTCTGTCAATACCTTTTTTCTTAGGAACGCGTGGAGGTATCTAGCTAAAATTTATACCAAATACTCAGGTCTGTCTCTTGGAGCTGTGAAAAAATCAAACTTCAAAGCCCATACAATCAAAAGATACAGCCGCTTAGGCCGCAAATTTCCGCAAATTTTCGAAACTCGCAAGGGACGCAACGTCTTAAAGCACAGATAAAGGAAAAATTGCGAAAACCGTAAATTTGTAGTTACATCATATAATTAATATATTTTTAATAATTTTGAAGTTACTACCCCTTTCCTCATGAACGCGTAGGGGTATTAAATTGAAATTCATATCAAATACTCAGGTCTATAATACCTTTAATACCTACAGGTTTGTACGGAACCCTCTGTGCGCGAGGGTTGCCAGCCTCATAACGATCCGTCTATATTTACTCGCCCGGCTACCCCTAACGAGGCGTAGCCGGGCGAGTAAATATATCGCGAGGCTCCGGGCGGCAGGTCTTTGCGAGGCCCTTTCCTTCGTGAATCAATACTGAGTCATTTGATCAACCAATCTCTTGAGCAAGGTTTATTCCCTGAAATATTAAAACGATCCATAGTAAAGCCGTTATTTAAAAAAGACGACAAAAGAATTTTGATCATCGTCCCATTACATTAATTCCAATTGTTTCTAAAATATTTGAGAAGATTCTGAGAGATAGGATCGTCAATTTTATAGACAAAAATAACATTTTGGTGAAGGGACAGTACGGATTCGTGAAGGGCAGATCGACAACACATGCTGCAATTGCTGCATATTCATTAATGAAGAGCGTCACCGTATTCTTTGATTTGCCGAAAGCATTCGACCTCGTTGATCACACAATATTACTGGAAAAATCTTACAATTATGGTATCCGGGGTGGTGCTTATAACTGGATACAGACATATTTATCAAATGGAAGCCAATGTGTAGAAGTTAGTAGACTTAACAATAAAAAATAATTGACACCATATAGATCAACGTTTCAAAATACACAAAGCGGCGGCGGCGTGCCCCAGGGTAGCGTTCTGGGACCGTTACTTTTTGTACTCTATGTAAATGTCATTCCTCAGGTGACATCGAATCAAATTATTATGCATGCTGATAACTTATAAATTATCGTAGCCGATAATAGGGACATTTTGGCATTTGAAAAAAAGTAAATAATGCAGTAATTATATAGGGAGGCAGCAGTGGAGGAGATAAATTATAAAGCGATGGCGAATGAATAAAGTATAATTAAAATATAAGAGTTACAATTCTAAACACGATCGATTTCGTGTTGTCCTAAGACCCGATGATAGGTATCTGTGATGTACGTAGGTACCTACACAAATAGTGGAGGGTAGACGTAGCCACCTGTCTAGCTATATGTACATATAAACCAGTCCTGTAATAAATTACCAAGTGAACGCACGGTTTTCTGATTGCCTGATTCCTTCCCCTATTCCCGGCTTCCTAAAGCCAGGACATACTAGTATCGAAAAGGCGAGGGGCGACCGTGCGCTTCCGTTTTATTAAAGCGATCAGGACGATTGCCCAATATCGATGATGCGGCGCGGCGGAGACAGTATAATGAAGTGACGTAGGCGCATACGCTGACACGACGCGGCGCTGATGACGTTTCTCATGGCTACGTTGCATCTGTTCTCCGCTACGGCGTTATCATTTGGGGGATTTCGACTAATGTTAACCAAGGGTTTGTGACACAAAAGCGTTGTATTCGTGCTATCCGTGTAGTTGGATATCAAATATCTTGCAGACCGCTTATTAAAAAGCTTAATGGCCTTACATTCACTGGAATTTATATCTATGAGCATGCAAAGTTTGTAAGAAACAACCCTGAGCTATTTGTCCAGGTTTAAGCAACCCGTTTTTAAGACAGCCTTGTAGTACAATAGTACATTACGTACCTAGGGCGGTGAATTCGTGAATGGCCCAGATCGCAGGTCTATACGAATTACCGCCCGTGGTGTGTACAAAATTTTACGTCTTCACCTGGCCGCAATGCGAGTTTTACCGTACGCGCAGCGTGCAGTAAAACTCGCATTATGGATAGGTGTGACGTAAAAACTGTTACATGATATCTGTCACTGTTTACAACAATATTCCCATAGACTTAAGAAATCTGCCATATACATTGTTCTTGTTTAAACTTCGTTGTTGACGATGACTTTATGCATTTTAGAACATAGAATTTATTAATTTCTTCTTTTGGATTATAATTTGTAATTTGCATGCCACTAAAATGGTGAATTATGCTGAACATATTATTTCGAAATGAGTATTTCGTACCATAATTCTGCAAATAAATAATTTTGACTTTTGAAAGAAAATAAAGTGGAAGACCTTTATTTTTTAAATTTGCTTGGGTGGTTGCGCGAGGCGCCTGCATGAGCGAGGCCCCGGCTGATTGCCCTGTTCGCCACCCCCTAAGGCCGCCGCTGGTACCGGTGATCCCCCGCTTGTGACACGGAAAGCAGCCTTAAAGCAGGGTATGATAAGGGTTTGTTGAACAGCAGGAGGAGCCCCGCCTGCCGGGCGCGATGCGCCTGCGCCGCGCGCCGCGCGAGTACGCGCTCAGCCGCCCCGCCAGCCGCGCCGTGCTGGACCCGGACGACGCGCTGCCTGGTATCGACTATGTGAGTATTTAATACTAGATTGTACAACAAGTGCATAAAACACACCATTTTACGCGAGACGTTTATCCATCCGAGCGACCTTGCGAGCGAAGATGGATATAAAATCGAGTGTAAAATGGGTTTTATGGACGAATTGTACACTCTACTTTTCACTTCGATTGCGAGGAAATGAAAACTATATGTTTATTTCATGAAGTTTTATTTTGTACTTTGGCTGTTGGTATCCTTGCCTTGGTCTTAGAGTACAAACGAAACATAATAAAATAAAAATAAAGAGTTTATTCTTTGAAGGTAAAGTTGCTCGTGTGGCTATTAGACCGATTGCCTTCGTCTTCGACGAAGATTTTACTTTAGGCACTAGAGTATAAAAAAACAACTTTATGTCGCATAGACACAGCATAAAGAGGCACTTTTTGACCATGAGAAGTGAAAATAAATATACAATACACTAGCTGTTGCCCGCGACTTCGTCCGCGTAGAACTTGTATCTTAGAAAAATGATTGGTATTAAATTATTGTAGGTGGAACCTTACTTATCGCCGACCCAAACAAAGTTCTACCATCTTATGGGATTATTTCAGAGATAAAAACTATCCTATATCCTTCCAAGGGTGTCAAATTCATTGTACGGAAAATTTCATCTAAATCCGTTCAGGGATTAAGTGTAAAAGGTAACAGTGAATTGAGTTCATTAGTTTAAATTGCTAAATTTAAATTGAAAACTCCGTTTTTAGAAATACAAATATCTTAATCATCAACAGACATTTCTGCTAAAATTTTATGTTTTTTATAATGTATTAAAGAAAGCTACATTACTGGAAATGTTTGCCTAAATCCGTTCAGTAGTTCACGTTAGTCCGAGCTACCTGTATAGTTATGAAAACCTATCTAATGCTAAAAGACGTAGAACTTTCCATCTCCATCTGCTGTCCCCATTTAACGGTGTTGTTAGAGCATACATGATTTTGATTATCTAAAATAAACTTTATAAACTAACAAAATAATCCGCAGTTTAAATGAAACATTACCTTCTTTTCGGTTATGGGAACTGGAAGCTGTTCGGTTCTGTAAGGGTCGTGGTTCTAATTTATCCTTGACTACTTCTCTGCTACCAGTCGGATTATTTATTTTGGCTTACCATAATATATAATTACTATAAAAGACCTATGAATTCCCTTACTTCAAAAAATACTTCGCGGACGACATCTCCATACTTGCTACTTGCGAAAATAATATAAACTTAAATACCAGACTAGAATCAATACTTAATAAAACTAACAACCTAGAAATAAATTTTAATAAAACTAAATTAATTAGTTTTCCACCCATACCAAAAAGCATCTTTAAAAATAGACTTTTGCTATAGAGATAAAAAATTAGCGGTAGTCAACGAATTTTCACTACTCGGTTTGATAATAGACACACATGTGAACTGGAAATCACATATAAAAAAGATAAAAGCAAAAATATCTTCTTTTGTATATGCACTCAGCGAAATAAAAAAATGTACTGACTTTAAGACTGCACTTGTTACCTATTATGCTTATGCAAACGCGTGGTTCAGCTACGGTATAATACTTTGGGGCAATAGCACAGACGTATCATCCCTATTTACTTTACAAAAAAAACTTATTCGCATATTAGTAAATATTGATAACAGAGACAGTTGCAAACCCCATTTTAAGAATCAGAAAATACTGACTCTAACTAGTTTATATATTTTAGAAGTTTGTAAGTTTGTTCGAAACTATCCCCAATACTATAAGAAACGCGAAGACATACCTACAACTCATAATCTCCGATATAGAGAAAGACTCATGTTACCCTCATCAAACCTAAAAATGCATTCTGCTGCAACCTATACCATGTCTGTGAAAGTATATAACAAATTGCCCGATACAATAAAATCCGAGAAAAAACACAACACATTCATAAGAATATTAAAAGAATTCCTTATTAATAAAAGTTATTATACACTAAGAGAATACTTAGAAGAAAAACTATAAAATAAAATTAAAATTTAAACTCATCTTATACACAAATATAATATATAGAACAAAGTTCCTATAAAAAGTTAGTTATAAATAAATGTGCAATAGGTAAATTTAGATACTTAAATATAATGCTCTATATAATTTGCACATTGCGCAGAATATGAAAATAAAATTATAAAAAGCAGAACTTTCAATAAGTATGTAAGTCGTCTTCTCTTCACTGATTTTTGCGGTGCCCAACAGGGTCCACAATTAAGTTTTATTGTCACTTAATAACTAAAACTTAAGTTTACCTAAAACCCTGTAAACTAATATTGTGGAATGCAATAAATGATTGAGTATTGAGTAGGTACTTATTCCTCATACATACTTCCAACCCTTTTTAACCTCCTTACAGGATGAATTTCAAGAAATGTTGTAATTAGTTACCTAGTCTTTTAGCGAAGTTCCAGATCCCTTAATTAAAAATTGTCTTGTTCCCTGTACAAACATCCAACTCCTTTTAGCTCATTTTGGGGATGAGTTTATTTAACCCCCTTATGGAATCCATTTCAATCAGTCTAAATTATGTTTCCCCCATAGGGGATGAATTTAAAAAAAAAAAACAGTTTTGTGGTCTTTTAAGATAAAGGCTATAAGACCGAAGTTACAATCTCTTACTATAATATTTTCTTGGTCTCCATCCCTTGAATGCCGTTTTAAACCCTTTAGGGGAGGATTTTTTCCAACACGCTGAAAAACAACGTTTTAAGTCTCCAGCTCAATAAAGAGTTTTGCTAATCCAAACCTTGCACCCCCTTTTAACCCCCTTAGGGATAGAATATTCTTAAACGCTGGAAGTACTTTTTTATTTGATAAGTAATCTTTCTACAACATTTCAAGTATCTTACTAAAAAAAGCGTTTCCCATACAACCCTTGCCTTTTAACCCCCATTCGGGGTGGAATAGTCTAAAACGCAAAAAGTCCTTTTTTTGTAATCTAATAAGTAATATTTCTACAAAGTTTTAAGTCAATAGCTCAAAAACTTAGTTTCCCCCATACAAACATGTCACCCTTTTTAAAACCCCTTAGGGGTGGATTTTTCCAAAACGCTTAAATTCTTTTTTGTATACAAATAAGTAATCTGTCTACAAAGTTTAAAGTTTCTAGCCCAAAAGGAAAAGTTTCCATCATACAAACTTTGCACCCCTATTTAACCCCATTTAGGGTGCAATGTACTAAAACGCTGAAAGTTCTTTATTTGTATCTTAATAAGTAATCTTTCTAGAAAGTTTCAAGTCTCTAGTTCAAAAAATAATGTTTCCCCCATACAAACTTCGCTCCTTTTTTTGTTTTGAAAGCACTTTTTTTGTTTTATAATTAGTAATCTGTCTACAAAGTTTCAATTTTTCTCTTTCAAAAGGGAAAGTTTCCCTCATACAAACTTTGCACCCTTATTTAACCCCCTTCGGGGTGGAATTTTCTTAAACGCAGAAATTACTTTTACTGTATTTTATTGAGTAATCTTTCATCAAAGTTTCAAGTTCATAGTTCAATAATTAATGTTTCCCCCATACAAACATTACACCCCTACTTAACCCCCTTAGGGGTGGAATTTTCTTAAACGCTGAAATTTCTTATTTTGTATCTTAATAAGTAATCTTTCTACAAAGTTTTAAGTCTCTAGTTCAAAAAATAATGTTTCCCCCATACAAACTTCGCTCCCCTATTTAACCCCCTTAGGGGTAGATTTTTCTAAAAAGCCGAAAACCCTTTTTTTGTTTTATAATAAGTAATCTGTCTACAAAGTTTCAATTTTTTTCTTTCAAAAGGGAAAGTTTCCCTCATACAAACTGCACCCTTATTTAACCCCCTTCGGGGTGGAATTTTCTTAAACGCAGAAGTTACTTTTACTGTATTTTATTGAATAATCTTTCATCAAAGTTTCAAGTTCATAGTTCAATAATTAATGTTTCCCCCATACAAACATTACACCCCTACTTAACCCCCTTAGGGGTGGAATTTTCTTAAACGCTGAAATTTCTTATTTTGTATCTTAATAAGTAATCTTTCTACAAAGTTTTAAGTCTCTAGTTCATAATATAAAGTTTCTCCCATACAAACTTTGCACCCCCATTTAACCCTCTTAGGGATGGAATTTCCAAAAATCCCGTCTTATCGGTTGCCTACGTCATAAAAGGAAGTCCTGGTGTAAATTTCAAGTTTCTAGTCCCAGTAGTTTCGGCTGTGCGTTGATGAGTGAGTCAGTCAGGACAAAGGCATTTATATATATAGATAAGTAATCTTTCTACAAAGTTTCAAGTCTCGTACAAAAAATAATGTTTCTCCCATACAAACTTTGCACTCCTATTTAACCCCCTTAGGGATGGAATTTCCAAAAATCCCGTCTTATCGGTTGCCTACGTCATAAAAGGAAGTCCTGGTGTAAATTTCAAGTTTCTAGTCCCAGTAGTTTCGGCTGTGCGTTGATGAGTGAGTCAGTCAGGACAAAGGCATTTATATATATATAGATAAGTAATCTTTCTACAAAGTTTCAAGTCTCGTACAAAAAATAATGTTTCTCCCATACAAACTTTGCACCCCTGGTTAACCCCCTTAAGGATAGAATTTCCAAAAATCCCGTCATATCCCTTGCCTACGTCATAAAAGGAAGTGCTGGTGTAAATTTCAAGTTTCTAGTCCCAGTAGTTTTGAGTACAAACTTTGCACCCCTATTTAACCCCCTTAAGAGTGGAGTTTTATAAAACGCTGAAAGTTTTTTTTTGTATCCTAATAAGTAATCTTCCTACAAAGTTTAAAGACTCTAGTTCAAAGAATAATGTTTCCCCCATACAAATATTGCACCCCTATTTAACCCCCTTAGGGGTAGAATTTACTTAAACGCTGAAAAATCTTTTTTTGTATCTTGATAAGTAATATTCGTACAAAGTTTCAAGTCTCTAGTACAAAAAATAATGTTTCTCCCGTACAACATTTGCACCCCTATTTAACCCCCTTACGGATAGAATTTCTAAAAATCCCGTTTCATCCCTTGCCTACGTCATAAAGGAAGTTCTGGAAAAATTTCAAGTTTCTAGTCCCAGTAGTTTTGAATACAAACTTTGCACCCTTATTTAACCCCCTTAGGGGTAGAATTTTCTTAAACGCAGAAATTACTTTTACTGTATTTCAATGAGTAAACTTTCTACAAAGTTTCAAGTTCATAGTTCAAAAATTAATGTTTCCCCCATACAAACATTGCACCCCTATTTAACCCCCTTAGGGGTGGAATTTTCTTAAACGCTGAAATTACTTTTATTGTATCTTAATAAATAATCTTTCTACAAAATTTTAAGTCTCTAGTTCATAATATAAAGTTTCCCCCATACAAACTTTGCACCCCCATTTAACCCCCTTAGGGATGGAATTTCCAAAAATCCCGTCTTATCGGTTGCCTACGTCATAAAAAGAAGTCCTGGTGTAAATTTCAAGTTTCTAGTCCCAGTAGTTTCGGCTGTGCGTTGATGGTAGATCAGGTATCCTTCTTTTATATATATAGATCAGTAGAAGGTAGACATTTAGTGCATGTTTCATCTGGCGTGGTGGTGGTGGTGCTGGTGGGCTACTAGAACTGTGACATGATGGAGTCCTCCCTCCCGGCCCCGGCAGGACCCGGACGTGTTCCCGGCGGACTGCCTCAGCTTCATGGAGAGCGTGCCGGCGGGCGAGGTGGCGGGCGTGGGCCCGGGCGCCATGCTGGGCGTGGTGGTGGGCGAGGTGTACTCGCCGAGCCACCTGTGGCTGCTGCGCCTGGGGCCCGACCACGACCTCATGGAGCAGTACATGGACGAGATGACGTGAGTCGCTTTCATTATTATTCACGCTAGTCCGCCCGACACTTCCTCTGCGCTGCGTGGGCCCAGGATAAAAAATCTTCTTATATTTTATTCCAGGCTATAAACTATTTTCGTGCAAAATTTCATCAAAATCGGTTGAGCCGTTTAAGCGTAATTGAGTAACAAACATGTAAACATCCAAACCACATTTATAATATTAGTAGGATAAAGACTTAAATATACTTCAATAAACCAAACTTAGTAGGGTTTCTTGAGGATGCGACGAGGGGTCTTGAAGGATACACTCAGTAGCAATCTAACATGGTTTATGTGTCACTCAAGTACAACTCTCTTCTGATCTTCCTGTTACACTAAGTTATTATACTTATGTATAATTAATCTACGTGCTTTGGGTAGGAAATCACTTATCCGGTGGACGGCATTTATCTCTCTTAATATTCTGCTCGCATGATCTACACATACGTGTAGATGAGCACGTTTGCTTATCACACCTCCCCTGAAAAGGTAAGGGTTTCCTCACTGAAAAGAGCATCACTCGTAATATAATTTTGTCCTGTTCTTATGTATAGAGTAATCTTTACCATTCCTAACTATTGGACCCGATTCTACGTGCACATGGCTTAACTAGCCTAAAACTAAATTGTCTAATTTTTAGACATAATTTAGACGGCAGATTAAAAACGACCTATTTAGAATAGAATTTAAGCAGCTAAGTAAGTTGTATAGACCGCCTAAAATAAGAAACGTCAGATTCAAATTAGCGCTGTCTGTACGGTCTCGAACCGCGCAAAGCGACAAACGCGTACTCATCATTTTCATAATTCATACATAGCGTAAACCGCGGTCCCCGCCAGTGCATAATCGACCGCCGCGGAGTGCATTCTAATCAGTTTTATAATAAATCAGTATTTCGGTAATCATTGCAGTTTCAATTTATCAAGGTGTATAAACCTACCCCGTACATCTTTTTGGTCCTTCGAACCTCCGAAGGTGGGACTTACACCGCGTACAAGTGAAAAAACAGCACTCCTGTGACACGTGGACGCGGTCAAGTAAGTGAACCAGGATACTTCGGTGAGTCAGCAATTTACTATCACTGCTTACAACTAAGCTATCAACATGGAAAATCTCATAGAAAATCAGAATCAACTGGTCTTAGCGATGGAGCAACTCCTTAGCAATTTCAAAAAGGATGGAGCTGATCGCAAGACCCCAGCACATATCAAAAAACGCTTGAGCACCTTAGAAGCGTATTGGCAAGAGTTTCAATGCAATCATATCAAATTGTGCGATTACGAAGATACATCGCACGAGTATTTCATTCACGATTACCAGCGTACATCGGAGTTGTATCAAAATGCGCGAACATATATCATGAATCAGTTATCACTTGTCACTCCGACAACCGCTCCGGTACATCAAGGGAATTATCAGCTACAGCAACAGGTAGACCCAGAGCGTACTGGGACCGTGCCCGAGACACCTCTACAATCTTCAACAATCAGGAATCCTCTAGACAGAGGCACAAGCAGTAAATTAGAAGAGATGTTGAGGAAACAAAACAGCAATTTCAAAGCATTTGAGAGAACTATAAATATCATTAACCTTGAAACTGTCTCTGAAAAGTGGGAATTCGAGGATATATTGAAATCAGTACAATCACGTTGGTCTGTCATAGATAGTCTTCATTGGGAAATAGACAGCGAGCTATTCGAACCTAACGAAGAGTATGAACAAGCATTTAGCAAGTATGAACAACGTTATCACGATATCAAAAAATTCATCAACAGCAAAATGTGGTCACAGTTTAGTCGCGAAAAGGCAACACCTCAAATGGACATCCCAATTTTCAGCGGAAATTTTCATCAGTGGGTGTCTTTCAAGGATTTGTTTGTCGAGGCTATTCATTCCAACAGATCATTGTCAAAGGCGCAAAAAATGCAATTTCTTAAAAGCAAGCTTAAGGGTGAAGCAGAAAAATTAATTCAGCATTTAAATATAACTTCCGAAAATTATGAAGTAGCATGGGAAATTCTGAACCATCGTTTCAACAATACTAAGTTGATATTTAATTCTCATCTTAGTATTCTCATGAATTTACCAACTTTACAGCAACAAACTGCAATAGGTATCAAACGGATGCATGACGTCACGAATGAGTGTCTTAATGCAATTAAGTCACTCGGAGTTCAAACGGACTCTTGGGATCCACTAATCGTTTACATTATCACTAACAAGCTGGACACCGACACGCATAACGACTACGTGGAATCCCTGAAAAGCCCGAGAGATTTGCCTTCGCTACAGGAGCTGCTTCAATTTCTCGAGAGCAAGTTTACTTCCCTGGAATCATCAAAACGCAGACCAGAAACGGAGAAAAAGCATTATACCCAGGAAATAACAAACAGTAATGTGAAAAAATCACATTATTATAAAGCATTTACAAGACGTCAAAATCATTCGCCAAATCATTTCGCAACTCCCAACACGTGTAAAAACACTCTACAAGGTTGCCCGGTCTGCAAAAAAGAACACGGAATATTTCATTAAAACACATTTCTTGAATTACAGCCTAACATGAAACAGCAAACAATTACGAAATTATCATTATGCAGAAATTGTCTTTATAACCACAATGGAAAAGAGTGCCGCTCGTTGAAAAAATGCCGCGTTTGCAACGAGGATCATAATACATTACTGCACGACGTGTTCGGTAAAATATCAAAGCCGTCTAACGGGGACACTAAAATGGCGCAATTACAACATAAAAATTATGCATTACAAGAAGAAGCAGGCGAAGTTTTGTTAGCAACAGCAATGATACGAGTACAGGCAGCAGACGGTACTTTTCAAATGATGCGAGCTTTGATAGATCAAGGCAGTCAAACTTGCCTAATCAGCGAAAATGCAGCCCAAATTTTGGGCCTACAACGAAAACGATGCAAAGGTGTCATCTTTGGAGTAGGAGCGAAAGAAAGTAACTGCAAGGGACTAACATCAGTAACAGTTAGATCAATTCACAATGATTATACATTTGAAACCGACGTGTTTATAATGAAACAACTGATCAATCAACTACCGAACAGGTCCTTTGAAAAACCATCTTGGCCTTTCATAGAAAACATTCAATTAGCAGACCCTGAGTTTAATGTTAGCCGTCGCGTAGATCTGTTGCTCGGGGCAGATATATACTCACGTATCATTTTAAGCGGTATCATAAGAGAAAATAATACTTCACCAATTGCACAGCAAACAAGGATTGGTTGGATTTTGTGTGGAAATGCCAACGCCACTGAGTCCTTCCAATGCAACGTTATCATGGTTGATGACCTCGACCTTCAAAGATTCTGGATGATCGAGGACATTTCCGACAACAATACTTTGAGCACTGAAGATCATCATTGCTTGGAGTTTTATAAATCAACGACAGAGAGACAATCAAATGGAGCCTATGTAGTGCGCTTACCACTACATCCGGGCATAGACGAAAAGCTGGGTCAATCAAAACCTGAGATGTGGTTCGTAGGAGTAAATAATACGACGAGTCTCGGATAAAGAATGAACACTTTATTGGGAATTACATGGGTTTATATAGGCCTGATTTAATGCATCAAGAATTACTGTTAATTGGATTTAGACATAGTATCAGGTTTCGAGGTCCTATGAAATAGGATCTAACAATAGGATAGTTATTCATTAGAAAAAGCTAGTGCACGTGCGTGAAACACCTGCATGACTCAAGGTTATTAATACAATGTTGCGCACTACACCTCACGCCTCTCCTTTTTTTTTTTGAGACAAAAATTTGGTAACATATTTTTGGCTTAAAATTATCTGTTACAATGTTTTACATAAGTACTTAACTTATCTTATTTCTATACATTACTATGCGTGATACAATATGGTTCTTATATTATTCTACTGGTTTTACACTGTTCACTGTGTGATACATATATGGATGTTCGCTCGTTGTCTTTTGCTTAGGTTGCGAATACATTGTTTAGTTGTTGGGGTTTTAATATGATATTTCATAAAACTAGGGCAGTGTCTATTGTTCTTGAATATGATATTTTTTTAATCTAGGTCGAGGTCTTATTGTTTTTTACATATGATATTTCTTAGTGTACGGGTGGTAATGTTCCCTATTCGGATTTGGATGTATTTTATGTCAGTGGGTTCGGGTTGCGTTCTTGGATCTGTATATTGGGTGGTCTTCCTATTGCAGTTTGTGGAATACTTAAGTCACTCGGTCGTCTCGGTGTAAGTTATGTTTAGATCAGTTTTGTACTGTGAGTTAGTCTGTTTAAACTATGTTTGAGTTTTATTCTAGTTGTTTATACAAATTTGGACTTTCTTAGTGAGTTAAACAATTATATATGGTTAAGTGCCGTGTGTGCGTTTCCGGTTTTTATGTGCTAAACTTTTGTGTAATTTAGTTAAAAGATTCACGCCTTTATTCCCAGAAGGGGTAGGCAGTGTTCATGATTCATGAAACTATGAGAGTTGGACAATAACGTTGTGTATTATAATTTGTTGCAGTTTGTTGCAAGTGGTAAGTTTTCAATTTATGTTTTATGGTTAATAGCAAAAGTGTTTAGTTCTGATTGTATACAGTATTAAATTTTACCGTGTTAGTGTTTAAACTTGAACTTTAAAAGTTGATCTTGAGTTTCGGTTTATGGTTTCGAGTATAAGAAGTTTGATTCCCTCTGTTTTCCGTTTTTTTATATGAAATCTCCTATCCTGCAGTAAATAGTTATTTTAAATCTATATTTTTTTTTATATTATATGATTACTTCTACATGATTATAATATTACATTAGTATTTCCTTATAGGTTGTAAAAAAAAATGTATAAAACAAAATATATATTTCTTAATGCTACTAAATAATAGTAAGTTTTTTTTAATCCTTTTTTACGGTATGATATTTTTATATACTTTTATTTTGACCTACTTTATTTTTCTTTATTATTATTTTAGGGCTTTTTATGTTATATTTTTCTTGGTTAATGTTTCTTTATTTAATTTTTTACGTCAATACTTTTCTTTGGTTACGGTATTTTTATCATTTTGTTTTATTTGAATTATTTTTTATTTTATTTTATTTTTGTTGGAGTGATCTTTCTCACTTGTAGTTTTTTTTTAGTTATTTGTTTTTTAATAGTTTGTCGATTTGTTTGTAGTTTTAGTTTGTTGTTTATTTCTAGTTTATTGATTTATAGTTTTTTGATTTGTAGTTTGTTGATTTGTAGTTTATTGATTTACCTATAGTTTTTTGATTTGTAGTTTTTTGATTTGTAGTTTTTTGATTTATAGTTTTTTAATTTGTAGTTTTTGATTTGTAGTTTTTTGATTTATAGTTTTTTAATTTGTAGTTTTGTAGGGATACGCATTTACGTGGTTGGCCAACCTTACATATATAATTATTTGCTTAAAGGTACAAGATATATTATTTAATTTATTAAGCGCGCATCACATATCAATGTATGTGTAAACAGGCAGTTCTTTTAACACTACGTGTCTAAGGGGCTCTCGCGATTGATAACTCGATCGAATCATGATCAGCATCCAAAGATTTCCTCCCTGCCTTGTACCTGGCGTATCCCTTATATCACCTATATGCTTTTTGTCGTGCCATGGTTCATGGCGCACGTATGCGTTTACGCGACTGCACGAGGAGTCTCTCGGACGCTTGATGCTGATAAAAAGCATATTTGTGATACAATGTTGTTCTAAATTTATGTTCTTTTTTTTATCTTTGCTTGTTTTTTGCTCTTTTATTCGATAATTTTATTGAATTTTTTGTAGGTATTTAAATTTTGCCTGGTAGTTTATTTTCTCTTTTTTTAAAGTTATTTAGTGAACTGAAATATAATGACTTTCATAGTTTTTCCTTCATTTTAAATTTTATCTTGTTATTTTATTATTTTGGATATTTTTTTCTTTTAAATTAATACTAGTAAATTGAATATAATGTTAAATATTAGCTTACTCTTCTATTTAAAATATTATCTAATTATAAATTGAACATTATCATAATAGTAGCTTATTTGTATATATAAAAATAATTTAGTGAATTGAATATTATTAAAGAAATAGCTTATTCGTCTATATAAAATATTATCTAAAGTGTCACTGTTTATTACTTATAAAAACAAAATATTTTCCGTTTATTTAGAATTATTATATAATTAATTTAACATATTAATTTCTTTTCTTTATTATTTTATTTTACTATCTTGTATATATTCCTTTTGAAACCATCTTTACTTTACACTTTATCGCATTGCTTTCTACTCATTGTGCATATTGCATCATGGTCTCGGTACTGTATATCTTATTAAATAATAGGTCGTCGCGTATATTAACTGCCGTCGGAGTCTTTTGCTCCCAATAATAATAAGGCTATGCGTCTTTTGCGCACCCTTTTCAATATGGCATAATAGTTAGCACCTTCCGTATTTTGAGGCACTTTAGTGCTCTTTAAATAAAAATATACCTTTGTACCGTACCAGAATGTTTTAATCTTTGTTTGCTTGCAGAGTAGGTGAAATATAAGTTATAAACAATTTTACTATCGCTAAGTTATCAGGTGGCCAGTCCAATAACTAGCTAATGTATAATTGCTTATACTAAAAAAATACTGTAATATTGCGGAATTTAAATTAACTTGTGCTTATTAAATTTTAGTGACACTAAATTTACACATTATTAATCTAAAATTCATGAATTTAATTTCTTTTAGTTATCTACTTTTCTACAAAATGTTAAGTAAAGAAATAAATATAATATAATGATTTAAAAAAAATATACGATACGCTTTTGACGTCTTCATTGTGCCGTCTTGTATCTCGTCCTCGAAGCTGGCTGGCTGGCTGGTAGTTGCAGTGTGCTCCTTCGGGACGGCTACTGCGTTGGTTACTGATGCGGGCCGGGAAAACCCTGGACTCCCTCGAACATGGGCCGGGATAACCCTGGACACCTCTTGTATTTTCTTTCTGTTGCGCGGCGTGGCTCGTGGATTAACTGGACCGTTGCTGCTGCTGTGTGCCACGAAGAGTTGGTCGATGTGCTGCGTTGATTTGTTGGCTAGCCTTGGCTACGGCTAGGGTAGGTTCTCGTCGAGCAGCAAGTTGTGTGGACCGCGGCGCGGTTTTATTTTATAGTCGCAAGGCAGGTCGCGGCGGAGCGACCTGCCCTGGCAGGAACACTAATGAAAATGTCCTGCCAGGCCTGGCAAAGTCGCCATGAGATGTGGTTCGTAGGAGTAAATAATACGACGAGTCTCGGATAAAGAATGAACACTTTATTGGGAATTACATGGGTTTATATAGGCCTGATTTAATGCATCAAGAATTACTGTTAATTGGATTTAGACATAGTATCAGGTTTCGAGGTCCTATGAAATAGGATCTAACAATAGGATAGTTATTCATTAGAAAAAGCTAGTGCACGTGCGTGAAACACCTGCATGACTCAAGGTTATTAATACAATGTTGCGCACTACACCTCAACCAAAGGCAATTGCTCAAATTCATCAATTGGAACGAAAGTTTCACAAACAACCAAACGTCGCAGAGGGCTATAAAGCGTTCATAGACGAATATATCAATTTAGGACACATGCACCGAACAAACAGCAAAACAACGCCAGGTTACTACATGAGTCATCACTGTATCCAACGCCTGGAGTCCACCACGACGTCCTTGAGAGTAGTCTTCAATGGCTCGGGCCTTACATCCACAGGAGTCAGTTTGAATGACCTTATGTACAGAGGTCCTAACTTACAACAGGATCTCGTATCATTAGTTCTCAAATGGAGAACATATCAATACGCCATGACTGCTGACATAGAAAAGATGTTTAGGCAGATTTTGGTCCATCAGAAATATCAAAAAATTGTTTGGAGGCCATCAGCTGATGAACAATTACAAGATTACGCGCTATCAACCGTCACTTATGGCACGAAAAGTGCTCCCTTTCTGGCCATGATGACACTTAAGCAATTGGCTGAAGATGAACGACATAAGTTCCCTACAGCAGCAAAGGTATTAGAGGAACAATTTTATATGGACGACCTACTCAGCGGAAGTCATAGCATCGAGTCAGCAAAACAATTACAAGTTGATCTTATTGAACTACTCAAGTCCGGTGGTTTCAACCTACGAAAATGGTCCTCCAATGATCAATCACTGTTGGAAAACAACATTTCAACGTCTCAAGAAAACTTTGATTTTCGCCATCAAGAATCAACAAAGACCTTGGGATTGATTTGGGTACCCAAGGACGATATATTTACATTTCAATGTAAGTTATCAGAAGACCCATCTCCGAAACTAACAAAAAGAACACTTTTGGCTGAAATATCCAAAACATTCGATCCTCTTGGATGGCTAGCCCCAATAACATTACGGCTGAAACTATTATTTCAAAACGTCTGTGCTGCGAATTTAAAATGGGAAGACCAAATACCAGACGACATCCTGGAAACATGGCTTAAAGTAAAAGATGACTTAGTTAACATCAATAAAATTAAAATATCAAGGTGGACACACAGTGGTGAGAAATCAAACATACAATTACATGGCTATAGTGACTCGTCATTAAAGGCTTATTCAAGCGTTATTTACGCCCGTGTGAAAAATCAAGGAAAAGTATCAATCACTCTTTTAGCAGCAAAAACAAAAATAGTGCCAACCAAACAATCTAATCCGGAGGTCTCATTACCTCGCCTGGAGCTGTGTGGAGCATACCTGCTATCAAAATTAATGGTCAAGGTCAAATCAAGCCTCCAAGATCACAACATTGAAGTTTTCGGATGGAGTGATTCAACCGCAGTATTAGGCTGGCTTCACGGTGAACCTAGCCGCTGGAAGCCATTCGTCGCCAACAGAGTGCAGAAAATCACAGAAACAATGCCGCCCGCCTGTTGGCACTATATCAAAACAAAGCAAAACCCAGCCGACTGTGCCAGCCGTGGCTTGTCAGTAGAGCAATTACAACAACACTCGCTGTGGTGGAATGGGCCACCTACGTTATCGACTTTCAAAAATCAACAATATCAAGAAAAATCAGTCTTTAAAACGGACCTAGAAACAAGAAAAATCAAACAATCAAATGTAGCAACTAGAACCGAGCCGTTGAAAGACGATATCATTCAACAATTAATAATTAAACACAGCGCATTCTCAAAGGCATATAGAGTACTAGCGTGGATACTTCGCGCAATATCACGGGATCGACCGAAACTGCCTTACTTGACAGCTGAAGAATTACGGTCTGCAAAATTACAAATTATTAAACACATACAATATCAAGAGTACTCGGACGATATAATCAATATAAGAGAACGTGGCTGCGTAAAAACAAATAGCAACATTTTGAGTTTAAATCCATTTCTGGATGAAGGAGGCTTGTTACGAGTCAAGGGCAGACTGCGAAACGCATCAATTAGCAATGACATGAAGTATCCCCTGATCATTCCCCGTAGCGGTCCCTTAACTCACCTGCTGATCGATCAAGCACATCAAAAATCATTTCACGGAACAGCACGTACAACAACGTCTAGACTTAGAGCACAGTACTGGATTGTGGGTGGTAACCGCTCAGTAAAAAACAGACTCCAACATTGTGTCATATGTAAAAGACACAAAGCAACTAACCTTTATCAGTTGATGGGCGATTTACCAGAATCAAGGACGTATCCAACAAGGCCGTATTTTCATACAGGCGTTGACTACACAGGTTACGTTGACGTCAAATCAAGCAAAGGTCGAGGAGTCAAATCAACAAAGGGATACGTGGCAGTTTTCATGTGCATGGTAACAAAAGCTGTGCACCTCGAATTAGTGTCCGATCTAACGGCATCAGCGTTCATCGCCGCTCTGCGAAGATTCTCTGCAAGAAGAGGAGCCCCGGCTCACTTGTACAGTGACCAGGGTACTAACTTCATAGGGGCGAATACAAAACTGCAAAATGAATATTTGGACTTAAAATCAATATGTAGCAAAGAATTCTTCGCCGAAACAAGCGAGATGGGAATCACTTGGCATTTTAATGCTCCCTCTTGGCCAAACGCCGGAGGATTATGGGAAGCCGTCGTAAAAAGCCTGAAACATCATCTGCGTAGAGTGGTCGGTGATCAAAAACTGACATTTGAAGAATACACGACGTTGCTGGCGCAGATTGAAGCATGCCTCAACACTCGGCCGCTCTGCGCCATAAGTGAAGATCCTGATGACATAAATTACCTAACACCATCTCACTTTTTAGCAAGCGGCCCAACATTGACTATCATTGAGACAGAGCGAGATGAAAGAACCAGGTGGCAGATGACTCAAAAAATATTCCATGACCTATGGAAAAGATGGCGTGTAGAATATTTGAGCCAATTATCAGCAAGGAGCAAATGGCGCACGACTCGACCAAATATCAAATTAGATGACATCGTTATCATTAACGATGCGAATCTACCAGCAGGCAAATGGAGCTTAGGACGGGTAGTAGATCTACACCCCGGGAAGGACGGACTCGTTAGAGTCGTAAGCTTGAAAACAAAGAACGGCATTATCAGACGGCCAGTTGTCAAACTGACAATCCTACCCACCGATAATCAGCATGAAACAACGCAACAAGAGCAAAATGTCAACGATGGAAGTCGAACAAAAAATAACAACTCTAAGAAAAGCAAAACAATAAAAACCACATGTATCAATTTCATGACAACTATTTTCTTGTTATTTATGTTAGTCGCCACATCAGTAGCACACAATGCCTATAACATAACAGCGCTACAGAGCAACAATGGCCTTTATTTTGACAAGACATCAAGCATGCGTCTAGTACAGGACAATTGGAAACTAGTATTTACTACAATCTGGAACCCTACTGGCAAGCAAAAAAAGTACTTAAAAATTACTATGACCATTTAGAAAATATGTGTCCAAAAATAGCACAGAGATCCCATTGTGACATCATATTACTACAACTACAACACGGATTCGTGGAATTAGAACACTACGACCAAATGCTACAACATCAGCAGTTTCACGAGCGCGCGCGCACGCGACGCGGCCTCATTGACGGAGTTGGATACATCGCCAACTCATTATTTGGCGTATTAGACGAACGTTTCGCCGAGCAGTACCAGAAGGACATAACATTGATAAGATCCAACCAAAAGCACTTAGCACACTTCTGGAAAAATCAAACATCAATTGTAGAAGCTGAAAATAACCTTCTGAAAAGAATTGAGGGCTCGATTGAGAAGCAACACAAAATATTCAATCAGCATATAATTAATTTGGAGAAGTCGGCAAATAATTTTAACAACGAAGTCCAAATCATCGAAGTTATGAATGAATTCACATTATCAAGCATCATCGCAAACAACATTCTTATGAATTTAAAATCGATACAAAACAGTCTTATTGACACCATCACAAGCGCTCAGCACTTCAATATTCATCTTTTGACGCCGACACAGCTCCGAGATGAATTAAGTGTTATATCAGGCCAGTTATCAAAAGACGTATCATTATCAGTGGACAACGTTCAAACAGATTTGTCCAAAATATATCAGTTACTCAAGGTAAAAGCTCGTATGACTACCAAGTACTTTATCTTCGAAGTTCAAATTCCACTTATCAACAGAGACAGTTACGATATTTATAAGTTATTAGCAATTTCACGCCAAGAGGGAAACTCAATGGTGAACATTATACCTATAGCAAGTTATCTTGCTATGGACATCAAGAAAGATACCTACATGACTCTCTCAGAAAACGAATTAAACAAATGCATTAATATCGACACAAACACAATGGTATGCGACTATCAGAAGCCAGTGTATCAGAGGGAATCAGATAACGACCTTTGTGTCAAAGATCAACGTGAAAATAAATGTAAAACTAGATACAGTACGTGCCAACATAACTGGGCAGAGCTGATTCATGTAAACACATTCATGCTCACCTGTTGCGGTCAGTGCACCCTGAGAATGATATGTGCGCATCAAATTGCTACGGAGAAATTAAGCGGAGTCAACATGATCGCGATGGGACACGATTGCATCATCAAGGGCGAATCATTTACTATTACGTCTCACTCGCAACATACAAATGAAATCTACACGCAGCCGGAGATGGTGGCTATAGAGATTCCCCCAGTCAATTATATCATCAACTTATCAATACCTACCAGTAAAATTCAGGTATCAAACTTTAATGAATCGTTTATGGCGATATCAAAACAAATCAACCAAGCCAAGGAGACCTCAGAGAACATTGACGAAGACGATCAGATTTCGTTCCATGATGTCCATCATTATGTAGCCATCTACATTATAGCGGCAGGAAGACTCGCGTGTGCTGCGTACGCGTTTCTGCAGGCGCGCCGCGCCGCGGCTCGCCGCCGTCGGGCGCTGTCGCCGGCGCCCGCGCCAGAGGTTAGTGTTAGTGATCAATGTGATAGTGTAAAAGCAGAGCAAAGTGAAGTTCAGTGTTCTAGTAAAAAACTAAAGCCCGGTAAAAGTGGAAGTGTTTACTCAGTTAACACAGCATCCTCCCCAATATTTACTAGAGGTAGTTTTAACAAAATTAATCACGAATAAGATGTCGGTATCATCTTTGTATAATCATTTTAGTAATAAGCAAAATTGTTTATCGTCTTGTAACATCAAAAGCATAAAAAACCATAATCAATCTAAAAATTTCATCACCTCTTTCTCGCGTCCGGGAGCATGTACGGTCTCGAACCGCACAAAGCGACAAACGCGTACTCATCATTTTCATAATTCATACATAGCGTAAACCGCGGTCCCCGCCAGTGCATAATCGACCGCCGCGGAGTGCATTCTAATCAGTTTTATAATAAATCAGTATTTCGGTAATCATTGCAGTTTCAATTTATCAAGGTGTATAAACCTACCCCGTACATCTTTTTGGTCCTTCGAACCTCCGAAGGTGGGACTTACACCGCGTACAAGTGAAAAAACAGCACTCCTGTGACACGTGGACGCGGTCAAGTAAGTGAACCAGGATACTTCGGTGAGTCAGCAATTTACTATCACTGCTTACAACTAAGCTATCAACATGGAAAATCTCATAGAAAATCAGAATCAACTGGTCTTAGCGATGGAGCAACTCCTTAGCAATTTCAAAAAGGATGGAGCTGATCGCAAGACCCCAGCACATATCAAAAAACGCTTGAGCACCTTAGAAGCGTATTGGCAAGAGTTTCAATGCAATCATATCAAATTGTGCGATTACGAAGATACATCGCACGAGTATTTCATTCACGATTACCAGCGTACATCGGAGTTGTATCAAAATGCGCGAACATATATCATGAATCAGTTATCACTTGTCACTCCGACAACCGCTCCGGTACATCAAGGGAATTATCAGCTACAGCAACAGGTAGACCCAGAGCGTACTGGGACCGTGCCCGAGACACCTCTACAATCTTCAACAATCAGGAATCCTCTAGACAGAGGCACAAGCAGTAAATTAGAAGAGATGTTGAGGAAACAAAACAGCAATTTCAAAGCATTTGAGAGAACTATAAATATCATTAACCTTGAAACTGTCTCTGAAAAGTGGGAATTCGAGGATATATTGAAATCAGTACAATCACGTTGGTCTGTCATAGATAGTCTTCATTGGGAAATAGACAGCGAGCTATTCGAACCTAACGAAGAGTATGAACAAGCATTTAGCAAGTATGAACAACGTTATCACGATATCAAAAAATTCATCAACAGCAAAATGTGGTCACAGTTTAGTCGCGAAAAGGCAACACCTCAAATGGACATCCCAATTTTCAGCGGAAATTATCATCAGTGGGTGTCTTTCAAGGATTTGTTTGTCGAGGCTATTCATTCCAACAGATCATTGTCAAAGGCGCAAAAAATGCAATTTCTTAAAAGCAAGCTTAAGGGTGAAGCAGAAAAATTAATTCAGCATTTAAATATCACTTCCGAAAATTATGAAGTAGCATGGGAAATTCTGAACCATCGTTTCAACAATACTAAGTTGATATTTAATTCTCATCTTAGTATTCTCATGAATTTACCAACTTTACAGCAACAAACTGCAATAGGTATCAAACGGATGCATGACGTCACGAATGAGTGTCTTAATGCAATTAAGTCACTCGGAGTTCAAACGGACTCTTGGGATCCACTAATCGTTTACATTATCACTAACAAGCTGGACACCGACACGCATAACGACTACGTGGAATCCCTGAAAAGCCCGAGAGATTTTCCTTCGCTACAGGAGCTGCTTCAATTTCTCGAGAGCAAGTTTACTTCCCTGGAATCATCAAAACGCAGACCAGAAACGGAGAAAAAGCATTATACCCAGGAAATAACAAACAGTAATGTGAAAAAATCACATTATTATAAAGCATTTACAAGTCGTCAAAATCATTCGCCAAATCATTTCGCAACTCCCAACACGTGTAAAAACACTCTACAAGGTTGCCCGGTCTGCAAAAAAGAACACGGAATATTTCATTAAAACACATTTCTTGAATTACAGCCTAACATGAAACAGCAAACAATTACGAAATTATCATTATGCAGAAATTGTCTTTATAACCACAATGGAAAAGAGTGCCGCTCGTTGAAAAAATGCCGCGTTTGCAACGAGGATCATAATACATTACTGCACGACGTGTTCGGTAAAATATCAAAGCCGTCTAACGGGGACACTAAAATGGCGCAATTACAACATAAAAATTATGCATTACAAGAAGAAGCAGGCGAAGTTTTGTTAGCAACAGCAATGATACGAGTACAGGCAGCAGACGGTACTTTTCAAATGATGCGAGCTTTGATAGATCAAGGCAGTCAAACTTGCCTAATCAGCGAAAATGCAGCCCAAATTTTGGGCCTACAACGAAAACCATGCAAAGGTGTCATCTTTGGAGTAGGAGCGAAAGAAAGTAACTGCAAGGGACTAACATCAGTAACAGTTAGATCAATTCACAATGATTATACATTTGAAACCGACGTGTTTATAATGAAACAACTGATCAATCAACTACCGAACAGGTCCTTTGAAAAACCATCTTGGCCTTTCATAGAAAACATTCAATTAGCAGACCCTGAGTTTAATGTTAGCCGTTGCGTAGATCTGTTGCTCGGGGCAGATATATACTCACGTATCATTTTAAGCGGTATCATAAGAGAAAATAATACTTCACCAATTGCACAGCAAACAAGGATTGGTTGGATTTTGTGTGGAAATGCCAACGCCACTGAGTCCTTCCAATGCAACGTTATCATGGTTGATGACCTCGACCTTCAAAGATTCTGGATGATCGAGGACATTTCCGACAACAATACTTTGAGCACTGAAGATCATCATTGCTTGGAGTTTTATAAATCAACGACAGAGAGACAATCAAATGGAGCCTATGTAGTGCGCTTACCACTACATCCGGGCATAGACGAAAAGCTGGGTCAATCAAAACCAAAGGCAATTGCTCAAATTCATCAATTGGAACGGTTGGTACCCAAGGACGATATATTTACATTTCAATGTAAGTTATCAGAAGACCCATCTCCGAAACTAACAAAAAGAACACTTTTGGCTGAAATATCCAAAACATTCGATCCTCTTGGATGGCTAGCCCCAATAACATTACGGCTGAAACTATTATTTCAAAACGTCTGTGCTGCGAATTTAAAATGGGGAGACCAAATACCAGACGACATCCTGGAAACATGGCTTAAAGTAAAAGATGACTTAGTTAACATCAATAAAATTAAAATATCAAGGTGGACACACAGTGGTGAGAAATCAAACATACAATTACATGGCTATAGTGACTCGTCATTAAAGGCTTATTCAAGCGTTATTTACGCCCGTGTGAAAAATCAAGGAAAAGTATCAATCACTCTTTTAGCAGCAAAAACAAAAATAGTGCCAACCAAACAATCTAATCCGGAGGTCTCATTACCTCGCCTGGAGCTGTGTGGATCATACCTGCTATCAAAATTAATGGTCAAGGTCAAATCAAGCCTCCAAGATCACAACATTGAAGTTTTCGGATGGAGTGATTCAACCGCAGTATTAGGCTGGCTTCACGGTGAACCTAGCCGCTGGAAGCCATTCGTCGCCAACAGAGTGCAGAAAATCACAGAAACAATGCCGCCCGCCTGTTGGCACTATATCAAAACAAAGCAAAACCCAGCCGACTGTGCCAGCCGTGGCTTGTCAGTAGAGCAATTACAACAACACTCGCTGTGGTGGAATGGGCCACCTACGTTATCGACTTTCAAAAATCAACAATAACAAGAAAAATCAGTCTTTAAAACGGACCTAGAAACAAGAAAAATCAAACAATCAAATGTAGCAACTAGAACCGAGCCGTTGAAAGACGATATCATTCAACAATTAATAATTAAACACAGCGCATTCTCAAAGGCATATAGAGTACTAGCGTGGATACTTCGCGCAATATCACGGGATCGACCGAAACTGCCTTACTTGACAGCTGAAGAATTACGGTCTGCAAAATTACAAATTATTAAACACATACAATATCAAGAGTACTCGGACGATATAATCAATATAAGAGAACGTGGCTGCGTAAAAACAAATAGCAACATTTTGAGTTTAAATCCATTTCTGGATGAAGGAGGCTTGTTACGAGTCAAGGGCAGACTGCGAAACGCATCAATTAGCAATGACATGAAGTATCCCCTGATCATTCCCCGTAGCGGTCCCTTAACTCACCTGCTGATCGATCAAGCACATCAAAAATCATTTCACGGAACAGCACGTACAACAACGTCTAGACTTAGAGCACAGTACTGGATTGTGGGTGGTAACCGCTCAGTAAAAAACAGACTCCAACATTGTGTCATATGTAAAAGACACAAAGCAACTAACCTTTATCAGTTGATGGGCGATTTACCAGAATCAAGGACGAATCCAACAAGGCCGTATTTTCATACAGGCGTTGACTACACAGGTTACGTTGACGTCAAATCAAGCAAAGGTCGAGGAGTCAAATCAACAAAGGGATACGTGGCAGTTTTCATGTGCATGGTAACAAAAGCTGTGCACCTCGAATTAGTGTCCGATCTAACGGCATCAGCGTTCATCGCCGCTCTGCGAAGATTCTCTGCAAGAAGAGGAGCCCCGGCTCACTTGTACAGTGACCAGGGTACTAACTTCATAGGGGCGAATACAAAACTGCAAAATGAATATTTGGACTTAAAATCAATACGAGGGCTGTTCCGAAAATAGTTAGTCAACAGCGTACTATTAATCGTATTCATATAATTTTACTGTAGCTCAAAGGCAAATTTCATTACAAACTTTTTCGTGTAAATGTCACTGGCCAGTGACATTCAGTTATTTTTTTATGAAATCAGAAAAAAAACATGTCTGCCACTTTTTGCTCGCAAAAATGGAGCTAACGCGGGAAGCATTTCGTGCTATGATATATTATGATTATAAACGAGGGCTAACTTACAAGGATTCTCATGAAAATTTAACTAGTGTTTTGGGGCATTATCCCCATCTCTTGCCACTGTCAGTTACTGGTTCCGTGAATTTAAGCGTGGGCGGAGCGACGTCAAAGATGAGCCTAGACCGGGGCGACCGCCAACGGCAGTCACTCCAGAAAATGTTATCAAGGTGGAGTGGCATCAAGGAATCTCGAAACATTACCCACCGAGAGATTTAGGATGAACTGAAGATTGGATCCCAGGCAGTTTCTACCATTTTGCATGACCACCTTCAAGTTCGGAAGGTTTCGTCTCGATGGATACCACATTTTCTCACACAGGAGCAAAAAGATAGACGTGTCGATTGGTGCAAATTTATGCTAAAAAAATTCGATAAAGGCGATTTACAACAAGTGAGCTACATTGTGACATCCGACGAATCTTGGATATATAGCTACGACCCATTTACAAAACAGCAATCCACACAATGGGTATTTGAAGAAGATGATTTACCTACTAAAGTAGTTCGCGGCCGAAGCGTCAACAAAAAAATGGTTGCTGTTTTTTTTCGACGTAGTGGACCGGTAGCCGTAATTCCACTTGAAGATCATAAAACCGTTACCAGCCAATGGTACAGTGAAGTTTGCTTGCCACAGGCCTTCCAGGAGCTGAACGTCAGCCGTCCAAGTACTGGAACCCGGGGCATAATTTTTCATCAAGATAATGATCCGGCTCACACGGCTGCCAGAACCATGGATTTTTTTAGCAAATCAGGAGTACAACTGCTACCACACCCTGCGTACAGCCCTGACCTGGCTCCGTGTGATTTTTTTCTGTTCCCCACGTTAAAAAAATCATTACGTGGGCGACGGTTTTCGACGGCGGATGAAGCAGTAGACGAATTCAGGCGACTTTTTTTTGACCTTCCGCAAGAACAGTTTTTTTCCTGTTTTGAAAGTTGGTTCAGTCGAATGCATAAGTGCATAAATGTAGCAGGGGAATACTTTGAAAAATTGTAAATAAAGTTTTATTATATTCCTTATAGTTTTTGTTTAACTAAAAATTTTCAGAACAGCCCTCGGAATTCTTCGCCGAAACAAGCGAGATGGGAATCACTTGGCATTTTAATGCTCCCTCTTGGCCAAACGCCGGAGGATTATGGGAAGCCGCCGTAAAAAGCCTGAAACATCATCTGCGTAGAGTGGTCGGTGATCAAAAACTGACATTTGAAGAATACACGACGTTGCTGGCGCAGATTGAAGCATGCCTCAACACTCGGCCGCTCTGCGCCATAAGTGAAGATCCTGATGACATAAATTACCTAACACCATCTCACTTTTTAGCAAGCGGCCCAACATTGACTATCATTGAGACAGAGCGAGATGAAAGAACCAGGTGGCAGATGACTCAAAAAATATTCCATGACCTATGGAAAAGATGGCGTGTAGAATATTTGAGCCAATTATCAGCAAGGAGCAAATGGCGCACGACTCGACCAAATATCAAATTAGATGACATCGTTATCATTAACGATGCGAATCTATCAGCAGGCAAATGGAGCTTAGGACGGGTAGTAGATCTACACCCCGGGAAGGACGGACTCGTTAGAGTCGTAAGCTTGAAAACAAAGAACGGCATTATCAGACGGCCAGTTGTCAAACTGACAATCCTACCCACCGGTAATCAGCATGAAACAACGCAAAAAGAGCAAAATGTCAACGATGGAAGTCGAACAAAAAATAACAACTCTAAGAAAAGCAAAACAATAAAAACCACATGTATCAATTTCATGACAACTATTTTCTTGTTATTTATGTTAGTCGCCACATCAGTAGCACACAATGCCTATAACATAACAGCGCTACAGAGCAACAATGGCCTTTATTTTGACAAGACATCAAGCATGCGTCTAGTACAGGACAATTGGAAACTAGTATTGTACTACAATCTGGAACCCTACTGGCAAGCAAAAAAAGTACTTAAAAATTACTATGACCATTTAGAAAATATGTGTCCAAAAATAGCACAGAGATCCCATTGTGACATCATATTACTACAACTACAACACGGATTCGTGGAATTAGAACACTACGACCAAATGCTACAACATCAGCAGTTTCACGAGCGCGCGCGCACGCGACGCGGCCTCATTGACGGAGTTGGATACATCGCCAACTCATTATTTGGCGTATTAGACGAACGTTTCGCCGAGCAGTACCAGAAGGACATAACATTGATAAGATCCAACCAAAAGCACTTAGCACACTTCTGGAAAAATCAAACATCAATTGTAGAAGCTGAAAATAACCTTCTGAAAAGAATTGAGGGCTCGATTGAGAAGCAACACAAAATATTCAATCAGCATATAATTAATTTGGAGAAGTCGGCAAATAATTTTAACAACGAAGTCCAAATCATCGAAGTTATGAATGAATTCACATTATCAAGCATCATCGCAAACAACATTCTTATGAATTTAAAATCGATACAAAACAGTCTTATTGACACCATCACAAGCGCTCAGCACTTCAATATTCATCTTTTGACGCCGACACAGCTCCGAGATGAATTAAGTGTTATATCAGGCCAGTTATCAAAAGACGTATCATTATCAGTGGACAACGTTCAAACAGATTTGTCCAAAATATATCAGTTACTCAAGGAAAAAGCTCGTATGACTACCAAGTACTTTATCTTCGAAGTTCAAATTCCACTTATCAACAGAGACAGTTACGATATTTATAAGTTATTAGCAATTTCACGCCAAGAGGGAAACTCAATGGTGAACATTATACCTATAGCAAGTTATCTTGCTATGGACATCAAGAAAGATACCTACATGACTCTCTCAGAAAACGAATTAAACAAATGCATTAATATCGACACAAACACAATGGTATGCGACTATCAGAAGCCAGTGTATCAGAGGGAATCAGATAACGACCTTTGTGTCAAAGATCAACGTGAAAATAAATGTAAAACTAGATACAGTACGTGCCAACATAACTGGGCAGAGCTGATTCATGTAAACACATTCATGCTCACCTGTTGCGGTCAGTGCACCCTGAGAATGATATGTGCGCATCAAATTGCTACGGAGAAATTAAGCGGAGTCAACATGATCGCGATGGGACACGATTGCATCATCAAGGGCGAATCATTTACTATTACGTCTCACTCGCAACATACAAATGAAATCTACACGCAGCCGGAGATGGTGGCTATAGAGATTCCCCCAGTCAATTATATCATCAACTTATCAATACCTACCAGTAAAATTCAGGTATCAAACTTTAATGAATCGTTTATGGCGATATCAAAACAAATCAACCAAGCCAAGGAGACCTCAGAGAACATTGACGAAGACGATCAGATTTCGTTCCATGATGTCCATCATTATGTAGCCATCTACATTATAGCGGCAGGAGGACTCGCGTGTGCTGCGTACGCGTTTCTGCAGGCGCGCCGCGCCGCGGCTCGCCGCCGTCGGGCGCTGTCGCCGGCGCCCGCGCCAGAGGTTAGTGTTAGTGATCAATGTGATAGTGTGTGACGTCTGAGGGTGGTGGAAGGTATTTAAAAGATAAACCACTGCGTCAACAAAATTAAAAAAACTTTTATTATAAAAAAAAAACCTAGTGAGCAGGGTCGTTATGGGGGTCTCAAGGCCGGTCTGGTTCCGTGCGCAAATCGGTACTGCCCTGGCTGGTTTTCGGTCCACGTGGAGGGTACTCGACTCGAGCCAGCGGTGAGGAGGAGCAGGGGCGACGGCGGGAGAACGGCGGGCGAACGGCTACGGCTCCATCCCTGCCGTCGAGATGGTGTGCGTGTGCTGAGGCCTCTTCTTAATAAAAACGTAGCACCCAATATGTGGGCGCGAAAGGAGCTCGTAAAGGACGTAGTACGACGCCGACGAACAAATATTATAATTATGCAATTAAAAGTTATCCGCGCACACCTAAATTAAATTAAATTACTTATTTTGCTCGTACGGCGCGCATGACGACGCAATGAGTTGCGAGCGCAGCGGTACGTGGGTGTGTCGTGTGAAGGTGTGACGCGGACTGGCGGGGCGCGGCACGAGCCGCGGCCCAGCGCAGGAGTCTGGAACTTTCCGTGACGTCAATACGAGAAACCGACCCGGCCGCTGCAGGTACAGTTGCTTGCATTAGAATGTGATCGCGCGGATATTAATGATTATGTTAAACTTTAATAAGTGTTTTTAATATTTTTTTATGTAAATATAAAACAAGTTTATATAATTGATGATGATGATGTGTAAAATAGTAATAAAAAATTAATAAATAATTAATAATTGTTTAAGTAATAAATAATTTTTGTATAAATTAGATTGTAAAAAATGTATTAAAACAAGTTAATTTCATTAGTGTGTATAATTTAACTGTAAATATTTCTTTTTTTTTTATTAATAATTATTAAAAGTAAGTGTAAAAATTCAAACATGTACGTGCAACGTTACATTACCCGCGCGCGTCGGAAAAGGATTTTATTCTCCAGAATAAAATCCGCGCAATATACGTCACGTATTTGCATTTATCCTTTCGTTCATCTATCTTTCATATTTATCTATCATACTTCGCGCATTCATAAAATACATTTGCTTCCAGTTTAAAAACTAATGAGGCTAATGCGTCCTGACTTTCGTAGGTAACCAGTTGACTTCGAACCAGAAACCAATGCAAATACTTTCGTGCACGAAGTTATTAAATTTCAACGCGCTAGAGGCAAAGCAATGTAACCTTAAATCTATTTATTTAAACCTACCAATTTCAGATCTTTTATATGCCAAGTTCCTATGTTTTTACCATGCATGTCTTCTAAGACGTAAACTAAGGGTGATTTCTTTTCTATGACTCGACATTGTAAAAACTTCGGAGCCAGTTTTTTACTGAAGTACTTATCTTTGTCACTCAAAACATAAGCACGCTTCATAACAACATCCCCTACGTTAAATTCTACGTGCTTACGACGTAGATTATAATGAGCGGTATTCTTTTGATGAGCTTGCCATAACCTAGCCTGTACATTATCAAATATTTTTGACATGCAACCCAGATTTTCGGCGCAAATATCTCGAGGTAAAAATAATACTTCTCCATCAAGGTCGAAATTAATGTAATGAGTACCGCACGCAACAAGTTCTCTGCCGAATACAAGGAATGCAGGTGTGAAACCAGTAACCTCATTTACGGAACTATTGATAGCAAACTGCACCTTTGGTATAAATAAGTCCCAGGTCCTGTGATCCTCGTTAACGATCGTTGACAAACATGTCAGAATTGTACGATTCTGGCGTTCTACAGGGTTCATCTGAGGAGTATACCTAGGCGTGTAATAAATATTAGGAATATTATATTTTTTAAATAAATCAACCGTCATGCCACTGGTGAGCTGACTACCGTTGTCAAGGAATACAGTTTGAGGTATACCATGTACTAAGAAGAGTTGGTCCTCAAGAATTTTCGTAATTATTGTAGATGTGGCATTTCTAATAGGATAAATTAAGCAAAATTTTGAAAAGCAACAGGTTATGACAAAAATGTATTGATTTTGCTTTCGAGAGATAGGCAGAGGGCCCATAAGGTCAATCGAGACCATTTGAAAAGGTCGACAGCACCGTTTCGGGCGACCCATTTCACCAAGAATTTGATGATTCTGATGTTTATACTCCAGACACTTGGTACAGGACCCTACAAACTTTACGACGTCCTGATGCATCCCTGGCCAGAAATATCTCAACGCCAATCTCCGACACGTCTTAAAGATACCTAAATGTCCAGCCATGGGTTCCGAGTGATTTTCTTTCAAAACATCGTGACGAAATTCGTTCGGGACGACTTCTTTCCATGAGAACTCAGATGTTAACTCGTGCTTGTTTTTACATAATCTGTACAAAGAACCGTTTTTGATTAAGAAATTTGGAAAATTCTGCGGTTTTGTCAAACAAGAGTTATAAATATTTTTATACCAAGCGTCTGTCGTATTAATGTACGAATTAGACAAGTTAACTGCACTCACGGGAACAGCTCTTGAAAGGGCATCAGGGATTATGTTGTCCACACCTCGACGATGTTTAAGTTCTAAATTGAAAGCTGACAAACGTACACCCCAACGAGCCAGGCGACCAGTAGGATTACTTAGAGACAGGAACCATTTTAAGGCGCTATGGTCAGTAAAGACAGTGAATGGCTTCCCATTCTCTAAGTAACACCTCCAGTGTTCAAGAGCAATAATAACCGCAAGCGTCTCGCGTTCAGTTATGCTAAAGTTACGCTCTGCCGCTGACAATGACTTGCTCATGTAAGCTATGGGGTGCTCCTTACCGTCTATGGTTTGGGTTAGCATAGCGCCCACACCATAGTTACTGGCATCGGTGTGCACCTCGAATGGCTTGTCATAGTCAGGGCAAGACAACACAGGAGCTGAAACTAAGCACTCCTTCAGCTTGTGAAAAGCAGCATCAGCTTCAGGAGTCCACTTAAATGGCGGACCACCCTTTTTGTTTGAGGTCAACTTATTTAGGGGACCTGCTATTGTGCTAAACTGAGGCACGAAACGTCGATACCAAGTGGCAGTACCAAGGAAACGCTTAATCTCCTTGCGAGAAGTAGGAGTGGGATAATTTAAGATAGCTTCTACCTTTCCTGGGTCTGTACGTAGTCCGTGATTGTCAACAACGTAACCTAAATATTTGAGTTGACCTCTAAAGAATTGACACTTCTCCAAGTTCACCGTGAGGTTCGCTTGTCGAAGTTTGTCCAAAACCCTCAAAAGAAGTGACACATGAGAATCAAAGTCCTCCGAAATGATGATAATGTCATCTAAATAGGCAAAGACTTTTAAATCAAATTCTCGGAAGAGAAGATCAACTAAGCGTTGCTGAGTTGCAGGCGCGTTGGTCAGTCCAAAAGCGGTCCTTTTAAAACGGTATGTACCACGTCCAGGTATATAAAACGCCGTCTTGTCCCTATCCTCAACAGCAATAGGAATCTGCCAGAAAGCCTTGGACAAATCGATGCTTGAAAGGTAGCGGGCGTCGCGGAGGTTGTCCAAGATTTCCGAAACGTATGGTAAGTTGTACGCATCCTTACGAGTAACTGAGTTTAACTTACGGCTGTCGAGGCAAAAACGAGGCTGACCATTTTTCTTCGTAACTAACAACACAGGTGAGGACCAAGCGCTTTCACAGGGCTCGATGACGTCGAGACTAAGCATCTCATCAACTTGTTCGACGAGAATCCGTTGCTTCTCGGGTGACATGCGGTAATAGCGTTGACGGATCGGCTGCGCATCCCCTGTATCCAAACGATGCTCAATGAGGCTGGTTTTACCTAATCCCTTGCGCTCGGCAGAGATGTCCTCAAACTGTGCAATGATGTTGTCAGCTATCGACTTCTCGGAAACATTCAAATTGTCATACCCATGAATAGCTGTAGGGGGGTCTGAATTAGGCTTACCTTCAACTAGGGCAGCATTAGAAAAAGTAATGCTACTTAAGTAGTTAGGAAGTATATTAAATTTACGCCAAAAATCCACGCCTAAAATGAGATGAGTATTGATCTCCGGGACAATGTGTGCAGTAATAAATTGGAATTGATTTTGGAAATGTACAGGCAAGTTAACATAACCCTGGCTACGCATCGACTGACCACCAGCAGCGATAACTGTAATGCAGTCATCTTTATGAACAGCCAGTCCCTGAAGAGCTTGATGAGCCTCGTTATTAATAATAGTTACAGCGGAGCCTGAATCTAACAACCCAAATAAACTAAAACCACTTATTTGCACCGAGGCATAAGGACGATTATCGTCAGTGGGTTTGGAATTCAGAATTGTGTCGGTCTTATACGAATTAAAGTATATGTTTAAAGTTCTCAACCATTTTTTCCAATCTTCGGGATCAAACTTAATGACATTATTGAGGGCACAATTCTGGTTTCCTAGTTTTTTGCGGTGGAAGTACTCGGTTTGCCCTTATGGCAAGTAGGGCAGTCCGGTGATTTCACACCCTTATGACCACACACAAAGCAATAAACTTCATCTTTATTAGCCGTACATTGACGAAAATTGTGGGTGTTGTTACGACACCTAGGACAGTACATTGTCTTAGCAGGAGGGGCAACGACTGCATGTACATGTTTGTTATTATCGTTGTTTGATTTGTTAAAATTGTCGCTGTTATTATTATATTTATTTCTGTTGTTATTGTTGTAATTATTATTTTGACTAGTGTAAGGTTTATTATGATTAGGTGTAAATTGGTTAAATTGTTTATTGTTATTATTCCTATAGTTGAAATTTTTGATAAAATTACTGTTACTGTATTTATTTGTATTTGTGTTATTACCAGCATAGGCAAACTCAGGTGCCAAGGTATCAGCTGTCTGCCTGGGTGGCTCACGAAAATCAGCAAGACGTGCCTGAATGGTTTCGTAATTACGACACTGAATACGTAAAGTACTAATGTCAGGTATCACTGATGCTGATGCCAAAGTGCTGGCGTAGCAAGGCCTTATATTATGGAGCAGGATTTCGAGCTTTTCGTCCTCCGACATTGGTTTTGAAAGCCGCGAAAATAAGCCAGACATGATAGCGAGATATACCGTTATATTCTCGGATTCACCCTGCGTGCGAGCGCGAATCTCAGAACCCAACCTATAGTCATAGTCGCTTTGACTAAAATCCTGCTTCAGCAAATCGGCGAGTTCAACCCAGCTAGACACCTGATCCTTCACATTGCGGTACCAGTGTAAAGCATGACCTACAAAAATTTCTGTGGCATAGGACAAGAGTTTCGCATCTGAAATAGACCTCGCCTCACAAAATTCGGTTATCCGCTGCACGAATGAACGAACGCAAGACTTGCCGTCGAATTTAATCTTACAAAGCTCGTTATAACTACCTCGGTCGCAAGTAACATTCACGCTCACCGGCGCGGAGCTAGTAGTGGCCTCTACGTTCGATGTAGGCAAGATCGTTGCAGCTGGAATATCCTTGACGTTATTAAACCTGGCTGTGAGGCCTTGAAATTCTCTGACGCAAACATCGTACATAGGCTGGGTAGTGTCGTCACAGACTATGCGATTAAGACGATGATATAAGTGATTTAACAAGTTCTGTGTACGTAACAAGACGTTCCTATCTGGGCTCGCGTCTAAATTGGCCTGAACTTTTGCGAGGGCGTCACTAACACCCTTTAAATCGGCAGAGACAGAAAAATTGCTCTCCAAAATATCCTCAGACGGAAACAAAGGCCCTAATTTCGAGATCTGTTTCCTTAACTCCTGCACGGTAGAACCTGGGGTTCCACCGCGAATGCTAACCTCGTACTCTAATTCTGGCTTTTGAAGCGATAAAAATTTAACGGCGAACTCCATTCTTGCCACAAGAAATAAAACGAGAAAAGAAAATTTAAATTAAAGTTACAACAAAACAAACCACCAAGTTAGTATTAATAATAATAACGCGCGTAAATGCCACAGTGAAAAGTGTTGAACGCTGCAAAATTACCTAAACCTACTCCGCCTGTTACAATATCATTACCTAATAACGTTTTGGTTGTTAAAATTTTTTTTTTTTTAAATAGGCAAAAATTAATCAACAAAAATAAATCGACAATCACAGAAATAAAATCATAAAAAGCATTAAAATGCAAGTAATGTGTACGCCACGGTTAAAAATTGTCATAAAATTATTACAATACAAAATTAATAATTACAAATGTAGCTGACTGTACCGGACTGTGCGCTACACTAGCACAGGATGATGCAATTATTTTAAAACCTACAACTAGTAAATAAATAATTTAAAATGTAAAATTTGAAATTGCGGACTACAATTTGTTAATAATTTAAAAGTATATTATTCCATTATATGGGGTACACATCAGCTGCGTGCAACCAACAAAAAAACAACGTTTTACAAAAATTAAAAACAACAAACACACGTAAATTACGTACGAAACCAGACCTTAGACCACGTTCAAGGGCGCCAGTGTGACGTCTGAGGGTGGTGGAAGGTATTTAAAAGATAAACCACTGCGTCAACAAAATTAAAAAAACGTTTATTATAAAAAAAAAACCTAGTGAGCAGGGTCGTTATGGGGGTCTCAAGGCCGGTCTGGTTCCGTGCGCAAATCGGTACTGCCCTGGCTGGTTTTCGGTCCACTTGGAGGGTACTCGACTCGAGCCAGCGGTGAGGAGGAGCAGGGGCGACGGCGGGAGAACGGCGGGCGAACGGCTACGGCTCCATCCCTGCCGTCGAGATGGTGTGCGTGTGCTGAGGCCTCTTCTTAATAAAAACGTAGCACCCAATATGTGGGCGCGAAAGGAGCTCGTAAAGGACGTAGTACGACGCCGACGAACAAATATTATAATTATGCAATTAAAAGTTATCCGCGCACACCTAAATTAAATTACTTATTTTGCTCGTACGGCGCGCATGACGACGCAATGAGTTGCGAGCGCAGCGGTACGTGGGTGTGTCGTGTGAAGGTGTGACGCGGACTGGCGGGGCGCGGCACGAGCCGCGGCCCAGCGCAGGAGTCTGGAACTTTCCGTGACGTCAATACGAGAAACCGACCCGGCCGCTGCAGGTACAGTTGCTTGCATTAGAATGTGATCGCGCGGATATTAATGATTATGTTAAACTTTAATAAGTGTTTTAAATATTTTTTTATGTAAATATAAAACAAGTTTATATAATTCATGATGATGATGTGTAAAATAGTAATAAAAAATGAATAAATAATTAATAATTGTTTAAGTAATAAATAATTTTTGTATAAATTAGATTGTAAAAAATGTATTAAAACAAGTTAATTTCATTAGTGTGTATAATTTAATTGTAAATATTTCATTTTTTTTTATTAATAATTATTAAAAGTAAGTGTAAAAATTCAAACATGTACGTGCAACGTTACAAGTGTAAAAGCAGAGCAAAGTGAAGTTCAGTGTTCTAGTAAAAAACTAAAGCCCGGTAAAAGTGGAAGTGTTTACTCAGTTAACACAGCATCCTCCCCAATATTTACTAGAGGTAGTTTTAACGGGTCTATATCGGGTGGCATAAAATTGTTGATCCTAATATTTTGTCGCATACCAACTTTGTGCCGAATATCGAATTGCATAAACATTGTTGTGCATATTTTTTATTTGCCGAAATTGTTGTTCCTAATATCGATTGTCCTAAATATTTATTGTCCGAATGTTTAACGTGTCGAAGGTTTTTTTTTAGAATGATTGTTGTGCATAACTTTGATGTTACTAATATTTAATGTATTAAAAATGTTGTGCATACATTTTGTTACGCATACATATCTATTAGAATTGCCTATTACTTGAATAACATCCCGCCCTCATGTCCCAGCCCTCGTGTCATGAGACCCGCCCTCATGTCGACGGAGCCCCGCTTCGCGGGGCCCCTATTTCTGCTCTGAGGGACAAAAGGCAACTAACGAACCTATCTAATTTATCTAAATGAAGGTTGGCTCTGCTGAGAATTGCCTAATACTTGAATTACTTATCACCAGCCCTCATGTCGACGGAGCCCCGCTCCGCGGGGCCACTATTTCTGCTCTGAGGGGTAAAAGGCAACTAACGAACCTATTTTATTTATCTAGATGTAGGTCGGGTCAGCTCAGAGTTTATAAATAGTAAAAATAAAGGTTTTATTTGTGGTTACCTAATCTTTCCTATTTAGGTACGTACTTTAAGAATTTATGACCCGCCTTCATGTCGACGGAGCCCCGCTTCGCGGGGCCCCTATTTCTGCTCTGAGGGACAAAAGGCAACTAACGAACCTATCTAATTGACCTAAATGAAGGTTGCCTCAGCTAAGAATTGCCTAATACTTGAATAACCTGTGACCCGCCTTCGTGTCGACGGAGCCCCGCTTCGCGGGGCCCCTATTTCTGCTCTGAGGGGCAAAAGGCAACTAACGAACCTATTTTATTCATCTAGATGTAGGTCGGGTCTGCTCAGAGTTTACAAATAGTATACAATTTAGGAAAAAAATAGTATAGGTGGTTTAATTTTAGCACGTTTAACAATAGGCAAAATAATTACTATGACAATGAAAATTAGGAATATTACTTTTTAGGTAATTCGATGTTCGAGTAATCAATATTATGTTGGGAGCAATAAATGAATCTGACTCCAGAAAATTATAACAGCGTTTATTCGCTTACGAATACTATACAAAATTACTGACGAGTGACGTGCGCCTTGCGCGGTGTCGTTTTGAGTCTGGTGGAAGGGGAATGCCGCGAGCTGATCGCGGACCGGCGCCCGCGCCGCCCGCACCGTTCCTCCCGTGCGTAGTTGGAGTTGGTAGCAGCGTTAACAATTAGGATAAACATACTTTAGGACTTTTAAATGTGTATGCGCAAAAATGAATAGGCTAAATAAGTAGTATGCCACTCAACATTATGCCAAACATTCTCGGCCAAAAAATTTTAGGACGATCAACATTATGCAATACGACAGGCACCCAGTTTTAAGAAAATTAATCACGAATAAGATGTCGGTATCATCTTTGTATAATCATTTTAGTAATAAGCAAAATTGTTTATCGTCTTGTATCATCAAAAGCATAAAAAACCATAATCAATCTAAAAATTTCATCACCTCTTTCTCGCGTCCGGGAGCATGTACGGTCTCGAACCGCGCAAAGCGACAAACGCGTACTCATCATTTTCATAATTCATACATAGCGTAAACCGCGGTCCCCGCCAGTGCATAATCGACCGCCGCGGAGTGCATTCTAATCAGTTTTATAATAAATCAGTATTTCGGTAATCATTGCAGTTTCAATTTATCAAGGTGTATAAACCTACCCCGTACACTGTCATTTGATTATGTGATAAACCGTTTCTGATGATGTTGTAGGACGGCTATCGTTTACCTTGGTGTGAAGGATACTTTTCGCGCTCGGAGAGGCGTCCACACTTGATTACTTGCACCGGGCTAGTCAGACAGGTAGATAACTTCACAGAGGTGGGTGCGCTTTGGGCATACGGTTATGGATGTGTGCTGATATAGAAGGGCGCCATGCATTTATAATTTATTCTCCTAAATGCAAAAGAGATTAGACAGGATACCTATTTTACACTGGTCAGAAATATGAACAAAGAAAGATTATTTGACAAGTAGATTTATTGCCATTAAAACACATGTATACAAGTAGAACAAGCCACTAAATCTTAACTAAGGCTTAGAGCTAGGGCGTGGCTACCTCTTAAAGAGATTTAGATTTTAAATTGTCTGACCGAGGACGAAGTCTTGGTATTTTAAATTTAATTAATTAGAGAATAGGCATCGTTGTAATGCTTGGTTTGTATGAGGCTGCGATATTAATATTAATACTAAGATTATAACTTTATTTGCAAACACATGGTTTTATACCAAAACGTTGTTCATAAGGTAGGGAACGAAATCACCTGGTGGAACGCGTTGTACACGCGTCACAGCGCCGCCGTAGTCCACTGCTTCAACCCAGGACCTCCGAAGAAGTCCTGCTCCGAAAAGCAAGCCTAGGTGGTTTTCCGCCGACCAGATATTATCTCCTTACGTCATTTAAAGTTATGTCAAGATGTCCATTGTGTCATCGCAGCATTAGGTCGCGAGATGCGTTGAGATTAAAACTGCATTGTGATTCTAAATTAAGCAAATATGGCACTAGCCGAAGCGCTTTCCAAAAAAATGTACCCTCCGTTCACATTCTGTCCCAAAATGAATGTTCCTAACGGTTTGACAGCTAAAAGAGGATAAAACTTTCCCACGGACAACTTCACTCCGAACTGTCGTACCATAAATATAGACTTGCATCAGTTGCACTGAATGTATGAAAACCAAAGACTTATTAACAACTCGCTTCAATGTTTCTAAAAGATCTATTTTACGATTTCTAAATTATCCGTAAAGATATAAAAAAAACAATAACATCGATCGGGTCCGAACTGTTATCGATGCCATTTGCCAGCTCGGTGCGCTCGCAGTTCCTGCAAACATCAGTAGGTGTCGCCTTCCCTTGAACGGCCGAGAGTCGCCGATATGCTGTAATAGATGGCGCTATGAGTCTTAAAACCCACAACAAACACAAATTAAAATTACTCCCTAGCCCCCCCTTTTTAGTTGATTAGCTACTTTACACGGTACTCAAATTAATTATAGTCCATTACCGCTCTAGTTAGAAAAAAAAATTAAAAAAAAAAAAAATTTTTTTCAAAACAAAAAAAACCTAAGTCCAAACAATCCACCAAAGAGAGGGCAAGGAATAAAGCTTTATGGAAAATGTTTTCTCCGAGAAAGCACACTGCCTTTCCTTAACCTACCAACAGTTAACCTGCAACATGACCCTAGTTTTTTGCCTGCGGCGCGGTGCGCGAGCGCACCGCGGTTTTAATAGTTTTTTTTTCTTGTTTTTTCGGGGTCTTCAACTTCTTTTTTTTTTTGTATTTTCGAGGGAAAGGAGAGTGAAAATCCGCCATGGGAAAGGAAAAGCATTTTGAGATTAGTCCTGGCGCGTTGAACTCGCTCGTGTTGCTTGTGAAACTGTGCGGCGGCGGCGGGTGTGTCCGCGTGGGCTCGCCCGTCGGGCCTTTGGCCCTCGGGCTCGCGTAGAGAGCGCGCTCTGAAGGGACGCTTCGTGCCTTCGGCCCTACGCGGAGCTTGGCCTGCGGCCTCGCGTGCCTCGCCGCTCACCTTCGGGCCTTCGGCCCTCAGGTTCGCTTGTAAGACAGTCGGGTGTGGAGTGTCTGAGAGCGCGCACTGAAGGGACGCTTCGGGCCTTCGGCCCTACGCGGAGCTCGGCCTTTGGCCTCGCGTGCCTCGAAGCTCACCTTCGGGCCTTCGGCCCTCAGGTTTCGCTTGTAAGATGCTCGGGTATAGAGATTGACCGTGTGGGTTCGCCCTTCGGGCCCTCGGGCTCACGTGGAGAGCGCGCTCTGAAGGGACGCTTCGTGCCTTGACCTACATACGAGTTCAACTCCTTAGACTCAAAAAAATAAAAGATAAGAGGGGCGATGTGACAGATGTCACAACGTCTCTATGGAAGTCAAAATGTTCCAGCTAGCCTACAAAAGTTCAAACGTTGACCTACGGTCCTGAAATATTTCTATTTCAAATAACACGAGAATACAACACTAGTCATTAACATAAAATTGTAGTAAGTACTGTCTACGATTAAAACCAGCGCTTGCATATGTTGATGAAACATCTGCACATGATAGATACCTATTCACTAATGCACTTAGTAGAAATCGCGACAGACTTAAAAAAACAACACCCTTTTCCACACAGGAATCTGCAAGTAGTAGATTTTAGAATACAAGATAGATAGAGATAAAAAGACTTATTGCCTTTCAGAGTAGGACTGAATTTTTCAGTAGTAGAGCAGTGCAAAAAAAAAGAAAGGAGATAGAATTTCCCCACAGCTTAACCTAGTGTCGACAAACTCAAACTCAAACTCAAAATTATATTTATTCAAGTAGGCCCAGTAACAAGCACTTTCAAATCGTCAGGTAGAAACATAATCTTAAGCTAATTACTTAGAGTAATTTATTAAACATAAAAAGTAACATTTATATGAAATATTTAAAATTTTATATAAAAAAATACTAGTCTAGAATGTTTCTAGAAAGACAATCTAATGTCAAAAAATAAATAAAACGAGAATAATTAATTAAAAACACAGTGTCAAATTTTTCCTAACGGAATAAATAAATTATAAATGCAGTCAAAATTAGTCCCAAGAAGTTTTATCATTCATGTAGTCTTGTGCGCTATAATAAGCTTTCGAAATAAGTTTACGTTTCACATAGTTTTTGAATTTATTAATACATAACTCAGTTACGTTTCCAGGAAGTTTGTTATAAAACCTTACACAATTACCCATGAATGATTTTTTTATTTTTTGTAGCCGAGTGGTGGGCACCGCGAGCTTATGCTTATTTCTAGTATTCATATTATGTATGTCACAGTTTCTCCTAAAATTGACAATGTTTTTATGTACATACACAATATTTTCATAGATATATTGACAATGCAATGTCATGATATTAATATTTTTAAACTTATCCCTAAGTGAGTCTCTCTGTTTCAATCTATATATCGCCCGAATAGCCCGTTTCTGCAGAACAAAAATCGAATGAATGTCCGAGGCACTGCCCCACAATAAAATACCATATGACATAATGCTATGGAAGTAGCTAAAATATACTAATCGAGCTGTTTTCACGTCTGGTAATTGACGGATCTTACTCACTGCAATGCTGCAGAACTCAGTCTATTCGAGAGATTAGCAATATGGGGACCCCATTGAAGCTTAGAATCTAACGTTAAACCAAGAAAAACTGTGCTATCAACTAGTTCCAATTCCTCATCTTTCACAAAGACACTCCCTTGCTCGTGTTCAACGTGATTCGTGACAAATTTAATACATTTAGTCTTCTTCTCATTTAACAATAAATTATTAATATTAAACCAATTTACTACTTTAGAAATAGCATTGTTTACGTCATTGCAAGCTTTTTGCTGTCTTATAAGTTTGAAAATAAGTGAGGTGTCATCAGCAAATAATACTATATCATGGTGGGTCTTTACGAGATATGGCAAGTCATTTATGTAGATAAGGAACAGGAAAGGGCCCAATATTGATCCCTGCGGTACACCCATCGAGACCAATGACCCCGGTGATCGCTGTCCATTTACTTCGACCCTTTGTATTCTACCATGTAATTATGACTTTAGTAAATTCAGTGCTGATCCTCTGACTCCATAGTAGTCGAGTTTCCTGATCAATGTTTCATGACAAACGCAGTCGAAGGCCTTGGATAAATCACAGAAGATACCTAAAGCATCTTGTGATTCCTCCCAGGCATCGAAAATGTGTTTAATCAGCTCGACACCAGCGTCGGTTTTCGAGCGACCCCGGGTAAATCCAAATTTTATGTTATGCATCAAATTGTTTATATTAAAATGCTTTATTAATTGCGACAAAACTAATTTTTCAAAAATTTTGCTAAATGTTGGGAGCACAGATATTGGTCTGAAGTTAGTGGGGTCAGTAGTGCTACCCGATTTGAATAACGGAGTGATTTTACTATGTTTCATTAGATCAGGAAACTCGCCGCAATCGACACTGTTGTTAAATATAACTGCCAAATCAGGCGCTATGATTTCTATAATGGATTTGAGTGCATGAACAGAAACTCCCCAGAGGTCACTAGTTTTTTTGACATTAATCGATTTTAACGCCTTTACTACATCTGAGAAACTAACGTGTTCAAAATGGAGGTTTGTATTACATTCTGGGGCGTTTTCTTTCAACAATGGGTGCCTGTCGTATCGCATAATGTTGATCGTCCTAAAAATTTTTGGCCGAGAATGTTTGGCATAATCTTGAGTGGCATACTACTTATTTAGCCTATTCATTTTTGCGCATACACATTTAAAAGTCCTAAAGTATGTTTATCCTAATATTGATTACTCGAACATCGAATTACCTAAAAAGAAATAGTCCTAATTTTCATTGTCATAATAATTATTTTGCCTATTGTTAAACGTGCTAAAATTAAACCACCTATACTATTTTTGTCCTAAACTTTATACTATTTGTAAACTCTGAGCAGACCCAACCTACATCTAGATAAATAAAATAGGTTCGTTAGTTGCCTTTTGCCTCTCAGAGCAGAAATAGGGGCCCCGCGAAGCGGGGCTCCGTCGACACGAAGGCGGGTCATAGGTTATTCAAGTATTAGGCAATTCTTAGCTTAGGCAACCTTCATTTAGATCAATTAGATAGGTTCTTTAGTTGCCTTTTGTCCCTCAGAGCAGAAATAGGGGCCCCGCGAAGCGGGGCTCCGTCGACATGAGGGCGGGTCATAAGTTCTTAAAGTACGTACCTAAATAGGAAAGATTAGGTAACCACAAATAAAACATTTATTTTTACTATTTGTAAACTCTGAGCAGACCCGACCTACATCTAGATAAATAAAATAGGTTCGTTAGTTGCCTTTTGCCCCTCAGAGCAGAAATAGGGGCCCCGCGAAGCGGGGCTCCGTCGACATGAGGGCTGGTCATAAGTAATTCAAGTACTAGGCAATTCTCAGCAGAGCCAACCTTCATTTAGATAAATTAGATAGGTTCGTTAGTTGCCTTTTGTCCCTCAGAGCAGAAATAGGGGCCCCGCGAAGCGGGGCTCCGTCGACATGAGGGCGGGTCATATGTTATTCAAGTAAGGCAATTCTTATAGATATGTATGCGTAAGAAAATGAATGCACAACATTTTTAGTACATTAAATATTAGTAACATCAAAGTTATGCACATCAATCATTCTAAAAAAATACCTTCGACACAATAAACATTCGGACAATAAATATTTAGGACAATCATTATTAGGAACAACAATTTCGGCAAATAAAAAATATGCACAACAATGTTTATGCAATTCGATATTCGCACAAAGTTGGTATCAGGGACTGATTTCGGTTACGGTTTTACCGGTATGAAACCTGTATTCCATTACGGTACCGTAATGGTTTAAAGGTTACGCGCGCCGCGCCAACATAACGGTACCGTAACCGTTTTGAAATATCGGTTAGCGCTATTTGATTTAAAGGTAACCGAAACCTTTATAATACCGGTTCGAAACCGGTATTATAACGGTTACCGAAAAAAATAAGCGAGCTGGCATCGCCTGCCGATGCCGCCGCGGCCGCCGTCAGGTCAGGTCACGCCGTGCCGCGGCGGTTCATTCATTGCGTGTGCATCACTGCGCAGTGCTTGTGTACTGCGTTAGGTATTTTGTTAGCGATAATCACGTCATCTGATAGAGATAATTTAAAATGGAATCATTATTATACTTCGTAATTTGATATGGCAAATTAATTGATTGATTACGGGTTCGATTCCCGTTCTGCTCCGCTGGTATGCGCGCGTAATGTACTATTATTCGTACTTTGATTGAGCATGGTATCAAATGTATCAATGTTGTCCGTCGGCCGATATTTTTAATTACCTAACTAATTTCCAACACAAGGTGTAACTAAACTATGAAAGAATTAAAAAGATAATAAATGGAAAGGCGCGGGCCGCGGCACACAGTGAGGAACGGGGGACGGGGAGCGAGCGGTAGTAGAGGTGGGGGGAGAGGGGGGGGGGGGGTTCGGCGGCATGACAAATGGAATGGCGCGGGCCGCGGCGCACAGCGAGGAACGGGGGACGGGGAGCGAGCGGTAGTAGCGGGGGGGGGGGAGGGGGAGGGGGGGGGGGAAGAGGTCGGCGGCATGATAAATGGAATGGTGCGGGCCGCGGCGCACAGTGAGGAACGGGGGACGGGGAGCGAGCGGTAGTAGAGGCGTGCGGGGGAGGGGGGGGGGGGCGCGGGTCCGCGGCATGGTGAACGGAATGGCGGCGCACAGTGAGGAACGGGGGACGGGGAGCGAGCAGTAGTAGAGGCCAGAGGCGGCTCGCGACTTAATTGTATGGGTGTTCACTTGAAATAAAACAATGAAAATACATGACGCGTGACGTTAGCAGATTCCGGGATTCCGAAGACTCATCCGTGCACCCTTAAAGCAATTTGAAATGCACCACCTAATACTACACAATCTGTTAACCTTCGTAAAATATGCCTGTTTTTGTCAACGCGGTCATTGAACTCGCGTATAGACTTTCGGTACTTACGTGGAATCTAGTGCCCTGCGAATACCCTGTAAAATAGTTTGTTACTCTCATCACAACCACACTAACTACGGTGTTTTCATATATTGTTCGGATTTAAACACACGCGTAAATATTTTGGTTTTCGTCGTTCATGTTTGCGTAAGGTCAAGGTCCCTTGTCCCTTAGCCTTCAATTCAAGCCGGATTTGTAACGTTTTTGCACACTTTTTAATGAACACCACATTATAATTATCCGTTTTAACACTCACAAGTAGTAACTGATAAGTACAGGCTATTTCAACACGTATTCGAGAGCTCATGTTACTCCGTTTTTAAATAAACACAGCATCCTTAAAATGCAGCATCGGCGTAAACTACATCTGGCCTGTTTACTTTTCGGCGTAATTAAGAACGAGGCTCCTAAGTATCTCTTCGAAAAGTTGTGCAGTTCTAGGTTGCATAGAACACGGCGGTGTGGACTACCGTTGCTGACACCCCGACACGCATCGGCGGCTTTCCGTGGTAGTTTTCGGTACGTAGCAACTAAATGCTGGAATGTCATCCCTCCGCCGTTGCGAGACCTAGGAAATGTGCACAGCTTTAGAACTAAACTCAAATCTTTTATATTCAACCACCAAAAGAGCCAGGAAACTTACAGGCTAGACACGAGCTGTATTTAGGAACTCAAATGATAATGTTGTCTTACCTCTGTGTTATGTCCCTCTAGTTTAAATGGCTGTTATTGTGCTCATGTGCTGCTATCAGTTTGGCTTTGTTTTTGTGCCAATTAGCTTGAAATATATTTGTCTTGTTTCTCCTCAATTATGTCAAATCGGCATTGCGCCCGCGTCACCGTCACATGTCTGTCTTGTTTGACGTTTTAATTGCCGGGAGCATCCACCTGTCATAATGGCGCTAGTGGGTCGGTTGGCGCGGTTATAAATGTTGCGTTCATAAAAAAGTTTATTATTTGTCTTTACGGTTTGTTTTGTTTTATATTACTATTATTATAACTATTTTGTACGAGTGTAAAATATGTGTTACGCCGTGGAATCACCGGATGGTTCCATCGGAAGACCAGCGCTGGCCACCAGGCCAGCACAACGCTGAGATGGAACCATTTCGTGGCAATTTGTCTACCATTCTGTTTTTTTGATTTATGTACATGTATGTGCTGTTGCCATGAATAAATATGATTCTATTCTATTCTATTCTATTCTATTCTATTAAATGCTTTTTAAATGGAAAATACCCGAATTTGCATTCGCGCGCATGCATTTAAGTTGACCAGTGTTTGTTTATATAGGAGTGGCAACGTCGCGCGTAATCACTGTCGCTGTCGCGCAGCAAAATTAACCGGCAACGTGGCGTGAGCGGCGCTCCGAATTTGGCTATTTTTTCATAGAAAATCTTCTGTTTCACGCGCAGGACTGTGGCAAACTTTCTCTTTCACTCTTATTGGATTTCGTATTAGGAAATGTACTGAGTCTTGTTTCATAGGAGCGCAATCGTGAGCGCTCCGCTTGGCGCGTTACCTATGAAATGATCAGTGGCGTGCCTAGGGTTTCGGAATAGGGCAAGCCGAGACATATGTTTTTGTAGTTTTTACGGTTATTGTGGATAAATCCATCTTCTTGCCTCATTATTGATCAATCTTCAGTTGCATATGCACTTGCTAGCGAGGACGAGCTCACCAAAACACACTGAAGGCATGCTACTACTAGATATATAGATCTTTTATGCGATTTACGGATTGACTACTCTGAGAAATACACAAATCAGGCGGCAAAACCTGGCGATCAAATTAGTTGTTTCTTCTGAGCAAAGTTTAAAGAGTTTACCTTTCCCTCGCCAAGCAAAACTTGCACACACTTTAAATTATCACACTCACAAGGAACTACTCTTCCTCCATTGTAAATCCGATTAAACAGCAACACAGCAAACAAAATACTTAATGACCGCTAAAATAAACAACAAACAAAAGTAATTAAAATTGAAACTTGAAACTACAAGTTGGCCATCATCACACTCATCTGACTCATCACGGCGCACGCGCGAATTTCGCATTTTACTAGACTTGTGTACAACTTCATACGCATGCAGGGCTTAAAATCTCGCGTGCTCGCGGCATGATAAACGGAATGGCGCGGGCCGCGGCGCACAGTGAGGAACGGGGGACGGGGAGCGAGCGGTAGTAGAGGTGGGGGGGGGGGGGGGCAGGTCCGCGGCATGATAAACGGAATGGCGCGGGCCGCGGCGCACAGTGAGGAACGGGGGACGGGGAGCGAGCAGTAGTAGAGGCCAGAGGCGGCTCGCGACTTAATTGTATGGGTGTTCACTTGAAATAAAACAATGAAAATACATGACGCGTGACGTTAGCAGATTCCGGGATTCCGAAGACTCATCCGTGCACCCTTAAAGCAATTTGAAATGCACCACCTAATACTACACAATCTGTTAACCTTCGTAAAATATGCCTGTTTTTGTCAACGCGGTCATTGAACTCGCGTATAGACTTTCGGTACTTACGTGGAATCTAGTGCCCTGCGAATACCCTGTAAAATAGTTTGTTACTCTCATCACAACCACACTAACTACGGTGTTTTCATATATTGTTCGGATTTAAACACACGCGTAAATATTTTGGTTTTCGTCGTTCATGTTTGCGTAAGGTCAAGGTCCCTTGTCCCTTAGCCTTCAATTCAAGCCGGATTTGTAACGTTTTTGCACACTTTTTAATGAACACCACATTATAATTATCCGTTTTAACACTCACAAGTAGTAACTGATAAGTACAGGCTATTTCAACACGTATTCGAGAGCTCATGTTACTCCGTTTTTAAATAAACACAGCATCCTTAAAATGCAGCATCGGCGTAAACTACATCTGGCCTGTTTACTTTTCGGCGTAATTAAGAACGAGGCTCCTAACTTCACTTCATACGCATGCAGGGCTTAAAATCTCGCGTGCTCGCGGCATGATAAACGGAATGGCGCGGGCCGCGGCGCACAGTGAGGAACGGGGGACGGGGAGCGAGCGGTAGTAGAGGTGGGGGGGGGGCAGGTCCGCGGCATGATAAACGGAATGGCGCGGGCCGCGGCGCACAGTGAGGAACGGGGGACGGGGAGCGAGCGGTAGTAGAGGCGTGCCTGGGAGGGGGGGGGGGGCGCGGGTCCGCGGCATGATAAACGGAATGGCGCGGGCCGCGGCGCACAGTGAGGAACGGGGGACGGGGAGCGAGCGGTAGTAGAGGTGGGGGGGGGGGGGGGGCGTGGCATGATAAACGGAATGGCGCGGGCCGCGGCGCACAGTGAGGAACGGGGGACGGGGAGCGAGCGGTAGTAGAGGCGTGTGGGGGGGAGGGGGGGGGCGCGGGTCCGTGGTATGATAAGCGGAATGGCGCGGGCCGCTGCGCACAGTGAGAAACGGGGGACGGGGAGCGAGCGGTAGTAGAGGCGTGCGGGGGGGCGTCGTCGCGGGCGCGGGCGAAACGGCAGCGGCATATCATACGCTTCTTTGATGCTCACCGACAACGACACTCGACAGTGCAAACGCGAGCTATTCGATTCGATTAAAATATAAAAATTAAAATCTACAATGGTAAGAAAACGAAAGAACGCCGTATACGCTTTCTTTTCTTTTCATAATGAAGCGAAAACATCATCCTGTTTGGTATCCGGCTGTACATCTGTCATCATAGCTCCGCACTCTCCGAGTCCCCGCCCGCACACCCGCACCTCACGCTATGTTGCTGTGCCAATGTACTGAATGTAATGTTCCTACTGACGATGCGACGATGTCGCGGAAAGAAAGACAAAACGGCAGCGCCGGCGGTTTGGCAACGACGCCAAAATCTAAATATCGGTAACCTTTAAAAATCGGTTGAGGTACCGAAAAAAATAAAGGTTACCGTTATATTTCGATAGCGAAATTTAAAGGTTCCGCTACCGAAACCGCTATTTCAAAACCGATATGACGTCATATCGGTTATGAATAATACCGGTATTTTTCGGTTATGCAGTCCCTGGTAGGTATGCGACAAAATATTAGGATCAACAATTTTATGCCACCTGATATAGACCCTTCAACAATGTAACGGCAGAGGAAGGTGATGAATTTAAATACTTAGTTGTGGAGACTGGTATCTCAGTAAAGAAATATTCAAATTCAGTAGCTACTTCCAAACTAGAATCTACAATTCTGCCATCAATTTTTATTTTAAGATCAGTCGGTGTGCTTTTCGATCTACCAGTCTCCATGTTAATTACTTTCCAGGTTGTTTTAATAATGTCAGAGCAATTTTTTATTTTCTGAGATAAATAATTACGCTTGGCTACATGACAATCTATTTTAAATTGCTTCGAATATTGCTTGACATGTTCTTTAAATTCATCACTCGTATTAAACCGCCGTTCCTCATATAAGGAATACAGTACTTGTCTACGTTTATGTAAGTCCGCAGTAGCCCACTCACTAAAAACTGGTGCACTACTAACCACGGCCGATTTGCGAGTAAATACCGCATTATAAAGTGCCTCAAAAGTATGGAAGAATGAATTGTAAATTCATTTGACAGTTTAAATACCTACACTAATGCGCATTTCTAACCTACAGCTTATATACTTGCCTAAGTGTTATGGTCGAGGACAAAGAGATGTATACACTTTTGGACCTAATCGACCTGCAACCTACAAATTGTAGGCGACCGCATTCGATTAGGTCCAAAAGTGTATACATCTCTTTGTCCTCGACTGTACTATGTGTTATATGCTATGTGTTATATGCTATGTGTTATATGCTATGTGGGCGTCCCCATTTCGAACGAACAAACTTAACAACGAAACTATAAATGTTATGTATCTGTATGTTACCTATGTATTTATTTACCTACCTATGACTCTACACAAACGTTTGCCCTACAATAATTGCGTGCACTACAGGCACTGGTCCTTTAACCACGGGTACCATCAGTGGGATCCTCTAATTGAGTTACCACCCAATACACTAGTTGTTACCCCCAACAAGCGTGTAAAATCCTAATTCCCTACACAAGCGTTCTATAATAAAAATTAAGTGCGTTCCGCGCACTGGTCCTTTAACCACGGGTACCATCAGTGGGATCCTCTAATTGAGTAACCACCCAATACGCTAGTTGTTACCCGCAACAAGCGTGTAAAATCCTAATTCCCTACAAAAGCGTTTATCCTACAAAGATTAAGTTCATGGCACTTATCTGTTTAAAAAGTATACTAATCAATACCAGTCGATTATCATTATTGAAGTGCGATGCATGAAAATGCACGGGATTAATTGTCTCTCATGGGACACCTAAATTGAAGAAAGGAGCTTGTGTGGCACCAAAATGAATGGACTCGAGGCACCGTCCATATGGAGTCCCAACCCCTCACATGGCTGGTTGAGTAGACCTAATTTCGAAACAATCCATGTGTGGTTTCACACTGTCACAATGTGTTACATATGGCTCGTTTATTACCTAAAAAACCCTCATGGATAATTTCCTTGACTCAAATTAGGACTCACATAACACCAGGGTGTTTTCATCATTTTAATAAAATAAATGTATAAATTCATGTTTGTAAACCTTAAATATCTCATCAGTGCAAGCATGTACTCTTGATACAGCCATGGAACAGTGTCCAAAATTCACTATTTGAATTATATAAAGTTTATTAGGTTATAAGAAGTCTTTATTTTCCAACATGAATCTATATAATATTCAGTTCAAATCCAAGAAACGACAGTTGAATTCTATAATGGTATTTTCCAATGTGAGCAGCTGTTTAAAGATGCCAAGGATAACTATCCCTATATACTACATTGGTAAGTACCACTGAAAATTAGTAGTTTATTCTCCACTAAAAATAGAATTCAAGGGCTATAAAAAAATAGTGGAATGATATGAGTTTTTTTCTCACCGGTAAGTGGAGGTTTTAACTTGGCTGTGACTTTACAATGTCTTTGACATGCCAAATACCTATTGACTTACAAAATTTCACATATAACCTTCAAAGAAAGACATCAGAGTCTCTAGAGAGTACAGCAAAACATCAGTACAGTTCTCTGCAGAAATATGCAGACCAAACCAATATTCCAACAGGACTAACATAACCAACCATTCTATAAGGTTGAAAGCTCAATGAACTCGTTAGCCTAGGAATGTCCTGCATGACTCAAGTTAAGGCTAGCATGATACTAGGTATCTTCGTCACTTTAATAAATGTACAGATTCATGTTTGTAAAACTGTATATATTTCATCAGTGCAAGCATATACTTTTGGTATAGCCATGGAACAGTGTCCAAAATTCACTATTTGAATTATATAAAGTTTATTAAGTTATAAGAAGTCTTTATTTTCCAACATGAATCTATATGTTATGTAGGTCAAATTCAAGAAACAACAGATGAATTCTGTAATGGTATTTTGATCAATGCCAGCAGCTGTTTAAAGATGCCCAGGATAAATATCCTTATATAATACATTGCTCAATACCATTTTCAAATGAGTAGTTTATTCTCAAAAAATAGAATTAAAGTGCTACAAAAAGGCAGATCCCATCAGTTTGTACGAAAGAAAACGAACACAAAGGCTTGGACGATTATACACAAGACCCCATTCGAGCACCTGAGAAGTGTGCCTTTGACATACTACAGACGGAGGAGATTCAACACTACTCGCTTCAGCGTGTCGAGAAGATGTGCCGGGTGTTCGATTACACTTTAAGTTTTCTATGGCATTAAATGCCTTAGCAACCAGCGTTATCTTCCTAAGCCGCTGCTCAGAGTTAATCAAAAACAATTTTTCTAACCTCAAGATGACATGAGACAGCTTCGACTGGCATCTCCTTCGACACGACGATGACGCGTGATCAGCTAATAACACTGCATCCAGCTTCTCCTCGCAGACCTGAAATTCATCGTCGATGGACAAGCCTGAGATAAAAGTGTTCGCTTTTGTGTTGTCAGGTAAAGTGCCTTTGGCAGATTTAAACTGTAGTTTAAGGTCATCTACCGTGTTGTTAGGATTTACATCTAAGCCTCTCGCTTGCAATATAAATAATAGTTCGTCTTTGGTCCGGTTATCAACTTCAATTTGCAACGCCATGTTTGAAAAGTAAGGTAGTGTTTAACACTTTTTTAAGAAAATAAAACAGATAAGTAAAAACAGCTGACTACAATTATTTGTACTTATCTTTTCTACTTAGGTTATATAACTAATGTAAGATAGGTTTGATACCTATTAAGTAATATCAATTGTCTTTTACACAGAGCAGGAAAAGTATTTAAAGTCTAGTTTACAAAGTTCAAAAGTCAAGTTTTACAGTTTTAATAGTTACAAACTATATATATATTGTGTTCAGTTGGAACACCAAGAAAAATATGCCTTCCACTATAGAGTAATGGAAAGTTACACATCCGTTGACTTAACTGCTAAAATATTTTGACACAATGAACAGAAAATATCAATATTTGATATAGATTCTATTATAAGGAAGTAAAGAGTTTTGTTTTACTAACGAACTATCAGTCTCATACAAACCAGCTCAAGTTTTTATCTAATACAGGTAATACCTACTGTCAAGAAAGAAAATTCAGTACACACCGATATCCGTTCACTTATATAACCCAAAGCACCACGCTGGGCCGACAAAATGTAATGTGATAAACCGTTTCTGATGATGTTGTAGGACGGCTATCGTTTACCTTGGTGTGAAAGATACTTTTCGCGCTCGGAGAGGCGTCCACACTTGATTACTTGCACCGGGCTAGTCAGACAGGTAGATAACTTCACAGAGGTGGGTGCGCTTTGGGCATACGGTTATGGATGTGTGCTGATATAGAAGGGCGCCATGCATTTATAATTTATTCTCCTAAATGCAAAAGAGATTAGACAGGATACCTATTTTACACTGGTCAGAAATATGAACAAAGAAAGATTATTTGACAAGTAGATTTATTGCCATTAAAACACATGTATACAAGTAGAACAAGCCACTAAATCTTAACTAAGGCTTAGAGCTAGGGCGTGGCTACCTCTTAAAGAGATTTAGATTTTAAATTGTCTGACCGAGGACGAAGTCTTGGTATTTTAAATTTAATTAATTAGAGAATAGGCATCGTTGTAATGCTTGGTTTGTATGAGGCTGCGATATTAATATTAATACTAAGATTATAACTTTATTTGCAAACACATGGTTTTATACCAAAACGTGGTTCATAAGGTAGGGAACGAAATCACCTGGTGGAACGCGTTGTACACGCGTCACAGCGCCGCCGTAGTCCACTGCTTCAACCCAGGACCTCCGAAGAAGTCCTGCTCGTGACGGTATCCGCAGATGGAGAACCGTCGCCACATGTGACCCGGGTACAGCTTCCGGCGCCAGACTCCAAAATTGCATGTGCGTGAAGCAATCTCCGCAGAGCAGTCCCCAAGGAGCGGCCAGCACGCAGTCGCTGGCAATGAGTAAAAGCAAGCCTAGGTGGTTTTCCGCCGACCAGATATTATCTCCTTACGTCATTTAAAGTTATGTCAAGATGCCCATTGTGTCATCGCAGCATTAGGTCGCGAGATGCGTTGAGATTAAAACTGCTTTGTGATTCTAGATTAAGCAAATATGGCACTAGCCGAAGCGCTTTCCAAAAAAATGTACCCTCCTCCGTTCACATTCTGTCCCAAAATGAATGTTCCTAACGGTTTGACAGCTAAAAGAGGATAAAACTTTCCCACGGACAACTTCACTCCGAACTGTCGTACCATAAATATAGACTTGCATCAGTTGCACTGAATGTATGAAAACCAAAGACTTATTAACAACTCGCTTCAATGTTTCTAAAAGATCTATTTTACGATTTCTAAATTATCCGTAAAGATATAAAAAGAACAATAACATCGATCGGTCCGAACTGATATCGATGCCATTTGCCAGCTCGGTGCGCTCGCAGTTCCTGCAAACATCAGTAGGTGTCGCCTTCCCTTGAACGGCCGAGAGTCGCCGATATGCTGTAATAGATGGCGCTATGAGTCTTAAAACCCACAACAAACACAAATTAAAATTACCCCTTAACAAGCTGCTCATAGAATAGCAAAGTGTTTTAGCGACACCTTAATAAAATTAGGAAGTTTAGAGGCCACTGTAGAATCAGGTCCATTGTTAAGTTAGGACCTATAATATTTTTTATTTTATACGGCCCCAAATACAAATCATTGAGCTTATTATAATTTTCATTCTGAATTAATACTAAATCTCCTACCCTAAAATTAACAATGTGTTACTTACAATCATAATTAATTTTCCTTTACGTCTTATTTTTTATTAAATTATCTCTGGCATCCGATTGTGGCATTTTCACTAGTTAAATGTACTGTATGTTAAAAAAACCTTGTTATTCACAATTTTATATTTTACTATACATATGATGATGAGCCACTTAGTTTGTGTTAAGGTCACAGTTCTAACCTAACCCAATCTGCTTTTCTGGCAGCAGCTCATTTTTGTTATGGTCACAGTTCTGACCTAACGTAGTTTTCTGGTAGGTGACAGTTCGTTTTTGCTAGGGTCGCAGTTCTAACCTAACCTAACCTGGTTTTCTGGTAGCTGTTCGTTTTAGTTATGGTCACAGTTCTAACCTAACCTAGTTTTCTGGTAGGTAGTAGTTCGTTTTTGTTAGGGTCGCAGTTGTAACCTAACCTAACCTGGTTTTCTGGCAGCTGTTCGTTTTAGTTATGGTTACAGTTCTAACCTAACCTAGTTTTCTGGTAGGTAGTTGTTCGTTTTTGTTAGGGTCGCAGTTCTATTAACCTAACCTAGTTTTCTGGCAGCAGTTCGTTTTTCTTATGGACACAGTTCTAACCTAACCTAGTTTTCTGGTAGGTAGTAGTTCGTTTTTGCTAGGGTCGCAGTTCTAACCTAACCTGGTTTTCTGGCAGCTGTTCGTTTTTGTTATGGTCACAATTCTAACCTAACCTAGTATTCTGGTAGGTAACAGTTCGTTTTTGTTAGGCTCGCAGTTCTAACAACACATTTTCGGAATAATAGAAATTATACCAGATAAAGCAGTCCTTTATCCAGCAATGCACTTTTGGCTGGATGCTAACAAAGTTTTTGTTTTTCGCGGTTTAAACGTGAAAACGATTGTGTTCAGGGAATACTACACCAAGGGTGATGGAGCAGACCGCGTGCTGGCAGCTGGGGCGCGCCGGCCCGGGCAGTACTGCAGCAGCGTGTTCGAGGGGGACTGGCACCGCTCGCTCATCGTGCAGCTCGTGGACAGTGACACCGTTAAGGTACGTGGCTACTGCTGTGTCCAGGGAACACTACACCAAGGGTGATGGAGCAGACCACGTGCTGGCAGCTGGCGCGCGCCGGCCCGGGCAGTACTGCAGCAGCGTGTTCGAGGGGGACTGGCACCGCTCGCTCATCGTGCAGCTCGTGGACAGTGACACCGTTAAGGTACGTGGCTACTGCTATGTCCAGGGAACACTACACCAAGGGTGATGGAGCAGACCGCGTGCTGGCAGCTGGCGCGCGCCGGCCCGGGCAGTACTGCAGCAGCGTGTTCGAGGGGGACTGGCACCGCTCGCTCATCGTGCAGCTCGTGGACAGTGACACCGTTAAGGTACGTGGCTACTGCTGTGTCCAGGGAACACTACACCAAGGGTGATGGAGCAGACCGCGTGCTGGCAGCTGGGGCGCGCCGGCCAGTACTGCTGAAATGTGGTTCTTTACGGAGTTAATAATACGATGAGACTCGGAAAATGAATGATTGCTTTATTATGAAATACACGGGTATTTATAGTCTCTTGTCTCTGTGTGAGAGAGATTTTTTTCGTTTAAATTGTATTTTTTCTCATTATCATAAACTTAATTGATCTATTTATTTATTGAAAGTAATTACACAGCATTATAGTTAAACACTGTGCATTTTAATATATGACAGAAGAATTACATCTATCTATCATCTCACAGTACCTTAAGCATTCACGATACACAATCCCCCCACTACTTCCAAAGACGTCCACATCCGGTGCTGATGCAAGAAGCGCATTAAGGCTGTGTAGAGCTCTGACGACTATGGTGCGCGCCTCTGTGCCGGCAGCATAGGCAGCAAAGCAGTAGCCGGGTACGCGGACGAAATAGTAGATTGTACAACATGTGCATAAAACGCACCATTTTACGCGAGACGTTTATCCATCCGAGCGACCTTGCGAGTGAGTTACTTTTCACTTCGGTTGCGAGGAAATGAAATGAAAATTAAAAACTGTTAGTTTATTTCATGAATTTTTATTGTGTACTTTGGCTGTTGGTATCCTTGCCTTGGTCTTAAAATAGTAACGAAACATAATAAAATAAAAATAAAGAGTTTATACTATGAATTTAAAGTTGCTCGTGTGGCTGTTGGACCGATTGCCTTCGTCTTAAACGAAGATTTTACTTTATGCACTAGAGCATAAAAAGCGACTTTATGTCACACAGCATAAAGATGAAATTTTAGAGCATGAAGCTTGGTTTCAACCGAACGATTAGGTCTGAAACCATGCTGAGCGTCACTTAGGTAGGGTTTTATTTGGGGAGTTATTTGCCTACTCAAGATGGTCAAAGAGCTTTGCAATCGCGGAGAGAATAGCAATGGGTCGACAGTTTTTCAAGTTTAGCCGTGTCCATTGATTAGGGAATAGGACGCACGCGTATCAATGCCCTCTTGTCGGTGGAGTATTTTCCATATCTCTATGTCGTACGCCAGCCCTTTGATTTGCTGATACGACACGACATCGGCTTTTTCCATATTTTTTCTAAATGATAAAATATTATATTAAAATTAAATTATTTTAACTTTATCGCATTGCATTCCACGTATTGTACCTACTGGTATCATATTAATAGTAAGATATTGTTGTGATTTTTAAGTTGGGTGTTACGTTACTTCCGCCACAAGCGGATAATTACACAATATAGGGATATAACAGATATTGTAAAGGGTGTCCACTTTCTGGAAAGTCAGGGAAAGTCAGGGAAAAGTCAGGGAAGCACATGGTGGTCAGGGAAAGTCAGGGAAGCTTTAGCCAGGTCAGGGAAAATATTCCAGGAGGAAAAAATAAATTAAAAAGGAAAGGAATCGGAAAATAAAAATTGCATTATAAATATGTTGATTGTGTTTTTATGTTATACCTGTGACGGGTGAACAAGATGGCGGCGTCGGAAATAGAAACCACCATGAGTCAACACAAGATAATTTATTAAATAAATGGATCGTGGATAAAAGGCCCGTCTATGATCGCTTCCGCCGCGGATTGGTACTATCCTGGCATTTCGCTGGCGGACTGCGCGATGAAGAGAAGGTCGCTGGGGCCCCGGAGTCGTCTGGGTGAAATGCCGGCCGGCTGGACTGCACGTGGAATGCTGGTCGTGGCTCCAGCTCCCCGAATTGGCCAGGGGGGGTGTGAGCAGCCGCGTGCCTTCTTACGTAAAATCTGGCACCCTGCGAATGTACGACGCGGATTAACAAAGCGGCCTCTTTCATATCCTTGCCGTTGACGGTAGCACCCGGTTTAGCAAAAAAACAGCAAGGAAGTACCAGTGAGTAGTTGGTGAAGGTGCTACCGGTCAGAACGGAGGTACAAAAATGCAGAAGGAAGTTAAAGCTAATTTAGTTACGAGCGGAGTTGTATTTACTAATTGAAACTTTAATTGCTTACACTAAAAAAAGACTAAAATATAACAAGCCAAGCTCCGCGATGTTACAATTATCATGCTAATGCAGCGAAATACCGTCTATTAAAATGTAGGCGACGCCATCTTATAACGGTAAATTTGGTACAGCGTGCGGCGCGCGACCGCTAGCATTCCTTACGAAATTGCTAAAGATACAACAGTAATACGCACTAAGATAAGCACTAGACACATTAAAAGAACTAGGTGATTTATACAGCTAAGAAGCGAGCACTAATTAAATGTCCAAAACTTACCCGTTATGTGGGGTGCACTTTTATAGATATACTGTAGTTTGAAATGGTTAAACGTTAACTTAAGGCTTTGTTTGGCCGAATTATAAATTATCAGGTTCCACTGGGGAGACTAAGTGTCTAGCGTTTGCACAACCGGCGCGCGTAAAGTCGCGATATCAATGATCGCGAGCGCTTCGGGCGGCGACCGGCCTCTGAGGGCCGCGGCAGTGGAATGAATGTCCCTGGCGGCCGTCGATGCGTCTCGACCGTATGGAAAAAATCCTTATCTTGCGCGGCGATGGGGACGAATTGGCATTGGGTTCATGGTCGGCATCGAGAACGGTGCTGTCTTGATAAATAATTGATTGTATCAAAGTGTAATTGTGTTCCAGTTCCATAAGGATTTCAAGTGTTAATTGTAAAATAATGTTGGAAGAATAAATTAATAGTGCGAGCTATTGGTTTTCATCTTTATCCCGTCTAACCCAACACAAGGCTCAGCCACTTGCTCGAATTCATACGTCCCTCGCCCACTAATAAGTTAGAACTTGTCGTTATGTCCGCGGCACGCTTCACACGTCCAAATTACGCGAGGCACGCACACTGAGGCGCCTTTGAGCACGGGCAAAACACCACATCTGGGCGGCTCGCGCACGGCGCGTGAGCGCGTGCGACTTTGAGCAATATAGGTGAGCCGTGCGTGCCTCCACCCGAAGCTACTCTAATTCGTACGCAGCTATACATCTGTTATTATAATTACCCTTTCGAACCCTGGCTGGACCGTTGCTGCCGATGTGAGCCATGAAGAGTTGGTCAATGCGATCCGTTGGTGGAGATTTGGGACTGGTCTTTTGACAGTTCCAATATGACGTAAAGAGTGATGTAGCTAGAGTAAATTGTTTGTCATAATATCCGATTACGATTGATGGTTGCTAATAAAAGGAATCGATTGATTAGTGTGTAATAATTATTTTTAGGAAATCAAATAGAGAGCCTGTACACAGTCGTCTGCTAACAAAAGGGTCCCGTAAAGGCGTTACGAATGCAAAGACCTCTAGATTCTCTAGAAGATGTGTTTCGATCAAAATGCAAAATAAATTTGATATATTCCTGAGTAAATTCATGAACAAGTGAAATCAAAAGAGCCTCTTTAACCCGTCCGAGCAATACTATAGATTTATCTTGTTCTAAGTGTTCTAATAAGAGAGAGACGGATAGTGCTAGAAAAATCGAGAGAGCTCGCGCGCCGTCTCACGATAGCCGTGCAGAAATCAATGCCATATTTTCAAACAGATCATTTTGCACAATCAAATATGTCGGTTTCCATCGATTCGTGGATCGATGTGATTTTATTTCGTATTATCGTGACAGTAATTAAATAATACATTGTTATTTTCCTTTAGTCGGACCATATGGGGTTGGTACCCGCAATAATCGTGGCACGCGCTTACTCCAATTCACCTTTGGACCAAGTTTAAAGATCAGCAACACCTCTTTTAACAAAAAACCGCAGAGAAAATGGACTTGGGTATCACCCGGCGGGCAAATAAAAAATGAAATAGATTTTGTTATGACTTCCGACCAAACCATCATAAAAGATATTTCAACCATTAATAGAATTAAATTTAGTTCAGACCATCGATCTATTCGAGCAAAGATACGTTTTAACATTAAAATCCATCGCAAAAACCTATTTACAAATCACCAGATAAAAAATATCGATAAATACACTCTCATAAGCAACAGTGAATAATTCACCTTAAAATTCATTTAATAATCTGGACATGGATACTGAGAATGTTCACACCCAGTACTTCAACATCATAGACAGCATAAAAGTAGCTAGCAAAGCTATTAACTCAGATCAAAAAAACCACCGCAAGCTCTCACATACAACGATAACCTTACTACAAGACAGAACAAAATTGAAGATGGGAACTCGAGAATTCAATAAATTAGATAAACAGGTTAAACGTAATATCAGACACGATATCAGAAAATATAATACACAATTTTATTATAAAAAACTCTATTTGGATTCATCTAAACTGTTATCACCAGAAAAAAATTACTCGTGTTTGGATTCCATCAGTCCTATAACTGGCTATGAGGTGCACTGTGCTCTTCGGAGCATGAGTTACGGTAAAAGCCCAGGCGCTGATGGTATCTCCACAGAGGCTTTAGAAAATATAATATTTTGTATCTAAATATGTTAACAGACCGGAAATAAAAAAATATGCGTGAGTCAGGGCGACCTCAATGCATGTGTCGTCCGTGAAGGAAATTAAGGTACAGTTTTAAAATACGATAGTTGTCAATTATATGTGATTACTTTGGGTGTTTCGGTATTTAACATGAAATATTTTAAATGAAACTACGCCCTGTCAATTAGTTTATATATAACACGCTCCACTGCAAAGACACTGCAAGGAATCCAACGACACCTCATATATCAAAAACCATCAAGCCGTTTGGACTGTAGCCCGTGAAATAGAATTTTCATGTCCACAATCCACATACAAACATACATGCATATATAATTACACAAGATTTGAGCGCCGCGCCGCCGCCGCCGACCAAAATCCCACGCCGACGCATCACCATCGGCGCGTGTCAGCTATTTACACACTCAGTACTTAGCGAGTGTAGCGACCCTCATGTGTTTTATTATTCAACGGTCGGTTTAAATAAATACAGCTACGGTACAGTAGCCTAGTGGTTCAGGCATGTGGCTGTCAAGCGGCGGTCGTGGGTTCGAATCCCGGCTCGTACCAATGAGTTTTTCGGAACTTATGTACGGAATAATTACCGTTAGCTTTTCAGTGAAGGAAAACATCGTGAGGAAACCGGTCTAATCCCAATAAGGTCTAGTTTTCCCTCTGGGTTGGAAGGTCAGATGGCAGTCGCTTTCGTAAAACTAGTGCCTATGCCAAATCTTGGGATTAGGTGTCAAGCGGACCCTGGGCTCCTTTAGGGGCACAACCGGGAATAACGCTAGGAGAATGATGGTCGGTTTAAATAAATAATCCTTTAATTGTCAAATGCGAAGTTCCTAGTTTCGCATGTTTTAGGGTGGTTTACCTGTCGTATCTACCTTCGACACCGACAAATCGATGTCACCAAGTGTACCATGGAAAAGATTCTAGCTATGTGAGATATTTGAGAGAAATGAAACAGCGCAAGTACGTTAACACAGCTAATGCTTTATTACAATTGAATGGCGGTATACAGACATATATAGATTTACGTAGGTACCCACATATACAAACATCACACCCTCGCACTTATTCCAATATTAGATACATGATAAGTAATAATATTCTATGAAACGATACAATGAAGTAACAATATATCTGCCTAAGGTATAGGCTGCATCTCAACACAGATGAACGATTTTATAACAAAAAATACAGCTATCACAAGGCTCGCGCGGCCGTTAACAGTATTGATACCATATTATATCTAATATTCTAAAATGCACCCTTGTGCGTTGCTATATGGTTTACAGTCGCCAGTGGTTTAAGCGCAAATAATAATTAAGTAAGTAACTATTGATGATTCTACAATTAGACTATTGTGAAACATTATTGGAATACATAGCTCTGTTGCCGTGGTGTTATTGAGGGCGGAGTGACTAACGTGAATTGAAACAACATTAGGTAAATCTAAATAAAAAATTAACATAGGTACTAATGTTACAGCCTGAACCATAATCAAATACAAGAATCAGTCAAAATCGAATCCGTAGCGTTTAACCTCCTTAGGAATTCTCTTGTGTAATGCCGGTAACGGTGGTGGTTCTACGCGTTTGGGACACTTCACGACTTCCCTTCCGACCGCCATCGGCTCACCCTCCTCGCGCGGCGCGAGTGGGGCCTCGGGCGCGGTCGCTGCTGGCGATGGCGCCGGCTGTTCCGGCGATATCGCTGTTGCGGGCGCGGGCACCGCGTCATCACCGGGCTCGTTAGGCGCGGTAATATTGGCACCGTTGGCGGCGCTCCCCGGTTCGGTCTCAACGTAGAAAGGAGGTGGAGGGCAAACGTTCGAGTTTCTCAAGTACTGCCCCTTCATTTGATCTATATGGATGATGCGTAGATCCGTCACTTGTCACAACCGTATAATCAGACTTTCCTAGCTTCTTAGTTATATGACCGTCCGACCATTTTATGCCCGTTCGGAACGTTCGATATTGTACAGGCTCACCTACGTCTAAATGCCTATATGATTTGCGCGACCGTTCTACTGCTTTAAACTGTTCGTTTATTACCTTTGCAGTCCTATCAGGTTTTATAGCATCTAAACGAATTCGTAAATCGCGGCCCTGCAATAGCCGGGCCGGTGACTCACCCGTGGTACTGTGAGGTGTATTGTGGTAGTGCAGTAGAAATTTTAGAATGGCCCGGTCGGGGTTAACCGACTCGTGTTTAGCCTTCCTAATTACGTTTTTTATTAACTTTACAGCTCCTTCAGCCGCCCCATTAGACGCCGGGTGGTAAGGTGCTGAATAAACGTGACGCACATTAACCTGTCTATAACATTATCGGCCGTGGTTCGTACCATCTTCGATACTTCTATCCACTTGGACCTTGCGTCAATTGATACCATATACGTGCGTCCGTCAATAGGTTCCAAAAATCGATATGGACCCGCTCATAGGCTCGTGACGGCCAATGCCATGGCACGGGCGCACTCGCCGGCGGAGCGGGGGCCATCGCCGCACACGCGTCGCACGCGCGGCACCGCGCCTCGATGGCCTCGTCCACCCCGGGCCACCATACATAACTCCTGGCCATGGCTTTGGTTTTCACGATTCCCATGTGCGGCTCGTGTAGTTCACGCAGCACCGCTTCGCGGCACGCCTCCGGCACTACAACGCGGTGCCCCCACATAACACAATCGAGTTCTAAATATAACTCCTTCTGCCTATTAAAATATGGCTGAATTTCTCTCATATCGGCACTGGCAGGCCACCCATTTTTTATATAATTAACTACCCTGTTAGGTAAACAATGCATCTTTGGACGTCATTAGGCGTATTTCGTTACAATCTAGACAAAGCGCATCGGATGCGAAGTGCAAGTAAGACTGCTCCGGCGGGTCAAACTCTTTACTTTGCCTTACCGGCAGACGCGACATGGCATCGGCGCAATTGTGTGCCGTGTTTACATACTCGATATCAAAGTCATAAGCCATCAACAGCAACGCCCATCGCTGCATACGACTCGAAGTCATGCTTGGCACACCGGTTTGCGGACCGAAAATGCTTATTAAAGGCTTATGATCTGTTTTCAGAATAAACCGCCTGCCGTACAGATACTGGTGAAATTTCTGAGTGCAAAAAATTATTGCGAGCGCTTCCCTATGAATTTGTGAGTAATTCTGCTCCGCCGCATTAAGTTTCCTCGATATGTACGCCACCGGGCGCTCTCGCCCCTGCCGATCCGGCTGGCTGAGAACCCCGGCCACCCCACGTGGACTGGCATCACATGTTAGCGTTAGGCTGTTACCAGGATCGTAGTGGGCTAGTATCTGCTTACCGAGCAACAAGGCTTTAATCTTGTTGAATGACGCCTCGCACTCCACAGTCCAGTTCCATCGCGCACCCTTTTTTAGTAAACAATGTATAGGGTGTAATATATCGCTCGCGCTTGGAATGAACTTGGAATAAAAATTCACCATACATAAAAACGACCGCGCCTAAGATACACTTGATGGCGGCGGCATCTTCTCCACAGCCGCTACCTTGTTGGGATCGGGTTTGATACCGTCCTTGCTGACGATATAACCTAAATAACAAACCTCGTCCGCAAGAAACGTACACTTACTTTTCTTTAATTTTAAACCTAAGTCCCTCAACTTTTTTAACACAGCCTCCAGCGTGGCTAAATGTGCCTCCCGTGTTTTGCCAAATACCAAGATATCGTCACAGAAAGTTTGAGCATTAGGTATATCCTTTACTATTGACTCACTAATTCTACAGAATATCCCCGAACTGGACGACAAGCCGTATGGTAACCTATTATACTTAAATAGCCCTCGATGAGTATTTATGACAGTTAACATCTTTGACTCCTCTAATAAACAGATCTGATTATACGCTTGGGACAAGTCTATTTTGGTAAACATTTCTCCGCCTGATAAGTTAGCAAATAACTCCTCCACCTTTGGCAGTGGATACCTATCCACCATTAGAACAGGATTGAGCGTGACCTTGAAATCTGCACAAACTCTCAAACCTCCATCCTTCTTAGTGACCGGAACCAGAGGTGTCGCCCAGTCCGCGCAGTCGACGGGCTCGATGATGCCGCTCCGCAGCATGCCATCTAGCTCGGCGTCGACGCGGCCGCGCAGCGCGAACGGCAGGGGCCGCGCGCGCCGGAACACCGGCGCCGCGCCCTCGCGCACGCGCAGCGTGGCCGTCCCTCCGCTGTAGCACCCCAGGCCCCCATCGAACACTTGTTTATATCTGTCGAGAATTACATCCAAATCGCTATTATCACTGCTAACGGAGTTGATTTTGCTGACCGAGCTACACCTTAGGATCGGTATTTTTATACATAACTCGGCTAGCCACTGCCTACCCATTAAATTGGTTTCACCTTTCTCTACTATATACAAATCTAGTCTCTTTGTGATCGATTCGTACCTTACAGATGGCGTAATGACCCCACATGGTTTTATTTTTGTACCATCATAAAACTTGAACAACGTATTGGTACCTTTTAACTCCTCGTCTTTAAAATACAAATCAAACGTTTTTTTACTTATAAACGAACTAGAAGCTCCCGTGTCCACTTCCATCACTAATTGTCGGCCATTAACGTACACAGGTAAACTCACCGGTTTGTACTGGCTTAAGGACATTCTATAGACCGCTTCCTCTTCCTCGGAGTCACTTTGTTCTTCTTCTTCAGTAACAAAGTGGGTCCGTGGTCGACCTCCGCTGCGCCCTCCAGTCGCCTGCCGGTTGCCAGACGACCACCCGGGACACACCCGACGCAGGTGCCCCGTCGCATGGCACATGCTGCATATATAACCTCTAAACTTGCATGTAGAATAACTGTGATTCGTAGCACCACAAGCGGTGCATGACGTTGCAGTACACGCACCTCCAGCGGTTCCCCGTGCATTGAAACCTGTTTTCTTGCGCTGCGCCTGCGGCCACTGCCCGGCCGCGCGCCCCGCGCCCTCTCCGCCGCTCGCGACACGATGTAGCTCCCCCGCGGCCTCCCTGTACCCCGGAGTACTGCCGCCCGCTATAACTGCTGCATCACGCTCTGCCGCCTCCAACGAGCGTGCCAAGGTCACGGCCCTGGCGTACGAAAGGTCCTCCTCCGCGAACAACCGCTGCCGTATAACGTCTCCACTTACGCCGCACACAAACTGATCTCGAAGATTATCCGCTAAGGTTTCTTTAAAATCACAAGTACGGGCCAGCTTCTTCAGCTCCGTGACGTATTGTGATATAGTCTCCCCTGCTGCTTGCTTTCGAAGTCGAAACCGATAACGCTCCGCTATGACAGACGGTTTCGGATTTAAATGTTTTTTTACCAGCGCCACTAGCTGTACAAACTCTAATTCCGACGGTTTCTTCGGGCTCGCCAGATTAGACATTAATTCGTAGCAATGATCTCCAACCACCGAAATTAGCGTCGCTAACTGCTTATCTTCAGCAACAGCATTGGCTTTAAAATACATTTGAAGCCGCTCACAGTAAGAGTCCCAACTGCCACCTTCGATATCAAACTCGCGGATCTTGCCGATCGACATTGTACTATTTATTTTGCACGCGTTTTGTACACTAACTATCAGTTTTCTGCCTACAAACTGTTTTCCAGACGTCGCCAATGAGATATTTGAGAAATGAAACAGCGCAAGTACGTTAACACAGCTGATGCTTTATTACAACTGAATGGCGGTATACAGACATATATAGATTTACGTAGGTACCCACATATACAAACATCACACTATGAAAATGGTTCGGCACTGACTCTTGTTCGTGTAATGCATAAGCTTTGCTGACTATCGGCGCTCTACGTCCAATGTTCCCCGCTCACTGCCTCTTAAGTTTAGCGATTCGAAGCCTTGCTCCCGCTGCGGTAGCCCCATTTCTGATGCGATCACGTAGATAAACTCCAAGCATAACCCTCTCCCTTGACATTGACTTTGAGTCTTCTTGTGAGGCCCATAGTAAGCGACCACGTTCCAGTGCCATATTTCATCACTGGTCAAACACACACACACTGGTCAAAGACTCGTCTTGAAACACAGCTGAATATTGGATGAAAATATGTGCCGTAGCTTCCAGAACGCTGCCCAGCCGAGTTGGATTCGCCATTTGACTCTTTTCAAAGTTAGAGAGGAGTCTGGGACACACGCACAGAGAGCAGTCTGCTGGGGTTGGTACTACATGTGCTTTTAACATGATCTTCGCCTTATCCATGTTCATTCTCAGACCAACTCGCTCGGAAGCTTCACTAAGGTCATCGAGCATCGTATTTAATTCCTCCATGGTCTCAGCCAAGACTACTATATCGTCAGTAAAGCGCAGGTGAGTGGTGTACTCGCCGTAGATGTTGATACCTAGCCTTTTCCAATGATCCAGGGCTGAATGGGCCGAAGGCCTAGAATCACCGAGGTCTGGTATCGTAGACAGCATATGGTACACGGACGGATCAAAAATGGGATCCGGTACGGGAGCAGGCATTTATGCGAATGACTATACATTAGTGTAAGCATGGGTAGTTTGGCAACCGTGTTCCAGGCGGAGACAAACGCCATAATTGCCTATGCACAGGAGGCTAACCAGAGGGCAGACTATCTATATACTCAGTGACAGTCAAGCGGCCCTTAAAGCGCTTACGGCGCCGAAAGTGAATTCTAGACTAGTCTATAATGGCGTCCAGACACTGAACAAGCTTGGAAAGCACAATAAGGTGCAACTAGTTTGGACACCAGGGCACGAGGGCTTCATCGGCAACGAAAGAGCGGATGAGCTTGCAAGAGGGGGGTCTTTGTAGATCCAGAACCATTTGTGCTCTCCCAGGGAACTGTAATTTCGGCCTCTAAAGCCTACGCCAAAATCAAACACCAACACGAGCGGAGGAGTGAGGCGTGCTTAAGGCATGCACTCTAAGCTCTTCATAGAAGGACTGGACTCCGGCGAGACTAAGAAACTCTGGATGTCCAGTAGGAAGCACCTCAGAATCATATATGGGGTGTTAACAGGTCACTTCGGGGAAGGGACGAGGGGAAGAATCTTTTGGCCAAGATGGGACTATCGGATAGTTTAGATTGTAGAATGTGTGGCAAGGAGGATGAGACTATGGAACACTTATTGTGTGAATGTCATGCCCTTGCCAGACAAATAATGAATTACTTTGGTAAAGGCTATCCGCAACCAAAGAAATTCAAGGTGCTTCCGCTGAGCTGCATCATCCGCTTTGTGGAGATGAGAAGGCAAATGCACAAAAGATCCCACGAGAAAAATCGAGAGAGCTCGCGCGCCGTCTTGTGATAGCCGTGCTGATTGGTCGATTCGAAGGACGGTTATGTTTTTCGAGCGTGTGTGTGAATACATGTATAAATGTAAGTATACATGTATGTATGTATACATGAATGTATGTATATATGTGGATTGTGGACATGAAAATTCTATTTCACGGGCTACAGTCCAAACGGCTTGATGGTTTTTGATATATGAGGATTCCTTGCAGTGTCTTTGCAGTGGAGCGTGTGATATATATATGATATATAATTAATTGACAGGGCGTAGTTTCATTTAAAATATTTCATGTTAAATACCGAAACACCGAAAGTAATCACATATCATTGACAACTATCGTATTTTAAAACTGTACCTTAATTTCCTTCACGGACGACACATGCATTGAGGTCGCCCTGACTCACGCATATTTTTTTATTTCCGGTCTGTTAACATATTCATATACAAAATAATATATTTTCTAAAACCGATTTAATGTGGCTTTATGGCCGTATTTTTTTGTTTTTATGTATCTTATGTAGTTAAAAAAAATTAGTAATATTGAATAAAAATAATTTACGCTGTATATGTTTTTCTCTTTTACTTTATTTTTTTGTTCCAAAATGTATTATTTTGGTTCGTAAAATAGATTCCTCATCCTTTATTTATCCAATACCACAAGGTTTACTATTCGAATAAAATGAATATTTCGAATAGTATAGAAATAAATATTTTCCATACACATTTAATAAAAATCACTTATGTAGGAGGCTACATAACAAAAACAGTGAATAAGATTGAACACTGGTGGCGTTACACCAATTGCCAGCCATGATTAAACGGGTCGCAAGAACTTTCTGGCAGTGATTGTCCTCTCAACCCTGGGTTCAATACGACAAAAGAATACATGACACACATGATTTCGAGGGTACAGACTCTTGACAAATCAAATGGTAAAACAATTTCGCAGCAAGTCTATCTTGGGAAAGCCTAGTTCAATTTGAGTAAATTTGTCCCCTAATATTTCATGAGTATCCACCAATGCTGTGTGAGGCGGCGGAGCGGTTTGAGGAAATCAGCCACCAATATAGCATTCTTATTCTGTTCTTCAGCTCTTCCTATTTGTGTATTTTTTTCCTTGCGAACCTCTACGCTGCTTCGCACAGCTGTGGTGAATCACATCGGCCTAATCGTTTACAGCATGAAAGAGCCGCTCTCCTCAAGTCATATGTCCACCTGGCCGGAGGGCGCCCAACACTACGTTTGCCAAGCCGCGGCCTCCATTCGAGAACCTGCTTGCTTACTCCGCCGTTCATCGGTTATGCGACAGATGTAACCAGCCCACTGCCACTTCAGTTTGTTACACTTTTGAGCTATGTCAGTCACTTTGGTTTTCTTTTTAACACAGTGTTATTTATTATTTTGGTTCAATATGGCAAGTATTCGAAATTATTCGAAATATTCGAATATTCGAATAATGGAAAATTTAATATTCATATTATTCGAATACTAAAAATGGACGAATATTGCAAACCCTATTCGTGGGCAAGTAGTGGCATCGGGATCGGCGACAGAATGCTGACAAACCTCCGTTTCGCCGACGATATCGTGCTCATTTCTCCGACAGCCCACGATCTGCAACGCATGCTGCACGAACTCAGCGCCGCAAGCCTTGAGGTTGGACTCAAAATGAATATGACGAAAACGCAGCTCATGACTAACAGCACTCCCCCAAAGAATCGAAGTTGATGGGCAGGAAATACAGTATGTCGAAGAATACATCTATTTGGGCCAGCTAGTCTCTTTCAGAAACAGACAAGACAAAGAAATCGAGAGACGCATCGACCATTCCTGGAAGAGCTACTGGTCCATGAAAGATCTGTTGAAGGGAAACCTTCCACTATGTCTAAAACGGAAGCTTATCGACATGTGTATCCTGCCCATTTTAACCTATGGAGCTCAGTCTTGGTCGTTGACTGAAACTCAAAAGTCCAAACTCAAGGTTTGCCAGCGCGCCATAGAGCGCAGTGTCCTAGGCATCAAGAGAATTGATCGAGTCCGAAATACCACACTGCGCTATAGAACTAGAATAGCAGATGTGGGCAAGAAGACCGCCTTGCTTAAGTGGAACTGGGCCGGTCATGTTTGCCGTATGCACCCACAAAGGTGGGCTCATGCGGCTACTTGGTGGTTGCCAGAAGACGGACACAGGCGGCGAGGTAGGCCAAGGCGGAGATGGCGAGATGACTTGGACGCAGTTTCAAGTGATTGGCCAAGAATTGCGGCGGACAGGGACGAGTGGAAATCCACAGGGGGGAGGCCTTTGCCCAGCAGTGGGACACTCCAACAGGCTAGCAAAAAATTCCTTTGCAAATTATTTGATTCATACCGATTTATTTCTAAATTGACAGCTCCAATCGATTGAAGTGTAACACTAAATTTAAAAAAGTCATAGGACGTAATTGTTCGCATACCGAGTTTTCAAATCTAATTTCTGCACAAATAAGTCTTAAAAAAATATATCAATCATTTTATAAGTGCTAAAAAGAGCTTGCATGGAGATTGAACTTTGTTTCATAACTCGTAAGTTATTGAAACTTTTTTTTATTATTTCAATGAGCAGTGCAAATTTACGTTATATGGGCGTCGCGATGTGTCAAAAGACCAGTACCAAATCAATCAGGGGATGCTTACTTGCAAGATCGCCATGAAGCGACCTGGCGCGGTTTTATTCTAAGTACAGTAGCAAGGCAGATCGCCAAGAAGCAAGGATCACTGTGAAATATCCTGCCAGGCCTGGCAAGGTCGCCGTGAAATCAAATGAAGTTCGTTACGGAGTAAATAATACGACGAGACTCGGGAAATGAATATCGCTTTATTATGAAACACATGGGTATTTTATAGTCTCCATTGTTTCCTTCGGAGCATAAACAAAATAGTTCATAAAGGCAACCACTTTTTTAATACTGACCTAGGATTCGTGTTTAGAGACTGTTGGGACCCCTATAGTTCTATTGGTTTTAAACGCAATCGATGCATAAATAAAGAAGTTCAGAATGGCGGCCATGTTTTCTAATACTGACGTTGGATTCGTATTTCTTAGAGGCCTCTCGGAGCCCATTATGTATAGAAGTTGACTATGGCGGGTACTTTTTCCTATTCTGCCCTGGATATACGTGTTGAGAGATCACACCCTCACGTCGCTTTTCTACGTAATCGGAACATAAACAAAGAAGTTCAAAATTGCCGGCGTTTATTCGTATTCGCAGTATACCAAATAGTTTTTTTTCGGCAGGTGCGTCACGTGGACTACGGCACGGTGGACACGGTCCCGGCGTGTACGCTGCGTCCGCTGCGGCGCGCGTGGGCCGCGCTGCCCGCGCAGGCCGTGCGCGCGCGCCTCGCCGGCCTGCGGCCCGCCGCGGCCTGCCGCCGCTGGTCGCGGGCTGCGGCCGCCTACTGCCTGCAGCTCGTGCGCGAGCGCAGACTCGTGGGCAACGTGGTCGCGGTGGACCAGGAGGTGTGTATAGTGTCCGCGCAGGCCGTGCGCGCGCGCCTCGCCGGCCTGCGGCCCGCCGCGGCCTGCCGCCGCTGGTCGCGGGCTGCGGCCGCCTACTGCCTGCAGCTCGTGCGCGAGCGCAGACTCGTGGGCAACGTGGTCGCGGTGGACCAGGAGGTGTGTATAGTGTCCGCGCAGGCCGTGCGAGCGCGCCTCGCCGGCCTGCGGCCCGCCGCGGCCTGCCGCCGCTGGTCGCGGGCTGCGGCCGCCTACTGCCTGCAGCTCGTGCGCGAGCGCAGACTCGTGGGCAACGTGGTCGCGGTGGACCAGGAGGTGTGTATAGTGTCCGCGCAGGCCGTGCGCGCGCGCCTCGCCGGCCTGCGGCCCGCCGCGGCCTGCCGCCGCTGGTCGCGGGCTGCGGCCGCCTACTGCCTGCAGCTCGTGCGCGAGCGCAGACTCGTGGGCAACGTGGTCGCGGTGGACCAGGAGGTGTGTATAGTGTCCGCGCAGGCCGTGCGCGCGCGCCTCGCCGGCCTGCGGCCCGCCGCGGCCTGCCGCCGCTGGTCGCGGGCTGCGGCCGCCTACTGCCTGCAGCTCGTGCGCGAGCGCAGACTCGTGGGCAACGTGGTCGCGGTGGACCAGGAGGTGTGTATAGTGTCCGCGCAGGCCGTGCGCGCGCGCCTCGCCGGCCTGCGGCCCGCCGCGGCCTGCCGCCGCTGGTCGCGGGCTGCGGCCGCCTACTGCCTGCAGCTCGTGCGCGAGCGCAGACTCGTGGGCAACGTGGTCGCGGTGGACCAGGAGGTGTGTATAGTGTCCGCGCAGGCCGTGCGCGCGCGCCTCGCCGGCCTGCGGCCCGCCGCGGCCTGCCGCCGCTGGTCGCGGGCTGCGGCCGCCTACTGCCTGCAGCTCGTGCGCGAGCGCAGACTCGTGGGCAACGTGGTCGCGGTGGACCAGGAGGTGTGTATAGTGTCCGCGCAGGCCGTGCGCGCGCGCCTCGCCGGCCTGCGGCCCGCCGCGGCCTGCCGCCGCTGGTCGCGGGCTGCGGCCGCCTACTGCCTGCAGCTCGTGCGCGAGCGCAGACTCGTGGGCAACGTGGTCGCGGTGGACCAGGAGGTGTGTATAGTGTCCGCACAGGCCGTGCGCGCGCGCCTCGCCGGCCTGCGGCCCGCCGCGGCCTGCCGCCGCTGGTCGCGGGCTGCGGCCGCCTACTGCCTGCAGCTCGTGCGCGAGCGCAGACTCGTGGGCAACGTGGTCGCGGTGGACCAGGAGGTGTGTATAGTGTCCGCGCAGGCCGTGCGCGCGCGCCTCGCCGGCCTGCGGCCCGCCGCGGCCTGCCGCCGCTGGTCGCGGGCTGCGGCCGCCTACTGCCTGCAGCTCGTGCGCGAGCGCAGACTCGTGGGCAACGTGGTCGCGGTGGACCAGGAGGTGTGTATAGTGTCCGCGCAGGCCGTGCGCGCGCGCCTCGCCGGCCTGCGGCCCGCCGCGGCCTGCCGCCGCTGGTCGCGGGCTGCGGCCGCCTACTGCCTGCAGCTCGTGCGCGAGCGCAGACTCGTGGGCAACGTGGTCGCGGTGGACCAGGAGGTGTGTATAGTGTCCGCGCAGGCCGTGCGCGCGCGCCTCGCCGGCCTGCGGCCCGCCGCGGCCTGCCGCCGCTGGTCGCGGGCTGCGGCCGCCTACTGCCTGCAGCTCGTGCGCGAGCGCAGACTCGTGGGCAACGTGGTCGCGGTGGACCAGGAGGTGTGTATAGTGTCCGCGCAGGCCGTGCGCGCGCGCCTCGCCGGCCTGCGGCCCGCCGCGGCCTGCCGCCGCTGGTCGCGGGCTGCGGCCGCCTACTGCCTGCAGCTCGTGCGCGAGCGCAGACTCGTGGGCAACGTGGTCGCGGTGGACCAGGAGGTGTGTATAGTGTCCGCGCAGGCCGTGCGCGCGCGCCTCGCCGGCCTGCGGCCCGCCGCGGCCTGCCGCCGCTGGTCGCGGGCTGCGGCCGCCTACTGCCTGCAGCTCGTGCGCGAGCGCAGACTCGTGGGCAACGTGGTCGCGGTGGACCAGGAGGTGTGTATAGTGTCCGCGCAGGCCGTGCGCGCGCGCCTCGCCGGCCTGCGGCCCGCCGCGGCCTGCCGCCGCTGGTCGCGGGCTGCGGCCGCCTACTGCATGCAGCTCGTGCGCGAGCGCAGACTCGTGGGCAACGTGGTCGCGGTGGACCAGGAGGTGTGTATAGTGTCCGCGCAGGCCGTGCGCGCGCGCCTCGCCGGCCTGCGGCCCGCCGCGGCCTGCCGCCGCTGGTCGCGGGCTGCGGCCGCCTACTGCCTGCAGCTCGTGCGCGAGCGCAGACTCGTGGGCAACGTGGTCGCGGTGGACCAGGAGGTGTGTATAGTGTCCGCGCAGGCCGTGCACGCGCGCCTCGCCGGCCTGCGGCCCGCCGCGGCCTGCCGCCGCTGGTCGCGGGCTGCGGCCGCCTACTGCCTGCAGCTCGTGCGCGAGCGCAGACTCGTGGGCAACGTGGTCGCGGTGGACCAGGAGGTGTGTATAGTGTCCGCGCAGGCCGTGCGCGCGCGCCTCGCCGGCCTGCGGCCCGCCGCGGCCTGCCGCCGCTGGTCGCGGGCTGCGGCCGCCTACTGCCTGCAGCTCGTGCGCGAGCGCAGACTCGTGGGCAACGTGGTCGCGGTGGACCAGGAGGTGTGTATAGTGTCCGCGCAGGCCGTGCGCGCGCGCCTCGCCGGCCTGCGGCCCGCCGCGGCCTGCCGCCGCTGGTCGCGGGCTGCGGCCGCCTACTGCCTGCAGCTCGTGCGCGAGCGCAGACTCGTGGGCAACGTGGTCGCGGTGGACCAGGAGGTGTGTATAGTGTCCGCGCAGGCCGTGCGCGCGCGCCTCGCCGGCCTGCGGCCCGCCGCGGCCTGCCGCCGCTGGTCGCGGGCTGCGGCCGCCTACTGCCTGCAGCTCGTGCGCGAGCGCAGACTCGTGGGCAACGTGGTCGCGGTGGACCAGGAGGTGTGTATAGTGTCCGCGCAGGCCGTGCGCGCGCGCCTCGCCGGCCTGCGGCCCGCCGCGGCCTGCCGCCGCTGGTCGCGGGCTGCGGCCGCCTACTGCCTGCAGCTCGTGCGCGAGCGCAGACTCGTGGGCAACGTGGTCGCGGTGGACCAGGAGGTGTGTATAGTGTCCGCGCAGGCCGTGCGCGCGCGCCTCGCCGGCCTGCGGCCCGCCGCGGCCTGCCGCCGCTGGTCGCGGGCTGCGGCCGCCTACTGCCTGCAGCTCGTGCGCGAGCGCAGACTCGTGGGCAACGTGGTCGCGGTGGACCAGGAGGTGTGTATAGTGTCCGCGCAGGCCGTGCGCGCGCGCCTCGCCGGCCTGCGGCCCGCCGCGGCCTGCCGCCGCTGGTCGCGGGCTGCGGCCGCCTACTGCCTGCAGCTCGTGCGCGAGCGCAGACTCGTGGGCAACGTGGTCGCGGTGGACCAGGAGGTGTGTATAGTGTCCGCGCAGGCCGTGCGCGCGCGCCTCGCCGGCCTGCGGCCCGCCGCGGCCTGCCGCCGCTGGTCGCGGGCTGCGGCCGCCTACTGCCTGCAGCTCGTGCGCGAGCGCAGACTCGTGGGCAACGTGGTCGCGGTGGACCAGGAGGTGTGTATAGTGTCCGCGCAGGCCGTGCGAGCGCGCCTCGCCGGCCTGCGGCCCGCCGCGGCCTGCCGCCGCTGGTCGCGGGCTGCGGCCGCCTACTGCCTGCAGCTCGTGCGCGAGCGCAGACTCGTGGGCAACGTGGTCGCGGTGGACCAGGAGGTGTGTATAGTGTCTGCGCAGGCCGTGCGCGCGCGCCTCGCCGGCCTGCGGCCCGCCGCGGCCTGCCGCCGCTGGTCGCGGGCTGCGGCCGCCTACTGCCTGCAGCTCGTGCGCGAGCGCAGACTCGTGGGCAACGTGGTCGCGGTGGACCAGGAGGTGTGTATAGTGTCCGCGCAGGCCGTGCGCGCGCGCCTCGCCGGCCTGCGGCCCGCCGCGGCCTGCCGCCGCTGGTCGCGGGCTGCGGCCGCCTACTGCCTGCAGCTCGTGCGCGAGCGCAGACTCGTGGGCAACGTGGTCGCGGTGGACCAGGAGGTGTGTATAGTGTCCGCGCAGGCCGTGCGCGCGCGCCTCGCCGGCCTGCGGCCCGCCGCGGCCTGCCGCCGCTGGTCGCGGGCTGCGGCCGCCTACTGCCTGCAGCTCGTGCGCGAGCGCAGACTCGTGGGCAACGTGGTCGCGGTGGACCAGGAGGTGTGTATAGTGTCCGCGCAGGCCGTGCGCGCGCGCCTCGCGGGCCTGCGGCCCGCCGCGGCCTGCCGCCGCTGGTCGCGGGCTGCGGCCGCCTACTGCCTGCAGCTCGTGCGCGAGCGCAGACTCGTGGGCAACGTGGTCGCGGTGGACCAGGAGGTGTGTATAGTGTCCGCGCAGGCCGTGCGCGCGCGCCTCGCCGGCCTGCGGCCCGCCGCGGCCTGCCGCCGCTGGTCGCGGGCTGCGGCCGCCTACTGCCTGCAGCTCGTGCGCGAGCGCAGACTCGTGGGCAACGTGGTCGCGGTGGACCAGGAGGTGTGTATAGTGTCCGCGCAGGCCGTGCGCGCGCGCCTCGCCGGCCTGCGGCCCGCCGCGGCCTGCCGCCGCTGGTCGCGGGCTGCGGCCGCCTACTGCCTGCAGCTCGTGCGCGAGCGCAGACTCGTGGGCAACGTGGTCGCGGTGGACCAGGAGGTGTGTATAGTGTCCGCGCAGGCCGTGCGCGCGCGCCTCGCCGGCCTGCGGCCCGCCGCGGCCTGCCGCCGCTGGTCGCGGGCTGCGGCCGCCTACTGCCTGCAGCTCGTGCGCGAGCGCAGACTCGTGGGCAACGTGGTCGCGGTGGACCAGGAGGTGTGTATAGTGTCCGCGCAGGCCGTGCGCGCGCGCCTCGCCGGCCTGCGGCCCGCCGCGGCCTGCCGCCGCTGGTCGCGGGCTGCGGCCGCCTACTGCCTGCAGCTCGTGCGCGAGCGCAGACTCGTGGGCAACGTGGTCGCGGTGGACCAGGAGGTGTGTATAGTGTCCGCGCAGGCCGTGCGCGCGCGCCTCGCCGGCCTGCGGCCCGCCGCGGCCTGCCGCCGCTGGTCGCGGGCTGCGGCCGCCTACTGCCTGCAGCTCGTGCGCGAGCGCAGACTCGTGGGCAACGTGGTCGCGGTGGACCAGGAGGTGTGTATAGTGTCCGCGCAGGCCGTGCGCGCGCGCCTCGCCGGCCTGCGGCCCGCCGCGGCCTGCCGCCGCTGGTCGCGGGCTGCGGCCGCCTACTGCCTGCAGCTCGTGCGCGAGCGCAGACTCGTGGGCAACGTGGTCGCGGTGGACCAGGAGGTGTGTATAGTGTCCGCGCAGGCCGTGCGAGCGCGCTTCGCCGGCCTGCGGCCCGCCGCGGCCTGCCGCCGCTGGTCGCGGGCTGCGGCCGCCTACTGCCTGCAGCTCGTGCGCGAGCGCAGACTCGTGGGCAACGTGGTCGCGGTGGACCAGGAGGTGTGTATAGTGTCCGCGCAGGCCGTGCGCGCGCGCCTCGCCGGCCTGCGGCCCGCCGCGGCCTGCCGCCGCTGGTCGCGGGCTGCGGCCGCCTACTGCCTGCAGCTCGTGCGCGAGCGCAGACTCGTGGGCAACGTGGTCGCGGTGGACCAGGAGGTGTGTATAGTGTCCGCGCAGGCCGTGCGCGCGCGCCTCGCCGGCCTGCGGCCCGCCGCGGCCTGCCGCCGCTGGTCGCGGGCTGCGGCCGCCTACTGCCTGCAGCTCGTGCGCGAGCGCAGACTCGTGGGCAACGTGGTCGCGGTGGACCAGGAGGTGTGTATAGTGTCCGCGCAGGCCGTGCGCGCGCGCCTCGCCGGCCTGCGGCCCGCCGCGGCCTGCCGCCGCTGGTCGCGGGCTGCGGCCGCCTACTGCCTGCAGCTCGTGCGCGAGCGCAGACTCGTGGGCAACGTGGTCGCGGTGGACCAGGAGGTGTGTATAGTGTCCGCGCAGGCCGTGCGCGCGCGCCTCGCTGGCCTGCGGCCCGCCGCGGCCTGCCGCCGCTGGTCGCGGGCTGCGGCCGCCTACTGCCTGCAGCTCGTGCGCGAGCGCAGACTCGTGGGCAACGTGGTCGCGGTGGACCAGGAGGTGTGTATAGTGTCCGCGCAGGCCGTGCGCGCGCGCCTCGCCGGCCTGCGGCCCGCCGCGGCCTGCCGCCGCTGGTCGCGGGCTGCGGCCGCCTACTGCCTGCAGCTCGTGCGCGAGCGCAGACTCGTGGGCAACGTGGTCGCGGTGGACCAGGAGGTGTGTATAGTGTCCGCGCAGGCCGTGCGCGCGCGCCTCGCCGGCCTGCGGCCCGCCGCGGCCTGCCGCCGCTGGTCGCGGGCTGCGGCCGCCTACTGCCTGCAGCTCGTGCGCGAGCGCAGACTCGTGGGCAACGTGGTCGCGGTGGACCAGGAGGTGTGTATAGTGTCCGCGCAGGCCGTGCGCGCGCGCCTCGCCGGCCTGCGGCCCGCCGCGGCCTGCCGCCGCTGGTCGCGGGCTGCGGCCGCCTACTGCCTGCAGCTCGTGCGCGAGCGCAGACTCGTGGGCAACGTGGTCGCGGTGGACCAGGAGGTGTGTATAGTGTCCGCGCAGGCCGTGCGCGCGCGCCTCGCCGGCCTGCGGCCCGCCGCGGCCTGCCGCCGCTGGTCGCGGGCTGCGGCCGCCTACTGCCTGCAGCTCGTGCGCGAGCGCAGACTCGTGGGCAACGTGGTCGCGGTGGACCAGGAGGTGTGTATAGTGTCCGCGCAGGCCGTGCGCGCGCGCCTCGCCGGCCTGCGGCCCGCCGCGGCCTGCCGCCGCTGGTCGCGGGCTGCGGCCGCCTACTGCCTGCAGCTCGTGCGCGAGCGCAGACTCGTGGGCAACGTGGTCGCGGTGGACCAGGAGGTGTGTATAGTGTCCGCGCAGGCCGTGCGAGCGCGCCTCGCCGGCCTGCGGCCCGCCGCGGCCTGCCGCCGCTGGTCGCGGGCTGCGGCCGCCTACTGCCTGCAGCTCGTGCGCGAGCGCAGACTCGTGGGCAACGTGGTCGCGGTGGACCAGGAGGTGTGTATAGTGTCCGCGCAGGCCGTGCGCGCGCGCCTCGCCGGCCTGCGGCTTTTATCCCACGAAAAGTTTCCGAGTATATTCGCCCTCGCCAATTCTTACGTCATTAATGAAAGTGGTTTCTCTTCTAGGAGAACATCCTGGAGGTGTTCCTGATCGACACCTCCACCGAGGATGACATCAACATCACGGACCAGATGATCCGCGCCGGCCACGCCGACCCGCGCCCGCTGCCGGCCCTCGGGGTGAGTCCCAACAAATGTTCCATGTCCTCGGACAAGTCCTCCGACTCCGGCTCCGAGCGGCTCGACGTCCGCTCCCTCGTGTCGTGCGTGCTGCAAGTCCCGCACGACGCCGACAGCGACGGCGACAGCGCGAGCGACAGGGACAGCGACAGCGCGAGCGACGTGTCGGCGTCGGCCTCGGAGGTGGTGGGCCGCGCGCCGCGCCGCCTGCAGCAGTGGGAGTGTCCGGAGACGAAGGCTCCCGTCGCTACTCTAGCTGCCGGCTCCGAGCGGTTGGCTAGCTTGAGAACGCTAGCACTTGACAAAGTCAACGAGGTGTCCGACACAGGAGCTCCGCCTCTGAATAGGCTGCGAACATCGTCTGATGCTATCGTTAGTCCCGTAACCAACGGAGCTTTGCCTTTGAGCGAGCCCCGAACACTATCGCCTGACGAAAGCTCTTCGCGACTGGCGAAGCTGCGGATGCTATCGCCTAATGCGAGCGTCGCTTCAGACGCCAGCGTGGTCAGTGCAGTCTCTAGCGTGAGCGGATCTTCACGGCTGAGCAAACTACGAATGCTAGCCTCCAAGGCCACGCCACCGGCTGCCGACGCGGGTGAAGTCACACCAGCAGCCAGCAGCGGTTCCTCGCGTCTGAGCAAACTGCGAACACTAGCGAAACTAAAATCAGAATCGAGCCCCTCGGGCACCGTGGTCACCGCTAGCATGGTATCGACACCCCTAGAGAGGCTGAACGAGGAAGACGAGGGATGCGCGAGCCCTGAGGGCACGGTGCTCACCGCCAGCGTGCTCTCGGCCTCCGCAGGGCCCGCCTCGAGTGCGCTGCTGCGGAAGAGGTTGGCGCTAACGGGCCGTCTGCACATGTGATGATCGGATACTTGATGTACTCACAAAGTGCAACATTTACATATGAAGCTAGAGGAATCTGTGTGACTGGGCATACGATTTATTTATATGTATTATGTTATGACTTTAATCAAAAGCTTCTGAAGGGCAATAAGTCTCTGTTGTATAATGCTTGAATACAGAGAGTGGTGAATGGTCCTCATATCTTTCTGACAGTCTGTGGTTTTACCATTAATGTGGACTGTATTGGAAAAGAGCATGTACAAAATATCACAGGATGTAACTAAAAAATGAGGCACCATTAATTGTACATATCACCAATTATATAGTAGGTAGATAGCCGTATAGTGTAAGTAACAGCGTAACTAAAACTGATACTCTGGTTGAAGACAAATATTTAGTTTAATTTTTCGCTACACCGTTACTTTACACACTAGTGTTAGTTATGACTTTTTGTACGCCTTATTTTGACCTTTTTAGATGCCAACATTATTTTTAATTGCTGCTAATCTTTGGCTTGCACCAAACTGTCTGTAATTCGATGCCTGTAAAGTTCGACAAGTCTCTACGGAATGACGGCTGCGGGCGCCATAATTAACGTTGGTCGGTCTGTAATCGTAAGTTGGTGCGACCCGCCCGTACTGTAGTAACGTATGCTTTATTTCACATGCTCGTAAAGTATATCTTTACAACACGTATGGTAGGCTGCATATACTGCTTTTTCACACGTGCTATTCAGAAAAGAGTTGAATTGCCCCGATTACTCAAAGATGTCTGAACAAATCAGAGACGTCGAGGGAACTCTTCAAATGCTACAGGCACACTTGAACCGCTTTAGGTGTTTTTATTTTTAGGAAATGTTGAAGAGTGTGTTTGGATTGACAGGTTACTGAATTGCAGTTGGTTAAATATTTATTTGTAAATTAACTTTATATTTTTGTTTCATTTACTCGAAATCTAAGTGTAAAGCATAGTGATTATATAACTCGTATACAAAACTCATTGTATTGTATGTTTAACCTTACAGTGTCTCGGATAAAATGACTTGTTTTATGCACTATTTGTATTATCTACTATTTGCAAATGTTAGTGCCGCTAGTCCAAGGAAGCGAATGTAGTGGTAAAGCGTCATATGTTTCGTTTGTGTAAAAGCATTTTTTTTTTGTATACGTGATTATCGAATCTTATCGAGGTTTCGACGCTTCGCCACTACGTGCGGTAGTTAATAGGGCCATCGCAATCTGGCGTACTTGAGTTAGTTAATAACTGAGTACAGAATACATCGTGTAAAGCACTTGTTACACTTCACCACAGCTAAACCAGTATCTCACAAATGAGGGTTCTGAAGCCTAAGTTAGGTACGAGAATATAAGACCTAATTGTGTAATTATTGTACACAATACTTTTTCTACGAGTCAACTGGAATAATAAAACACACTCTATTCAAAATTTAGACCTGCTGAAACGAAGCGCAGCCCACCGGCTCAGCGTTTCGTTGATGTCTTTTGTTCTATGACCAAGACGAGGTTCTATTGGTAAAATTCATTATAGTTCAGTAAAGGCGCTACGTGATTGGTCAAATTCATTATTGTTGTCTAAACAGTTCTATAATAATTTATTACAGTCGAGTTGGGAGCTCCATACAAAAAAAAGTATGTGATTGTAGTTTGGAGTCATCGGCCTCATCATCATTTCAGCCGAAAGACGTCCACTGCTGGACAAAGGCCTCCCCAAAGAGTGCCAAAGTGACCGGTCCTGCGCCACCCGCATCCAGCGGACTCCAGCAACCTTTACCAGATCATCAGTCCACCTTGTGGGGGCCTACCTACGCCGTGCCACTCGAGAACCTTTCCGCCCCAACGGCCATCGGTTCTACGAGCTATGTGCCCCGCCGACTGCCACTTAAGTTTAGCGATTCGGAGGGCTATATCGGTTACCTTAGTTCTGCGGCGGATAGCCTCATTTCTGCTGCGATCACGCAAAGAAACTCCCAACATGGCCCTCTCCATTGGCCTTTGGGTGACTTTGAGCCTTCTTATGAGGCCCATAGTTTGGTGTACGAAGTCTTAATTAAAACATTAAGGCCGGCGAGTATAATAGTATTTTATGCAATCGTTATATAATGTATGCTTTTTCAGTCGAGTACCACGTTTAGGCCACGAAGCTTGCTGAGTGGCCTAATTAAGGTACGAGACTTAAAAAGCTAATTGTATAACTATTGCATACAATACTTTTTCTACGAGTCAACTGAACTGATTAAACAAACTTGGTATCTATTGAAAACGAAGTGCAACCAACGGCTTTTAATTTTTTGTGCGTTGATGTCTATTTGCTTTTTGACTTTCTCATGACGGCGTCCTATTGGTCAAATTCATTATAGTTCAGAAAAGGCTCCACGTGATGGTCAATTTTATTTTAGTTGTCTCAACAGTTACGAAATGTTGAGTTGGGAACTCCATATAGTAAAAAGTATGTGATTTAAGTTTGGTGTACGAAGTCTTAATTCAAACATTAAGGTCGACGAGTATAAAAATTACTTTTACGTCACACCTGGCCATAATGCGAGTTGTACTGCACCCTGCGCGTACGGGAAAACTCGCATCGTGGCCAGGTGAAGACGTAAAATTTTGTACTCAACACGGGCGGTAATTCGTAAAGCCCCAGAGCGCATATTTATGGCCCTCACCTTCGGTTTGGGCCACAAACACCTGCGATCTGGGGCATTTACGAATTCACCGCCCTAGTTACGTAACGTAACTACTATCTACGCACATATCATTAGTGTTCTAAAATGCGTTCGAAACCGTAGGAAATGACCAGCATTATTACAACCGATTTTACTATGAGAACTTTCTTGTCTGTGGTAGTAGGTAAAATCTGTACTGTAATGTTATTACAATATAGATTTTTGTAACGTTGTGAGTTTAAATTTGGAACAGCTGTCAAAACTCAAGCGGGTCTCTATTCTAGTATCCATAGATATTATAACATTTATCGACACGATAATAGGGGTGTAGACTCGAAAATTATTATTACTCCAAAAGAAAGAAGGCAAAAAAATATGCCCAGTGACGAAAATCCCATTCAGATAAGTCAGAGTTAACGAAGCTACAACCGTTTTAATGTTGTTTGTCAGAGAGAGAACACGCAAACAGTGTGTGACGTCACATTATGGGATGCTGCCAGGGTGCCGCGTCAACGGTGGCGCCGCACACGATGGGCACGGCACATTGCCGTGTATTAGTGCCGTGTATGTTCCAGCGTCATCGTTTCATATGAAGTTGCATTTTGCGAAAAGGGGACAGAACATACCCCTTCTTAAAACTATGGACGCTTATAACTTCGTGATTATTTAACCTTTTGCGTTGATTTTTTCACCATTGATTACATTTTTAATCCTTTTTCGAGAAAATATGACATTGTTCATTATTTTATTTAGTGTCTACACCCCTATTCAGTATGTTTTTTTTTTAATATAAACCGAATGAAATTTGATCTCGAGTGATATGAGTAAGTATAGGGACTTCATTCGTCTATAATTTAAAAAAAACCGTTCGTCATGACGTATTGCGGCCATTGCAGTTATCATTTTTTGTTTTTTTTTCTTCTGTTACTTAATACTTATGATATGTGTGTAGATTAAGTAGTGTATATGCAACTTTACATCAGTAGTCCTTAAAGCACGCTCGTTTCATAAAACCACACTTGTATTTTGAGGCCTCTCATTATGGATCAGTTGCATAAACTATTATTTCAAACCAGCGCTCCATTAAAAACCGCGTGACTGATGCACCGCCGAGTCCGCTTAAGTTGTTCTAAATCAGGCCAGAGCATTCCTAACGGCGCTGGCGCCCTGGATATCGGCCCTGGATGTCGTGTAGTGTAATAAGTGCTTTAGCGACCATGGGGTGATCTAACTGGATGGTATGATCCTGAGAGGGAAATAAGGAATTCAACAATGGCTCTTCCTATAAGATTTTTAACAGACCTCAAAAATGATACTAATTGGAGGTTTTTTATTTTTTATTTTTCACTTTTGACTAATGTTTCTTGTTATTACATTTTTGTTTATTATCTAACGCATTTCATAAAATATTAGGTTAGGGTAACTGCTTTCTAAATATGGTAATTCACCCAATAGTCTAATTTATAACCTTGTGGTGTGTGGTAAGTAAGTGTGTAGGTATATTGAGTATATCAGTTATTTTCTATGAACTATTAAACATAGTTCGATGTTCATCTAGTCCATTTGAATCTATGTTGGCTAATAAAGTTGTTCTCAGACTGAATTAATTATCATTGATTTAATAGTATACCAGATACACAATCCTGCACAAAAATGTTGTTATAAACTGTTCTAAATGACATTGCCAGCTGTATTCAGATACATGATAACATCGCTATTTTTTACCTTAACCATTCATGCAAAAAAACTCAATATACCAGCTGTCAATTGTCAAATTTGCAAACTAACGTTTCAAAAATTTTAAAACTTTTTAGTGATTTTGCCATTATCATAATATATACGACAAAAGTAACATCGGACGAATGGAGTCGCATTTCTCATTAAAAAGCAACCATTAGGGTAAGTGCGCCACCAGGTAAAGTGCGCCCCCGGGGTAAGTGCTGATATTGATTTAAATGTCTGAATGATGGATGAGGCGCACTTTACGTGGTAGCGCACTTACCCGAACTGACCCTACCGCCCTAATAAACATTATTTCATAGTTAATTTTTGCTCGCCCTTTTCTTTACATAACAAACATAAAGGGCTAAATTTAACAGACAGATACTTTTATCTGATGATTGTAAAATCAAACTTTAATGGTCGTTTGTATTTTTTGAGATTATTTATATGAAAACTATTGTGTGACATTTAAGTACTCATATTCAAGACAGGTATTTCTCATTTAGTCAGTCTACTAAAGCGTTAATTTGTGGTATATAAGCCTGTGCTACGAAAGTGGGTCAAACACACAAATAGACGACTTATCTGGCTTGACTTGACTTGAGTTGATCACGCCTATCTCGTGCTAATATTGCGATGCACAGTGGCATGTCTTCGAGTGTGTTTTGGACTTCGTGGAAAGCTTTAATTAAAAAATATAAGAAATATTAACACTTTTTTGTCATAAGTCAAAATAAACAAACACACCTTATTAAAATTACAAACAGTAATAGCTACTCCATATATTTTTGTTGCGTGATAAGTCATAATTTGTGTGTACAAAATAAGTGCCTAAAAATCATGAAAGCATTATAATTCTAACTCGTATCTGTTCATAAATAAATAGAACTTGTGTAAAATAAGACATTCCATCCTTTTTACTTGTTTTTTTGTTATTATTTTTGCAGTTTCTAACTGCACATTTCGTCATGATTGACAGCTGCCACTGTCCGTGGTCGGAACAAGAGTAACAGCCAAACAACTGCCCAAGTCGATTAGGCAGTAGTTTTGACTTGCCATTTTCTCCTGCTGATTGTGTATCTAGTATATAATCAATGATTGTTATTCATACTATTGATTGTTTAATTCTAAATTTCTGTTTTCTTGCGGTTATTTTCTATCTTTTATTTTTCTACAAAAGCATTTGAAAACAAGTAGGTACATTGTGTTCTTTCTGTCACAATGCTTATCAAAATGAAACAGAAATTTAAATTTTCTTTTTGATATGAATATAAGTTCGCGAGTGTCGGGCGACGTGGGCGCAGGTAGATCACTTTTGGAAGTGTTTTGTGTGTGAGTGTGTGTGTGTGTGTGTGTGTGTGTGGCGACGACTACGACTAAAGTTGTCAACCTACTCTTATGGTAAATATGAAACGAATTCTTTTGTAAGAAATAAGCTAACTATTGTAGTCTCCATAAACTCCATATCACCTGATTGACACAAATGCTGGAAAGAAAAGCTCTGTTCAGCCTCGCACGCTTCCAAATTTGATTTATATTACAGCAGTGTTTTACAACTTTATTCATAACGTGAACACACATTGACGTCCAGAGTGCTATTTTTTATTTATAAAACTAAATAATAGCGATGTATACGCTGTAAAACACTGTTCGGTAGCCTCCCTGGCCTGCTTACTGTCGCACCATCAATTTTGTGTTTCTAGCAAATTGCAATAATTCCAAACCCTGACAGCCAAACTGCTGTTAAACGTGTTACTCATACTATAATAAACTGGCTACTTCTTGTAAAGTTGTATGAACCAACATATGACTTGTTTTGGTGCAATGTGCTAGAGACAAGGATAAGTGCGATGGTAAGGGGGCTCGTGTCGCGGCGCCCGACTCGCGGGCGCGTGCTAAGGTGCGCCTCCGAGCACCGCGTCCCGGGCGCGCACCTTAACCCTCGGTCGGGTGTTGCAGACGCGGGAGTCGTACCTGCTGCCCACGTTCTGCGCGCTCGAGACCGGCGTCACGCCCAACTACGCGGAGATCCACGCGCTGCTGCGCGACGGCATCGCGCTCGAGTTCGTCGACTCGTACCGCGAGCACGTGGCCGCGCTGCTGCCCACCAGCAGCGAGGCCAGCGAGGCCAGCGAGGCCGGCGAGGGTGGCGAGGCCGACGAGGCCGGCGAGGGCGAGCGGCCGCAGGGCGACGGCGCGGGCTCCAGTCCCTCGCCGCCGCCGCTGGCCGCCAACCGCGTACCCATGCTGTCGCTGCTGCGCCTGGCCAGCCCCGAGCCTGTCGAGCCCGAGCTCGAGCCCGAGCCCGCGCCCGCCTCCAGCGTGGCGTCGCTGTCGCCGTCGCCGACGCCGCCGCCCGAGTCCGAGCCCGAGCCCGAGCCCGAGGAGCCTTGCGCGGCGCCCGAGCCCGAGGAGCCTTGCGCGGCGCCCGAGCCCGAGGAGCCTTGCGCGGCGCCCGAGCCCGAGGAGCCTTGCGCGGCGCCCGAGCCCGCGCCAGCCGCAGTCCCCACGGCCCCCGCCTCCGCGCCGCCCTCTCCAGCGAGTCGAGCCCCCGTAGTCGCCCGCGCCCCCGCCCCCGCCCCCGCTCCCGCCCCCGCTCCCGCCCCCGCCCCCGCTCCCGCCCCCGCGCCCGCGCCCGCCCCCGCCGCCGCGTGCTGCAGGCCGCCGCACCCGGCCTCGTTCTACGCGCTCCCGTTCTGCCCGTGCTCGCCGGCGCCCTGCTACCCGAAGCCCCCGGGGCCGCTCCCGCTCAACTACGCGCCGGGCTACTTCCGGCCCCGCGTGTCCCCGCAGCCCGCGCCGCCCCACTTCTACGCGCAGTACCCGCGGCCCACGGTCAGCGTCGGCTACTATCAGAACTCTCTTATTGGGCAGCCAATTTATTCGGGTGGCGGCCCGAATCCCCAGAACTTTGCGCCTATGAACTTCGGACAGAATCCTCAAATGTTTGTGCCCAATTCGGCCCCGATTCCCCGGCCCTTCGTTCCGAATGGGGCGCAGATTCCCCAAACCATCGCCCCGAATGTGCAGAATCCACAAAACGGGCTCCGCCCCGCCCCGAGTGTCCAAAATAACGCGCTGAACCCGGCGCGAGTTCCGCAAAAAACCGGGTCGAGCCCCGCGCCGAGTACACCAGTCCTCGGCTCGAATCCCTCCCTAAACGGACGGGCCGCGAGCCCCGCGGGTCAAGCGGCGGCGGGCGGCGCGGGTCACGCCCCGGTGGCCGGCGCGGGTCACGCCCCGGTGGCCGGCGCGGGTCACGCCCCGGTGGCCGGCGCGGGTCACGCCCCGGTGGCCGGCGCGGGTCACGCCCCGGTGGCCGGCGCGGGTCACGCCCCGGTGGCCGGCGCGGGTCACGCCCCGGTGGCCGGCGCGGGTCACGCCCCGGTGGCCGGCGCGGGTCACGCCCCGGTGGCCGGCGCGGGTCACGCCCCGGTGGCCGGCGCGGGTCACGCCCCGGTGGCCGGCGCGGGTCACGCCCCGGTGGCCGGCGCGGGTCACGCCCCGGTGGCCGGCGCGGGTCACGCCCCGGTGGCCGGCGCGGGTCACGCCCCGGTGGCCGGCGCGGGTCACGCCCCGGTGGCCGGCGCGGGTCACGCGGTGCGGCTGAGCGCCGAGGAGTGCGAGTTCTTCGAGCTGCTGTCCCGCGTGGACCCGGGCGCGGCGCACCGCTACATGATGGCGGCGCTGCGGCGCGCGCGCGCTGCGGCCGGCGCGGACCGGCCCGGGACGGACCGGCCCGGGACGGACGGCGGCGCGCCGGGCCTCAACCCGGACGCGGCCGAGTTCCGCTGCCCGCTGCCGGCCAACGTCCGGCCGCCGCCCGGCTTCGAAAACTACATCAAGTAAAACCATATCCCGCCGCGACCACCCTACCTGAAAGCTGCAAATGCTATTTGTGCTAAGCGAAACATTTGTATAACTATAGGACTTCCATAACCGGTTAAACCGGTAGTATCGTTTTCACCAGAGTACCGAAAAATCGTAAGTTGTCCTTTTACAATCTCGAATTGAACACTTGAGTCGAAATCAATTTTGCCGAAAAAATATTCCCTGCATAGGTATTCTTTATTATTTTAGTTTTGAAAACGTCTTTTTCGGAAAAGTCATTAGATAACTGTTTCGCTAAAGAGCTACAAGTATACTAGTTTCGCGCGGGGTCCAAATCGAACGAAACCGGAATTTTACTTGGCAGCAGACGTTTTGATTGATTTATCGTTAAATTCAGCTGTTAACTAAATCATTGTCTAAGTACTCAATGACTTTGTTGTGACGTCTTTTTTTGTAATCATAAGTAAAATAAGTATAGGCCGAGGTCAAGTCGCCGGCGGGCAGCGGCGCGCCGAGCGGGGGGCATAGACTGAACTCCGTCAAACGTTAAGCGCCGCCCGCTGCCGCTCGCGCCCTGACCCCAGCCTTTAGGATGCTCATCGTTTCATTGTCATTAAATGACGCCTTAGCGTAAGCTATTCTATTTAAGATAATTATTTTAATGAACCTCTTTGGATTTGATTTTCGTTTTTTGTTCTTCCACTTTGATTTAAGTACGGTTGATTTTTTTACTTGCTCGCGAGTATATACTTTTTTATGTTGGTATTGATTGATTAGTATTAAGGACAAATCTAATTGTTTGTTGACATTTCCCTGCATTTGACTATTGTTAGATTAGAATCTACCTCGTTAAGTACAAGTTGACATATGATATATCAGAGACGAAAAAATGAATAAGAATAAGTGTTTCAAGATAATTAGTATTAATAAGTAAAGCTCAGTCAGGCATTTTACTGTTTAACTGAATTATTATCATTCTTATTTGGAATAAAGTTGCATTTGACGTGTTCCGTTTGAATTAAAACAAAAAAATATATTTTCTTTGCTACCCATTTCAGTACGTAGGTACTAACAGCGTAGTGGGGGACTTCACGTTATGGCAGTAATGGGTCATATATTATATGTTTGCGGTTTCCCGTACCGATACTCAACAGAGTAATATTACTCACTAATTGAATACAATTCAAAACAACGTAAACTTTACTTTTTGAGAATAGGAGAGAACTTTTTGTAGTCGTGTCCGGCAATAAAGTAGAGAGAGAGAATAGAGTACCGTGAATGTATCTCCCAAACTTTTTGATGAGGTGTAAAATACGTCCGTGGCAGCGGACAATAAGCCTTAAGCTAGGAGTGGTAAGAGCCATTGTTGATTGGATCTGTGATAGTATGACGGGGCCGGGCTGTCTTGTGCCAAGTTCAGCCATGTGCCATTTGATTATTATAGTAAGTATTTTTTCAATAAACATGTTAAAATTACTTGTCTTGTTATTTAATTGAGAACCTAAATCGGCTCTTAGCAATGTCTAGTCTAAATTAATTTATAAACCTGCTAACAAAATTTTAAATTGAAAAATGTAATTCTCCGAGCACATGCACACAAAACATTTGTATTCAAAGGGGTTTGGGTAAATGTGTTGTCATATTTTTTTAATGAGCGGTCACTCGTTAAAGATGTATAATATGATAGATCTATTTAAAAAAAACGTATTTTGTATGAAATATAATACTCTAAAATGCATCGCGGAGCCGTGATATTTACAATATATATTTCGGCAGGTCATATTGACAAGTTATAAACCAAACTAAAACTCGGCTCCGATATTGTTTAACGCGTTTAATTTTACATATATATGCGTGTTAAGAGGTCCTCTAAAAGATTTTAACACAAACATCCTTGGCTGCTCCAAAAAAAAAGAATTTTTTTCTCATACAAGGTTAACCAATCAATGCCCTTTTCAAAGCAAACAAAAATCTCTGAGACGTCCGGTTTCTGATTGAACAATACATATATATTTTTTTTTTTTTGGTTTATCACAAGGCAGAAGCGACGCAAAAGCGTGTTTAAGTAGACACAAATTTGCCAGGTACCGCTAAGGCGTTACGTTCCGTAACGCCATCATTGGCAAATTTGCATTGAATCGAGTCTCCTTAAACAAGGTCATACTTTATTGAAACATGAAATTCTTTTTTCAAATTTTTTATAGTTGACTAAACTGTTGTCTTATGAAAATATTAGTTGAGTCGGAAGTGCCATAGACTACACGATTATAGTTTGATCTATGAAGTCCTAATACGCAGATTAAAGTCGACGAGTAGAAAGAAAAAATTTAGGCACCAACAGGCGCACAAAAGCCTTAACCAGGTCTGTGCTATCGATAATGCTCCTGATAACATTTGTAGCAACTTTTGCCAAAAAGAGCAACCTACGTAGTTGTAGTCATACCCTAGTTGACCCTGAAAAAAAAATAACGTAGGATACAGACATGGGTAATAAAAGTGTATTCATTTATAATTTTTATATAGCGCCCTTAATAACTTTTTCTGGACCTGTTCCAGCATAACAATATACTTATGCACCTACGATTTTCGCCGAACGGGCCGGGCCGGAGCGCATTCTATTACACAACAGTAATTAAATTTCATATTTGAATGCATCGTGCATCTACTGCGAGGCGGCCGCTACCGACGACGCGGTCGGTGGAGATTGTACTTAATCAAATATGAATCGCATCTGCTGTATAGACGGTTCAAATTCCTTTGCATGTAATAGAATGCGCTCCGGCCCGACCAGTTCGGTGAGAATCGTACATTATTCTCACGGGGGCTCCACACCGCAGTAGGTATTAATTTTCAGCACACTCGGAACGAATGCCGCATACAGAACGCGCATAGCATGGATATGATAGAAGGATATGTTGTGGAGAAAATATATAAATAACAGCCAAAATATAAATAGATACACAACATGACAGTGGATCGGCTAGATGAAAATCAAGTTTCGTAATTATATATTAATATTTATTGTGATTTTATCGTATCAGTCTTGCTGTTCAGAAACAGTCGCTCATTACATTAATGACTATGCTACATAATACATACAACAAAAAAAACAATCGATATGATTTAACAGTAACGACACAGGTCAGCTGGCGGCGGTCTGGGGCCCGTTTATCAAAAGCTTGTAACTTGTAATACAAGCGCAATCCTCAACTCCTTTTATAAGAAAGAGACTTCCGCTGGTATTACAAGTTACAAGCATTTGATAAACGGGCCCCTGATACAGGTTATATCTTACATTCACATCATCAGCCTATATACGTCCCACTGCTGGGCACAGGCCTCCTCTATGTATGAGAGATATCTTACATTCATGGACCTGTAATACTCAGGACAAGCTATAAGTAATGCCACAATGAGGTACGCAATGGGTCACACGCACCTCTTAATTTAGCTGGTCTTAAAATGGCTGATGGTTTACCATAAACAACCTACTTAATTTGGGCGGGTAATGGTTTTTTTACTGCAACCTCATAAAAAACCGGCCAAGTTCGAGTCGGACTCGCCCACGAAGGGTTACGAACCATTATCTATAAAAATCCCTTTGTTGTACGGAAGCCCCCTTAAATATTTATTTTATTCTGTTTTTTTTTGTATTTGTTTTTATAGCGGCAACAGAAATACATCATCTGTGGAAATTTCAACTGTCTAAGTATCACAGCCTGGTAACAAACGGACAGACAGACAGACAGACAGACGGACGGACAGCGGAGTCTTAGTAATAGGGTCCCGTTTTACCCTTTGGGTACGGAACCCTAAAAACTGTGGAACTATGACAAAGACAACTAATGATATTTCTCTTTCTGTTCCACTTATTCAGATTTATATGCTACCGACTTGCTTGGACGTGGTATTATTATTATTACCATAGCTTGTCCTGAGTACGATAGGTCCATGTGCCAGGGAAAGACACCGCAAGTGTCAGGAACCCGCTCTGAGTAAATATACGTAAATCTCATACATTTTTTCTTATATTTATTGATAAACTTGGATAAGCCCATGGTAGGTGGTATAGATATATTATTTGGCACAAAGTAATCAGGTCTACAGTTTACTAGTATAAAGATTTTTGGAAAATAATCATTAGTCACAGACAGATAATTCAAGAAGGTCGAGGTTCGTTCCACGGCATATTATTATATGCAAATATTCCAGGGATTGTTGAAATATGATTAATTTCATGATTGTTTTTGCTATTGACAATTTCTCTAAATACATTTTACTGTACAGAAATTGTGTCGATAATAGTACATTACGTAACTAGGGCGGTGAATTCGTGAATGCCCCAGGTTCGGGCCACAAATATGCGCTCTGGGGCTTTACGAATTACCGCCCGTGTTGAGTACAAAATTGTACGTCTTCACCTGGCCACAATGCGAGTTTTCCCGTACGCGCAGCGTGCAGTAAATCTCGCATTATGGCCAGATGTGACGTACAATTGAATATGGGTAAATTATATCACATATTTATGTAAATAACTTGGAATTTTTACAAGCTTTTATTTACCGTGGACTGTTTGTTTCTTAAGTTGTTTTTTCGAAATTCAAAAAATATTTTTTTGTCAGTCAACAGTATCCGATTGAGCGGACTGTCCAAGATCTTTGTCCACTATGTATTTGCGTCTCACATTTTGCTTAAAGAGTGAGCGAGACGCAATGCACATTGGATAAATATCTTGGACAACCCACGTTGTGTTTGGTTCATTGGAACCCCGTTAACTAGTAATTGACGACTTCAATATATTTTTAAACAAAACAATAGTGCAACTTATTGCTAGTGTTGAACTTGAATCATTGGAGGCCACAAAAATACGACGATGGTGAGTCGCACTTACAATCACAGCCCGATCAACGGTAAATATAGCGCTGGCAGCTGTCATTTCATATAAACTAACTTGACAAACTCTTCTATACATTCAGAGAGACCAAAAATGAGACGTAAAATTGTGTACTTACCACGAGCGGTAATAAAGAAAGCCTCAGCTCGCATATTTACCGTTCCTGCCTTCGGCTCGGTTGTCAAATACCTGCGATCTGAGACATTCTTTGTTCTACCGCCCTAGGTAACTAATGTACTAAAACGAACGTCGCTTTGGATTACAAAAGGGGTTGGCGCAACCCGCTGTAAGTCTCCAACTCAGTCCCTGTCGCGCAAGCCGGCGAACATCTGGGAAATGTCCCGGCTGCCCGTCGAGTGGAAGTTCTTCAGCTTGTGCTTGGCGGTGAGCTTGGGCACCTTGGGCCTTGGCGTGGGGAAGGTGTCCGGGCGCTGGTGGCCGCCGAGCCCGTCCGGGTCCGCGAAGGCCGTGTTGAGGTCCCGGGCCAGCGCGGCCGGCGCGTGGAAGATGCTGGTCGGGGCGCTGCGCAGGATCAACAACGCCGACGGCTGGCAAATGAGACGCCTTCATTTATAGACGATCATCAAACATATTAAAACGCGAAAATGACATTACGATTCGTTTGTTTTTATGTCACTTCGGCGTTTGAGCTTGTGAGAATAGTAGCAGAGGTCTGTAAAGTTTTATGAATGGGGTAAGTGGGGTAAGTTTATTAATATAATTCGGTGATATATGATAAACGCAGCCGCGGCTGTCATCGTGTCCGACACCATTTTGAACGGTGCACAATGTGTGCTCGCCGCTTGTGTGTGTGTGTGTGTGTGTGTGTGTGTGTGTGTGTGTGTGTGTGTGTGTGTGCACCTACTTGTCTCGCGAGCAGCGCGCCGCGCGGGGCGAGCGAGCCTCAAGGCTGAGCCGCTCAAATTCGTACGCAGCTTGATATAATCCAAACCCAAGTTGGGAGGGTTAAAAAAAAACGACGAGAAAAGGTAGGTAGTGCCCTTGCGCTTCGCTTGGCCCGTCTTGGCGGGTGCCCCCGGATCAGTAGGAGTGTCACCTTCAGGTTGGAGGGCGGAGGCCGGCGCTGCTGCAGCGCGGCCAGCGCCGGCCCGCTGTGCTTCAGGCGCAGGTACGGCGACTCCGAGTCCACGATGCCAGTCACCGCTGTGCCCTGCACAACAAACAAATCTCATCCTCTTTCTTTCTTTCTTCTTACTGGATTATAGAGAAAAACCAGGTTAGACTGCTAGACGACGACGCAGCGACCCGAGCATTATGACAGACTATAACTACATTACAGACCCATTGTATCAGGCGTTACTTTGCGGAATGATTAATAATGATCATCATTTATTTAATCACAAAGAGGTTTATTTGATGGCTATTTGATAGCACCACTCCGCCTAATTTGGTGATGAACATGTTTGTGAAGAATATTTATATTGTTAATCCTAACAAATATAAACTAAAGAAAAATAAAAATATCGCTAAAGGATAACAAAAGTAGTTCCCAGACCGCAGCCATTTTGGTTACGTCATTCCTCGGGAGACCGAGTCTTTAGAGATTGTCTCCCGGCACTTTTGGGGTCCAGGCATGCCTAACAACATACTTAAAGATGGACCTGGTACCCGAAAGTGAAGTAGGTATAGATGCTCGACGGAACCCCGAAAGAACATGCTCAGTTACTCCCGCGGGAGCGCATTCTTGGACGCCCTGGCACCCTTTCTCACCACCAGCCTTTTTAGCATTCCTCTTTCACTAGCAAGTATTTGTGAAAGGGACGAATGAATGGAATGAATGAATTACTCACAATGCTGACATCACTGACGTCCTTTTCGCAAACGATAGCATCGTTGAAACTGTCTGCGTGTTGTTGTCGCGGCGTGGAGGTAGCGGAGGCGGGCGCGGAAGCGGACGAGGTGGCGGAGGAGTTAGCGGGCGCGTCCGAGCGGGATTGCTTAGCGTGGCGCTGGTCGGCGTCGCCGCTCGCTTTCCGCTTGTGTTTTAATGCTTCGTACTTGCGCTCCATATTCGTTAAGTTTTCCTGCACTTGCCTGTCAACACATTATTATTACGTTGGGGATTTATACCGAAAATTCGATATCAGTATGCGAGTATCAATAACTGTAAGAGTTAATTCAGTCATAAAAACACCAGGCTAAAGTTAGGTCATATCATCATCATATCAGCCGAAATACGTCCACCCTCTCCCAACCCAAACAGTGTCATATACTTGAACATTTCATTACGATCGCGCGGTCGTTCACCAACAAGATGTACCGATCAAGTAAAAGACTCGTCGTCCTCAAAATTTCACGTGGTCGTAATGGACGCGCGGGGCACCGGTGGAGGCAGATCAACCGCTACAGATGCATCCCTGATGCCGACCACGATGCTCAGACATGAGGGACCGACTGAGAGGTTCGTTTTCCGTTTTACTATGGAGGTGGGTATCCACGAGAGCAGAGCGGGGTATGGAGCGGTGTGCCAGGAGAAAAACACCAATCCGCAGCAACCACCAATCAAAGCATGAGGGCGAGGCGTGCGGCCGACCGTGCGTCCGGTGTAGACACGGCTAACGGGAAAAGATGCCTTTGGACGACTATCTTCACACACACCGCACAACATTGTCAGTTTTCCACGGAATGCCAGCGGCCAGCGCCATATTGAACGTTTATTGAGCTGTAGCAGTGTTGAGGGAAAGCAGCAAGTTTAGTACAGGTCGACACATGTAAAAAGAACCCTGGCGGCCATACATTTGATATGGCCGCCAGGGCTCTTTTTACGTGTGTCGACCTGTAGCAGTCCCGTACCCGAGCCTGGCCTGCAGGTCCTCGGCGCGCGCGCGCTGCGCGGCGAGCCGCTGCTCGGCGCCGTGCTGCAGCTCGCGGCACGAGCGCCTCTTGGCCTCCGAGTCGCACAGCGCCCTGAAATAACACATCCTAATGCACATTCCTATGGTTTTTTTCGATGCCGTTTGAACCAGTTTTTAGAGACATAAATATACAAAACCTAGGCAGCAGACTCGTGAATATTAATAATAAGGCAACCAGCAAGCCCAAGCCCGTGCTTTGTCCCGCGAGGGCGCGCGGGCTGCTCGCCCGCCGCGCCGGACCTAAGGCGGAGTCCTGGCACTGTCCAGTCGACCCTGGCACAACGTTTTAAAATTCGGATCTTAGGTACTTAAGTCGCGTTTGTTAGCTGCGGTAGGGATCCTAGACGTTGGGGGTTGTTAATACGTTACATTGTATAATGCCATTCAATATGTTGCTAAAAGTATGATATGCCAATCAAAACATTTGACGAATACTTAAATGAATCTTCTTTATCCTCGCCTTATCCCATTTCAGTTGGGGTCGGCTCTCCTAATCATTCTTCGCCAGGACATTTTATCCTGGGTCGTCTGTGGGTCTATTTGGGCTGCACGCAACTGATTGCCATGTGAGTCGGGGTCTGCCACGGCCTCTTGGACCAGCCTCTAAGTTAAGCGGTGCCGCGAATGTGATCATTGCGTACTTGGTCAAGGAGCGTCACTCGTTCTGACCACCTGAGCATCTTCATTTCGGCTCCATGCATCTGATGTTCGTGCTGCTTTTTCTGTGACCAGCATTCCGCGCCATGTGCAAGGCTGGTCTGACGGCGGCTTGTAGAGTTGGCGAGTTGCTGTTTTATTTTGTTGGATTTCCGTTCCCTTTTTATCGCTGTATAGGTCTTTATAAAACGACGTGGCTATATTTAATATTTGTAATCTTTTCGATATGTGTGTTTTATTTTTTTCTGTTTCCATGGTTTTTCCTCTTTTAGTTACTTCATAGCTTTCTTTACTCCTCTGGTTTTTTCAATGAAGTGTTGTATTGTTCGTATTCTTGTTTCCTCTCTATACTTTCTAATACTTTCATTTATTTTCTTGCTAATATATGTTGTTTCTCTTTTATTATTTTTCCTGTCTACGAATAATTGTTGTCTTTCTGTTATTAGGTTAACTCTTACAACAAGAAAACATTAATTCGGCAAGGGTATATAAATTGTTCGAGTCATGTCCCCCGCCTCCCTGTCGGCTAAATGGTTACTACTGGGCATGTGCAAAAAATCGTGGCAGTAGTACATATAATGAAGTTTTAAGGAAAACTATTACGGCTACGTAAAAAAAAAAATATTTATTCTGCAAATAGGCCACAAGGGCACTTTTACATGTCAAACGGTAATTTACAATAAAAAATAATAATCTTACAAAATAATAATTTCAAATTTTCAGATTAAGGACCGATATAAACGGTTATCAAACGAAATGTCACGAAGTTAATGAAAACAAAACAAAATTGCAAAATATGACCATTACATTCGATATAAGGTCTATTAACAAGAAGTTAATGATATTAATTCAGTATTCCAGAGAAGTATACGGTCTCTAAGCGTCCAAATACAATTAATAATTATTCTAATGTTCGTAGAGATGACCGGATACATCTCTCTAGCCGTCAAAACAAAACAATAAAAAAGGAACATTAATGATATATTTCAGTGATGTATACCAGGGTCAATAAAAATAAAACGTGTCAAGATCGGAATGATGTCTCTCGTCAATACGATAATAATAAAATAACACTAGTATTTAAGAAGTTAGGTACTATGCCCTTGCAAGCATGAACAGTCCGGACTCCACAAACAGCACCCGATCACGAGTATGACGCATATCTCAGCCATCGCCTCCCTCAACCATATACAACATACACAGCAGGCATTTTAACTAGTTACCGAGTAATAGTCGACCAACTTAAAACGTAATTATGAAGGCAAACTTTCGTACAAATTCGGCCGACGCAACCGCACCATTTAGTTGGAGTGCGCGTATCGATGTAACTACGACAGACAGGCAACTACGGAACCCTACACTGCGCGTGGCTCGACACGCACTTTGTCGATTCTTTATTTGAAAGTATATGCTTTCAGATTGGTCCTATTGTTTTCAAAAAGCCAGTTGGATGATGGGATCCATGAGGAATTGAAGGAGCTCCTTAATTTTATTGGGCACGCGTGTAGTGATTTCGGTATTTTCTATTAGCCTAGTAGCAACACAGATTATATAGTAGTTGGTAGCACTATTATGTAATCAGTGGTAGTAGTAGGGTTATTTCGGTAATAATCAATGGTGTGGTATGTTCCTGGGCGAAGTACTGAATTGAAGTTAGTTTAAACTTTGTTTTTAAAGTAAAGTATAAAATAATTACAACTTAGAAAAGTTGAGAAACCCCTGACATTTTCATTTCAAAGTACAATATCTCAAACAGTAAAAAAACTGCATTCAGATCGGTCCATCCGTTTGGGATACCACAGACGGATACGTTAAGTTTATAACACCCCTCTCTTTGCGTCGGGGGTTAATGAAACGTTTGGTTTGCAATAGTGGGTAAGTAGTGAAGTAGCGTACCGTTTGAGCGCCGCCGCGAAGGTGGCGAGCGTGCGCAGGTCGGGGTACCCGCGCAGCGTGCCCTCCACCTCGCCCGCCGTCGCGGCCAGCACCTTCTGCAGCCTGCCACACACACACACACACACACACACGCCGTCATACTCAGCTTCAGCCTGTAGTCGTCCACAGCTGATATAGCCAAGAAGACAGAGGCAGAAGACAAGGTCATTAGTTCAATAGAGGTGTAGACACTAAATAATCAATGATGTCGTATTTTCTAGAAAAAGGATTAAAAATTAAAAAAAGTAATGCAAGAGCAATAATCGCAAAGTTATAAGTGTCCGAAGTTTTAAGAAGGGGTATGTTCTGTCCCTTTTCCGCAAAACACAACTTCATATGAAACGATTGTCAGATAAAGAAAGAAAGAATATATAATGGAAAAATAAATCTGTAACACCCGTATTTGTATCAGTCCCAAGCTCAAGCCCAAAAGTCGCTCCTTAGCAATAAGATTGCTAAGAGCGTCATAGCGTTCTTTCTGGTGTTCCACACAGAACTATATCAAGATAGAAGGAAAGAGCTCGTCGATTAGTATGGGAACCGAGCGTGTAACATTTTGCGTAGGTACTTTGATGTCACGAGCGTAATTTACTGACGGGAGACATAAGCCGCGCGACGTCGATTCGTCAACATCGATTAGCACGCGATAGTTGCAATAACTTATAGGTTTATTTTGTATCGATTCAAAACATCGATAAGAACCGACAGAGGAAATGATAATTAGATTCAATACAGGAAATGTAAAATAGTATTAGTAACAGTAAAAAGGTCTTGGTTTTTTTTACACTATAGAAGGACAAAACTCGTCGTCGAGACTTTTAGTATGTTCAGTCCCTAAGCATCCAAACAAATTTCTGAATGGATTGCTTACGTTCCTGCTCACAAACGCTACACTTTAATCACTGGCCAAGGTATATCATAAGTCCTCTAAATATGCGACCAGATACCTTAAGAAGAAACCAAATAAATTTGGGAACCATTTTTTACGACCACTTGTTTCAATCCATTTATTTTTAATATCAGGATCATTCGGAAAACTGAAATAAAATTACAATATTTTTTTTTATGTGATAGGAGGCAAACGAGCAGACGGATCACCTGATGGTAAGCGATTACCGTCGCCCATGGACACCTGCAACACCAGAGGTGTTGTCAGTGCGTTGCCGGCCTTTAAGATGGGTGTACGCTCTTTTCTTGAACGATTGAAGGTGGTATCGGTCCGAAAATACCGCAGGCGACAATCCATTCCACAGATTAGCTGTGCGAGGCAGGAAGTTTCTGGAGAAGCGCCTCAACTGTGCGCTGACTGCCAACCATCTAAGTGGTGAGGATGGTAATGTTATCGCGTTGGACGATGGCGAAAAGAGGCGGTAGGGATTAATCCGAACAATTCCTTGGAGCACTCCCCGTTATACATGCGATAGAAAATCAGAGCGAGGCCACATCTCTATGCAGCGCCAAGGAGTCAAGCCGATCCGAAATATGCTGGCAGTCGACAATTCGAGCAATACAATTGTTTGTTAATAATATTTCCTTTGCACTACGTACATAATATAGCTGCATAATAATATAAGAACGTAATTATCATTTCCTCTGTTTTGAAAAACGATTTTAATAATTGAGTAAGAAAATCGCAGTGTACAAAAAAAAATGAGAAATCGACCTCGAACGTGACTCGACAGTTTGAATAGCTTATTTTTACATCGCTGGTTTTTAACGCACGCCAAGTCTGGCTCGTCAAATTAAAACCGCAATGGAAAACTAGCGTTGGCACACAACCGCCCGCTACCGTTTTGATGAAATTAATAAAACAAATCGTTTTTAATGAACAACAGATATTTAAGGACAAATTGTAATTACCAATGAAAGGAAATACCTCGATTAACAGCTCCAAATTTATTGGAAGTGTTTGAACAATTAATTATTGCGCAAAAAACCATTTTTTTTAAAAAACCTGACGTGGCACGCAGACCGCGGTCGGGAGCAGACGGAAGTTCGCGGCGAGCAATTGTGACAAAGTGTCATAATTTCGCCACGCGAAGTACATACACTCTTGTATGTATGTATGTATGTAAGCACTTTATTGTACACAATAACAGGTCAAGGAATATACATGTCACACAATAGATCAAAGTACAAAGGCGAACTTATCCCTATAAGGGATCTCTTCCAGCTAACCTTTGAGCAATTGAGGGGAAGGTAGGTAGAACGAGATAGGCAAACTTATACCGTGTACAAAAACAGAGAAAATAAAGCAAATCCTAATTAGTATTAATTCTAGACAAATAAAAACATGCCAATACATATATAAATATACAATATAAAATATAATACACACTAACATATGTTACATATACAGGGTGGGCCCTGTAACTAAAGCAAAAAATGAAAACAGAGCTAATTTAAAGTATATACAGTTATTACAAAGTGGTCCTAATGTTCCAAAGTTTTTAAATTAGGAGAAATAGTCATTTTAAGTTAAGGTAAGCCATCAAGGAATTTTCACATAGCCATACTGTCGCTTAGCGGTCGTAAGATATCTTGGTACCGAGCCTTTTGACAGATTGTAACGTGTGTTAGGAAGTGTGAATTATTTTTAAAAGGAAAATAACCAAAAGTAGTCCTAATACCTACACATTTAGGTCGACAGTAGTACGTAGGATTTTATTGATCAAAACTTTATTTTTGACACAATACATTTGTAATTATTATTGCAAATCTCCATAAAGGATTGGTTTGATTTAATGACTTAAAAATGTTTATAACTTTATGGTACGTTGACATTGTCAAGTTCGCAGAACAGATATTATCAGCAATTAAAAATGCCAAGAATACATTATGATTCACACGAATTGTGTGACATGATTCTGCTTTACGGCGAAACCAGAGGCAACGCACACCGAGCTCTATCGTTGTACGGTGAACGATTTCCCAATCGAAGGCAACCAGCCAACGGCCGAGTCATCACCAACGCCGTGCAACGAGTATGCGACAACGAGCCTGTGACTGGAGCAGTACGACCGGCACAGGGCCCGGGTGCGGCATTTAATGTAAGATTGGCATTAGAGCAAAGAATAATACGTCATTTCCGGCAACGACCCACGACCAGCACCAGAAAAGCAGGCTTTATGTTTGGGGTAAATCACCGAATTATACAAAAAGTTTTAAAAAGGAGTAATCATCACCCCTACAAATTTCTTAAAATACAAGGAATGTTACCACGAGACTACCCCGTCCGACATGCATATTGCAACTGGTTTTTGAGACAGGACCAAGAAAACTTGAACTTCGTGCGTAATGTGATATGGACGGATGAATCAACTTTTACTAATAATGGAAGATGGAACCCAAAAAATACCCATTACTGGAGTAGTCACAACCCTTTCCTTATGAGACAAACGGCTCATCAGTACCGTTTTTCTGTGAACGTTTGGGCTGCTATTCATGGACGCACAATAATCGGTCCAGTTTTTATTGACGGAACATTAAATACGGCACGTTTTATGCAATTAATCAATGGGACCGTGACAGATTACTTTAATAATTTACCCGAGAACGTTAAAAATGAAACGTGGTTTCAACTCGATGGTGCACCTGCACATTCTGTAGTGCTTGTCCGACAAAGGCTAACTCAAATATTTGGTGATAGATGGATTGGTCGGTATGGTCCCCGAAGATGGCCGGCGAGATCTCCCGACCTTACATGTTTAGATTTTTTTCTTTGGGGAGCTATTAAAGATTACGTGTATTCCGCAGAGGTTGACACGGTCGAGATGCTGAGGAGAAGAATTGTTGAGGCGTTCGAAAAAATTCGAGAAGTTGATCTTGACAAAGTGCACCGTAACACACTCTTGCGTTATGAAGCGTGCAGAACAGCAAACGGTCAGCACATAGAAAATTTGTTTCATTAGATAGGTAGCCATCACATTCTGTCAAGCAACGGACCAATACTGAAACGGTTTTTTTTATACTCGTCGACCTTAATGTTTGAATTAAGACTTCGTACACCAAACTTAAATCACATACTTTTTACTATGCAGCTCCCAACTCAACATTTCATAACTGTTGAGACAACTAAAATGAAATTGACCAATCACGTGGCACCTTTACTGAACTATAATGTATTTGACCAATAGGACGCCCGCCGTCATGAGAAAGTCAAAAGGTAAATAGACATCAACGCACAAAAATGAAAAAACCGTTGGTTACACTTCGTTTTCAATAGATACCAAGTTTGTTTAAGTTGTTCAGTTGACTCGTAGAAAAAGTATTGTTCACAATAGTGTCATAATCAAGCTTTTTAACCTCGTACCTTACTTAGGCCACTCAGCAAGCTTCGTGGCCTAAACACGGTACTCGACTAAAAAGCTCTCTATTATAACACGATTGTGAAAAATACTATTAGTTATGGTTATGCTACAAACATTTAATAAACATGATAACATTATCTTCGTTTTTTAATCGCTACATTTTTCAATACAAGTGGCTGTAAACACTTGAGACAAGTGGGCATTAGGGCCTGCTCCCGGGAAATCCCGGTTCTCAATTTCCCGGGAAATCCCGGGAATTTTACACTCCCCAAAGAACCGGTACTGAAGACTTCGTCCCGGTTCTCCCGGTTCTTTCCATAATTGAAAAATAGTAGCGTAATTTTAGTATTTTCACGCGTATTCATATTAAACGCGATCCACAAGTATCGCAACGCAACGCAACAATAACAATGATGCATTCGCGCACGAGTTGGCATGGCAACAAACAACCTTGAGAAGCGTAAAGCGCGGCTGACAATTACCAGGAACAAAATGCGAAGAAAAGCTACTAACTGGAACAAAAGTTAGTGGTTTTTTGTTTGCATTTTTATTAGGAGCAAATATGATTTCGTTTGTTGCAGTTTTCGTAGTCTAATATTTTTTTTACTTTGTATAACGCTCAATGTATGTGTCTGTTTTTTTCTTATATTACTTTATTTAAATATGCTTATTTGTAATAGTTGATTGAATCAGGCGTTACTTTGCAGAAGTCCATGATATATTTCGAGAACTATGTTCCTTTGCTATTCCGCTAAAAAACGTGCTGGTCTATCAGCGAAGATGAAATGCAATTATTTGCGTATTTGTGCATGCGGTTAATGCGCCCACCCTCCCTCCGCGCGTCCACTGAGCAAAACTTTTCGGTGATGACGCAACATTCAATTGTTCATTAATAATAACGCCTCTATTGTTGTACCTAATTATTTCTAATTGTTCTAGAACACTTAAACGCAATCCTTTTTCTCAGTTTTGATTTGCTCAGTGGACGTGGCGTGGCGCAAGCAACATCTCCTGCCAGCATCTCCTGATGATGCCTCGTAGAGAGGCGAAACACGTGTCGAGGTTTTTGTCATTATTGGTGGTGGTTTGCTGTAATTATTTGCATGTTTGCACGTGCGGAGGGAGGGTGGGCGCATTAACCGCATGCACAAATACGCAAATAGTTGCATCTCATCTTCGCTGATAGACCAGCACGTTTTTTAGCGGAATAGCAAAGGAACATGGTTCTCGAAATATATACTTATTTGTTTTTGTTTGTTGCAGTTTTCATAAAGTCTACTATTTTGTACTTTGTATAACGCTCAATGAATGTTTCTGTTTTTTTATTTTGTTAAGTTTTAGTAATTCGTTACGGTAACGTCATTAAGTTCGTCATTTGTAATGTAACTTGTAATAAAGTTTAAATAAATAAAAACTTAAAAACACGTTCAAAAAGGTGTTTAAATTGCTTTATTTTATAAGTAACGAATTGCACCAAAATAATACTAAGAACCGGGAGAACCGGGAATCCCGGTTCCAACTGGACTCAGAACCGGGAAATAAAAATCTTGGAACCGGCCCCGGTACTGCAGGCCCTAGTGGGCATGAATCAACAGTTTGTGTAAGACTATTTTCTACGGTGGTGTGTCGCCTTTGATATTTATTTAATAATAGGTACTCATTCAAAATACATTATTGCATTCTTATCACATAATAAAATATTAGAAACATTTCTGGCACTCCCAACTAATTTTAACTGTTTAAAAAGTTATTATGAGAGAAGGCAGTTTGACATATGAATGTTGATATGACAAATATTAGTATTATTTTATAAACTTCTTACTAAAGCTGGCAACCCGAATGCATCCGTTTCACGCACGTGTTCTTAAATTTTCAGGCCTGCTACCGCGAACATCGAAAATACAAAATTCGAAATATCTTTCTCCGCTCGTACTGTCAAAGTGCAATAGAGATGCACACATAGAAAACTCGATACTCGTTAGCGTAAGCCGTCATTGTCAAACTCATGGTAAGCGTACGGTAACGGTATCTGGAAACAGTACGCCTGCGGCAAGCTTAAAGCCCGCATCACACTGGCGTGGCGCGGCTGGCCGCGGCGGACAATAGTAAACTTGTCATTAGCAGTCAAATTCACTATTGACCGCCACCGCAGGCCGCTCCAGTCTGTGAAGCCTGCAACACACTGGCGCGGCCTGCGGTGGCGGTCAATACAAAATTTGACAGCTATTGTCAAGTTTACTATGTATTGTCCGCCACGGCCCATGAACCTTAGGATACTCAGGACAGGCTACGTGATGCCACAATGAGGGACGGAAAAGCTCCTATGCAGCTAAATTAAGAACAGTCTTTAAATGGCTGATGACTTGCCATAGACAACCTACTCAATTTGGACGGGTAATGGTTTATGTGCCACAACTTCATACAAAATTAGTTGTGGCAAAGCAAATAAAAAAAAGTGGAACTATGAGAAAGACAACGAATGATATTTCGCTTTCTGTCACACTTATCGAGATTTGCATGGTACCAACTCGCTCGCACGTGGTATTATTATTACCATAGCCTGTCCAGAGGATCCTAGGTTCATGGCCGCGGCCAGGCCGCGCCAGTGTGATGCAGGCTTAAGTCCTGCCACTCACTGGCGCGGCCTGCGATGGCTGATAAATAGTAAATTTGAAAGTGGCGGACAAGTTTAAGGCCTGCCCCACACTGGCGCGGCCTGCGGTGGCGGACAATAGTAAATTTGATAGCGGCTGTCAAATTTACTATTTCCCGCCACCGCGGGCCGCGCCAGTGTGATGCAGGCCTAATTCATCGATCATTTTCACATTTCATAGAAAGGAGTTAAATCTTTCTAAGGAGCTTTCAAACCGCTATGCTAATATTATTATTAAAGCTAGCAACACACTTGTCCCACGTACGCAACGTATGCAATGCATTATGAAATATGAACCCTGAAATTTGTATCATCACATCAGCCGAAAGACGTCCACTGCTGGAGATAGGCCTCCCCCAAAGAGTGCCAAAGTGACCGACCCCGCGCCACCTGCATCCAGCGGTCTCCCGAAACTTTTACCAGGTCATCAGTCCACCTTGTCGGGGGCCTACCCACGCTGCGCCTTCCGGTACGTGGTCGCCACTCGAGAACCTTTCCACCCCAACGGCCATCGGTTCTACGTGCTATGTGCCCCGCCCACTGCCACTTAAGTTTAGCGATCCGGAGAGCTATATCGCTTACTTTGGTTCTGCTGCGGCTAGCCTCATTTCTGATGCTACCACGCAGAGAAACTCCCAACATGGCCCTCTCTATTGCCCTTTGGGTGACTTTGAGCCTTCTTATGAGGCCCATATTAAGCGACGTTTCAGTGCCATATGTCATCACTTCCGACAAGGTGGACTGATGACCTAGGTTGCGGAGTCCGCTGGATGCGGGTGGCGCGGGATTGGTCACTTTGGCACTCTTTGGGGGAGGCCTACGTCCAGCAGTGGACGTCTTTCGGCTGATATGATGATGTCATCACTGGCAACACACACTGGTCAAAGACTCTCGTCTTGAGACACATGAAATTTGTATGCTTAGAAACATACTTGTCATACGCAACGCTGTCACCTGCGTCCCATGCACACGGGACAAGTGTGCACTGCACACTATCTCTCCCACGATGCATTGCATTCGTTGCGTACATGGGACAAGTGTGTTCCTAGCTTAGGTTAGTATCATGAACCTTCACAGACATTCACGCAATTGACAACATTTTTTTTTCGACGTTTAGTTTGTTTATTTTCTTATCTACATATCTATTGACAATGTACGTCAAGTTGATAAGATAAAGTTATGCAAATTGCAAAAAGGCATAAATCAAATAAATTACAACGCACGTGATAATTATGACGAAAGAAGAGCGAATACAAACCGAGCTTTGTGTGGTTAAATAATAGCCACGTTACTTTCCACGCAGTGCAACGAAAATGCGGCCACCAAATATGGTTCTGTTTGTGGTCGCGGTGTGCAGCCCGATTTTCACAGCATTTCTTTGAAAATGATGAAGCTCTCTCTGATTTTAAAAAGGCGCACACATAGTACTTTATTTACACATGCCGTATCGGAACGGAGTCAACTGCAGTACAAGCCGTACCACCGAGAAAAAGAAACATCTTTATAAACTGCTAAACGTGCAATTTACCTTGTAAAGTGGTTACCCAATAAGATTGGAATACTTGATTATTATCAGTGATTTTATTTAATACAGTTTATGTTGGAACTTCTTAATAAACAGTAAGTTACGTTAAAATAGTTATTTTTATTACTTTTATCGTTTCATCCCTACACAATAAACCTACTTGATAAGAAGATTGTTACCTCGTGTTGAAAAAAGGCATTAGGTATGCAATTAAGTTCAACTGCATACGTTTAAACAATATTGATGTATTTAATAGGTTTAATAATATTGAAAACGATCGTAAATGTCACTGTCAAGTATTTCGACTGGACACAATGTTTGCGGTACATTGCTTCCTCGATTAATTTTGTTAGAAAATAACAGTAAATTTATTTTTCATTTTAATTAATTAATACCATTTGGACGTATTTACTGGTTAGTTAAAGGATGTATATTTTAATTTTTTGCTTTAGTTACAGGGCCCACCCTGTATATCGCAAATATACAATAAATAAATAAATACTATATTCAACCAATTCACAAGTCATTGGAAAGCCACAACTTCTTCAAATTCATCTTAAGTGACGCAACAGACTGCGACTGTCTCAGCGACAAAGGCAACTCATTCCACAATTTAACAGCGCGCGCAGTAAAAGATCTGGAGTATGTTCGCGTCTTTCTAGACGGTACAGCAAGAGTAAGGTTAGTACTCGACCGCAAGCGGTGGCCACTGCCGTCTGCCATATAACTAAACCGCTCAGAAAGGTAAGGAGGGGAAGTAGGGCTGAACAGTGTATTGAAAAGTAATGACAGGATATGCACATCCCTGCGCCGGCGAATCGGTAACCATCGAAGCTTAGAGCGGAATTCAGAGATATGATCATACTTGCGTAGACCAAATACATATCTGATACATACATTTTGTAGACGCTCCAGCTTATCAAGTAGCTCCTCGTTGAGGTCCAGAAACGCAATATCGCCATAGTCCAGAAGAGGAAGCAAAAGAGATTGAGTAAGGGTCAACTTGGTACGAAGAGGAAGGAAATTCTGGAGACGTCTTAGGGAGTGAAGGGATCTAAAGATCCTCTGACTCACCTCAGCTATATGGGGTGACCAAGAAAGCGTCTGGTCCATGGAAATTCCATCAAAAATAATGTCAGGCACCACCACCTCTGAGAGCTTATCTACATAGTAAGGACTACCAATAACAATCGCTTGCGATTTCTTCGCATTAATTTGTAAACCATACTTACACGCCCAGCAGCGTATAGATTCTAGGTTTCGATTGACTTCCGAAATTAATGCGGAGACATCATCCACAGTAGCCGCTGCATAAATCTGTAGGTCATCTGCGTAAAGGTGATATGATGTAGTTAGGGATTCGGTGATACTATTTATAAAAACAGAGAACAATAATGGAGAAAGCACCCCGCCCTGTGGAACGCCAGCGGAGAGTTCGCACCACTCGGACATCTTGTCATCGAACGTAACGCGCTGGCGCCTGCCAAAGAGGTAGCTGCGAAACCAGGATAAGGGAGTTTCATACATGTTAAGAGAGCGGAGAATACCTAGCAGAATATCAAAATCTACCGTATTAAAAGCACTGCTAAAATCAAGAAGAACAAGGACAGTGAGCTTTTTGGACTCGATATTGAGACGAATGTCATCGGTGACGTTAACTAAAGCGGTGACCGTGCTATGCCCGGGGCGGAATCCGGATTGGAAAGGATTAAACAAAGAATTTCTGTTAAGATGAGCAAGGAGACGACGATTAACATAATGTTCAATGATCTTTGACAAAACTGGGAGAATAGAAATAGGGCGGTATTGAGTGAAAGATACAGCATTAGGGATTTTGGGGAGAGGAATTACGTGAGCATACTTCCACGATGCCGGAAAGGTTCCAGTGAACAAGGAGAAATTTATAATATCCGAAAGGGTAGGAACAATAAAATCCGCCACGAGCATAAGCATATCCACACTGAGGCCACTCTTTCCTTCTATCTTGATATATTTCTGTGGTGTTCCATAATAAGTAAATTGTGTCGCCAGGGAATAAAATTATATATTTACGGCGAGGGCGATATATTCAATCCTGAGTGTAACGAAAGATTCTGCAATAGAATCCTGAGTTTAGTGAGGGGAATCCTAAGTAGAATCTTAAGGGCAACGAGGGATTCAACTGTTTACGCCCAAGACGTAAATAATGTTGCTACCAAGTACAACTGTACACATACTGCTTTAAACACCTTCTTTAAGCAAAACTGAAACCCCGTAGATGAGGGCAACAATGACTGTTTTCTGAACAGCGGGTGTGAATAAAATACTAGTATTGTATTTAGTATTGTATGTACCCATTGAGTGTCTGCATGTTCTTCTTGAGCGCCTCGTTCTCGTCCCGGAGCCGCTGCGTCTCCCGGTTCTGGATCTTGAGGTACTCCAGCTGCTCGCGCAGCGCCGCCACGGCCGACTCGCGGCTCGCCAGCCGCTTCTCCGTCGCTTTCAGGAGCTCTCTGGAACAATGTTTCATATGAGGACTCCCCTTAACGGTAGAGCGGGTGACGCCGCTGGGGTTTATTGGGTAGGCTCCTCCCCTCCCTTCGACTTGTGCGGCCGACGGGAGACATAGGATAACCCCCACTATGGCCTTCCCCGGGCCGGGGGGTATGTGTCCCCTTGGATTCGATTTGTTGAGTCCAAGGGGGATAAACACATTTCCCCACTGTCAAAAAAAAAAACATGTTTGGCTTTAGCAAAAAACATGTAAGATAGGCTAAATGAATATGTTGCGGTGTTGGTTTTCCATGTATTAACAAATAATCCCGGTAAGGGCATTTATTTGTGTGATGAGCATGAATATTTGTTCGTGAGTCATGGATGTTTTCTATGTATTTAAGTATTTATTTATTAATCTATTTAAGTATGTATATCATCGTCTAGTACCCATAGTACAAGCTTTGCTTAGTTTGGGACTAGATCGATTTGTGTAAGATATATATTTTATATTTATAAATAAGTTGTGGCCGGCCTTGTGGTGAAACTCCAGGCCAGACAAACAAGGAAAGTCTGGGCAGGCATCCTTTTTTTAAATTTAATTTGCAGAACTGTTCGCGCCCGCGAGTTTACCCTTAATTTTTTTATTGCTTATGTTGCGCCAAGCATCTTCGCTTTGCGTTCTGTTTGAATAATTTCGACTATGGACATCCCATAGTGACCTACACTCTCCTTTAATCTAATTAATATGAGACATTCCTCATTCTCCATTGGGTGGGAAAAGCCTAAATTCGAGCGGAACACAGCCATCCTTGATGGGTGCAGGACACATAGTCAGTCAACCGTCCACATTGCCCGCGGCAAACGCGCCCCTCCCTACATAGCCAGAAGGGAGCTAAAAAAACGCTGCAAGAGGTCTAAAAGCACTTACTCTTTCTTGCTAGCCAGCTCTGTGGCGGCAGCAAGCTTGTCCTCCATAAGTTTCTGCCCCACGCGCTGTGTTCGCAGTTGCAGCATGGCGTCGTCCAGCCGGGACTGGAGCGTGGCCGCGTCCTCGCCCGAGCTCTCGTTGGAGACTGTCGGGTACATGCGGAACATGCACCGGTCCGTCACCTTGTTGCGACATTGTGGGCAGGATTTTGACCTGAAATTATATGTATATTAGAAATAATTGCAGATGCACTGATCACCGGTTTCGCTGAAGAAATTTAGGGACACAATTATGCTGTTGAATTATTCAGTTAAAGCTTTTTCAAGTTTCCGTTACATTTGCAGTAGCAAACAAAAAATCATTAAGTAGTGCCGCATAATGGCCCCACAGAATGGGTGCCATTGCCATTATGCGGGGATGGGGGCGGGGTGTCAAAATGATGCCAGGCAGCCATTTAGTTTGAAGATGCGCATAGCAGGTTTGAGGCAAGTGTTTGGGTAGAAATTTTAGAGGAGCTTGGATTGTAACGGTTTTTGTTTTTTTTCGTTCTGCATTGCAGGTACCAAGGTATAATGAGGACAATAGATCCATTTTTATTAGTGTGAGAACCTCAGAGATTCTTCTAGGATAGTTCAGTATATTGCCAGTGGCAGTGGCTTTGCAAACGCAAATAGATATGAAGCAGCAATAGTCTTCAAAAGCCTTCTTATCTTATCTAGATGAGGGCCCTTTCGGATGCACTTCGACCAAGTGGGATCTTTTATGCATTTGCCCTCTCCTTATGTCTACTCCCAACCTCGCTCCATCATTTCCACAAAGCGGATGATGCATCTCAGCGAAGTAGTTACCAAAGTAATTCATTCTTTGTCGGGCAAGGGCATGACATTCACACAATAAGTGTTCCATAGTCTCATCCTCCTCGCCACACATTCTACAGTCTAAACTGTCTGATAGTCTCATCTTGGCCAAGGGATCCTTGACCCCGAAGTGACCTGTGAACACCCCAGATATGATTCTGAGCTGCTTCCTACTGGATTTCCAGAGTTTTTCAGTCCAGCCCAAGTCCACTCCTTCTATGAAGAGCTTAGAGTGCCTTAAGCCTGCCTCATTCCTCCACTCGTGTTGGTGTTTGATTTTGGCGTGGGCTTTAAAGGCCGAATTTATGGTTCCCTGCGTGAGTCCCACAAACGGTTCTGGACCTACAAAGTGATTTGTAGACCCCCCTCTTGCAAGCTCATCCGCTCTTTCGTTGCCGGTGAAGCCCTCGAGCCCTGGTATCCAAACTAGTTGCACCTTATTGTGATTTCCAAGCTTGTTCAGTGCCTGGACACCTTTATAGACTAGTCTAGATTCCACTTTCGGCGCCGTAAGTGCTTTAAGGGCCGCTTGACTGTCACTGAGAATATAGATGGTCTGCCTGTCTATATTCTCCTGTGCACAGGCTATTATGGCATATGTCTCCGCCTGGAAGACGGTTGCCAAACTACCCATGCTTACACTACTACTGTAGTCATTCGCATAAATGCCTGCGCCCATACCGGATCCCATTTTTGATCCATCCGTGTACCATTTACTGTCTTCGATACCAGACCTCGGTGGTTCTAGACCTTCGGCCCATTCAGCCCTGGATGGAACTTTTGTTCTGTAGTTCCTGTGGAATACAAACTTGGGTAGCATTTTGTCGCTTCCCATGTTTGTTATTCTGTCTAAAAGACCATCAGTCTCCATGTTTGTGTGTTTAGTCTTTGGTTTGCTGTCGCTCCATAGTCCAAGAGTTCTTAATCTGTAGAGCGATTTGCGCGCCTCTGACATAATCACCAAGTGTAGTGGCGGTAGGTCCAATAAGACTTCTAGCGCCGCTGTAGGTGTGAACGCCCCTGTTATAGCCATGCATGCCGATCTCTGCACCTTCATTGCTTTTGCCTGCTATTATGGCTGTGTCGGCTTTAAGAGAAGTACCATAACAGAATGATTGCCCACTCTGTTTCACATCATCATTATCAGCCTATATACGTCCCACTGCTGGGCACAGGCCTCCTCTCATGTATGTACTCTGTTTCACATAAGCTGGATAAATAATAATTAGTATTCTGTTCTGTTACCTTTCTATCCATTGCGCCAGGCACTGGTGGTGGAAAAGATGACCACACTTGGTGACGTAGAGGCTCTCAGCTGGGTTCACCAGGTCGCTGCATATCGTGCACAGGATGTGCATCTGCGCCAAACGCTTTGTTTACATTCAGGGGTTATGTTGGACAAATACAAAATAACATTCATGTTGTTGTGGGTAACTATTTCCATGTTTTCATGTTCACAGTACATGGAAATACGGGCGATAGTTTGGTTAAAGCAATTTAAAATTACTTTTTAGCGTTTCAAACTTACCGTCAGTTTTTTATAAAGTCAATAATAAACTACACTATTTACAGACATAAAAGAAGTGATGTAACATTGTTTAGCGTGTTTATAAGATCAAAGCCATATTTTACAGCACATACACAGTATAATAAAGTGTTTATAAAATCAATGTTCAACTTTTAAGCTGCGAAATATTTTCAACTTTGACTTTTCGCCGTTTCGCTCGCTTCTCTTTCAATTCGTTCGCCTCTTCCTCACTTTGTTTTGTTTGCTGCTCAGTGTCTTATGCTAAGGCATATTTAGCAATGTCTCGAATAGCCTATTCATAGGAAAAGAGTATACGATGAATTTTTTTACTAACGGACATTGCATTATTTTCATAAAATATGACTTCACTGGTATAAAAAGAACGTTTCATATCAGAAAATATTTTAAAAATGTTTAAAATCATAAAATAAATAATGTTTGATAAAGTAAATTTAGGCCAAAGTAGGACACGGGCACCACTCCTCTCTTCACATAGACCATAGACAAAATATGATAACAAACATGGCGTCCCCATAAAGCGTCATTGGGTTGAATTTGTTTAGTTTTTTTGTCGATAAAACGATAGCCGCGCCTCTGGATTATGTGGTTACAGACAGGACGGAATCTCGATGTCATCGTGCGGGCGAGGTAGGCCGGGCCGTGGTCGGCGGGGAGTTGTGGAGTGGTGCTGAGGCTGGGTTGGTTATGTTGTGTTGTGGGTGCAGGCGGAGCGTGGCTGCCTGCGGGCTGCGGTAGAGCGCGATGCACGCGGCGGCGGCGCGCTACGTGTCGGTGAGCGAGCTGTACTCGACGGACGAGGTGGAGCTGCTGCTGGACGAGATCCGCGACCTGGAGCCCACGAGCTGCCGCGGCGAGGACATACAGGTGCTCTCCCACTCTTATCCTCATGCACTGCTAAGCTACGCTCGTAGGGCTGTGTAACCAGTAGCAGTATGATCTCTGAATGTACAGTAATCACTCTTTGAACAGAGACCTGTACGTTTCGTACTGAATTAGGTTGATCATGAACTAAATAATTCAGTCCCAGTATACAGTGAAAACTTGTTAAAAATTTAAAGTTAACATTTAATGGTTAGAGACTTGTAAGTGTTCTTTGGATATAGTTTTGAAACTGGAAGACTAAGAAGCAAACTTCATACACATCTTGCTTCTTAAATTTCGTCTGTGAATAAATAAAATGTATGACAACAATCCAACCACTTGTTATTTTAATATTATATTTTATTACCTACTGTGAATAAAAACATTGATGCAGAGAATGCGCCATATGTATTAAGTGAGTGAATTGCATTTGGCTCTATCTTTCAACACAGTGAATGCTCATGTCAAGAAATGGGCATCTGACTCCTCTGCAGTTGAAAGTGTCCATCGGCTAAGTTATATATCACAGCAATATAATACTTGTACATAGTCAAGGGCACTAATATGTATTCACTCAAAGTTTCATAAATATTACAACCATATTGTTGCAGAAATAATTAAGTTCTGCCTACATATTTTTTGAGATTTTGTGGTGTATTACATATTGGTGCCCTTGATTGTACTTGTGTATGTATTGTTTGTAAAAATTGAAATATTTTGTACCAAATAATGAAGGTAAACCTTATACAATTGCAAACTGCATTAGCTTATATCCGCACTTTCATCCTTTTATTTTGACTTACTGCTATTTTCCATTTTGGTAATGAAAATAGGATGTTTTACTTTCCTTCAGATAACAATTTTTTTATAAATCTGATTGCTTAGATCGTTTTTGTTGTTGTAAAACTACTTTTAGTGTACAACTTTTAGAAATGATATAGTTTATGGTGGTTAAAATTTCAATCAGGTTTGATAATAAAAATTGGTAGCCAGTTATGCTACAAATGCTTTTCAAATCAAATAATTGTTCTAACAGTGTAAACTAGCAGGAGTTTAATTTGAAAAATACAGATTATTGTTTTCAGACATATTTATGAAGATGTACTTTTTATGTTGGCATAGGTTTTTTTTTGGCTTATTATTTTCGCGGCGACAGAAAAATTAAAGAGCAGCAAATTATTTGCAACTAAAATAATAACTTGTCAGCGATTAAATATTTTGGCAATCATTTATATTAAATGAGCTTTAAACTAAGGATATTTTAAAATTCAAATAATGGCAGCTACTTTAAGGTAGCAGAAATAATAAACAAGATTACTGAAATCATAGGCGAGGTACTATAAATAATGACTTGGCGACTAATATTAGCAGAAGGATAACAAACTTTATATTAGTGGCAACTACAGGTCTCCATCTAAAAAAGCATTTTGGGCTTTGATTTGCTGGCAGTTTAAATATTAAAATGGGTACTATATAAAAGTAATGGGGAGTTATTTTTTTAGTTTTCGAAACCATAATTTAATGAAAACGGCGATAAGCCGCGGATAGGTTAGAAGACGGAAGCGGGAGCTTTGCTCCCGCTTTCGTCTTCGCGGTTATTTTTTTTACAAAAGAGCGGTAAAACCAGCAAATTAACAAAGATGAATCCGAATGCATGTTTATTAGTATGGCGTTTAAATATTATTTATATGGGCCAAAATTATTATTTATATATGCAATTTTCAACTTTGAATAAAGCTCTTAAAGTGTCGCACAAAGTATTTTTTTTATGACCTTGATTTATTTTATATGCAATCTCTATTGAACAATTAGGGTTTATACATGCCTAAATCAGAATAATTTGTCACCGCGTTAAATACATGCCTTTTTTTATACCCAGCTTTTTATTAAAAAAACTTAGTATCTATAATCAGAATCACATCATTAAATGCTTAAATCAAGAAAAAAATTAGGAAGAGGCAATATTTACAATGAAATCTACAATTAAGATGATTCCCTCGAACCAAAAGAATGAAATCTTGGCTAGGACATTTACCTCAAGTATTTTTTCCGTGTGCAAACTATCTTAAATTTTCCGTGACGGTGATAATCCTGTATGTCAGGTTGTCTAACTTCAGGCATGTTGTAGACTCCAGTAGAGGCGGGGTGTGTGGCGGGGTCGGGGTCGGGGTCGGGGTGTACTGAGGGTTTGGTGCCGCAGGACTTCGAGATCGCAGGCAGCGGCCGGGGCGCGGCGGGGTCGGGGTCGGGCGCGCGCAGCCCGGCGGGCACGGAGCGCTCGTGGGACTCGCACGCGCACTACCGCCGCGCGCCGCCGCCGCCGCCGCGCCCGCTCGCGCCCGTCTACTGCCGCCTCAGGCACCTCGCGACGCTCCAGGGCGCGTTCATGTTCGCTATTCTGGTCAGTTACATTTATTCTATTCTTTTTAAACCTAGCTGCCCGCTTATTGCAAGCAACGCAGACAAACCTGCGGAATATAAACTGTTGTCCAACTGGAAAACCCTGTGCTTCCGAATATTACATCCACCACCCGGATAAAAACTTATATATTTACTAAGCTACAATCTAAGTTACGAGAATCATATTCCTTTGCCATTCCGCTAATAAAACGGGCAGGTCTATTAGCAATGACCTCAGATGGATCTAGCGGTGGCGCGCCGTCCATAAATTTTATATCCAATACCTGAATTAACTTGGTTCAAACCAATTACCAAATTCTAATTTAATTTATATTATTTCATTCGTTAGTGCTGAAGTAAATTGATAATTGGTGGCAGCCATCATATTAAACGTCATACAAGTGCAGGGCCGCTATCATCAAAACAAAGGAGTTTGCGGATAAAATACAACATTGTTGTCCACTTGAGCGCGAATCTCAAGTAGATATTCCAATCTTTTACGCGCTAGCACTGTGACACCGCCCCACCTAGCGCGCAGTGCTGGGCGCCCGGCGAGTGACGCTCGGCGCCCCCTAGGGCCGGGCGCCCGTGTGCAACCCACACCCTGCACTATAGATAAAGTCGCCCGTGAGTAGCGACAGCGGGTGACTCCCGCAGCTTTTGGTTCGCACGCGGTCACACAAACGATCGGTATGCGGAGATGCCGGTATCTTGCCGTTTGGGCAAAATATTTTTCACCAAATTTCACTTCCCACAAAACTTATGGCAGTAGTTTCATTTCCCAAACGAACAAATAGCACATTTTTGTTTCGCATTTTGTTAATTTGGTCAAAATATCATCTGGCATCATTTTGCTTTGTCAAGTCTTATTAAGACAAAAGTTTATGAAGCAAATACTTTGTTTGGGCTAATATTGTTTTCCAAACAAAACATTTATTAAAATTTTCGTTTCGCACACTTCACATAGCATAACTTTGGGAAATGTGTTATTTTTACTACATTTAGTTTGTAGTAAAAATAAAATATGAAAAGACAAATGGGCGGCGGCGGCTGGGATTTGTTTTTTTTGTGATTGTAATGTATAGATTACGTCAAAATAACCATATTTTATTGGATTTTTTTTCTCTAAATATAAAAATGGCCTAGTTAGACGCCTCCAAAGGTTGATGTTTTTTAGGACTTATTCTCATTTTTGCTCCTATTTTGATTAGAACTTTAAATCTTCATCATCCTCCTAGCGTTATTCCCGGTAATGCCCCTAAAGGAGCCCGGGGTCCGCTGTGACACCGAAATTTAAATAACACATAATTATAAATAAGCATCTTTTATTGACAAAAAATATCGTCAATAAATGATGCTGATTACAATTTGCCCATTTAAGAAGTAGAGCGGTCCAAAGTTGCGAGTTAGGCCAGTTTTTGGGTCGTGCATTAGGTATCAGGGCGGACAAAAATGGCTTGTCATAAGCGAACTCAGTCTTAGGTTGGTTAGGTTAGGGTTCACTTGTGTCCCTCAGACCAGAAATAGACAGCACTACTCAATTAGGATCTAAATCGTATGCCATGCAATAATTTGGAAAACGAATGTTATGCCAAATAATATGTTTGAACAAATGAAACTTGACTATGTAAACCTTTGCCTAACAATAATTTGCGAAGTAATATTTTGCCATAGGAGATAATGCCAAGTGATAAAATGCGAAACAATAATTTGACTAGTGTTTTTTTTGCCAAATGAACATTTGGGAAATTTTTTTCGGGAAGTGACACTTTGGGAAATAATTTTTGCCCATGAAATAGAAATCCGTCAATTGGTTCAATATGTACCTATTGTGTTGTGATACAGTTGTGTTCGCTGGGCTGTGCGAGCTGCGTGTGGGCGGGCGCGGGGCTGCAGACGTGGGCGCTGCCGACGCCGGGCCGCGTGCGGCTGCTGCAGCTCGGCGCCATCACCTCCGCGCTCCTGCACGCGGCGCTGCTGCTGCTGCGCGTCTCCGGGCTGGACGCGCTGCTGCCGCTGCGCTGGGACAAGCTGGTCAGTCATCATGACCTGACAGGTTACTGATACCTATGGCCCGTTTCACGAAGCCACAAGCATGTCATCATTTTACAAGTCTAATCTGGCAACACTGGTGATGGTCCTAAAGCCAGTAGTTATTGGCCAAGAGTATAAAATTTTAACTTTTAACATCGTGAAACGGCTCTACGGAGGCTTCCGGGCACCTGAGGCTGAAGCGTACTGCGCCTTCCCGTCTCGTCAGCAACGTTTATGACCATTCACTCCCGACGATCGCCGCCATTAGTGGACGTCTGCAGTTTCGCTTTTCTAGGCGGTTACTAGTTAAAAATTCTGTTCGTTTTGAGAATGGCTATAACATTTATTCTATTGTAGTCATTATGAATGTGTTTCCTTGACCAGGGCCTGGCGGCGCACGCGTGGAGCGGCAGCACGCTGCTGGTGGGCGGCGCGGGCTCGCTGCACTCGCTGCTGCTGCCCGAGTACCGCCCGGCGCCCACGTCCTTGTTGGCGTTACTTTACACTGCCTCGGTACGTATACAACTTATCCTACCGACTGCGCCAGGCAAAGGCGACGGTGGATTCGTGGTAGAACCTACACAGTTGAATGTTAAACTGTCCTAGCGACCGCGCCAGTAACTAGTCATTAGTGACAGATTACTAGTACAATATTGAATAAATAGGGATCCTGTTGTTTTACCAAATTTATTTTGGTCAAATTTCATTTCCCAAACAAATTTTAGCAACTATTTTGTTTGCCAATGCAAACTTTGGGACAATTTTAATACGAATATTTTCATTACGTCAAATTTTCATTCAGCAAATTATTATTACGTAAAATTACATTATGGCATGTGGTCTTTTAGTAAATGCTTTCATAAGGCAAAAAAACATTAGACAATAAACATTTCGTCAAGTTAATGTTATGGCAAACTATAAATAGACAAAAATCACAATTGTTTGGGATATGTCATTTTACCAAACTACTATTAATAAAACGGCACGGTCCTGTGAGGATGGACGTAATTAAACAACTGTTCACGTTGGGATTAAGATATATTGTGTCTAATATTACATAGGGTGGTTACTTATATAGAGTTAGGGTGTGTCAGTGTGAGTGTCACACTACACCTCCTTCCTTGGCAAAAAAATGATTAATATTGTAATCGATATTAATATTTTTTTTACCAATGAAATAATTTTGAAAAATAAAATAAAAATAAAACTTGTAAATTAAGTCAGTAAGTAGGTACAAGTACAATTTTTTTTGTATATAGTCATTTGAAGTTTACAGTTAACAGTTTTTTTTTTGGCTATTCATAATTCCAGACACTTTTAACTAAGTTCCCTTAAGTCGTTGAACAAGCATAAGAATTTAATTTTACAAAAAAAAACTATTAACAGATTAAAAAATAAGGACATAAAGAAAGTTTGGGATTCATTTTTTTTTAATCTACTGTTACACGTGACAATCATTTCCATTTTTCAATTTAACTTTTCGACTTTAAATAGTATGAGCAGACACAATAATAAAACAATATGGAAATTAAATGAGTAATAAACACATTGCACGCTTCGATGACAACACAAGATTAAGTATTAACTAATTTCTTACCTAGACGTAACACGATAAAAAAAACTTAAAAATAAACACGTCATACAAACTATCCGTTATTGAAGGTCCTCGTCCATGAAATATCCTACTTACGTTTACATCGTAATCGTAACGTAGATAAAAGTCAGTCCAATGTTTGACAATTGTCTTCTATATGTATATATATATCAGTGACTTGCAAGTCTTGATTTTTTATGCATATTTCGTAGTATACTTTTTTCTCTTTAACTTAATAACCTTTTCATTACAACTTTTAACTTAAAGTGTGCATCTTAATAATATGCTTCACTTGTGGCAAAGGTACACAACGCATTTACACTTGATCGGCCGACCTTACATATATATATTTATTTTGCTCACGATACAAGGTAATTAATATTTATTAACGCGCACTTACTATTTATTATTACTATTCAGGCAGTTCTTTTAACACTTCTTTCATTTCAACATACCATGTGTCCAAGGACCTTCACGATTGATACTCGACCGAATCATGATCAGGTTCCAAGGATTCCCTGCCTGCCTTGTATCATGGTGTACCTCTTGCTATATACGTACCTACTCGCTCAACGGCGCCTCTCGAGCTACCGAAGATAACGAGAGACATATTATATTCCTATGATATCATTTTATTTTATTTATTAAACCTTCTCAATAAAATACCATTCTGAATGCCTTTCAAATCACTCGTAACATTATGTAAACGTATATTTTTCCTCACTTTTAACCATACTTGTGTGTCGTCATCAAGCGGCAAAAAGCTTCTTAATATTATTTATATCACTTAAATATAGTACAGTCATCTAGTTTAATTAATTAATCAAAACAAAACAACTGTGGTAATCATACATTTCTATTTTAATTTTATATTTAACAAATGACACAATTTGATAGTTACCTACTTTTTTAACAAGTAGCCATGTAGGTTATATTATAAATGATACCTGCCTATATAATAGTAAAAAAGTTTAAAAGGTATCTTAATTATTATAAAAAATGCATTTCTTTGTATATATGTTCTTCTGAACCATTCAGCCGATTCATGGATTCATGATTCTGGAACGTTACCGCATGCGTTGGACATCCTGACATTCGTGATCAGCCACGCCGTCCTCGACACCATCTACTCCCGGCGGCATACAACGATCATTCCCAGCTCCCGGCACCGATTCCATTATAATTGTTGTTTAGCACTGTTTCATATTCTGGTTCTTTTATTTGTATTTAAATATTAAATTTCTCGTTCAGTTTACAAAGTTTTTTTACTATTTTTACTATTTGTGGAATTTATACAATATCTTGCGCACTAATAGCTTGGTTCATTGTAATTGTTCACTGTTCACTTTTTAGTCACAGAAAAATGTTCAAATAAAGTTCACTTATTTCGTTCGTTACTGGCTAGCGCAGCGCGCCGCCAGCACGGCACAAGGCCGCACTGGCAGGATCGCCATGTGAGGATGGACGTAATTAAACAACTGTTCACGTTGGGATTAAGATATATTGTGTCTAATATTACATAGGGTGGTTACTTATATAGAGTTAGGGTGTGTCAGTGTGAGTGTCACACTACAGTCCCTTAAATAAAATAATACCGGTTAAGTAGGTCGGTAGGCAAAGGTGTTAATGTATGTATGTATGTAAATACTTTATTGTACACAAGACACAGGTTAAATTAAGTTAGGGCAGCCAAAAAAGGGGGACTCGGGGGGCGAAGCCTCCTAGCAGTAAAAAACAAACAATCCTAACAATTATATTATTTGGTAGGTTAGGTTAGGGTTAGCTTGTGTCCCCTAGAGCGGAAATAGGCACCCCGCGAAGCGGGGTGACGTCGACACGCAGGCAGTTAGGTTAGAATTGCGACCTCTACACAAATTATTTTTCCCTACCCACATAACAAAAAAAGTTGTTATTTTATTGTGTATCTTATACACCATTGAAATAAAGATGTAAATGATTTGTCATTGAAGAATTACTCTACTGATTAACCGACGGAATAGAAATGGTCAATTAAATATTGACGATACAAATCATTTGCCTTATTTTGTTTTTGTTAAAACATATTACATCGTGGAACATATTATTGTGGAACTTGTTCGTGATCTCACTGAAACTTAGTCACAGTTATATACCCTACCTAAATAATGGGGGCTGAGAAAAGAGTGGCAAGTCACGGCTTATGGAGGCAAAGAATCGAAATCCATCACTTCCAAGATCCATTACGAGTCTTCGGTGACGGTGAGCCAGCGGAGTAAGAGTAAGTAGGGGACCAGTAACGAGTGGAGAAACATGTATTGTTTAAAGGTAGCTAAACTAAAACATGTAAACAGTTATAGGTAAGGAAATGAGCTGTCCTTGGCAGGGATGGCTCACTCCGTGATTTGGTCGCGCCGCTACAAGTACATGTCTACCGGCGCCAGGGGGTATGTTAGGGCAGGTACGGCACGCACGCGCTCTATCGCAGCGCGTTGCAGTGCAATAGAAAGGGATGGCCACGTCTAGGCTCGTTCGTCATACCTAAACAGGGGATTTGTTAACAGAGAACCTTCTGTACGGTATTCTGTGTCCCTGGTTAGCACATTCATTAGCGGATCCCGGATTCCCGCTAAGTAGCGGAAAGCACCCACGGCGTAGGCGCCCGCTACGGCGGGTTCCCGGCAGCGAAAGGGTTATATTCATTATTTTATAGGATACCAATAATTTCCCATTTTAAATCTAAAAATCCTGAGTTACTGAATCGCATATCTAGATTTTAATAACAAATGACTGATGACGAAATCTATTACCGCGTTGCTGCTGTGGTTTGTCAAAGTAATTTGGTCAAAGTACCAGTTGGTAAAGGAGATATTGCCTAAACATGAATATGCCAAACCTAAGGTTTGCGTAAAAAATATTTGTCGAGTGTTAATTTGGCAAACGATTGTTTGGCAAATGAAATTTTACGAAAAATGTTTTGGGAAGTAATAATTTGTCAAAGTTTTTTTGGTAAAACAAAGGTAACCCGAATAAATAACATTATAAACAATCCATGTCGGTCTCCGTCCGAGCTGTGCCAGGCGAAAGAGTCTTGGTTGAGCTCACATGGTTATCCTATCGACTGCGCCCGTAACGACTGCGACATTTGCTGACATATTAGTAGTATAATATTAAATCAATAAAATTATAAATAATCCACGTCGGCTCCCAAGCTGTGCCTGGCGAGGGAAACGGTGGAGTCTTGGTCGAGCCTGTACAGTTGGATGTTAAACTATCCTGCCAACTGCGCCAGTAACGGGAACTGCTGACCTAGTTAATAGAACATTATTTTCCTATACCGCTAAATACCGTGGAAGTTCCGTTCGCTATAATGCAATATATCTATGTGACTACTATAGTCGTACAGATATATTTAACTAGCTTCTGCCCGCGACTCCGTCCGCGTGGAACTCGTTTATATCGCAGCTCCATATAAACTTTTACCCCCCCCCCCCCCCCCCCCTTATTTCACCCCCTGAGTGGATGGTTTCGGGGATAAAAACTATCCTATCTATTTAAAAAATCACGTCCATTCTTCGCTCTGCTTTGCCGTGAAAGACGGACAAACAAACAAATACACTTTCGCATTTATAATATTAGTATGGATTGTATATATCATCGTCCATAGTCTGATTCGATTGACAATGAGCGACAATAAGGCAGCACGTCCCCATATGTTGCAGGGGCTGGGCCTGAGTGCGGCGTGCCTGTGCCTGACGCTGGTGGGGCTGGCGCTGCGGCGCTGCGCGGGGGCTGCGCGCGCGCAGGCGCAGGCGCAGGCGCACGCGCACGCGGCGGGCACGTCGCGCGCGTCGCGCACGTCGCGCACGTCGCGCACGTCGGGCTCGCTGCGGGCCGCGTACCGCGCCGTGCCCGCTGCGCCGCAGCCCGTGGCCTCCACGTCTCGGCAGCACCCCTTATAGTGAAGGCCGAGCGCCCGTGCTAGTCCCTAGTTTAGGTCGGGGCGTCGGCGACCGCCGCCGTCGGTTTGCACAAATTCTTTCCTAGTCTCCTTTAGCTTTACGCCGGGGGCGGGTTCGCTCGTCGGGCCGTTTGCGTGTATATTATTGTACGCTAGGGTAAGAGGAATGTACCGAGATTGTTATAGGAGATAATTTTATACTGTCCCTCCCGTGTTTGGTTTGCCGTATGTATGGAACATATCACGTCTCGTTTGACTCCCGCGCCCGCGCCCCGGCCGCCCGGGGCGCCCCCGGTTCTTGAATGATCTCATAAACAAACTATGTGCGAGTGATTTTTACTTTTCAATTTTAATTACAATATATGGTTTTTATACAGCGTGTTGTTTTATTTTTATCACCTTTGTTCATCTATTAAGTGTTACGTTATTCGCATTTTTTTACTATAGGTATACTACTATTGGAAAAAAGCGTCACGACACTACCAGTGGCGTGGTCCACGAAACGAATACTTACAATTTTACTAAAAACTGGCAACACGGATCAAATGATCAGTCGTTATTGGTGAAGCGCCTCAGTATTGCCAATTTAGAATTCTAAAATAGTAACTTGTAGGTTCTTGAATTAGGCCTATGACGAGGTACTTCTTTTAAGTGTAAATGGCACTAATTGTACTTGGTGACGAAAATGACGTGTTGAGAGTCACGCTCCGCGCAAGTGGGCAGACACTAATGTCTGTTGCTAAAATTAATCAAAGAAAAAAAAATTACGTCGTAGTTTTAATGCCATCGCGCCCTCGGCGCATTCATCCTGCGTAAGAATTATCTATGAAAAATACTTCTGTATTTTTTTTTTCATGCAAGCCGTTAAGAAACATGGTTGTATAGAGAGTCAAGCGTCCCGGGGAGTCTTAGGGAATTGATGAGCGACCCTTCATAAAAAAAACCTAATTTGTAAACTTCTTAATGTTATTATTACAAACCGAACTATCGCTACTAAACATTGTTATCTTTTCCGTCGATAGTAAAATATAATAGTTGTTCGTCTGAGTCGTATCAGTATCTATCTACCGAAGCATAAAATGACGACACGTTAATAAGTTTAGTTAAGTGCTGATAAGAGAAATGTACTAATAATAATGGAATGTGGATGATCGTTTATCAAAAATCACGGCTACTCGCACACTAGCACGAGCTACATTTTCTTCTGAACGTGAGTACTGTGAGTAGAAACGAAGTGATTATATTCTCTTTGGTGAGTAGGCTAACTATCGGTGAAGTCAAGATTGTTCCTACGCGAAGTCCCCAACCCACACAGCGCTGGCGCGGGACCCATACGTCGTCCAAGGAATGGACGGCCGCCTCACTAACGCACCCGATGGAGAGGGTGAGGGTGGTGGCTTGAGCCTATTCCCATCGGAGGCAAGCCCCTCCCAACTCGACGCTACCTTTCCTTATCCTTTTTTCTTAAGGCCGAAACGCACAGAGAGCGGTGGCGGAGCGGCGCGGAGGCGGTACCGGTTGTAATGTTCGCTAATATGAAACAGTCCGCACAGAGCGGCGCGGTTTTCTGTGCGGACCCTTTCGTAGTTATTAGTTCGAACATTACAACCGGTACCGCCTCCGCACCGCCCCGCCCCGCCCCGCCACCGCTCTCTGTGCGTTTGCAGCTTTATACTTTCAGACTTTTTCATACTAACCCTTTTAGATAGCTCACCTTATATAATATACTGACTACGAGGGCTGTTCCGAAAATAGTTAGTCAACAGCGTACTATTAATCGTATTCATATAATTTTACTGTAGCTCAAAGGCAAATTTCATTACAAACTTTTTCGTGTAAATGTCACTGGCCAGTGACATTCCGTTATTTTTTTATGAAATCAGAAAAAAAACATGTCTGCCACTTTTTGCTCGCAAAAATGGAGCTAACGCGGGAAGCATTTCGTGCTATGATATATTATGATTATAAACGAGGGCTAACTTACAAGGATTCTCGTGAAAATTTAACTAGTGTTTTTGGGGCATTATCCCCATCTCTTGCCACTGTCAGTTACTGGTTCCGTAAATTTAAGCGTGGGCGGAGCGACGTCAAAGATGAGCCTAGACCGGGGCGACCGCCAACGGCAGTCACTCCAGAAAATGTTATCAAGGTAGAGTGGCTAATCAAGGAATCTCGAAACATTACCCACCGAGAGATTCAGGATGAACTGAAGATTGGATCCCAGGCAGTTTCTACCATTTTGCATGACCACCTTCAAGTTCGGAAGGTTTCGTCTCGATGGATACCACATTTTCTCACGCAGGAGCAAAAAGATAGACGTGTCGATTGGTGCAAATTTATGCTAAAAAAATTCGATAAAGGCGATTCACAACAAGTGAGCTACATTGTGACATCCGACGAATCTTGGATATATAGCTACGACCCATTTACAAAACAGCAATCCACGCAATGGGTCTTTGAAGAAGATGATTTACCTACTAAAGAAGTTCGCGGCCGAAGCGTCAACAAAAAAATGGTTGCTGTTTTTTTTTCGACGTAGTGGACCGGTAGCCTTAATTCCACTTGAAGATCATAAAACAGTTACCAGCCAATGGTACAGTGAAGTTTGCTTGCCACAGGCCTTCCAGGAGCTGAACGTCAGCCGTCCAAGTACTGGAACCCGGGGCATAATTTTTCATCAAGATAATGCTCCGGCTCACACGGCTGCCAGAACCATGGATTTTTTTAGCAAATCAGGAGTGCAACTGCTACCACACCCTGCGTACAGCCCTGACCTGGCTCCGTGTGATTTTTTTCTGTTCCCCACGTTAAAAAAATCATTACGTGGGCGACGATTTTCGACGGCGGATGAAGCAGTAGACGAATTCAGGCGACTTTTTTTTGACCGTCCGCAAGAACAGTTTTTTTCCTGTTTTGAAAGTTGGTTCCGTCGAATGCATAAGTGCATAAATGTAGCAGGGGAATACTTTGAAAAATTGTAATTAAAGTTTTATTATATTCCTTATAGTTTTTGTTTAACTAAAAATTTTCAGAACAGCCCTCGTAGCTTCCCGTGGGGCTCCACTATCGTATTACAATGAACCCAGATGGAGCTACGAGATATAAAGGTCCATTCTGTATAATGGTGATAGAATGTCCTAAATCGGAAGAGTAGGTATCTATACCTAGTTAACACACATAATACCTCAATATTGTTCTATAATAAAAAAATATACTTAGATAACTCATCAGTCAATCATCATGCTGGCCCTGTATCCACTTATCAAAACAAATCACGTCAACATCCGCGCTTTATCAATAGTTTATGAATAATTTCACGTTAACATTATCAGAACTGTTTCAGTCTCGGCTGCGCTCGTCGGGTTCTTCTAATAGCCTAGGTAGTTCCTTATTTTATTACCAGTTTCAACTCTCAAGATCCCCAAATTCATAGCAACTATACCTATGTAATCGTATTTCAGAGATGTTCTGTCGGCAAAGTCGGAGTTTTGTGAATTGAATCACATCCTTCGAGGCTTTGACTCCAACGGCTTCATATGAGCTAGTGAGTGTCTATGCGCCCTATCAGGCATCACGAATCACAGTTGAATTTAAAGACAATTCTCATTGAAATCATTTGAAATCGATGACGGTAACCAAAACCCTCCGAACTGCCTTGCGTTTGTGTGAGCTTTGTACGTAAGGCTAGTTCTTCTTAAACACTCTTGTGGCAGTTAAATATAGACTGTGCTCCTGTGAAGAATGACGGAGCTCTTGGACACGCAGACGGCTGCGCTGCGCGAGTACTACTCGAACAACGACTACTTGACCTCGCCGGAGGGGATTATGAAGCTGATCGCTGTTGTGAGTACTCGCTTGATAAGTAACACCTGCACAACGACGACAGTTAGAACGTTGTCACAATTAGCGTAATATAACAATCGACAAGGCTTTCATATTGATGTTCATTTAAAATGCACCTACTTTCGTGTGGCCACACACCTCGTCCGATTCCAACACTAGTTAGTTAGTTCATCCTAGTTAGATTGGTTTCGAAAGTTTTCTAATTAATCATCAGAGGGGCTACCGGGAAGTGAAAACGAACTTCGTTCGAGTATCTCCCTCCCTGTCGCTCGAACTAGCAAGTGCGACAGAGAGAGAGATACACGAACGAAGTTCGTTTTCACTTCCCGCTAGCCCCTATAATCATAGATCTACCTTAGCACTTAATGCCTCTAAGCCGCTGCTAATTTAGCTTCTTACATGTTTTTTCTTCAAGCTGTGTATAAAAAGGTGATCAGTAATAATCTTTAACTAAGGAAGCCGATTTAGCCTCTACCTATACTTACCTACACCTAATTACATGGGCATAATTTAGCTGAGTTAGGTACGCCCAGTGTCATTGTTCAGAATATAATAATTACCTACCTACCTTCAGGTCTATTTATTTATTCCGTTGATTATCGATCGCGATAATTAAGGATTTGATTGTCTTCGTGATAAGAGATTTTCGGAATATGAATTCAACCACGTTGCTCGTATACTTACCTACTAAAAGGTCAGAATCAATAGTGCATCTATCTGATCTAACTAATGCCACTAATGGAATACAATCAACAATGCACCGATAATCAATGCAAAAAAGATAATTACTCAAAATGTTTTACAATTTATATGTGAAAGTATCCAAGGGCCATCCAAGGTTAGTTCCACTAAACGTAGATTAGGTACACGATTGAATAGGTTTGGTACTTTTCGTATATAATATTGTTCTATCACTCACATACAATGAGGGTTTCATCAACAAATGTGAGTTATATACTAAATACCTATTTTATTATATGTACCTATAGAATAAATAGATACCTAGTCATAGGTACATATAGATGTATAACCTAGTTATACCTACACTTCAGATATTGCACTTACCGTTTGCTGCACTACACAAAGTACCTACAAGAATAGCTTGTCTCATGGCAAGCAGACGTAAGGTAAGCGTCGGCAAGAGGCTGCCGCGACCCGGCAGTCGCTGCTCTGCAGTCGCTGCCCGGCAGTCGCTGCACTGCTTCATAGGGTTTTGTATGACAATGACACACCGTCCGACGCAGGCGGCTGAGCGGCGCGGCCAGGCGCGGCCGGGGGGCGTGGCATGCGTGCGACCTCGGCCGCGCCGCCGAGCCGCTCCCGTAGCAGCATGGCAGCGCTGCCTGCTCGCAGCGGTCGTGCAAAATGGCGTCACATGAAGCAAACGACGAGTAATTAGTGGAGCTTATTGCTAAACGTTCCCTCTCATACATGAGAGGAGGCCTGTGCCCAGCAGTGGGACGTATATAGGCTGATGATGATGATGATGATGATGATTGCTAAACATCCAGCGCTTTATGATTCTGGACTGAAAACTTACAAACACAATGTTGTAAGATATAATATATGGGAATATATATGCACGTGGCAGTCGGCAGTCGCTGCCCGGTCGCGCTAACCGGCAGCGCTGCCCAGCAGTCACGTTCGGCGGCGGCGGTCGGTCGCGGCTGCCGGGCCGCGGCAGCGTCTTGCCGAAAGCTATCTTTACTTACTTACATTATATTTATATGGACCTTACTCCTCTGGAGTCCCATGCATGACATGCATCTACGAGCTAGGAAGTTGTCGATGCTTTATATATATCCCTTCACTAAGTAGTTCGTCATGCGCGTCTGAGTGTTTGTTTGTTGCAGCTGGGTTGCCTGTGTATGGGCGTGCTGTTCCTGGCGGGCGGCGGCTGCGCGGGCGCGGGCGGCGCGGGCGCGGCCTGCGCGGGCGCCGCGCTGCTGGCCGCGCAGCTCACAGCCACGCTGCTCGGCGCGCCGCTCTACGCGCCGCACGTTTGGCTTTACACCGTGAGTGCAAGGACTAAATTAGTCTAGGTATCTACCACGCCAACCATAGCTTGAAATAGTCAACGCAAACTCAAAATTTTTATTGCGCACATAATATTACAAGTAAAAAACCGGCTAAGAGCGTGTCGGGCCACGCTCAGTGTACCGTTCCGTAGTTTTCCGTCCGTCACAGTAAGTGTCCCCACTTAAGCGTTGAACAAGCAATACTTAGCGAACAATTTTATTATTAGACAACGAACGACCAAAGACAACTACGACAATTCGAGCACGACAAATTTTCGACCTAATGTATGGGCGCACCTGTTCCGACCCCATTAAATCAGGAAAAATCTTAACACCGCCATGTACGATATGAGCGCTCCGCGTACAGCGACATCTATCGGCAAATTAAGTAAACTAATGCGCGCGAGCATAAAGTATGGAAGATGATTTTTTGGGATAATTCTTTATTGCGTGAACCGATTTTCACCGTTTTTACCTTATTTGAAAGCACGTCATTTCATTGTGATTTTGTAGAAATTACAGGTACAATAAACACCTGCTTATACGGTTAAATTACAATTAGTTCAGAAATTATTTTGTAATTTTTTTCAAAAACTATTCAACCTATCAAGTTCAAAATAATTTTCCTAGAAAGTTTTTATAAAGTTCCACTTTTGAGATTTTTTTCATATTTTTAAAACTTATGGTTCAAAAGTTAGAGGGGGACACACACACATTTTTTTTAACTTCTGGAGTGATTATCTCCGAAAATGTTAATATTATCAAAAAAAAAATTCACTAAACCCATATTCATTTTTAAATACCTATCCAACAATATATCACACGCTAGGGTTGAAATGAAAAAAAAAAACACTCCCCACTTTACGTATAGGGGAGGTACCCCAACAAAACATTTTTTTCAGCTTTTTATTTTACCACTTTCTCGGCTTGATTGGTATACATATTAGTACCAAATTTCAGTTTTCTAGTGCTAACGGGTACTGAGATTATCCGCGGACGAACGGACAGACTTGGCGAAACTATAAGGGTTCCTAGGCGACTACGGAACCCTAATAAAATGGAGCATTACATCTAGGTTGCAGGTACAATCAATTACGTCGCTTAAAGTTCATTGACATTAAAGTCAAACAGAATTAAACTATTATACTTACTCGTAGGTACATGTATTTACAGAAATTGGAAAAATAATGCGTGAAACAGAATTCAATATCTTTTCACGGACACTTCATCAAAATCGTGAAACAGAATTTAATCTTTCATCAAGAAAATCTTTTAGTATGTAAAAACTATTTTGTACTAAACATTTATTTAATGATTTTTGAATACCTAGGTTAATTGGTTCTATGGATTTGATTGCTTGTGGTACCTATTTAATTATATATTTTTATAGTCTCTTTTTTACTACTACGACCGTAGCAATGCAAGCCAAACAAGAAAGGTAGAATATCGAGGCAGTGTATCCAACATATGGCTGTTACCTGCTGATCACCAGGGTTGGTGTGTGTTGCAGGACGTGGTGGGCAGCGCCATCCTGGGCGCGCTGCTGCTGCTGAGCGGCGTGCTCAGCGTCACGCTGTGCGAGCTGCGCGGCTCGGCTGCCTATGCCCACGCTGTGAGTATAACTACACTGTTCCCCACTCTCCCGTACCTATTTGCCGATGCTGCTTTGAACAGTCATCTGCTGTTCATTGAAGCAGTTCTATAACTTGATTTCGATGTTGCATTGCATTGCTAGATTACGGTTTACCTCGGTATGTACCGGCAGCGATTTGATTCCGATGGTTGCTGTACTGACGCGGCGAGTAAGTATAGGTAGGTAAGCAAGCGCTTATCTCTTTCACCAGATGTAGGTTAGATCAGTAGATATCATTAATTCTAACATGAAAATCCACTAAGTTGTAATCGCAGAATCTTGACGAATGGGTGTATGTGTTTAACTACTTTTACAAACAATATGTATCAGGTTACCTAATTAAGGCTCTATGGCACTTATAAGGGTCTGCATTGCTTTCGTTAATTCTGTCTGTATAAGGTGTAATTTATTTAATCATCTATATATTATGAATTATGATAACATGTATGTTTCTTATTTAATCGCAGCCGCTGGCGGCGGGTAACGCTGCGCTGATAATAGGCAGCGCAGTCGCTACTTACGCAGCTGTCACGAGGCGGTGGGACGCCGCACGCGGGCCCGCGTGGGAGCCCCGCCGGGAACAGCCGCAGGACGTGGACGTGTGACGTCACCGCGGTCCTTAGCGACAAGAGACCGTGTCACACGTCGGTGAGATGCCGCGCGCGGGCCTGCGTGGGAGCCGCAGGACGTCGACGTGTGCCGTCACCGCGGTCCTTAGCGACAAGAGACCGTGTCACACGTCGGTGGGATGCCGCACGCGGGCCCGCGTGGGAGCCGCAGGACGTCGACGTGTGACGTCACCGCGGTCCTTAGCGACAAGAGACCGTGTCACACGTCGGTGGGATGCCGCGCGCGGGCCCGCGTGGGAGCCGCAGGACGTCGACGTGTGACGTCACCGCGGTCCTTAGCGACAAGAGACCGTGTCACACGTCGGTGAGATGCCGCGCGCGGGCCCGCGTGGGAGCCGCAGGACGTCGACGTGTGACGTCACCGCGGTCCTTAGCGACAAGAGACCGTGTCACACGTCGGTGGGATGCCGCACGCGGGCCCGCGTGGGAGCCGCAGGACGTCGACGTGTGACGTCACCGCGGTCCTTAGCGACAAGAGACCGTGTCACACGTCGGTGGGATGCCGCGCGCGGGCCCGCGTGGGAGCCGCAGGACGTCGACGTGTGACATCACCGCGGTCCTTAGCGACAAGAGACCGTGTCACACGTCGGTGGGATGCCGCACGCGGGCCCGCGTGGGAGCCGCAGGACGTCGACGTGTGACGTCACCGCGGTCCTTAGCGACAAGAGACCGTGTCACACGTCGGTGGGATGCCGCGCGCGGGCCCGCGTGGGAGACGTGGACGTGTGACGTCACCGCGGTCCTTAGCGACAAGAGACCGTGTCACACGTCGGTGATGGGATGCCGCGCGCGGGCCCGCGTGGGAGCCGCAGGACGTGGACGTGTGACGTCACCGCGGTCCTTAGCGACAAGAGACCGTGTCACACGTCGGTGGGATGCCGCGCGCGGGCCCGCGTGGGAGCCGCAGGACGTGGACGTGTGACGTCACCGCGGTCCTTAGCGACAAGAGACCGTGTCACACGTCGGTGGGATGCCGCGCGCGGGTTTATTTAAGAGGAATTTGTTTAATTATTTATTATTGTAAATTATAAGAATGGTATGTAATTAAGATGAATGAATAATATGTGCACAAGTTTTTGAGGTAGGTACTATATTTAAAATGTTATTATAATTTGATTTTAGATGTTATGAATTTATGACTATTGTGTTTTTTATTGTATAAATTTAAATTATTCTACACACTCTTGACATATGTAATGAAGGCGCATTTGACTTTTAAATATTTGTAAGTACACCAGTTTATGGTAAAATACGGAGGACATATAAAAATTGTAAAACCTTATTTTACCCTTATTTACGCAAATAAATATATGATTGATTGCTTGGTCGAGCATGGTCAATTATTATGTATGCAAATAGCATGCTACTTACTAGCAACTTTCCAGATACACATGCTATTTTCTCGAAACTAGGATGCCTTCCTGCCACTATAGAGCATGTGTCCGAGTAGCTTTATTATTTGATTGAGATAGAAGATTTGACATAAGCGTAAAAGACAATACATTGGCGTATTAAGTACAATATATCAACTTGGGTCAGCAAGACTACCGTGCAGTGATGGTGAGTCACACAACTAGGTCGGACGGTTCGAGACTGCCGTGCCAGTGACTAGAATAACAATGGAGGTGAAACCAAACTACTGTTACTCAATGTTTTAACTTTTAATTTGTACATGTATAATAACAGCCAATAAAAAATATAACAATACCAACACCTAATATTTGTAATCATTCCAACTTGGAACCTTTTTCATAATGCTATCTATACACAAGCAATGCATCCTGCAGATGTAGGTGGTTATGTTCCAGTCTTTAGTTCTTGTAAAGCTTTATATCTTCATCACCAAAAACATACTTTAATTTCACACCTAAAACCTTCTTTAAATTTCATGCAACTGATTTCTCACAACGTAATTTTGCATGGCTATGGGTTGTTTATCAGTCTTTACAATGCAAATTTAACACATGATATCACAAACCATACTTTTTAAAAGATGCTATTACAATGGGGGAGGTCACGGATTAAATCTCAATAAATGTGTTTAACTATTCATAAGAGCAACAAATTCAATCAGCTTAAATTCATACTTTGGTGAATGGAACACTCTATGGATGAAGAAGAAGAATTAATTTCTTCTGCAAACATAAACTGGGCCGATTAATATTGTATGAAACAGGAGTCACTCTTGGGCAACACTAACTTGCAGCAAAATATGTTTGTACTGATTCTATGACACTGTCTGCACAAGGTTTCTCCGCCACGCCTGCAATCTCCACGCCCAAGTTCTCAATCTTGTGCGCTGTGGAGTTGCCTATAGCAAAATATGGCAGGTTGGTGAGCTGGTTGCTGAATGTTTGTAGTTGGCGGTGGATGTACTCGCAGCCGGATGGGCTGAAGAACACCATGCAGCATGGGTTTCGCGCTGACCCATCCAGCTCCATCAAATCTGCTTTCAAATTATCATTCTCCTTAGTCTCATACACTGTTAAAGAATCCACTGTAATACTTTTCGATTGCAGCATACTGGGGAGAGCTTCAGAGCGCAAATTTCCACAAGGAAATAGAAATTTGCTAGCTTCAGGGTTTTCTTTAAAAATTATTTTAGCAAGGTTCTCAGCACTGCCAGCTGTTGTGCCCAGCGCCTCCAGGCCGAGCAACAGCTTGATCTTGTGCGCGGTGGCGGCGCCGACGGTGTACACGCGGCGCGCGCTCCACGCCACGAAGCGCGCCGGGGCCCAGCAGCGCGCCACCGCCTCCACCGCACGCGGGCTAGTCAAGATCAGCCCTGTATATTCTCCACGCAGAGCCCCATCCAGTTCTTCTAAGTTTTCAAAGGTAAACTGCAACGGCTCGACGAAGATCGCCTCATAGTTGTGCTCACGAAACGCGCGCTCGTACTCCTCCGACACACTCTTGAACAGCACCACCTTCTTCATTGTCTCGAGTCAGCTGGCACTTTGTGTCCGTCCCATGACAGCGCTGACCCTGAAGGAATAAGGAAGTAACGTGAGAATGTTTGCGACGCAACTGAATTAATGAAGGCAATACACACGTATCCCCGTGTAAACAAAGTTGATGCGACGAGCGAGTTCGAAAATTTCCAGTGTGTCAGCGGTTAGTACTTACTTTGTGTGGTCTATTAAATTAAATAGTTAAAATTAAAGAAATTGAAAGTTTTGAATGAATTTGCTATAACTAACTTTTGACATTTCCGTATATACTTCAAACTTCAAGTCAAGTAACACAAAAGCACAACAAAAGTGACAGCGTGAGTTACATAATAGTTGACAGCGATGTTTTAGTAAATTGTTTGAGTCGCTTTTAAAATCGCTGTTATGCGGGCTAATTCTACTTAAACACGTAGTCGCGGCTACGTTTCGTTACTGCTATAAAGCAAAATTTCACTGGGCTGCTTCCGGCCGCTGTGCGTCGCACGTTGTCGAGCGCTAAACAATTTATAATCACAGTGTTTTCTGTGCTAAATCACTTTAAATTTGAGTTTATTTGTTCTGTGTTGTTATAGGTGTTGTAGTAGGTGTGAAGACTGGCACGTCACTGCCGTAGTAAATTTTTAGTTTACTGTTAAACTGATTATGAGAATGTATCGTAAGTTGCGATGCTTGCAGCACACATCCTTGCGGCAATGCGACGATTCCGGATGATGTCGCCGTATGAGTGGTAACGTCGTTCACGCATATTATCCGTACCGGACAGGTGTCGCAACAAACTGCAAGCCAAGTGTTTGCTGCGTGAAGTTCAATCCACTCGTCCTTGCATGACGTGTTTACTATGTCACACGGTGTACTATAATGCCGTCCCAGCAGTTTTGCTTCACACAAGACATTGTTGTTATTTAAATTGTAGACAGGTTGATTTTTATTGCATACGTAGCTGCTTGGCTTTTGCTGTATGCAATGCTTTAGTATTTCCACGGTCAAGGTAATGTAACTACTATGTTCTGACGTCGGTTTCTTCGTCTCTGCCGTGGTGCATACGTTTGTTACGAATAATGCTGGGGGAATTCTTTTTTCATTTTCACGTGATCTCAAGAATTCGGGTCCGTAGTCCCACCAAAGTCTCAGATTAATAAGCTTGCTAAGGTAAACTCCTCGTGACGCGCAGTCCGCTGCATTCTGCTCGGACTTCACGTAGTTCCATTGCTGGACTGGAATTTCTTCCTTGATTTTCACAACACGACTTGATACATATTTCTCCCACTTTGAAATATCCCCTTGTATGCAGGCCAAGGCTACATGCGAGTCACACGACGCATGTATAGTCACGTTGTATCCCTTCAGTGCCCCCTTTATCTTTCTGACTAGCTGTGACAGTAACAAGGCGCCGGCCAATTCCAATTTCGGCAAGGATTTCCTGTTAGCCAATGGCGCAACTCTTGTTTTTGCTGCGACCAGAGTGATGGTTACTTCACCCTGCTCGTTAAGTGTCCTCGAATACACGACACAAGAATATGCCTTCTCGTTCGCGTCGCAGAAGCTGAACAACTGTATCGCATCTTCCGTCGTACCGACTTATCGTCTTAGCTTAATAGCAACCAATTTAAAGCGGAACTAACGCAAATAAAGGATTATTTGCGTTAGTTCCGCTTTAAACTTTGCCCAGTCATCCCGAAGATCCTTCCGTAGCTCCTCCTCCCAGGAAAGCTGCTCCAACCAAACTCGCTGGAAAAGTAGCTTTGCCGTGACCGTTATCGAAGCCCAGAACCCTATGGGATCGTATAACCTTGAAATTTCTGATAACAGTACTCGCTTAGTTAGTACCTTAGCTGCCCTTGAACCCAAGTCCCAGTTAAATGTGAATGTATCGTTGTGAGGATTCCACGAAAGTCCGAGCGCTTTCGTAGACTGCTCGTTCTTGAAGTCGAAGACCCTGGAAGTCGATACTTGATCTTCCCTTAAGTTCCGCAAAAGGTCGGGATGGTTGGCGGTCCATTTCCTTAAGTTCATTCCTCCTCCGTTCAGCAATTCAATAAGTGTAGTTTGAAGTTCTTCAGCTGCACCAAGCGAGTGATGCCCACTAATCAGGTCATGGACGTAAAACTCATTAAGCAATGCGTTTGCTGCTGCAGGGTATTTGTAACCATCGTCGATAGCCAACTGCTTTAACGTTCTGATTGCTAGCCAAGGTGCTCTCTTTGTACCATAAGAAACTGTACACAAATCATATTCCCTCAACCTTTCAGCAGGCGAGTCACGCCATATAATGTTTTGGAGGCAGCGTTGATCCTCGGCCACCCAAATACAGCGGTACATCTTGGCTATGTCTGCCGTGTAAGCATATCTGTACGTCCTCCATTTTATCAACAAACTCTGGATGTCCTTTTGTAGAGTAGGCCCTTTGTACTGCAAGCTGTTGAGGCTGTGACCGCTGGTTGTATTCTGCGAAGCGTTGAACACTGGTTGTGGAACTGTCCCGGAGTACTCCATGGTGAGAGAGATGATATTCAGGGAGCTCGCCTGAAGAAGAAGAAAGCTTCATGTGCCCCAAGTCAGCGTATTCTTTGACAAAGTCCTTGTACATCTGCGCAAGCTTCGCAGTTCTGAAACCTTTTTTCGAGCTGAAGAAACTGCGAAATAGCTACAGCTTTCGAACTTTCCAGCTTTTCCTCGTAGTCGGAATGGAAAGGCACCCGGACGATGTACTTTCCATCCGGCGCTCGCTGAACAGTTTCTCTATAGTATGCTTCGCAATGGCCATCCACAATGACGCCCGAGCTATTCTGTGTGACGTCTTCAGTCTCCCAGAATTTAGTTATTTCCTCTAAGTTCAAGATGACATGACAGCTGAATGTTTCGAGATCCCCACTCAAAATCCACCCCAGCTGAGTCTCTTGTGCGAGAGGAGGCCCTTTATTACCTCTATAGAGCCCGTCTAATATAACTTTGGCGTAGACGCCTGCTCCGAGCAACTAGTCAATTCTGCGGGACACGTTATAATCAGGATCGGCGAATTTTAAATCTTCTAAATGCGCCCAGTTCTTCCTTTCAAGTTTTCAAGAGTTGGGCAAGTTATTAGTTATCTTGTTTACAACCAATGCCTTAGCTCCAAAAACATAATAGATATACTTGCAATTCAATTGCACGCGCCCTTTACACTCCTTGGATCCTCCAACTCCAGAGACAACACCGCCAAGCTTACTCCTCGGTAGCTTAAGTAGCTGAGCGGCGTTTTCGTCAACAAGGTTAACTTGACTGCACTGATCTAAAAGAGCTCGAAGGATGACGTAAGCCCCGTCGACCGCCCGTACCTTCACCAGGACCGTAGTTAGTAGTGCCTCTGATCCGCCCCCGGACAAATGATTGCAAGACGAGCGCGCACCCGCACCCGCCGGTTTTTTATCCGACGGCCTACTTCTGCTGTAGTTAGCTGACACGTTTTTCATTGTTGAGTCATGCAAAAGTGTATGATGGCGCATGTTACATTCCTTACATGTTTTTGCTGACCTACACTCCTCGCCTTCGTGACTGTATAAGCAGTTTCTGCATACGTGCAACCTTGCAGCCGTTGCATTACGTTGACGCGAATCTAGGCCAATAAACCTTGGACACTGCATTAAAATGTGATTCCCCTCACATAGAGCACATTTCCCATATGTTGTATGGTAGCTTTTCGGTAACTCTGACCTGTAGTTGAATGATCTCTTAGGCTGAAACGACTTGCTGACGATCGGTCCGCTGGATGTTGCCGGCTTCTGGTAGCTAGATGTTTCCTTCAAGTAATCATTGAACGACGATGAGTCAAGTTTTAGCGACATAAGATGCACGATCATTGGATCCCATGTAGCTATGTCGATACCGATGTTGGCGAGCCCGTTGAGACACTCCAATATTACATCATGCATCTTTGCTAAACTGTGCGTATCCGGATGATGAATGACAGGCAGGTTCAGCATGGCGTTGACATTTGAAGTAAATTGCAGACGTTTGTTGTCATACCGTTGAGTTAGCAACTCTCAACAGGAAGAATAGTTTTCGGCACTAATAGCTAAATGCTGCACCAATCTCTCGGCCTCCCCTCGTAGTTTCGTCTTCAAATGCTGCATCTTCTGAGCCCTGTTAATAGCAGGGTTATTATGAATAGTTTCCAGAAAAAGATCCTTAAATGACACCCATTGACTATAATTCCCTGCGAATTCATGGACCTGAACTCTCGGGGCAGAATGTTGATAGTGAGCCACCGACCAGATCTTGCTATTCAACCTCCTTTTCAGCTCGTCGTACTTGTGCTCTACGTCAACGAACAAACCGTAATAATGCTCGTTAGAGCCTTTAAGAATAGCATCTAACTCCCAGTGATGCCTGTCAATAGGTTCCCATTTCGCCTTCAAAATGCTGAGGTGATCTTCTAACTCCCATTTCTGCGAGACGTCATTAATGTCGACTTTAGACATGGCCCGGTCGATCGCTTTAAAATTGCATTCCTGCCTACTTAATAAGTCACGAAGCTTGATCTCGCTCTCCTGGCATTCTTCGTCTACTTTCATGCTAAAGCAGACATTATCCCCCTTGCCACTTCCTTGGTTCTGGGAACGTAACCGGGCCAGAATGTCTCCCTTGGTCGACTTGTACATATCCTCAGTTTTCTCGTAAATATCGCCCGCGAAGTAATCGATGGTCTTGTCTTCCATTTCCTGCTCAAGTACCTCATGCCGAAGCCGAAAATCTTCCCATAGGTCCGCAAGCGCTGTCATCCGCTTGTTTAAGTACTCCTGACTCTTCCTGGATGCGCCATCCTTTTTGTAGTTCGCACAAAATGCTTTAATACTCTCGAAACTGACTTTTTGACTTTGACATTGCTATGCTTGTCCCGCACTGTACTCGCCGCTAATGCCCGAAGCTCAGTTGCAGTGATAGACGCTTTAGTAGTAGTTTATAAAGCTTGTAGCTGAAGTTCCTTGTAGTTCGTTAAGTTGACGTAACACGTAGCAGTTTGCATACGCTTGAAGTTGAAGCTCCTTGTAGTTAGTTAAGTTCACGTAGCAGTTTGCAGACGCTTGAAATCGACGCTCCTTGTAGTTAGTTAAGTTCACGTAGCAGTTTGCATACGCTTGAAGTCGACGCTCCTTGTAGTAAGTTAAGTTCACGTAGCAGTTTGCATACGCTTGAAGTCGACGCCCCTTGTAGTTACTTGAGTTCCTTGCAGTTGTTGAAGTTAGTTGTTGCCGTAGTTGCTTGAAGTTTAGTTGAAGTCGTAATTGAAGTTCCAATCCTGGCAGTTATCTCGCCTGGTTCGTTACACCCTTGATGACTGTAGTTGCGTTGGTTCACCCCGAAGTCCTTGTTCACAGGTAACTAATGCTTTTGCACTCTAAATACGATATATGCGCCTTCTCAATTCACTGGTGGAACCCGCTTGTGGGAAGCCAGCAAACCGATTCGCTATCGTAATAAAGTAACAAAAACACTAAATACCTTTTGCTGCTTCCAAAGGACCCGGAGAGGTTCGAAGGACCATTTAATGTAGCGGCCAGTTAGCCGATACACTGTGACGTTGCAGGTGAGCTTGGTGATGAGCAGCACGACAAACAGCAGTTGAAGTTAAAGTATAGTATATTGTCCGTAACGTAATACAGTTAATACATTGACTCTCGTTCTCAAGAATCTAAGATGCGTCTAACCTGTGCCTACTTTGTATGGTATTTTTATACGCGTAAATAGCTGACTATTTTGCTTCCGCCGTAAGAGTTGCGGTTTAGGCCAGACGTGAGTACGTGCTATTCTATGTGGATTATATTCACGTCCGATATGTATGTGCAACTAATTGAATGCCGAAAGCGCATGTACAGTGATAAGACTGTACAGATAGGTTAACGTTAAATATGGCTCCTGCAGCTGTCAGTCCATAGAAAGCTGTCAAACTTTTCGGTATCAGCGTTATTCGCCCCATTCGTTTTTCGTTCAATTCGTATGTCGTGTCATTCTGGATTCGTCACACATTCTTTATTCGTCTTGTTCGCTATATGTCTTAATCTTCCTTAGTCTAATTCTGTAACTTGTCTCATTCTTAATAAATCCTAATCGTGTTTAGTCATGGTCTTCCTAGGACTCATTCTTCATATGTCTCTCCTTTTTAGTATCATTCGCACTTTATCTTTCGACACACTCGTTATTGGTCTCTCTCTTTTTTTGTCGTTATTGGCAACTCGTCTCGTTCTTTTTTGGGCACGTTCGGGACTCGTCCCGTACGACGTACGTCTTAGTCGCTATATTCATATCTTTTTTGCCAGATCGGACATTCATAGTTTAATAAACAAATTAAAATTTAGTAATTTACAGCTTTTGAGGGAATTGCCATGTCCCTACACTGGGAGTAGACGTAGTTTTAGGACATTCTCGTGTCCTCCAAGATATGACCACTATTTTTAGAACTCTTATGCTAAAAAATATTTAAAAATTGTAATTTAAGATTGACGGGAAAAGACAGTTACAAATAGCGAACAAGACGCAAAACGAATGAAAACAACTTAGAATTGGACTGAAAACGAATGAGACTAATTACGAAAGTGACCAACATCGAACGTGTCCAAAAAATTTAGGCCAATAATTGAATGAGACCAAAATCGAAAAGGAAGAATGAAGAATGAGTCCTAGGAAGACGTGACAAAATAAGATTGAGATTTATTAAGAATGAGACAAGTTACAGAATTAGACTTAGGAAGATTAAGACATATAGCGAACAAGACGAATAAAGAATGTGTGACGAATCCAGAATGACACGACATACGAATTGAACGAAAAACGAATGGGGCGAATAACGCTGATACCAACTTTTCATACATTCAGATTTTAACGAACACTGCTTACGATTACCGACGGTTTGGTGCAACCCACCCTTAATAAACTTTCTGATGGTGCGTACACAGCAAGCCAACGAACGCCAACGAACGATTTTCGGTTTGGCTGTCGCACGCTTGTTGGTTCTCGTTCAGATGCGTACACACCAGGCTAACGAACGACAGCAAATGGGTTTCGCTGGCCATCGTTGGCTGTGTCTGGACGGATTAACAAACGCCAACGATTGTTTGTTGGCCTGTGCCGGTGATCCGCAGCGAGGCGGCGACATCAATGGATTTGAAGCAATCGGCCCAACGTGGTTTGGATTGGATGCCAAAGGCCAACAAACGAATGGTCCAATTGTATTTTTAGCTCGTGTTGGTTCAGCTGATTTAGCTTGAGGTTGCTTCAGGGATAATAGGCTGGAGGCTTGTAGTGAAACTCTTGTTGTTTACTGTAGACTGCTGGATACTAGAATGAATTTTATTTACAAATAGGCCTAACTATATACAACAAAAAAGCTTACAACTAGACACGGTATTAATCCGCAACAAATTAGAGCGGGACGGATACGCGCGAGTGAGACAGAGATAGCCCCCCCGCGCGGGGAAAGTGCGCCTGCCACGGCGCATGCGCGAGGTCATAGGTCGGGTGAATAAAACTACGCTCTGCGCCGGCGCCAGTCCTTTCGCTCGTCGGCCGCCGTGGAGTGAACATCGTCGTCGATCGCCGTGCTCCGCTCTCCGCGCTCGGTGCTGGAAGACACGAAGAATCCGACGAGGGTGCTTCAGGCTCCGGACATACAAACTGTCCTTCTCAGGGCAACGGAAAACTGCTCTTGTCAGAGCAAATTACGTGTTTCCCTGCTTAACCGCAGAGTACCAGACGATCAATCTGTTTCTTGATAACATGCTGTGTCAATCGCTGTGTTATTTATTTATGTCCCCACATATTCAATAAGCATTCAAAATATTCAGAAGACATTGTTATAAAGTTGTCAATTAAACGTTACTCTTTTTTTGCAATTATTTTACTTCCAAACGTTTCTGCTTTTAAAATATGTCATTGTCCACCATGGCGGAGGCCTTCATTTCTGTTTTTTTCCCCTTTGTTAACTCGTTAGGATATAGAAAACTAGTAGTTATAATCACTGTGCCGTCGTCCATGATCAATGTGCGGTTATCAAACCTGTTCGACTACTGACGTTGACTACCGCACGAGTCGCACGACGCACGTTCGTTCTGGACGTATCTTCAAGAACCAACGAACGTGCGGGAGCGTGCGGTAGCCAACGCCAAATATCTTTCGTTGGCGTTCGTTGGTCTGGTGTGTACGCAAGCTTTGCCTGCGTCAATGATACTGCCACGCAGCGGATTGCCGGCACACGCTAACGAACGATCATAGAACGGTCGTTGGCGTTTGATGAATCGTCCAGATTAGCCAGATAGGGCCAACGAAGGCCGGCGAAACCCATTCGTTGGCGTTTGTTGGCTTGGTGTGTACACACCATTAGACGCTTAAGGCCTGCCACACACTGGCGCGGCCTGCGGTGGCGGGCAATAGTAAATTTGACAGCGGCGGACAAGTTTACTATTGTCTGGCGAGGCCTGCGGTGGCGGTCAATAGTAAATTTGACAGCGGCGGACAAGTTTACTATTGTCCGCCGCTGCCAGACTGCGCCAGTGTGATGCAGGCTTAAACTGGAAACCACTAATCACCACTAATATAATATTTTAACGTTATATTTGACATATACAATTAAGATCTTGATTATGACATTATGAGATATTTATTTCTACCTTTCTTGATTACTATACAGGGTGGTTTTGGATAAACTGTACATAATAAAAGGGGTCAAATTTCAGACCATTTTATCGGTGAAACTACATTAAATTTTTTTTTTTAGTCGTTAGTTTTTTTTTTACAATTTTTTAAACATTTTAGTTATGACTCTGGTAGTACATGCAATTGAGACGGTATAACTTTTGATTCAATGGTGAAAAAACGTTTAAAAAAATGCAGAGTATTAACAATGAACAGAGCAATAATTATCAATAACAAATAATAACCAACCTAAAGAAAAAAATTGCAAAAAAAAATATTGTTGACGAAAAATGGCTACAAAAATTACGTATTTTAAACCAAAATCCCAATTTCCCAGAAAAAACGCAGATTTACTTACCGTTTTTTTTTATTAGTTTTAATCCTCACTTAATGTCGATTGTAAAACCGCTTTCAAATTGCCTTGGACTTGGAAAAATACCACGCAAATGGCTACGTAAATGAAACCATAATTTATCAATTTTAACATTGTGATTTAAAATTACCGATTGTAATTAGATAAAAAAAATGTTAATGACCTCTTGTTCTTAGGTAGTTCACCCCTACCCCTCAGGTATAAAGGCATTGAGCAATCAGGTCAATTATTCAGTCGCTCGCAATTGCTTGTCTTTGCCCGCCACTTCTTTAATTTCTCAGTAGAATTTCCAGTTCAAATTCAATCACCATGCCACGTTTACAAGATTTTTCGCCTTTACAAATAGCCAACATGCACTATTATTATGGATTGTGCCATGGATCTGCAAGAGCTGCGTGTATCGCCTATTTGGAACAGTACCCTAATGATGTCCCAAGACCTGCTGCTCGTCATTTTCAAGAAATTCATTTGCAACTAGGCGATGCCCGTTCTAGGTGTGTTATGTCGACTTGGATACTTGACAATATCAGAAGAGATCCGGAATTTACTAGGAAAATTTTATGGATGGACGAAGCACGATTTACTCACACGGGGATAACAAATTTCAGGAATCTACACACATGGGCCCTCGATAATCCTAACCTTGTAAGACCATCGAATTTCCAAGACCAATTCTCCATTAACGTTTGGGCAGCCGTACTCGACGATAAATTGATTGGACCAGTCTTCTTACCGAATACTTTAAACGCCGACAGATTTTTACTGTTACTGAGAGACGAGCTCCCAGAGCTTTTGGAAGATGTGATGTTGGATGTAAGACGCCGCCTGTTTCTCCAAATGGATGGATGCCCTGCACATTGGGCATTAAGAGTGCGACATTTTTTAAATGAGCAATATCCCAATAGGTGGATCGGCCGCGATGGCCCCTTTGGATGGCCTGCAAGATCGCCCGATATGACGCCGTTGGATTATTTTCTTTGGGGTGAGATGAAACAACGGGTCTATCGCACAATAGTCAATACCGAAGCAGAGTTGTATGACAGAATTTTGAATGCTGCACAAGATATCAAAAATAATCCGGGAATGATTCGACGGGCTACACAACAGGTACAAGTTCGGGCCACATTGTGTCTTCAAGAAAGAGGAAGTCATTTCGAGCAATTAATACCATACAGGGAACGTCCTTTGCAACAGTAGAATAAGTTTAATAAAAGATTTTTTTGTCAATTGAATTTATGACTTTTAATTTAAACGCACTTTTATAATTATTTTTCTTCCCATTGTTATCTTCATCTTAGACCCGACGACATTTCAACTACCTGAGAATAATTAGTAATTAGATAAAAAAAAATCTTTAATGACCTCTAGTTAGCTAATTTAAATGTTGATAATAAAATTAGGTACGTATACATTTGCGTAGCCATTTGCGTGGTATTTTTCCAAGTCCAAGGCAATTTGAAAGCGGTTTTACAATCGACATTAAGTGAGGATTAAAACTAATAAAAAAAAACGGTAAGTAAATCTGCGTTTTTTCTGGGAAATTGGGATTTTGGTTTAAAATACGTAATTTTTGTAGCCATTTTTCATCAACAATATTTTTTTTTGCAATTTTTTTCTTTAGGTTGGTTATTATTTGTTATTGATAATTATTGCTCTGTTCATTGTTAATACTCTGCATTTTTTTAAACGTTTTTTCACCATTGAATCAAAAGTTATACCGTCTCAATTGCATGTACTACCAGAGTCATAACTAAAATGTTTAAAAAATTGTAAAAAAAAAACTAACGACTAAAAAAAAAAATTTAATGTAGTTTCACCGATAAAATGGTCTGAAATTTGACCCCTTTTATTATGTACAGTTTATCCAAAACCACCCTGTATATATAGAACTGAGATTTGTTAGTGATTTTCAATGCCTCTTTATAAGTTTCTATCTCATTCAATGCCTCCTTGTTTCGTTTTTACCGTTCATTTTTGCCATTTATTAACTTATCATGAAATGTATGTTCCAGCGCCACTTTTAGCATCTTCTTCTTCTTCTTTTTATTAATGGTGTTCTGGCCAACTACGAGTAAGTCGGCTTAAATTTGCGAGAATCAAGTTGCTCGACAGCTGCTCTCGACCTGTGAACACACGGACAACACAAACACATAACGACTACCAAACACCATAGTTAAAACTACTGCAAACTAAAAAGTTAAAAGAGGTAAGCATCACAAATGGGGTGTTAAGGGAGTTAAAAGGTTAAAGTTTTATGTTATTCTTTTCTACGAACTTGGCAAGTAAACGGAAGACTTTTTTGTTTTCTGTTAGACAGATTAAAGAGGCTACATTCGCTGGCGTCTCCCGACATTTAATTTTGGCAGCAAAGAGTAGAGATTAAACGAGGGGGAGTTACGTGGGCAGTTGAAAAATATGTGATCTATAAAACCGACCTCTTCACCACACTCACACAGAGGGGAATCTCTTAAATTAAATTTAAAAAGAAGCTCTGGCGAGCAAACTCGACCAAGGCGCAGTCTGATGATGGTACTGGTGTGTCTCTTGGAGAGAGAACGATTTTTAAAAAACCAAGGACGCGAGGGGATCTTGGGTTGCACAAGTGAATAGTAGCATTTTTTGATGAATTCCACCGCGACGACCATTTTTTAAGTAAGATTTTGGCTGGGATGTTCACTAAATCAGTAGGTTGAACTTTGTAAAAAGAATCGAAGCAATGGATAACTGCCTCTTTGGCGGCCTGATCAGCGAGTTCATTACCAAGAATACCACTATGACTGGGGATCCAGACAAAAGATACATCAAGATTAGCTAATTGACATAAAAGGATGGATTTTTTGATTTGACCGATGATGTAATTACGAGCAGTTTTTAAAAGGGTAAGTAGATATAGCCTGCAGAACGCTTAGACAGTCAGTAAAAATAACCGTTTTGGGATATTTCCTTTCGAGAATAAAGTCAACAGTGATCCAGATAGACAGACTTTCGCCCGAAAAAACTGAGGATTCAGGAGGAAGCTTGTATTTCAGAGAAAGGCTAATGCTAGGGCTGACCGCAGCACAGCCCACACACCCAAGATCAGCAAGCTTAGAAGCGTCCGTGTAAAAATAAAGATGATTTGGGAAGTTGGAGTGAACAAATTCATTAAAGGCAGAATTACAGTTCACTGTTTTCTTGGATATACCAGTATTAAAGAAAACATTAGGAAAAAGAGGGATCGCATCATAAGGAATCGAGTATATAGGTAAGGAAGAACATCTCTGCACCGGGGCTCTAAGTGAAGAAACCTTTTCAAGACTGAGGACAAGGTTAGGCTTAGGTTTATTCCGCCAATAAGGGTTAGAAGAGCAAAAGCTCTGCAGCATTTTCAGTTTGGGTATCAAAGGGTGGGAAACTAGGCTGACAGCGCGGAATAGGAATCGATCCGACAAGAATTTGCGTCTAAGGTCGAGAGGAGGATCACCACACTCCACCTGTATAGCTCTATTGGGGGAGGACTTCATACCACCAGATACAATTCTGAGGGCTTTCATTTGGATCAGCTCCAACACTTTAAGCGCTCCCTTATTACCTGGCTCAAAAATAAAAGTACCAAAGTTCAAATGACATCTAACCAAAGCATTATATAGGAGTGTTTGAGAGTAGGGGTGGGCGCCCCACCACGCACCGAAAAGAGCTCTTAACAAATTAATATTTTTTTCGCACTTTTTAACCACGTAAGAAAGATGGGGGACGCCTTGCAGACGTCTGTCGAAAATAACACCTAAAAATTTTATGGAGTCTTTAACGGGGATAACCTCATTGCCGAGATGAATATTGCACTGTGGAGATTGTCTGCTCCTAGAAAAAACAATAGCAAAACTTTTGGTTGGAGAGAGAGAGAGGCCATGAGAGGAAGCCAAGACTGAAGAGACTCAAGAGCGGAATTAATTTTCTCGGAGGCTATTTGAGGGGACCTGTCATTGCAGTATATAGCAATATCATCGGCATAATGTAGGGTTTTGCAATGCGAATTGACTGACCTATCTAGATCCATGGTGTATAAGTTATAAAGGAGCGGGCTAAGGACTGACCCCTGTGGGAGCCCTTTCCATAAACATCTCTCGCCAATAATACTGCCCTGCCATCTCACCTTAATCCTTCTACCCATAAGGAGATTGCAGATAAAGTCAATGACCTTCGAAGGAATACTCAGCATTGACATTTTAGTCCTGAGCACTGAAAGTATGACGTTATCGTACGCTGAGGAAATATCTAAGAACGCTGCGGCAACAGACTCATTCCTAGAGAAGGCTAGACGGATATCCGTGGAAAGGATGCAATGACTGTCCGAAACACTTCTGCCTTTGCGAAAGCCAAATTGAAAACGCGACAGATAAGGTTTTAGAAATTCAACCATTTTGCGGCCCGAGGAATCGTCAGAGACAGAGCCCCATAGGAGACTGTGAGAGTTGAAATCACCCACAATTAATAACGGAGGAGGGATATTGGATAAGAGGGACCAGAAAGAGGACACAATGCTAGGGGAGGGGTGAGGGATGTAGACTGAAACCACGCTAATATCGACGACTCGCGCTGCCGTGATAAAAATTGACGGAGTGGGAGAGAAAACCATGCGGGAATAATCGAGACCGTTTTTAATAAACAAACCACAACCCGCATATCCGTCCGAGCTATCGTGACGAAGACAGAAAGCCTAAAAGTCGAATCTGGTCTTAACCAAGTCTCGGAGAGAGCAATAATTGAAGGGGAGTGTTTACCACATAAATAGAGGAGGTCGGATTTATTACTATTTATACTTCTAATGTTCCACTGCAGGATCGTGTGAGCCATGACTAGGATGGAGCCCCGGGCGAGGCTCCTCACTAAGAGGGGAAAGAGAATTTTCAATATGTCAGCAACGTTGGACGGTAGACAGGAGGAATTGGTAATAAGAAAATCAATAATTGATGATACGTTGCACGTTCGACACCGCTTCATACACCGGACTTCTAAACATTGTACACCTATATAACTGTATTCAGCAAATAAACAATTTGTATTTGTATTTAGTTGTACCAGTGTTTGTCCTTCTAACCGTTGGTAAGTGAACGAACGCGGAGGAGGTGGCAATTATTCATGTGAAGTACTTGCCACCCTCAGTTGCCAGTTGCCACCTTGTCCTGGGCTATTACAAGACGGCGCGCGAGCTCTCTCGAATTTTCTCGCACTATCCGTCTCTCTCTTATTAGAACACTTAGAACAAGAAGTATAGTGCGAGAAAAATCAAGAGTAAATAGGTATGTCGCGGCCGTCCAATGATAGACGTGCTGGACGAATTAATTATGTCGTCCAACAACATTTTTGACCCTGGGACGGACCCGGGGAGCCTCCCAATGGTTGATAATCCACCATCTCCCGGGTTACATGTGGAGATCACGAATGTTTCGGAATTTACTGGTACTTTTAGTACGTACTACTGGCCTTAACAGAGATCGCAAGGAACTAGATTTCCAAGACGACAATCCTAGCCCTTCGGGTCTGGCAGCTCCGTGTAAAAGTCCTCGAGCAGATTCGCATTTCTCTCCTGATACGTCCCAGGTTGTCTTGCAAAACCAGTGTCCACCTAGTGCGACCAAAGACCCTAACCTTATGTTCAGAGAACCTGCCCTAATGACGAAGGATGACCTAAGTCTCAAAAGCCCTCCCTTTTGACTCAGGATCCCCCCCTTATCAAGGTCAAGCGTCTCTGACCTTCCCCTCCCTTGGCGCGGGTGCCCTGGCGTAGCAGCCGGGGCTGTCGGGGGGCGTCGTGGTAAGTAATGCTGCATCCTACGACGAGACCTTAACGGCAGGTGAGGGTGACGCCGCTGGAGTTTTAGTGGGTAGGCTCCTCCCCTTCCTCCCCCTTGCGCGGAGGGGGTTACGGGAGGAGAGATCCCCACATCACCCCCCACTATGGCCTTCCCCGGGCCGGGGGGTATGTGTAATGCATTTCTCCAGCGTCAAAAAAAAAAAAAAAGGATCCCCCCCTTATGTCCCCAAGAGTTTATACCTGAGACCGAAGAGTCTTCTCAATCTCAACAACCGTCTGCAACTTCACTAACCCCCGCTTCTCACAGGAATGAATAATTGTCTACGGATTTGGGCACTTTTGTTGTTCATGTGACTAAGGAATCTCAGGAGTCTTACCTCAACCAAATCAAGCAATAAGTGTTCCGTTTACTTGCCAAGTTTCTAGAAAATAATAATATTAAACTTTAACCTTTTTAACTCCCTTTTCACCAGGTTTGTGATACTTACCTCTCATAATTTTTAGACTAGTATTTTTAACAATGGTGTTTGGTAGTCGTTATGTAGGTATGTGTTTGTGTTGTCCGTTTGTTGGCAGGACATTAGCAGCCTATTAGCAGCTCTTTGAGCAGCTCTCGTGCGAGTTGATACTGGCAAATTTGAGCCGACATAGTTGACAAGAACGCGAAAAAAAAGAAGAAGAAAATTTCACTGTCATGCACAAACTAATAAGAGATACTACTGTCATGTTCCCGTTCATTCCCGTTCAAATACGGAACAATAATCATAGCCTCGCCCGTGTAAATTTTGACTAAAATAACAATAAAATTATAGTTCACTAATTAATTTCGCTTCACCGTCTAGTTACCGTTGAGTCTCAGACGGCTCGTGCTGAGACTTCAAGATGCCTGCCATTGACTGCCTGGGATGCCAGTGGACCGGCGTCAGGGTGCTTGCAGCAGCGATCGCCCTGCTGGTGGTGCCAACACGCTTTCTCTTGCTAGAAGCATTTATTTCATCATCACAGGTGCTAGAGAATGTAGACGGGGTGAATTTGGCTGACTTGGAAGTCGCAACACCGAAAAATACATTCACCGATTACTTTGATAACCAAGCAGTGGATCTTCTTCCCAGTATTATTTTGCTCGGCATTGGACTCTGTATATACATTTACGAGTGGATACTAAGAAAACTAATGGAGAGAAGGACACTTAAGGTAATAGGCACTCCCCGGTATGTAGATGAGGCCCTAACGACCTTGTTCGCAAGTATGTCATAACTTTGCGCGAAGGCATTTGTGAACTCGCGAACTTTGCCAACGGGTGTAGATTATTTGGGAAGAACTTTGACGAAGTAATTTGTAAGTTGGACCTGTAGGTGCGCTTCCAAATTGGGGGAAGATATCACGAAGTTCGCTCGCGGTGGGAACTTGGAGAGGTGAAACGTTGCTCACATATTTTGCATAAACATTTCTTAGTTAGGGATCAATTAGCCCCTAACCCTTACGTCGAAGTCACAGCGGTACTGTGGTTGAGCGAAAATGTGACGCCCTCCGAGAGCCATTCAAATCAGTCGCTGTTGTTAATGAGACATCTTGTCTTTGGGAAAACTTTATAAATTGTCGTTGATGGAGTTAATATGCATCAAAAGATCCTCAGTCAGTATGACTTGATTAAATGTAACTAACTACTACGAGAGTGCTTGCCTGATAAATACAATAAACACTCAGGTAAGCCGTAATTTAACCCTAGATCGAATATGCTATATCACATGATTAACTACTATTTTAGCCATCTATCTAAGGTTAAGGTAATTCGCTATAAGTACACGTGGTGTGGCCGGCACCCATAGATCTTGCAATCTTTTCAATGGTTCCACGCGCGAGAAGATTTGACTTGTTACGCTTACGCGTGAAACATACTGTTAGATAATGTTGTTAAGTTGGTATTGGTTTGTCCCCCAGCTCCGGGCGTTTCTCGGCGCGTCGCTGGAGCGGCTGCGCGAGCTGGACGCGCGGCGCGACCAGCTGGAGGGCATGCTGCAACTGGCGCGCGGCGCCGCCGTCGAGTACAACCTGCTGCTCTACCTGCTGCTGCGCAAGCGCAAGGACGTACCAAGTGCATTTTAATTTTTGTATTTTTAGTGCGTTTTTAATTAAATTTTTTGTAGTTTTTTATTATTTTTATCAGGTATATATATATATTTTGTACAAGTCTACATTTTTTATTTTCGTAAGTATATACAAGATGATAACTAACATTAACTAAATTAGATTAAAATCTAAAAATTTAAATCTAAAAAAAGACCCTCGAGGCAAATTGTACCGAAGGTGCTGGTGGCATTTCCTCGCTGAATCGCAATGCTGATGCGTTGCCCAAGAAAGCCGCCAGCTCTTCGGTCACCAGTTATGTCAACCAGACGTATCGCGATTTCCGCAAATAACTTTTGCGCACTGGAACCCCACGGACCGAGGGTCTCTACGCCAAATGGTACAAATTTTTACTCTCTGCCGAGGCCTCTATATTTAATGAGTTTCAGATTTTCGGAGCCTGCCATTGTCAAAGATGATGGCAAAAGACCTAATGGAGTGTCTCTGGATCCGTGGAGGTGGGACGGTGCCAGTGTGTCTACACAGGTAGCGTCCCACGCAAGCATCCGTCCCAAACTCCAAGGAACCAGAGACACTCCATCAGGTATTTTGCCATTATCTCTGACAATGCCAGGCGGCTCAAGAAGAGCAGGCACATTGATGGTGGCAAGAGACCGGCGGATTATGTCATTAATAGTCGCACGTCTTGAAAAGCGGCCTGCACTTTTTGGACAACATAGTCCGTGGTGACCCAGTCGGTCCACGTCCGTGCCACAAGGGCATATGTGTGGGGTGCATACTGTGACCCCAAGCCGTAGACCAGTCGCCAGACGAAGGGCGATCGGATCTAGAACGGTACTGGTATTTGGTGAAGGATGGGCATGCAGCCAGTGACCAGCCTCTGGCTCCGACCGTCAAAAGCCTTGCGCGATCGGGACCCGAACTGCGGCTCAGAATCAATTTGAACGTTCCCAATTCGCCATCTCAATAAATATCGTCCCAGCTCCTTTGAGATTTTAGGTTGATTGGAAAATCTTTGGGCAAGCAAATTTAAGAGCATCCTTAATATCCTCCAAGCCCGCAGACTCATGTTTATGGGCAAAGCCCTTAGGATATTACCTATGAGACGTGACGTGCTATGGGTGGACGACAAAAAGGCTGGGGAAGCAACACTCGAGATTTTGCGGATTCCCAACCCGCCAAACCGAATAGGGAGGATGCTTGTAACCAAGATGGTTCATTAAAATCACACAAAATCACAATATAGCGAAATAAGACCAAGAAATAAAGCGTAACCTAGACATAATTCGATAACTCGTTGTTTTTGTTATTTTATTGGATATTATTATTAAGTACCAAATATAAATTAGATATGTTATGTAAAAAATCCGCGGTCGTAACTGTATTTTATAAAAACCATGAATATCGTACACTTCCTAACTTTGTCCAAAAAGGACAATAGGTAACCAAATACCTATTTAGTATAATTTTGAGGTGCATTCGAATGCGTTAACTTAATAGCAAAATTAAACTGAAACAAAATTTGCATCTACGTTATTTTTCATAGTTTTCATCTGACCTCAATATCTAGATAAGCCCAAATAATAACCGTGATTTTTGTATCTGTTTAGGCTATATTGCGTCTTTTTAGATATTTAAGTCTAAAATTAAACATATAAATTAACGGTTTTAATAATAATATATTTCTCAGTAGTTAAAAATCGTAACCGCGAAATTTTTGTTTATTGATAGCTTTTTGTGTACTATAATCATGTTTTCCTCAAAATTAAACAGCTTAACAAATTGAAAATACACGTGAACTTACGCCACTTTAAGATAATAGGGGCCAGTTTCTGGAACGATATCAGTCTAGTAATATGTTGGTTGTCATGGCAACCCTTACAAAATGACAGACCCTGCCAGAAATGGGCCCCTGCAGAAATATCAGTTATTATTTATTTCATGACATTGTATATTAATGGGATGTACTTAACAAGAGAAAATATTAAATAAATAAATGTTCAATGAATAACAAGTTTTATTTCCTCTCATATCAAAATTATGTAGATAGGCATTTTAAACCTGAAAACAGTACCTAAAATCAGGCGTAGGTCCGTGTGCACATGCGAATTTGCGCCTTCACAGCGACGTCAGTCTTGTAAAAATCACCTTGTTAGGGTTCCGTACCAAAAGGGTAAAAACGGGACCCTATTACTAAGACTTTTCTGTCCGTCCGTCCGTCTATCACCAGGCTGTATCTCATGAACCGTGATAGTTAGACAGTTGAAATTTTCACACAAGATGATGTATTTCTGTTGCCGCTATAACAACAAATACTAAAAACCAGAACACAATAAATATCTAAGGGGGCTTCCGATACAACAAACTTACTTTTTTGCCGTATTTAGCTGTCTTCAGGCTGTGGGTGAATATCAGATTTCGTGTTTTACACTTGTCCATCCATGTAAACTTCGAAGATATTTAACAACGAGGGTCATGTTTTGTTTTTGAGAGGAGATCATTCTAAGAACCTACATTCTGGTTAAAGATATTTATTTTACTCAAAAGAAATATATACATTTCACTTAAATGAGTAATCTTATAATATAAAACAAGACTGATTTTTCGTGAGCGTTCACATGAACATAGTTATACACTTAGCTATGTAAACAAAATAAAACAAATAGTTAAAAGGTAATTCAAATCGTTTTGATATTTTGTTTAGTTGGTAAGTATGCGATATTTTTAGATTATATATTTGTGGCAGGTAGGTTTACATATATTCGCATACTTACTAGTCGCTTGCCAGGTCGGCATGGTCTGTTGCTGGGCTAGAGATAAGACTTCGTTTATTCCAGGGCCGTATTTAGATGACGGGGATTTTATTAAATATATGAGATTTTAATTTCATTCCCGTCAATAAGAATGGCAGATTTTGACACGGAACATATTTAAATAAATTGTCAAAGTCGAAAAATCTAAGCTCTTTGGCGCGTCCACAACTGTTTTTCAATTTTGAAACGGCTAAAATTTTAATATTCTTTTCGAAATTTACCCTCCAGATAGTTTTTCCCGCTTGTTGAATTATGCGCCGGTTTAATCCGTATTTTTTTGAACCGTCTAATCAAAAGTTATCATAAAATGAATTTTGTGGAACCAAAAAACACCTAATTTCTTTGGTGGACAGTTTCGCATAAGGTTTTCCTTTTACCTAGGCAATCCCCACCCCGTGTCCCCGCTCCCTTTCGTTCCCAAGTAACGCCCGACGAGTGTGAACCTGTGCCAAGTTGAACGTGTTTCGCGAGACCATTTTTTATATCCCTCCTCAAGGATTTTTATCCGGTGACTGCCTAATTTCTTCGTTAATCGAAATTATAGTCAAATACGAGTTGAAATTTTATATACTTTTTTAGTGCATGTATGGTGTGATTATCTGCTTGGTTCTATATTTGTATCAAGAAGTTATAAGTTAAACATGTATGGAAAGAAAAAATATTTTATGTGCTGATCTAATTTTTTTGGCGCTAATTTCTTTGGATTTCTTTGGCATATAGCTCCAAAAAAATTAGATTTTGTCCAATGAAACAAGAAAATGGTTGGGAATGTGCGACTTATGGTTTGAAAACTCTTGTTTTTGTGGTGTATTTTACAATGTATTTGGTTCAAAATAGGGTCCAGGTGTACCAAAGGGTACGCAGTAAAAGAGGCGCGGGATTTTTTTTGATCGGGGTGGTGTCATTATGACACCTATTTTAAGTGATTGTTTCGTATAGAACACGTCAAAATAAGCATCTTTTACTTGAAAAACTTTTCTCTAAAATATTTATTTCCGCTCTTTTATTAAAAAAAACGAAGGCGGCGGCGGGAGCAGAGCTCTTCTAACCTATCCGCCATCCGAGTCGGTTCACGATACCGAAATTTCACCTTTAAATGACCCCACCACACCCCAACCCAGAATAATAATTGTAAAGTAATAGTACGAAATTAGTAGTTTTTTGATAGATCAACAATCAATTAAAATGGGTAGTTGCCCATCAAACTGCTGATTTGTAAGTAAAAGTTATTATTATTTTGTTAGCCTGCTTGAAATAAGTTTAATATTCTTAAAGTTTTAGCAATTTGGCACACTATATGTTGTATTTATTTATATTATACGCGTTCAGATTAATAACCAGTATAAAAACTATACCCAAACAGGTCCTTAACAGGGTATGTCATTCCATTTTCCAAAAATCTAAAAAAAAAATTGCGCTATAAAAATTAGAAAATTTCAAGCGAAATCTGATATTCACCCCTGTATCTCATGAACCGTGATACAGTTAAAATTTGCACAAATAATGTATTTCTGTTGCTGCTATAACAACAAATAATAAAAAACATTAAAAAATATATTTAAGGGGGCTACCATACAACGTGATTTTTTTGCCGTTTTTATCTACCAGGCTGTATCACATGAACTGTGATAGTTAGACAGTTGAAATCACAGATGATGTATTTCTGTTGCCTCTATAACAACAAATACTAAAAACAAGATATTAAATCCGCCATACGAAAAAGGTACGGAACCCTATCTTGTGCGAACCCGACTCGCACTTGGCCGGTTTTTATAGATAACTAGCGGTCCCGGCAGAGTGCAGACGTTGTCCTTCCCTTCTTTTTTTTTGTGAATCTAAACCATCCAAAGCGCCACGCAAACTCATACAAAAAAATTCATCCACATCGGTCCAGCCGTTTAGGAGGAGTTCAGTGACATACACACGTACAGTAGAAATATATACCTATGTAAAGATGATGCGGAACCCTTCGTGCACGAGTCCGACTCGCACTTGGCCGCTTGTCTGCTTATCATAGTATGCGTATTGTCACCCACCTTCTTTATTTTTATTAAAATAATTCTGTACAGAAAACTGTGAGCTTGTAATTATAGGTACCTAAACGTGATTCTACGATAACAAAACCATATCTTATCCTGAACAATTTAGTTATTATCGATCTAATGAACACAATATTTATTAAATCTCCGCCCTAGCCGAACCGTGGTCCACGTGTTTATAAAAGTTTGACAATCATTGACCAATAAATGAATGCCGAGACGACTAGATACTTCGGTCGGGAGTTGAGGCACAGAGAAATGACGACCTTAAAGTGCAAGACATAACGTTCATATTGAAACGTAAGTACCTTTTCCAAAAATGACCAATATTTGAGATTTTGCAAATACGCAAAGAGAATCAGTTTAATTTTTGATAATTTATCAACATACATTATATACTATTCAGAATAAGTTGTTGAATTACAGTTATCTATAGTTTCTGGTAAGATAAGCCAGAAAATATGTAACTTACTGAACCTTCTTTATTAATGATAGTCCCGATTGATGAATTAGTTTAATTTAGATTACTTTAACTGGAATGCAAGCGTCATATCATAATAGAGGTACTTTTACAAAGTTATTTATTACTAGCTGTACCTGCGACTTCGTTTGCACGTAAGAGTTAACGCATTTCTTCTCTTGGGAATAGGACACATACAGTTCTAATTTTAACATATTATCATGTAAAACTTTCAATAAACCTATATATTTTCGTTAAAATTACGTTAAAACCTGTCACTCTGATATTTAAATTATTAAGAAAGGGACAAAACACGTGTTATTTATCAGAGGTATTTTAAGTTTTATGAATAATGGGGTAAAAGTTTAGTAGATGTCTGTGGCAATAGATCTAACTGAACAGGTAGGACACACGCTGCAGTATTAAATGTTTATTGATCTTCTTTTCTACATATTTTTAACACTGTGTTATGTTATATTATAAAAACGAGTAAAAACGTGATGGATGACTGAAATGATCTTGAGTTCTTGAGTCACTCCGACTCTCAGGTAAAGATGTATTAAGGAATTAATAATAGATAAGCCTTTCGAGTACCCATTGACCGGTCAGTGTTTACGTGGAACAAAATATCTCTTTTTAATTTGACAACCAACAGACGGCCAATTTATATTTTCCAAACTATACCTAACCACTAGGTAAGTTCTACAACTATAACGCGAGTTCGAGTCCCTTTCTAATAAAGGAAATTATTAAAAATGTTAAAGCAATATGTTTATTTTTTTCATATTGCAATGTTTCAGATTGCACGATCACATTCTGGCAAATCTTGTGTATGCAGTGTATGTTCCCGCCCTTGCCAACATAATGTGTGTTGCAGGCTTTATGGTAAAAGTATTTTCCTGTATGTTGGCCAATTTCTGTGACTCTATTGTGGTATCTATATTGGCTGAATGTCAACTTGAAGCCGCCTTAAGGCACAGCCACACTGGCGCGGCCTGCGGTGGCGGACAATATTAAATTTGACAGCGGCGGACAAGTTTACTATTGTCCGCCGCGGCCAGGCCGCGCCAGTGTGATGCAGGCCTAATACTGACGCGCTTCATAATTAATGTTTATAAAAGGCCCGTTCTATACTGATTTCATACATACTGTTTATTGCTGATAAATATAAATACTGACAAACCAGCGCGGCTATCACAAAACGGCGCGCGAGCTCTCTCGATTTTTCTCCAACTATCCGTCTCTCTCTTATCAGATAACTTAGAAAGAGACATATAGTGCGAGAAAAATCGAGAGAGCTCGCGCGCCATCTTGTGATAGCCGTGCAGAATCGTGACAATTAAATACTCAGCGTGTGATTCAATCTTGCAGAAACTCAAATAGACTTTGGCTGAACGCAAGAACAGCGCTATCGCCATGCCATTAAAAAAAAGGAAAGAGTCAGACTTTTGACGTTTCACGTTATTTTGTTGAAATTTGTTGATACATTTATTGAAATTACGCTTCAATACGAATTTATCGCATTTAAGTTTCCATATCAGAATCAATTATTTTTTTACGGTTTAGAATTTAATACGCGTTTTGTGAAGGTCTATCATCACAACACCGGATCGAAATTGTAATATTCGATAGTTATGGCAAGCCCGCCATATTGACGTCACTGACAGTTGACAGATATGGCGGCTACGATTTCAAGTAGAAGAAATTAATAATTTAATGAGGTCGAATGTTTCCGAAAATTAATTAATCGTCGCAGTCGGATAAAAACTATCCTAAATGGAAGCTAGAGTAATAATGTGCTTATGAAAAAAGTTACATATTTTTCCGTTCATGGGAATCTAAAATCATCGGGGGACACAAAAATGGTTAGTTTGATACTGGCTGATTCTTTTTTTAATTTAGAGATTTATTATAAGTGAGAGATGAGAGATGATGTACTTATAAAATCTAAATATGTTTAAAATCTAGTATTTCGTTTTTTTCCTAATGACGCGCAGCCTTAAAATGTTTAATTCGTTTTATTTTAACTATAACTAACAATACTTTATAACATAGAAAAAGAAAATTACAGTTATCGAATTATGTCTAGTAACCTAGACATAATTCGATAACTGTAATTTTCTTTACGCTTTATTTCTTGGTCTAATAATTTATGTATACTATTTGCATACCTATGTGTTATATGAACATAATAAATTATTTAAATAAACAAAAATGTGTTTAATGTTTTATTTAATTAGGTAAGTAAAAATCTGACAAATTAAATCGAACCTTAACCTTCTAACTCAGGCCAAAGCAACTAAAAAAAGAGGCCAAGTGAGTGTCGGACCACGCACAATAAGGGTTCCGTGCCTATTAAAAAGGCCGTATCGTTACTGAAATCTCAGGGCACTTACATCCTTTTCTTTAAGGAAGGCAGTTTTTTAGTAATATCTCGAAAACCTTTGAACCTATCTTGTTCAAAACAACTTTCGCTGAAAGAATTTAATAAGCCTTATGTCCATGATTTTTGTCATATTTTTAAATATTCATCACGCTATCGGTGAGGATCTGTTATTAGCTCACTGTCACTACTGTTTTAAGCTACTGTGTAATATTTAAGGCTGCACCGAGGAAATTATGAAATTATTGCGTTCGTTTGATACATTGCTGTATTATTATTACTAAAGCTTTAGTTCTGCTATTCCTATATAAGATATTTAAGGATTAACTCTATACGTCATATGCTTTAGAAACACGACTACGTATACTTTCCTTGATAGAAATTAAATCCAAAGTTACCTCTAATAAAGAAAAGATAACATTAGTACGGCGTAAATACTTCACGGAAGGTCAACAGTTTTTGAATAATAACAAAACTTCATGTTTCCTATGACGTATATGCTCTTCATGTTCAAAATATGGATTATTTTAGAAATACAACGGAAATAACTAGATTCGCGCACGTTTCGCCCATTCAAGCTAGAGCCGCCATGCTTCCCCCCTATCCGCTTTAGTCTTGCTTCGGCTGTTGGACGGGGAGGATGTGTCGCTTTTGCTTACGCACGGACTTTAGAACTATGACGAATTTTGGGTTTTTCACTATGGTGAATAATAAATAATAATCACTATAAATCGGATAATAGAAGAGGTTGGCGAAAAAGCAATGCAAAACGCTTGCATGAAGAAAAAGTAAGTTAAACTCATTTACTACAGATTATGCGCCCAGGCAGGGACTGTGCACGGGTGACAGCTGTACATTCTCGTTCGAAATGAATTTTGATTCTCGCCGTACTGTCCAAATTTCTGATGTACTAATTTATTTATTGTTTAATGTACAATCAACATATATATTGAAAACTAATAAATAATTCATTCTAGAGCAAGACATATATATGCAGAGAATTTTAAGATAAAGATAAAGTGTATGTTTACGTACTCGTAACAACTCCTGTTCCTTCGTAAGTATACTCAGTACCTAAACCTACCTACTAGCTAGTAATAATAAAGGGTAATTGCTAATATGTGGCACTCCTTTGCATTTGTAGTATTTTACCGATTTAGGTGAAATTTGGTATAGAGATAGTTTGGGTCCCGGGGAAGAACATAGGACAGTTTTTATCCCCGTAATCATCCCCTAAGGGAGTGAAAAGGGGAGGTGAAAGTTTGTATGGCGCTGCATCTATAAACGAGCTCCACGCAGATGGAGTCGCTGGCAGCAGCTAGTTAATTATATGTACTACTGCCATGATTTTTTTCACATACCCAGTAGTAGCCATTTAGCCGGCAGGGGGGAGGACACATGACTCGAATATAAATAAGGGCTTCAAAACCCAATATCTTGCAAACGAATCACTAAGTTGAAAAATGGTTTTAAAACCTGTTTAGTATTTAAGCCTAGATATTAGTTCTGCGGACTGTCCCGGCCGCGTTCGGGAGTGCTCGGCAACGGTCTGCTGCGGGTCGCGTGCCGCCGTCGGGACTTAAGTTTTGATTCTTCTTGAACTTAAATTGGAAGCTACATATAGAAAAAATAAACAATAAGATAATCAAGAGCTGTTATGCGTTATCAATATTATCCAGCATAACATCAGTAGACATTGTCAAACAGGCATATTATGGAAATGTCTATCCTCATTTGTCTTACGGTGTAATATTCTGGGGCAACTCAGTTAATGTTGAGTCCACATTCATGCTGCAAAAAAGATGTTTGAGAAGGATGTTTCAAATCAATGATATTGACTCCCTTAGGCCTATTTTTAAAGAATATGAAATTTTAACCTTGACGTGTATATACATACTACAAATTTGTCTATTTGTTAAAGATCGCAAAGAAGTATTCTTAAAAAAATCTGACTTTAAAAGAAATCTCCGAACCCAATATAGACATGACTTATGTACTGTACGGCCTTCTAGTCATATATTAAGAAAGAGCACATACGCAAATGGAATTATAATATTCAACAACTTACCGGACAACATCAAATCATTGGAAGGGATTCAATTTAAAAAAAACTGAAAGACTGGCTTTTAAGTAAATGTTTTTATAATTTAAACGAATATTTTCGAAATGGACTATGATTATATTATATTTTAATTGTGTATGAATGCCATTTAATATTATTATTTATTGCAAATATGTCTAGAATGTGATTATTATTAACCATTATAATTTTATTAGTTTTAAGTATCTTGACATTGTACGTCCGAAATGGGCAACTGTTGAAACTTAATTTATATGACATGTAACACCAGTGTACACAGTTGAAACAATAAACTATCTTTATCTTTATCTTTATCTTTATCTTCTATACGGCACGGGTGTGTATAAGTTTACGAAAAGGAGAATCGCCAATTTTGGATAGTGTCGGCGTGGATGCTCTCAGCGGGCGCTGGCCCCCCTTGGACTCGAGGGGCCAACGGAGGCGCTCAGCAAACCCACAGACAAACATACACACACAACACCACACAAAACATACCACACGAGCTGGAGGCGCCTGGTAGCGTCTAGAAGTACTGCGACCGGTAAGCATTAATATTAAGGTTAGGAATATTTATCAAAGACGGTGAATTGCCGTATTTGTTCTCATTGGCTCAGAGCGTCCGGTTGGAGCCATCCATGGGCCCGTGGCTTTCGTTCTTCTACCCTTTAATATTTTCGAACAAGCTAGCCATCGATACCCCACACAATGGGTTTAACGAGAAAAAAGAAATTGCATCCCTACTTTGGTGTAGGAGAGGTAAACTTAAAAAAAAAACATTTTTTTATACTACTGTTTTGCCGCCGTGATTTATTTATGGGTATGCTGAATTACAGTTTTCTAATAGTGAGGGTTACTGGGCTAAGCCGAAGACGGACAGGCGGACGGACATAGCGAAACTATAGTGGTTCCTTGTTGACTATGGAACCCTGAAAAATGGGTGCCTACTGATATTTTTACCCTAGTTAGCCGTTCCGTTATTTAACATTATTGAGTTAATTTTATTGAGGTTTACTATTGTGCTTTGAATACTATTTTGTCATTCATCGTAGATACTTATAAACTACGGACGGTAAATATATAAATAAATATTTTTTTTACAAATCTGCATAAATGTTGTTCTAAATGTCAATATTATCAATACAATTACTTGAAATAGTTTGCTTGTCCAATTTTGTAAATATTGGTAGCACCCTCGCTGAAAGCATTTATAGCGCCATTTGCCGTCATTCTTTGCGTATGTAGAGGCGATCGGCGCACAGCTCCAGCCACCGCGCCGCTCGCTCAGAAATCAGAAATCAGAAATTTTTATTTGTCAGAATACAGTTATAAAAGGTTTTACAGTATAAAATGTCCTTGTATTCAACATGCAAGCATGTATACAAATACTTGATAAATTACGCTAGAATGCAATATTGATAGATGTCACTGAATTAAAAATAATGATAATAATAAGATAATCAGTCAGTAAGATGTCAGTGGATTTTTATAATTTAAATATTCCCTTACACTGTAAAAACATTTATCCATCAACCATTTCGTCAATATATGTCGAAATATATTCCCCGATAATGCTTTTAAATCATTTGGTAAATTATTAAAAATAGTTATAGTTGTATTAAAAACATTTCTTTTGTATATGTCCTTGTGACTGGGAGGTTTGTACAGAAGGGACATAAGATGTGGTCTTGTTCGTCTCTCTATGACTTCACTCCGTAATTTGAAGTATTCGGGATGTTCTTTGACAAAAACACATATATCCCTTATGTACAAACAAGGCAGTGGCAAAATGTTTAATTTTTTAAATAGAGGGACACAACTATCATTTATCCAGGCATTACTCATCACCCTGATACATTTTTTTTGAATTATAAAGATTCTATCAGACTCTACAGAGTTACCCCACTAAATCAAGCCATAACAGAGAACCGAGGACACATAGCCATGGTAAGCCGTTAGTGCAGCTTCTAAAGAAACCGTCTCTCTTAGTCTTTTGAGGGCAAACACAAAACGATTTAACTTATTCGCTATATATTTAACATGGTCTTTCCAGTTAAGATGTTCATCTATAGTTATTCCAAGAAATTTAATTGAATTTACTTCGTCAACTTGGTCATTATTATAATTAATTCTAATGGGTATTTTATTTGAATTATAAGAGTGGAATTGTAAACACTTGGTTTTATTAATATTTATATGCAAATTATTATGTTCCATCCATAGAATAATGTCATTCAGTCCTCCGTTAATGTCTTTCTCGAACATTTCACTTCTTTTACACTTTACCACCAGAGTTGTCATCAGCAAACATAATGCTTTTGTGCGTTGTGGCTTTAGGCAAATCATTGATGTAAACAAGGAAAAGTAAAGGCCCAGAATACTTCCTTGCGGGACTCCGGTGTTAGTAGGTTTGAATTCGGACCTGTAAAATCCTGAGGGAATTTTACTAAATTAATCTATGAGGAGAGCTGTAACCTATCAGTCCTAACTCCTATTGCCCTAAACAACCCTAGAGCCCTAATTCCCTAGCCCTATCATAGATTTGATATATACACATATAAATACGAAGGATGTCTGCACCATGAGACCTACGGGATACAAACGGAAGGTTGGAAGGATATGGGTAATAGGTTGGATATTCACTGCCAACTGCACAGACTCATGCAGTTGATTAAGGCTAAGGTGTCTTGGCCACAGTGAAGGATTATACCCTGGTCGATGAAGTAAGGTCTGAGTCCAAACTTAAAAGACATTTATTTACAGTTAACATCATATTTTATACCAATTTATACATGTGTGTGCGTGAATACCCATAGTCCTTTTCTTATATGTATTTTGTTAAGTTGACGAAACAGCCATCGCACTTTGTTCGCGCTCAGTGCTACTGTGCAGTTTCTTGTCCCAAATCTTTATGCTGATGTTGCGTACGTATCTATGTTCAACGCTCGTGAACATTCTGGCGCCTCTCAGGAGCAGGATCGGGGAACGTCCTCAGTTCGTATAGTTCTGTCGCGAGCTGGGTCTGTCGCCGCGCTGGCAGCGCGTAAACGTGTGGTGTGGTGGGGCGCCGGGGTGTAGGCCGCCTGCTGCCGCCACTGGATTGTGGTGGGTTGTCGTCAGATCGCGGTTGCTCGGGAGCGTCGTTGCTCGCCGGGGCCCATGATCGTCTGGCTCCCATCAGCCCTCGTATTCTCTGCGCCACCTGTGGACCGAAACAATATATGAGTACACCTAGAATCAAACATACTATTACTGTCGAAATACTTGCTATATAAGTTGTTGTCGTTATGCTACTCCAAACTGTGTTGTCTAGGGTTGTTTGCAGGGTATGTTCTTTACTAACTAAATGTTTAAATATGTCACTAGAACTATCCACTACCTGTTCTTTAGATATGTCTTTATGATACCTAATTAAGGATTTATTATCTAACTTAAACTCAGTTTTCTTACTAAATGACGCTAACACATTTGTTACAACTATACGTTTTGCAGCTAAACTAGTAGTGATTGTCTTAATTATACAGTTTTCTGAGATTTGGATAATTCCAATGTCATGAATAGATATCTCTTGTCTCTGACCGTCACACACAATGGACACCGTTTCTGGATTTTTAGTCACATATATCCAGGTATTTGTCATTTGAACTTGCTTCCAAATAATGTTGTTAGTTAAATTGTACCTTCGAGTGGGACATTCTGTAGTATTCTCGTTTTTAGTTATTAATCTAACAATGCAATTTTGGTTTAATTGCATGTTCTTGACCGCAACAGGAAAACAAATAAAGTTGTTAAGTCTTTGTAGACAGTTCTTGAATTCTTCATGTGTGAGCTCGAAATATCGTTCATTATTATAGTCTATACCCACGAACTTCTGTTGTATGTCAAAGCTTTGAAGCGACCCGTCTTCGTTTTTCTTGGGTATCGGAGTAATGTGTACTAGGGTATACTTCGCTTTTTCCGCTATTGGAAAGTATGCCAATACTCGAATGTGAGTTTCGTTTTCTAATAACCTTGTGTCAATTAACTGAGTCTGAATGATGTTTAGATTTGATGGCAGCTTGCTGTTTGCATTTGTTATGATTTCTCCTACATTTTTAGGGTTAAACACGCTATATATTGTTGCTTTAGACATATACATTTGTATAATTCCTGAATAATAACCCATTATTTCCTTAACGTAGTTGTATGCCAATTGGTAAGATTGGATTACTTGAATTTGCACGGTGTTGCTGTTAATCGATTTATACCATTTGTTGTTGTTATTTATATAAGTCATCGCCAGGTTCAGCTTTGTTTGAAAATGTTCTAACTTATTTCTAATTCTTTCTTCTGTATCGTTTACTGTTGAAATTGCGGAAATCATGAATTTAGTTTGATGATTTGCTGCATCTATTAGCTTTTGCTGGTTTTGCTGTAAAGTGTTAATGTCTTTGTACACTGCATCGTTGACACCGAATATTGAAGTCATTATCTGTCCCATTAATCCTCTCTTTTTTCGTGTATGATTAATTTCCGTTAAATATTCGTGTGTCCTTTCAAACTTGTGAACTTCTTCTTGCAAATGATGGTAGTACTGTGTGCAATAAGTTTGTTTTTCCACTGATTTCGCATAGCTACATAATTGTTGAAATTGATTTGACACCTCCTTTGTTTTGTTTAAATTTTCTTCTAATAAACGTCTTTCGTAATGTATTTCAACTCTGAATGTGCCTCTGTCCAATGTGGCATTTCCCATTTGTTCAATATATAGTCCTGGGCTTAAGTTCCTGGAAGTGTATGTTGCTCCAGTTGATGTACATAGTAACAATATGGTCATGCATATTGTTATCTAATAGTATGATGCGCCTTTGATTTTTGAATAGCATTTTTTCGTGCTGTCTTGTTTCACGGTTGCCACATTGCTATTGACAGGCGTCTGATTTGTGGTAGTCTCCAAATCCTGATTTACTGGTAACGGAATTAGAGTATGGATTGCTCGTTTTTGGTCGGCTCCTTGCGATCTCTGGAGAGTTACGACCCTTGTGGCGCCATCACTTCCTGGGTGAATGTATTTAATTTTTGCTAGAGGCCATTTGCTAGGCGATATGTTCGTATCTTTGATTAATACGACCGTACCGATTTTTAAGTTGTCTTCATTTTTTTTCCATTTATATCTTTGCTGTAATTGATGCAAATATTCTTTAGTCCAGCTGTTCCAGAAGTCTTTTTTCATTTTCTGTATGTGTCTCCATCGATTTATGAGGTCTGTATTAGTGTCGGAAATGGGGTCTGGCACGCCCACTGCCTCGCGGCCAATAAGAAAATGGCTTGGAGTCAATACAACATTGTCGTTAATGTTTTCGGTTTGAACACATAGCGGTCTTGAATTCAAACATGCTTCAATTTGAGTTAAGAAGGTTGACAGCTCTTCGTATGTTAGTGTGCTATCCCCTATAACTCGTCGTAAATGATGCTTCATTGATTTGACACCAGCTTCCCAAATTCCTCCGAAATGTGGGGCTGCTGGCGGTATAAAATGCCATTGTAAGCCGATGTCTGTTATTGCGTTTTGAAATTGTGGTGATTGAGTTATTTCTAATATCTCTTTGTGAAGATAATTTGCTGCTCCAATGTAGTTGCTAGCATTGTCACTGAAAATATGAGATACAGGACCCCGTCTCGCCATGAATCTGCGCAGAGCCGCGATTAAAGTTTCCGTAGATAAATCTCCCACAAGTTCCAGGTGTATTGCCTTCGTGGCAAGGCAAACAAATACTGCGATATATCCTTTGTAAGATTTATGTCCTCTACCTTTCATTGCTCGTACTTGTATTGGGCCGGCATAATCACTTCCGGTATGGCTAAACGGAAATGATTGCGTCACCCTTGGTTTTGGAAGAACTCCCATCTTTTGTTTCGCTGTTTCGGCCTTATATCTTATACACTTAACGCATTTATTGATGTAACTTTTTACTTTTCGTTTCCCGCCTAGTATCCAGTATCTTTGTCGTAGGTAAGCTAATGTCAGCTGATTTCCGCCGTGTAATGTTTTCACATGCGCATCATGTATTATTGTTGTTGTCACGTGATGGTCATGCGGTAACACTGTAGGATGTTTTTGTTCGTACGGTAATTGAGAGTTTTGTAATCTCCCGCCGACACGTATGAGTCCGAATTTATCAGTGAATGGATCCAAACTTGCTAGTCGATTTCCTTTTGGTAATTGCTGTCCTTTCTTTAACACTTTGTACTCTTGTTGGAATGCGTCTTTTTGTACTTGTCGTATAATTTGTTTTCTTGTATTGTCTAGTTCTTCGCAAGTCAGTGCTTCCGTCAATTTTTGGCGACGGATAAATCGCAAACAATATGTGAAAACTCGTATCATTTTTTGAATGCTTGAAAATCTTTCAAAAATCTTAAGCTGTTCTATCTGTGCAGATATTTGATGACAGTGTCTAATTTCTTCAAATGGCTCCGGTATTGTTTTTGTAATCATTTGTTCATTTGTTCGTAGCCATTTTGGACCATTCCACCGTAACTCGTGATTTTGTAACTTACTGGGTTCGATGCCTCTTGAAATGACATCTGCTGGGTTATCTGCTGAAACGACATGATTCCAAGTAGCATTTGGTAAAGTTTTTTGTATTTCTGACACTCTGTTTGCTATAAACGTCTTCCATCTGGCAGCTTCGCCTCTTATCCATCCAAGTGTGATCATGGAATCCGTATAACAATATATATTTTTTTGGTCCTTACAGTCGAGTGCTTGATTAACTTTATTTATTAATTTTGATAATAATACGGCTGAACATAATTCGAGCCGAGGAAGAGTAGTTTTGTGTTTATTTGGTGCCACTTTTATTTTTGCTTGCAATAATGTTGTTCGGTAAGTGCCATTCACCTTTACTCGGCAGTAGACAGCCGCACCGTAAGCTTTTTCCGATGCGTCGCTAAACCCATGTAACTCGATCTCTGACTCATTGTAATGAATCCACCTCGGTATCTTGATGTTTTCTATATTGTTTAATTGGCTTCGAATGTTATTCCATTTCGTTTTAATGTGATCTGGGACCTTGTCATTCCAGTCTATTCCAAGGGTCCAGATCTCTTGTAGTAAGAGCTTCATAGTAATGGTTACTGGCTGTAACCATCCGTGAGGGTCAAATATTTTGGCAATCTCAGACGTTATAAACCTTTTTGTCGGTTGGTTGTTTTCGGTTGTAGTAATTTTAAACTGGAAATTGTCTTCAAGTGGTGACCACATTACCCCTAACGATTTCCTTGCTTCTTCTAATGGTAATTTGATTAGTTTGTCGTTTGCACTTTCAATAGGAATATTCTCTAATAATTCGGCGCTATTTGCGGACCATTTTCGTAAATTAAATCCTCCCGCACGCAACATGTCAATTAATTGTGTCTGTAACACTCTTGTTTGTTTTAAGTCGTATCCTCCGGATAGGATATCGTCCACATAGAAATCTTCTAGAGTAACCCTGCTCGCAATGGGAAAGTTCTTTTGTTCGTCCTTCGCGAGCTGTTGCAGTGTTTTGATGGCCAAGTAAGGAGCACAGGCTGTCCCATAAGTTACAGTGGTTAGCGCGTATTCCTCTATATTGTGATGAGGCGTCCATCTCCATAATATTCTTTGAAAAGTATAGTCTTCTGGGTGTATTTTAATGAACCGATACATTTTTTCTACATCGGCCATAAAAACAAACTCATGTTTACGCCACCTTAATAATATAGTGGCTAATTCTTGTTGGAGTCGTGGGCCTTTATGCAAGTTGTCATTAAGGCTTATATTCGTGCTAGATTTGCTACTAGCGTCAAAAACGCATCTTAATTTTGATGTCAATGCATCTTTTCGTATTACCGGCTGATGAGGGATGTAATACTTGCCGTCGTAATAGTTCGCCTTGTTAACTTTCGTCATGTGACCCATTTCGTGATATTCTTCCATGAAGTCGTTATATTGTTGGCGTAAGTTAGGATTTTTTTCTAGCTTTTTCTCAAGCTGTAAAAGTCTGGCAACCGCTTTTTGTCTTGTGTTTCCATACTCAAGACTGGGATCCTTAAACAACAGTTTAACTGTATAAGTTCCGTCGGGGTTCCGTCGTTTCGTGTCATTATATAAATTTTCACATTGCTGGTCGTCTTTTTTCATTTGATAGTCGTCTGTAACCTCTTCTAGTTCCCAGAACTTTGAAAATTCTGTATCGTCAATGCGTGTCACTAAACTCATCATTTTCAGTCCTTTAGTGCTCTCGGTGTGTCCAAGGCCGCTCAATATCCACCCAAGTTCTGTATTTTGGGCGAGAATTCCGTTTTCCAGTTTTTCGAACCCTGGCAATAATAACTTGCTGTAGTCCTCGGCGCCCAAGATTATATCAATCGGGCCACGTTTGTAATAAGTAGGGTCAGCCATGATTTTATTTTCTATTTTCAGGTTTTTTTGTTGTTCTACGTCTTGTTTTGGTAGTGATCCAGTCAATTTTGGTAGTACAATTAATGATGTTTGTAACACGTATTCACTCGAGAATCGCGGTTTTAATGTGACGTCAATCATGTAGTTCGAAGTTTTCGGGTTCTCGTCAGCAATGCCTTTTATTTCGGCTTTTATCTTTTGTTTTGGGAACCCTAAAAGTTGCGCTGATTCTTCAGTGCATAGTGACACTTCGGATCCTTGGTCGCATAGCACTCGCAATAACTGTGGCGTACCGTCGAACGTTGCCGTGCGTACTAAGGCCGTGGCTAGAAGTACGGTTTTCTGATTGTTGTCATTATGACGTGTCGACATATGTGTAATATTTTTCTGTATATGGTTTTCTTTCTGTTGAGGTCTGAATGGTGTCTTAGATGTTCCCGGTCTAGCTACACTGATGGTGTTCTTATTACCATAATTATATGCTTGCATTTTTGTTGACATATACTCATTTATGTTGCGGTGTAACAGTGTAGCATGAGCCTTATTGCACGTATCACACTTATTGTACTTTTGGCTGACACACTGTTTCTTTTCGTCATGCATTAGGCAAATATAGCACATTTGCTTTTCACGCACTTTGTTTATGCGGTCATTGACGGTTAATGTTTTGAATGCTGTACACTGGTGAATGTTATGCTCCTCGTTGCAATACCAACATAAACCTTTTCTCTCAGTCCATAATAACGGTTTTTCTATACTTCGTGCTGGCGTTGCAACTGTTGAGCTAAATTGAGATGGTTTGCTTGACTCTAAGCTCTTAAAGCGTTTTTCCAAAAATTTCATCATTTTTCCAAAATTTTGCAATTTGTTCGGTTCTTCCAACTGATCTTCGTACTTCATATTGGTTTCCGAGTCCCATTTTCGACTTACAATGCGACATAATATCGGATCCCATGTAGAAACATCGATATCTTGGTTTTTTAACGCCTCTAAACTCTCATTTATACTGTCGTGCATGTTACGTAATACTCTTGCGTTTGCCCCTTGTATTTTTGGTAAGTCCAATAGCTTGTCTATAAATGTCTGCGAAATAAGGCGCTCATCCTTATATCGGTTTGTCAATAGTGTGAGCGCGGCCTTATAATTAACCTCGTTCACGGTCAAATGCTTTATCAGCTTTTCTGCATCGCCTCGAACATGTGTCTTTAGGTACTGCATTTTTTCTGTAGTTGAAATAGTACAGTCCTCGTCAATAATCTTTTTAAATAAGTCGTAAAATGAATTCCATGACTCATAGCTCCCAGTAAAATATGGTATGGCTATTCTGGGTAACTTTGCCGATAGAGTTTTGGTGTTTTGTCTAGAGTTGTCGTTTATTTTTCCTTGTAATATTTTTCATTATTGTCTCATATTCGTCCTGCGTATCTTCGAAAATATTGTCTGTGAAATATTCGTCGCTGACTGTACTTTGCTCCATGAGTAAGTACATGTGGTTGTCGTCTATTTCTTGATATTGTCTTTCAAGAGCTCTTACTAGAGTTTGTAAATGCCATGCCGGTTTATTTTCGGCAATAGCGGTCTGTGCAAACATTAGTTTTTTCTTAAGCTGATTGAGTCGATATTTCTGGATAAATAACTTAGGCGTCATACTGGAGTCTTCATTAGGCGTCTTGTCTTTTGTCTTGTCTTGTCCACCTGCCGCGGGTGTCTTGATATCGGTGACCGTCTTCAATATATTTTCGTGTGCTGCCAAGTGTTCTATGGCCACGTCGTACCGTTTTTGTATATTCATGTCAAAATAACGAGTTGTCAAATACTTATGAGTCGACATTAATTCTTGGTCTTCCAGTAACTGGTGGTTTTGTAATGCACGTTGATAAATGCTGTCCAACAATGCTCTTCTGTCGTCTATATACTTCTGAGTCTTCCTGATTTTTGAGTCTTTTTTAATGTTGTCCCATATCCTTTCGAGTTCAATGTAGTCTTTTTCTTGGATTCTGATAACATTGTTGATCTCTGCGACGTCCATTGTTTCTTCGGTCTTCTTTCTTCTTTCTTGATACCCTACTTGCCCTACCCTACTATTTTACCTACTACGTCAAGTACGTTAATGACCCCGCGCACTCCAATATAGCTTGCGCAACTCTCAATCGACTGGTGGAACCCGCTTGTGGGAAGCCAGCGACCGATTTGCAACTATATGGGTACTTTCTCAGCGAACACTAACGTACGTGTACTTCAGTCCTACTGCACACTGATGCTTGTTGAGGCACACCAGCACGCAGCTTTCCAAAGTGTCAGTCAGTCAAATTAATACAGGGACAAGGGGACCGCGATTCAATTTTTGTTCGAAGGACCAAATGTAAAATCCTGAGGGAATTTTACTAAATTAATCTATGAGGAGAGCTGTAACCTATCAGTCCTAACTCCTATTGCCCTAAACAACCCTAGAGCCCTAATTCCCTAGCCCTATCATAGATTTGATATATACACATATAAATACGAAGGATGTCTGCACCATGAGACCTACGGGATACAAACGGAAGGTTGGAAGGATATGGGTAATAGGTTGGATATTCACTGCCAACTGCACAGACTCATGCAGTTGATTAAGGCTAAGGTGTCTTGGCCACAGTGAAGGATTATACCCTGGTCAATGAAGTAAGGTCTGAGTCCAAACTTAAAAGACATTTATTTACAGTTAACATCATATTTTATACCAATTTATACATGTGTGTGCGTGAATACCCATAGTCCTTTTCTTATATGTATTTTGTTAAGTTGACGAAACAGCCATCGCACTTTGTTCGCGCTCAGTGCTACTGTGCAGTTTCTTGTCCCAAATCTTTATGCTGATGTTGCGTACGTATCTATGTTCAACGCTCGTGAATAGGACCTAAAAGCTAGCTTGGACATTGATTTACTTGAGGCAACTAATGACTTAATCTCTACACACTGCATCCGATCAGCCAAGTTACTCTTTATCCATTCCAGTACCTTCCCTCTGATCCCATAGATTTCAAGTTTGTGGAGAAGTTTACAGTGGTCAACATAATCAAAAGCCTTTGACATATCCAGAAATATTGATACAATTGGGATCCTATTATTGAGGCTTTCAGTAACGAATTTTACTAAGTCAAAGCATGATAAAGTAGTTGACCGGCCGCTACGAAAGCCGTATTGCTGTGAACATAAAATACTATGTTTTGTTAGAAAATTATTTATTCTTTTACACACCACCTTTTCTAGAATTTTTGATAAAATTGGGACGAGTGCAATAGGTCTGTAATTATCAGTATCCAATCTATCTCCTTTTTTGAACAAAGGTTTAATAATACAATATTTCAATTCTTGAGGGAATATTCCATCAGAGAGGGATAGGTTGACAATATATGTAAGTGGTTTAGTTATATAAGGCGCACATTGTTTCAATATTCTTGTAGTTATGTCGTCGTAACCGCAGGATTTGCAGTTCTTTAGTGACATTATAATATTGAAGATTTCATTCTCATCAACTGGTATAAAAAACATGGAATGCAGATTATGATCACGTAAGTTGCGTTTATAGGAAAAGTTATCAGCATGATTTTGATTGTGTGTTAAATCTATAAAATAATTATTAAAAATTTCGCAAATGTTATTAGGATCCATGTAGATGTCATTATTATGTTTAATTTTATTTATGTCGTTATCATGTAAATTGTTCATTATACTTGTCGAACTTGTATCCCAAGTGGCCTTGCACTTGTTTTTACTATTTTTAATAAATTTATAGTTATTAATTTTTTGAGCAGTATGTAAGCACTTCTTTAATAGCTTACAATATCTCTGAAAAAGTCTTTTGTTAATATTTTTATTACAGTTACTGTGCCTATAATTCATATAAAGTGAACGTTTCACTGCGCAAGATGTTTTCAAGCCTTTAGTGAGCCATTTGTTTTTTTTCGGTTTGTTGCTCATTTTGACTTTGAGAAGAGGGAAGCACAGATCATAAAACATACGTATCAATTCATAAAAATGTTTAAGGGCCGGCAGGGGGCAATCGAGGGTCGGGAATGTAAGAGAATTATATAGTAAACGATGTTCCACAACCTTGAAAAATATTACACAGCTAGCCAATGAATGTTAATTCCTCTTGAATCATTCGAATTTAAGATAATGCTTATAGATAAATGTAAAAAAAAATCAGAAAAACACTAAAAACGTGTAAAACGCACTCCCGTATTGTAACAACTGAGTCGTAAGTATCAAGAATTATTAAATGGATTGTATCAAATAATAAAGTTAACACTATAGTTAAATCCTTGCAATCTTCATTTCTTAACAAATATGTACCTATTTCGTGTAAAAGTATCACAAAGATGCCCAATTTTTACACTCTAATTCTTCATACGAATTAGTATGGAGCGGCCGGCTCACTACAAGTGCGACCGCTCGCGGCGGCCGCGTTCAGTCGGCCGCGAGCCTCCGGAGCGAGACCACGTCGCTTGGCGCCGCAATGACAGATTGCGATCGAACCGTGTACTTACACAAAATGAGTACACAGTGGTTCAAACGAAAATTATTCTTATGTTCATTGATTAACATATTTAAATCACGTAGAATTTAACAACATGCTTCCTCGGTTTGATCATAAAAAAGGATTGGGTAGTAATTAGCACCTATAGAGTATAATTAGATGTAATGTAATTGACATCTAATTATACTCTATAGGTCGCATCTCTCAACAGATTCTCGTGAAATTTTGTGAGCGAGTCCGATATTTAACTAAAGTGCAAAAATGATTTCGTATGTCCGGCTGTCCGGCTGTCACCTCTATAGGTCGCATCTCTCAACAGATTCTCGTGAAATTTTGTTAGTGAGTTCGATATTTAACTGTAGGGCCAAAATGGTTTACTGCCTTTTCGACGAAATATGTTTCTTTAAATTTCACTTCGCAACCAAATTTTCGCAGAATTTTCATTTGGTAAATCAATCGTTGGCATAACTTTACTTCGCACTATGCTTATTTGGCAACATTTTTATAATGCAATACTACAACGAACTTTTATGTGGCAAATAATTATGAAGTAAATGATTTGCTTAGGCAAAAAACCAACCGTCAAATGTCATTTGGGAAAATATAAACTTTGCTTTGGAATTATGATAATTACTATTATTAGTAACGTATAGTTAGCATAATATTTTTTGTTGGATTCTGAGGCAGGTCAGTGTAGGTACAACGACGAGCGAAGCGAGGAGGAGTGTTAGGAAGAACCGCGAACCTACAGGGTGTGAGCCGAGCGAGCGTAGCGAGCGTGCAGCGGCAGCGGCCGGCGATGTTCCGGAAACGAACAATTTTTTCCTCATACTTACATTATAATCATATAATCTGACAGCTGTCACATGGAGGTGGAGTGAGAAACACGTTGACAAGCAACTCACTTTGGAATGAGACGCGAGCTGTAGTGCGGTTGTGCTCCCAACCTTCCGCCGACTTCATCACGTTCCGTGTTACAGAATTAGTAATCTGTTTTCATCCGAGTGGTTTATGATTATTTCGCGCTATTTGTAATTCTAATCAATCTGATTAAACCTAAGGAGTGTAGATCGACTTCTATTTCGTGAAATATCATGGTTAACGAGAGTGGGGGAAATAATGAATCTCCTCACGTTCCGTGTTACAGAATTAGTAATCTGTTTTCATCCGAGTGGTTTATGATTACGAGTATTTCGCGCTATTTGTAATTCTTATCAATCTGATTAATTCTAAAGAGTGTAGATCGACTTCTATTTCGTGAAATATCATGGTTAACGAGAGTGGGGAAAATAATGAATCTCCTCACGTTCCGTGTTACAGAATTAGTAATCTGTTTTCATCCGAGTGGTTTATGATTATTTCGTGCTATTTGTAATTCTAATCAAACTGATTAAACCTAAAGAGTGTAGATCAACTTTAATTTCGTGAAATATCATGGTTAACGAGAGTGGGGAAAATAATGAATCTCCACCAGTTCCGCCCGACCCTCCTACATACATATGGCAAAAATCGCCCTCGCCTAATATTCAGAGCAATGACGCGTAATTCAATGTCGGAGAGGCAACCGTCCCTCCCAAGCAATAATTGTCCATGGCAATTGATTGCAAAACCTTTTATTGCGCGTATTCTTGGCGTATTCCCATTTTGTCGAATTTCGCGTTTGTATTCAAGCGGTTGCCTGCCAATTTTTTTTTTTCTTCGCTCGTTTACTCGGCTCCGGTCACACTAGGAGGGATGGCATAAAAATTCCACTATATAGACAGCGTACACACTATCAGGCTACCGCGTTTCAATCGGTTGCCACGCAACATTATTTTTTTACAACCCTTCTCCTATTTCCGAACCAGTCACAGTTGGCTCAATTCGGGTTGCACAGGGTGGTTCCACAACACTTCGGGAGCTCAAATACCGCTAGTCATCTGGTTGCCTCTCCAACATTGAATTACGCGTCATTGCTTTAACTATAAGCCGTTCGGTCGAACAAAACAACTGTCCACATAGTTAGATAGGCTGCGCGCTCGGTTCGGGCGAACGTTGGTAGGTATTAAGATGAAATACCTATATTTGACATAACAATTTTTATATTTGGTAACAAAATCCAAAGTTACAATTTTGTTGGCGAGTCAAAGTCCGACGCCCCACTGTGTATACGTGCATGTGTGCGTGTGCGGTGCGCGAGCCTCTATCGTTGTGTGAGTAGCGCTAAAAACCTAAACTTCGCGTGGCGCTGCTCCGAAACGCCCCCTTAAATGTGTCTGTTATGTTAATCGAATGTTTTACTTCAGTATAAGAAAGAGCCGATAAGCACTGGCAAAATTTTCGCACATTGTCATGATCATAATCCCGCCTGTAATCGAACCAAGTTGAGTAAGCTCTTGACTTTTTCACTGGCAGGGTTAATGATTGGGCAGTTTCGTGATCAGAGAGCCCCAAGTGATGTATACCCGGCACTGCCAGTTTCACATTGCTTGCAATTTGGTCAATGCACGCTTTTTGTCTTGTTGGAACTTTTATATGCGCAACTAAGTCATAATTATCTAATATAGTAGAGAGGTTTATTGCTTATTCTCTTGCCTAGTGTGTGCCTCACACACACATGCACGGAGCGCATTGAATAACTAAAATCAATTCATGGCAGAAGCTCGGTGCCCTCTTAAGCTGATGATCTTCCTATATAAATAAATAAAATACACTGTTCAAATATTAGAGGGGGGGACACAATTTTAGTGACTTTCGGGGCGATTATCTCCGACTCTATTCACTGAATCAAAAAAATTGCCGAGAAACCTTATATTTATTTTGAAAGGCTTATCGATTGATGTGAAACACGTGGGCTTGCGATGATTTTTTTTTAACTTTCAGTTTTATGTATGGAGTGCACCCCTAAAGAAACTTTATAAATTCTAATCAGTCAACGGTCATACCTACACTTATTTCTGCATTCGGTGCCGGTTTTAGCACTACCAGCGCCCTGAGCGAGACTTCTAGGGTGCCCCCTAACTCAATGAGTGCGAGGACATAAAGGGGCGCCGGCGCCCTGGGCGGTCGCCCCACCGCGCCTTACCTAACCTAACCTAACGCCGCTACTGTCTGCATTGATCATACAAAAACATTGTATATGTTATATCGGATATTGTATATCATGATATATATCCATTGATTATATCCTCGAACCCTGAGTAGCGGGTCCAGGATTTTGGTTAAGCGGGGGTTTAACGCTGCTTGGGGACTTTTAATAATACAAATATTATTATTATTTTTCAAATTGAAATTACATGAAACCTTAGTAATTAAATTAAAATTAACTATGGAAAGTATACAATACAACAGCTTCTTAGAACAAACAACAGCCCTCACACCAGGTCGAGCCTGTGTCGTGAGGACTTTGGGGCATTAAACAATAGAGTGCAATAGATTTACCAACAAGATGCGGAGGATACAGATTGATAATTTATTATAGAGGTATGAAGTAATACAATATATGCTACCTATATCAAAGATTCTTAAACACAAATAACTATACTTTAACTTATTTGTACAGATATGCTCCGGGTTTGTATATGGGTGTATGTGTATTTTTGTGTGTGTGTGTGTGAGCGTGTGTGTGTGTGTGTGAGAGAGAGTGGATCCTGTGTATTAGGTGCGTTATTGCTAGGGTTTTAGTATGTCTTCGGTGGTGCCTTGTAGGAAAGAGAGATTAACCATTTCTTAAGGGTGTACAGCAGTTCTTTCGGTTCATTTGGTTGTAGAAATTGTGGGAAGCGTCGCGAGTAAGATGTTTTTGTCAAAGGTTGTGGAACACGAAAAACCCTTTTACATTGCAATGCTGCGTATGTGGGGGAGTTGAGAGTGAGTTTATGCATCACCATGGCGACCCTACAGACAAATAGTTGTCGAACTGAGAGTAATTGGGTTTCGGCGAATAGTTGGTCTGTAGGATGTTGGTAGGGCTTCTTGTACATAACCTTGAGAACAGCTCTCTGCGCCCTTTCTAACCCGAGCATCGTGGTGGTACCAGCTCCGCCCCATACTGATATACAGTACCCCAGTATAGACTGACAAAAGGCAATGTAGACTTGACGCAGGACTCGGTTATCAGCAGAGCCTCTAAGTAGGCGCATAACATTAATAATTTTTCTTACTCTCTGTGAAAGTGAGCCTATGTGTTGCTTAAATGAGAAGTGCTGATCAACATCAACACCCAAATACCGAATGCAGTCCGTTCGACTGATCGAATCGGAGGGGTCGTTCGATGATATATCAGCAGCACACTTGACATGAAGCGCAGTAACTTGCCTTGGCTCAGAGGCTTTGGTTTTATGAAAACAAATGTATTTGGTTTTTTTCAAGTTCAGAGAGAGAAGGTTATTGTCTAACCAGTGTTTCATATTAGACATACCCACTTCCGCTTTTTGCAGAGTATCTATCCAGGATTTCCCGTAGAAAATAGCTACTGTATCATCTGCGTAGCATATGAGGTCGCCCTGAGCCGGCGTGACGGAGAAGATGTCATTTATATAAAGGATAAACAGTGTTGGGCCTAGAACACTCCCTTGGGGTACACCGAAAACAGTTGGCGTTTCTTCGCTCAAGTACTCATCCACCCGCAATCTCTGATACCTGCCAGTAAGGTAACTCTGAAACCATTGAAGCGGAAGTCCCCTAATTCCATAATGCTCTAGCTTTCGCAGTAGTATAGGCACAGACACGGTGTCGAATGCTTTTGCTAGATCCAGGAACACTCCCACACACTTCTGGCCGCAGTCTAATGCAGAAGTGACTTTCCTGGTCAAGCTTCCGACTGCATCTTCCGTCGACTTACCGCGTCTGAAACCGTATTGGGAATCTCCTAGCAGGGAAAAGCGATCCAAGTAGTTAACTAGGCGACTACTAACAATTTTCTCAAGCAATTTTGAAAAGATAGGCAGAAGAGATATTGGTCTATAGTTTTCAGGTGCATTTCTTTGGCCGCTCTTGTGGACAGGGATAACCACTGCTTTCTTCCACATTGAAGGAACTATTCCAGTTGTGAGACTTAGGTTGAAAATATAAGTTAAAGGAGTAATTATAGCAGCTTTAATAGCTTTAAGGAGCGAAGGTTTTAGGTTGTCAGGACCAGGGGTACTATCATTTCGCAGCCCACTAATAAGGTTGGCCACTTTGCGTTCGTCAGTTGGGCGCAAAAAGAAAGTGTGTGGCGCTGGCGATGAGGCAGTTTTGTCAAGAGTCGATGGCAGAGTAACTCTGTCCTGTTCATTTTTGAGAGTAAGTTACTGGCTAGACTTGTCCCTGTGTTGGCAAAGTGGTTATTGCAATAATTTATTGATTCTAGGGGCGTTGGCTTTATATTTGTTAGTTCCGTGGCTTTTGTCTTAATATTTGGGAATTCGGCAATGTTTTTAATTACTTTCCAGAGCCCTTTTGTATTGTTTACGATTTTTCCAGTTATCTGCTATCATGAGCGATTTTTAACCTATGTTGCAATATATAACTCTGTAAGAAAATTTCTGTACCTCTTATACACCAATTTGCGCATAGGGACGTCAGGGTGGTTTCTAAGTTCCATGTGTAATCGGTCACGATGTTTTTGACATCTAATAAGGCCAGGTGTTATCCACGGCTTCAGGGTATATGTCGATCTGCTCGCATGTTTTTTAACTGTGTGCTTTTGTACTACCGATTCAAGGACCTTGTGAAATTCTTCAGCTGCCACATCGGGGTTATTTTGTTGTGTTACCGCAGACCAGTCCTCTTCTTGGAGTTCCATGACTATGACACGGAAGTTTGTTTTAAAAATAAGTCGGTTTTTATCTTTGGGCTTGTCGCTATGGAGAGATATTCCAAATATCACAGCTTCGTGGTCAGTAATATGAGTTTCGCATACGAGGCCAATTAAATTGTGGGATTTTGATTTTACAAATATGTGATCTAGGCAGGAGTCCAGTCTGGGTTCCGAGATTGCTGGTCGAAAACCTGATTCAGCCATGAAACACAGATACTCGTTGCTGTGATGGTCAAGTGTGTTTAAAATATTAATGTTTATGTCCCCAGCGATAATAACAGAGGAATTATTTTTGATCGAGGTAAGGGTACTGCTAAGGTGCTTAATGAATTTACTAGGCTGTGTGAAAGAAGGAGAACGATATATGCCAAGAACCTTGATTGATCCTGCAGATGTTAGATTTTGTTAAGAGTTCCGATACTTTTGGGGGAGGCTTGAGTCCCTCAACTCCGCCCTGGATCCGCTAGCTGCTGGCTATCATCTAAGGGTAGGCCGCGGCTCTTAGTGACGATGGCAGTTGCGGTGGTGCGCCATACGCCTCCCTAGAAGCCAGGCTCCACTACAATTCGTGGCCAAGCCGTTAGTCCTATGTCGCAAACGACACATGAGCCTTCTGAGTCAACGACAATTATCTCGTCATCTCGGTCCTTTGTCGCAAAGGAAGTTAAGTGCTGTATTAGCAGGTTTTGTAGCGCAAAGCTTTTTGTTTTTATGAAAATTGTGGTATTTAAAATTGTTTTTATTTTGCTTCATACCCATTTCAAATGAGTCTACTGTTTGTTACGAATATCGTACTTTCTGAAGCACTTGTGCTGTCAGACCTGTGGCGCTACACGAAAATCGAATCTCGAAGTGATCCCCTAAACTAGGTACCTTTTTTTTTTTTACTACTATGTACTAGGTACCTATTGATGACCAATTTTAATTTTGGGATTATACGTGTGAAAGCCCGGGCTCCTTTTGGGGCACAAACGGGAATAACGGTAGGAGGATGATGATGACGAAGTAACTGTTGGTGGAAATGAAGTACCTAGTCCAATCCATATATTAGCTAGTTTACTGTAGTGCTTGTAGGACGCCCAAGGTCATGTTTGATTGCCAGTGTCACGTGAAAACGGTAAAGTTGGTGAAATAAAGGGCCTCTTCCGAGTGCGTCGTTTTCCGGGTATTACGGGCTAAAACGTTGCCGCCGTAGCTAACCCTTGATATCTATTTGCCGGCACGGCCACGGAATACAAAGCGACTCATCACGGGCGCTCGTGCGCGGGACGCGTGCGTCACACTGACGACGAAATGACGACGACATGACGATGACATGTCGACGATGCGGCATGCGTGACGAGCACGGTGCAGCATGCGTGACCCGCATCTGTGGGGGTCATTTCCATGGTCGTCTGTGCGATGCGTTTTTTCGTGTAATTAGTTGGATAATGGGTTCTATAAAATAACATGTAATACAGTTAGATATCATGTCTCGCTGCTTGGCATATAACTCCCAAAGACGGGAGGAAATAGGCATTAGTGCCGATTGAGAGGTCATGCTTTTTAATATTTTAGCCAATTTCCGATTTCTTGACGACATTTTTCTTCACTACAGCCTTCCTACTTAGCCGTGATAGTTTTCCTTTTAAATTCTTTATATTTATAGGGGGCACATGACTTGAACAAAACTTAGGGCTTTAAAGCCATAATCACTCAGCTGCAAAATAGTTTTGAGAAACCCGTAATATTTTTGAACAAGCTATCCAACGATACCCCACACTATGCGATTAACGAGGAGAAAAACGTACAACCCCACTTTGGGTGTACCCTAAAATTTATTGTTCTTCAAGACTTTATTCTACTGTTTTGTCGGCGTGATTAATATCAAACTCAAAATAATCGTTACTCAAGAAGGCCTAGTAACAAGCACTTTCTAATCGTCAGTTAGAAACAGCTAATTTCTCAGAGCTTTCTTAAAATATAAAAATTATATGAAGTAAAAATTGTATAAAAATACTAGTAAGTAATGTAATGCCAAAAGATATATTTAACGAGAATAATAAACATGACATAAATTTCCAAGCGTAATAAATAAATAAATAAATCAGACACAATTAGTTCCATGGAGTTTTATCATTCATGTAGTCTTTTGTGATATATAATATGCTTTCGAAATAAGTTTACCTTTGACATAGTTCTTGAATTTATGAATAGATAACTCAGTCACGTTTCCAGGAAGTTTGTTATAAAACCTTACACAATCACCATGAATGTTTTTTTTATATTTTTAGAGCCGAGTGGCGGGCATGCCGGATTAAAGTTTTCTAGTAATAACGGTTACTGAGCTATGCCGAAGACGGATAGACGGACTGACGGACGAACATGGCGAAACTGTAAGGGTTCCTTGTTGACCACGGAACCCTAAAAACGCTCATAAAAATAATTAACACAATCATTAGCATTGAATGCCGCGTTCGATTTTTGAACATAATTAAGAACTAGATTATGTACTTTTTTTTCCCATTGTGTCAGGAAACATTTTGTACCTAATGTATAATAGCCTCCTAACAGGAGGAATAACATTTTTTGCAAAGTGAGAAAATATTTCAAAGTTTTTTAAGCGCTTTTTCACAGCGTCGCCTGGTCGTATTCACGACGCGTAGGTACCGGCACCAGTACGCTTACCATGAGTTTGACAATGACTGCTTACGCTAACGAGTATCGAGTTTTCTATCTGTGCATCCCGCTCGTACTGTCAAAATAGAGATGCACAGATAGAAAACTCGATACTCGTTAGCGTAAGCCGTCATTGTCAAACTCATGGTAAGCGTATAGCTACTCGCACGAGTTGCACCTAAGCCTGACCTGCAATCACGCGCAGTTGTCAGGACTTTCAGGACAGGATATGTTAGGGGTGAATTGTGAGATAATAATGGACGGGTGAATAGCATAACTGTGTGGAGTCCTCGACTCGTTATCCGCACAAAGGCAGCGCATTGTGAGACGCTCGTTAAGTTGAACCCTGAACCGCTTGTACAAGAACACTTTCAGCCGTACCCTGCCTCTAAAGGTGGAATGTGAGACTTGCTAAAGACAGAGTTTCTTCACTTCTTCAGACCATGCTAAAGTTTTCTATTGTTAGTACGAAATTTCCAAAACTACTCCATATATTTTTTTAAGTGAATATATTGTGTATATAAATATACTAGAGATTTCAGATTGCGGTTCGATAGAGCTTACGACGCTCTCATTGGCACATTATAATTATTTCGTTTTCAAAATACGGTGTCAGCAGTTTACTTGTAAATATATTGCGTTAATTACATTTATTATTATTATTATTTATTTAATAAACATAATATAGAAACTTAATTATTAACATAGTCTCACAAAACTGTCGGGACAGTTTGTCTGTGTGATCATTTTATGGTACAGTTAACTAATTTGTTAAGTAAATGTTACATTCAGCTATGCCTTAGGTGTTAATGTTATTAATGTTAAGTAATGTCGTTTTAGTTTCCTCTTAAAGTCTTTTTTTATGCTTTCACGGCTGATAGTTTCTGGTAAACTGTTCAGAAGATAGGGGATACGTTTTTTTAGTGTTCTATCACCATAATGGTTCTTAACCTTCGGTACGCACAGTTTACCGGACGCCATAGCCCTAGTTACATATTTATTATCGACTACTTTTAACAAGCTATTCTCCGAGCTAGGCTCTAGACTGCTATGGTTATTTATAGCAAGTAGATATTTATGTTTAAGACTTACAGGCAGAATTTTACAAATTTTGAATAGAAGTTTATAGTTACCTTTACATTTTTGTCTAGTTTTACTGTTTACTAATAACTTTATAAATCTAAGTTGTATGTTTTCTAACCTGTCAATGTTTGTTTTCGTTGTGAGTCCATAGCTGTCAAGGGCGTAACTCAGGACCTTAAAGTACTAACAGGTATCTTTAAACTTAGATGAAAGAATTTGCCTAATAATATTCTAAGTTTATCGCAGATAAAGTTAGTATGAACAGTCCAAGAGAAGTTTTCGTCTACTTTCATGCCTAAATAAGTTACATATTTAGATCTTTTTATAGGTTCACACGCACAATTTACCATATTATTATGTAGACATTCAAAGGTGTGAGTATACATAGGGGGGGGAGTGCTGACGGGACATAAGTGTGGCGAATGAATCAATAAAAAATTGGTTTTATCAGTATTGAGAAGTATTCCATTGTCATTTATTTATTTATTTTTATTTATTTATTCCATACAATTTCACAGCATTACAGTAACACCAAAGCACTGTGAAACAAAACAAATGTAGATATATATACACAAAAGAAACAAACTATTATTATAATAACACAGAAGACGGTCGTGCATCCATCTTCTCGCAGAACGTCAAACATTCATCACACACATCTATCCATCGGCTAGCAATGGGACCTAGTCATGGGACCACGCAACGACTGAATTAATATCCCGTTGAACTAGACGGACTGTGTCTGCGAGATCTGTGCCAGGTCGTAGGATGCAGAGGTCATCGGCGAACATGTGCGCTGAGCAGTGTTGTAGTACATTGCACAGGCTATTGACGTGCATCAGGTACAGCACAGGAGAACATCCCGAGCCCTGTGGCACTCCACATCCCACAGTATGCTCACTACTGAAGGTGTTTCCTATTCTCACCATGTAGGAACGCGAAGTGAGATAATCGCGAAACCACTCGTTTAGCGGTTCGCCCACTCCACACTCGTACATGGCGTTCAATAAGGTGTTTGATTCCATTTTTAAGTAACAAACATAAGTCCCCTAGAAAATCGTCCGTTTTATCTTGTTTGAGTATTTTAGGAGGTCTGTATATACATAAAACGTGAAAAAGTTCCTCGTTGCTAATAAGTGAGATGGAAACACATTCGGAAGAACGTAGATTCGTTGCGGGGGTATCATTGGTACACGCTTGGAGTCCCTCGCGGGTGTAAACAAGAACTCCGCCGCCTCGGCCAGGACGAATGAAACTATGAAGGTCGAATCCTGATAAATTATAAAAACATAATAAAGACACATTAATATTAGGTTCTGTTATAACTAAAACATCTATATCTCTTAAATTATCTTTCAGTGTTAAGAGTAACTCCGCGAAGTTTTTCTTTATAGAGCGAATATTTATGTGAAGAATACATAATTGCTTATTTAAATGATATAGGGAGGACCACCAGTCATTAAAGCTGTCTGCTTTAACCGCATTTATTGAGTCTTCGGTTATGGACTCAATATTATTCAGATTACATATAATTAGTACGAATCCGTGTTCAGTGTAGTGTGAATGTTGTCTATTCAATCAACTGGAGCAATACACCTACGTCTCATCACAAAGTTGCCCCCTTGGGCACCGTCTGCCAAGTACCATTTCAGGACTGACAGACTTAGGTTAGGTTAGGTACTCTCTTTACGATTAAAGGGCTATAAATGATGCCACATGTCTCGTACTGTAAATAATTATGTATAAAAAAAATATTACAAATTTTGACTGGAAGTGAAGAATTTATAAACTTACGGTCAATAAAGAAAGAAAGAAAGAAAGAAAACATTTATATACATTTTATTTTTTTATTTTCACTTGCTCAACACAATTTTCTCGGCCTGCTCTCGTGCATTTTATCGTGTTGTCATGAGACGTAGGCATATTCGGAGTGGGCTTACGGACTGTTGAGATTTTGTACGTAGATGAGTAAATAATACGACGAGTCTCGGATATAGAATGATCGCTTTATTAGGAAATACATGGGTTTATATAGGCATACTCTAACAGTGAAGGTTACTGAAATGAGGTTACTTGTTAATTGGATTCGGTAATGTGAGACATAGTATCAGGTTCAGGGATGCTAGGAAATAGGACCGGAAATAGGATAGTTATTCATTAGATAAAGCAAATGCACTCGTGCGTGAAACGTTCGTATCCGTTACATTAATGAATGGAGTCATCTTGCTGTACTCCTCACACCTCACGCCTCTCCATTTTTTTGAGACAAAATTTGGAACATAATTTTGGCTTAAAATTATCTGTTACTCATGTACTTAAAATTAGCTTGTTTATATCTTGTATACATTACTATGTCGGTTACAATATTGTTTCTTATACTATCTTACTGGTTCTTAACTGTTCACTGTGTCATACAATTATGGGCGCGAGTAAGCTTACTCGTTATCTTTTGCTTAGGGTGCGAATTCATTGTTTAGCTATTGTGGTTTAAATATGATATTTCTTAATCTAGGTCGAGGTCTTATTGTTTTTTACATATGATATTTCTTAGTGTACGGGTGGTAATGTTCTCTATTTGGACTTGGATGTATTTTATGTCAGTGGGTTCGGGTTGCATTCTTGGATCTGTATATTGGGTGGTCTTCCTATTGCAGTTCGTGGAATTTTTAAGTCACTCGGTCTTCTCGGTGTAAGTTATGTTTAGATCAGTTTTTTACTGTGAGTTAGTCGGTTTAAACTATGTTTGAGTATTATTGTAGTTATTTGTTATTTTTACTAATTTAGACTTTCTAATAAGTGAGTTAAACAATTTTATATAGTTAAGTGCCGTGTTAGTGTGCGTTTCCGGTTTTTATGTGTTAAACTGTGTGTAAATTAATCAAATGATTGAAGCATTTATTCCCAGAAGGGGTAGGCAGTGTTCATGAAATTGTGAAAGTTGGACAATAACGTTGTGTATTATAATTTGGTGCAGTTTGTTGCAAGTGGTAAGTTTTCAATTTGTGTTTTATGGTTAATAGCAATGTAGTTTAGTTCTGATTGTATACAATATTACCGTGTTAGTGTTTAAACTTGAACTTTAAAAGTTAATCTTGAATTTCGGTTTATGGTTCCGTGTGTACGGAGTTTGATTACCTCTGTTTTCCCTTTTTTTATATGAAATCTCTTATCCTACAGTAAATAGTTATTTTCAAATTGAAATAATTTTTATAATTTTAATTTTTATGTATTACTTCTACGCTATAAAAATATTATATTAGTATTTCCTTATTGGTTGTGATAAAAAAATGAATAAAACAATATATATATAACTTTGCTACTAAATAATAGCAAGTTTTTTATGATTTTATGTTTTGACGTTTTGATGTTTTTATTTTGACCTACTTTATTTTTCTTTATTATTATTATTTAAGAGCTTTTTATGTTATATTTTTCTTGGTTAATGTTTCTTTATATAATTTTTTACGGCAATACTTTTCTTTGGATACGTTATTTTTATATTTTATTTGAATTAATTTTTATTTTATTTTATTTTTGTTGGAGTGATCTTTCTCACTTGTAGTATTATTTTTTTTGTAATTTGTTGTTTAATAGTTTGTCGATTTGTTTGTAGTTTTAGTTTGTTGTTTATTTTGTTGTTTATTTGTAGTTTATTGATTTATACTTTTTTGATTTGTAGTTTTTTGATTTTTAGTTTTTGATTTGTAGTTTATTGATTTATAGTTTTTTGATTTGTGGTCTGTTAATTTGTAGTTTATTGATTTGTAGTTTGTTTTTTTTTCGATTTGTAGTTTTGTAGGTTTTGTAGGGATACGCATTTACGTGGTTGGCCAACCTTACATATATAATTATTTGCTTAAAGGTACAAGATATATTATTTAATTTATTAAGCGCGCATCACATAGCAATGTATGTGTAAACAGGCAGTTCTTTTAACACTACTACGTGTCTAAGGGGCTTCACGATTGATAACTCGATCGAATCATGATCAGCATCCAAAGATTTCCTCCCTGCCTTGTACCTGGCGCATCCCTTATATCACCTATATGCTTTTTGTCGTGCCATGGTTCATGGCGCACGTATGCGTTTACGCGACTGCACGAGGAGTCTCTCGGACGCTTGATGCTGATAAAAAGCATATTTGTGATACGTTGTTCTCTATTTTTGTTTTTTTTTTTTATCTTTGCTTGTTTTTTGCTCTTTTATTCGTTAATTTTATTCAATTTTTTGTAGGTATTTAAATCTTGCCCGATAGTTTATTTTCTCTTTTTTTTGAAGTTATTTAGTGAACTGAAATATAATGACTTTAATAGTTTTTTTGCTTCATTTTAAATTTCATATTGTTATTTTAATTTTTTGGGTGTTTTTTCTTTTAAATTAATATCTAGTAAATTGAATGTAATGTTAATATAGCTTATTCTTCTATTTAAAATAATATCTAATAATAAATTGAACAAAATGAAAATAGTAGCGTATTTGTCTACATAAAAATAATTTAGTGAATTGAATATAATGAAAGTTATAGCTTATTCGTCTATGTGAATTATTATTAATCTAGTGTCACTGTTTATTACTTATAAAAAATATATTTTCCGTTTATCTAGAATTATTATATAATTAATTTAACATATTAATTTCTTTTCTTTATTATTTTATTTTACTATCTTGTATATATTCCTTTTGAAACCATCTTTACTTTACACTTTATCGCATTGCTTTCTACTCATTGTGCATATTGCATCATGGTCTCGGTACTGTATATCTTATTAAATAATATGTCGTCGCGCATATTAACTGCCGTCGGAGTCTTTTGCTCCTAATAATAATAGGCTATACGTCTTTTGCGCACCCTTTTCAATATGGCATAATAGTTCGCACCTTTCGTATTTTGAGTCACTTTAGAGCTCTTTTAATAAAAATATAGCTTTGTACCGTACCAGAATGTTTAATCTTTGTTTGCTTGCAGAGTAGGCGAATTATAAGTTATAAACAATTTTATTCTCGCTGAGTTATCAGGTGGCCAGTCCAATAACTAGCTAATGTATAATTGCTTATACTAAAAAAAAATACTGTAATATTGCGAAATTTAAATTAACTTGGGCTTCTTAAATTGAAGTGACACTAAATTTACATATTATTAATCGATAATATATTAACTAAATTTCTCTTAGTTATCTACTTTTCAAAAATATGTTAAGTAAAAAAATATATAATATCAAGATTTAAAAAAAAATACGATACGCTTTTGACGTCTTTATTGTGCCGTGGTCTCGTCTTTGAAGCTGGTTGGCTGGCTGGCTGGTGGTTGCAGTGTGCTTCTTCGGGAAGGCTGCTGCGTTGGTTTCTGATGCGGGCTGGGAAAACCCTGGACTCCCTCGAACATGGGCCGGGATAACCCTGAACACCTCTTCTATTTTCTTAACTGAACCGGATGGATTAACTGGACCGTTGTTGCTGATGTGTGCCTCGAAGAGTTGGTAGATGTGCTGCGTTGATTTGTTGGCTAGCCTTGGCTACGGCTAGGGTAGGTTGTCGTCGAGCAGCAAATTGTATGGAACGTGGCGCGGTTTTATTTTATCGTCGCAAGGCAGGTCGCGGCGAAGCGACCTGCACTGGCAGGAACACTAATGAAAATGTCCTGCCAGGCCTGGCAAGGTCGCCATGAGATGTTGTACGTAGATGAGTAAATAATACGACGAGTCTCGGATATAGAATGATCGCTTTATTAGGAAATACATGGGTTTATATAGGCATACTCTAACAGTGAAGGTTACTGAAATGAGGTTACTTGTTAATTGGATTCGGTAATGTGAGACATAGTATCAGGTTCAGGGATGCTAGGAAATAGGACCGGAAATAGGATAGTTATTCATTAGATAAAGCAAATGCACTCGTGCGTGAAACGTTCGTATCCGTTACATTAATGAATGGAGTCATCTTGCTGTACTCCTCACACCTCACTGTTAGATATTATATTTTCTATTGTACACATATAAAACTCCGTCAGCTAAGTATCATTATACTTAGGTGAGGGCTAGGCTGATAAATAGAATCAACGCACCCCAGAATACTTAGATAGAGATTAGAATAATAGATATAGATATATATATATATATATATATATATATATATATATATATATATATATATATATATATATATAGATATACCTAGATAGATAGCGATCCTACATCCGAGTACATACCTATATGTTTGCCATAACTACTACTATAGACCAGTGTTTTTCAATCTGTGGGCCCCTGGGGCTCGCGAAGCTTCATAAAGGTGGTCGAGGCTACATGAATTTTGTAAGTTAAAACATGACGGGGTTTCATATTTGTAGAATAGAAAATATAATATTAGGTGTCAAAGCGGACCCTGGGCTCCTTTAGGGGCACAACCGGGAATAACGCTAGGAGAATGAAATGACAAAATATAATATCTAATAGTCCGTATGTAAGCCCACTCCGAATTCACCTACGTCTCATGACAACACGATAAAATGAATGGCAGCAGCCGCAACACTGTGGACTCACTAATCAAGCACCACAGTATTGCGGCTGCTACGAATAGGTATGTGTTCGCGACTGTCCCAGCATCGACTGACAGCTATATAAGGACTTAATTCGGTTCATATCTTCCACATCCTAATTGCATTTCAATACAGGTACATATTTCGCGCGCTGCGTGTCACCATTAAGGCGCCGTAGGTTCATGGTCTTCTCTCCCTCTCACTGAGCATAAGCGTGAGCGAGATGGAAGTGCGTGCTCGGAAGCGCGCAAATCATGTTTTTTAATTTTAATTTTTTGGCCGTTTAAATAAATAAAAAAGGAAACACTGAGTTCTCTCAAACATGATATTGCCGATTTTTAGAAGCCATTTTAATATTTTTAGCTTTTGTGCATAATTTGTAACAAATATTTAAAGTGTATTTTACACCCTTTTAGACCTATGTTCGTGATTTTTTTTCTATCGAGCGAAAATTGCTTAATCATGTTTCTAAACACTGATTTCCCTTTAGAAAAGCCTCAAGATTACTATTCGTATTTTTTTGAAATCATATTATTTTAAACAGACGCATTATATTGTTTCAAAAACTCTGTTCGCTTAACTTCGCTGAACCGACGGCGCCTTAACAGGGCGCCCGAGTAAGGGAGCGCGCGATACCCGATCAAAAGCGAGTTTGGAAGCGACGAATAAGAATTTATTCCCAGTACATGCACACATTACGCTCCGAATAATATCCCGTCACCATTATTAATGCAGATAATTAATTAAAAATTACCGGCGAGGAATTAATTAACGAAACGAGCGAGGCGAGGGCGCGGAGCCCTCATTAAAAAATATGTGCTTGTGTTGTTGTAAATAAATGAACACTCTTATTATATTTGAACCTCGCGAATCTTGGTACCTAATTCGTAATTTATTGGTACAGTCGAAGGCAAAGACATGTTTACATTTTACACCTTATTCCTAATAATCATCTTAATAGTCAATAATCATTTAAGTAATCATCTCTTTGACTTGGACTGTACCACAAGGTCTAATATATGAACGCACTTGAAATGTACTAATAATCAAATGTTCTTGATTTGTAATAAAAAGCTGGTCTGTTGTCGGTGGTGTAATAATCCAACTTATTCTACAGTGCTCAATTACATAGGTACCTGCTCCAGTTTAGGGAAGTGTGGTAGGTATGTCGTGTCACTGTGTTTCAGTATTCCTGTATTTCAGTAGAACCACATTCTTGGAAATTTCCAGAGTGCCAATGTGACTAGATTGTCCCGCGCTCGCTTTGCGGTGCTCTGACTTTAGCGTGCTTCAGCGGTACAACTCTTAACGTTCTCGGAAAACGTGCATGAAATGTCGACGTCGCTTTGGAACGTTTAGGAAAATGTAGTTAAATACTTAGCTTGGGGTTTTCGCAAAATCCACCGTAGTTTTGTGATAGCATACATGATCGGCAATAAAAACGTCCGTGTAAATTGGGGTGCTGGAGCCATGCCCCCTCGTGTTTAAAGTTTTCCCGCGCGTAGCGAGTCTATCTCATTTGAATACGGCGGCGTGCGGCGGACTTGTTGAGCACCTGCGGCTAACTTCGCGGCACCAACTTACTAATAATATAATATTTAACTATTTTCAGATTTTCCATCACCTAGAGGAAACGTGACATCACGTAAGTGCCTATTTTGCTTGGTTATAAATAGCTTTGGTCCCTACTCAGAATGGGCCAATATGTAGGTACTGTGTATATTTTAGGGCTGGTTATATCAGGGAACCGCTTCGCTTCTTTTGGGTTTTGTTTGTAGATAAACACTATTTTGAAAGTAGAGTTCAAATTTCGAGTGAGGTGCTCGCCTGTGCTCGTAAGTTTCTCTGCGAGGATATTTTGTCCAGCTTAAATGAAGCGTAAGCATCTATATAATTATTCTGCGAGCATACACAGATTTGGATCCCAAACTGCGTGAGTTCAAGGGGTAAATAAAAACATATTTCGAATTCTAATGTGATTACAATGTGCTATGCGCATTTTTTCGGGCATGTTAGCTCAGCACACGTACTAAAGCGCACGAAGACCATTGAAATTTAACTGGAATGCGAACTTTATGTCTTAAATAGACCTCCGGAGCTGAAATCAATCTAGGTAGTTTAGATCTGACTGAGGAGACTGCTGGGGAATATTCACTAAACTAACCCGAGGCACTGGACATTTCACATGGCTCTTTGCGATGCAAAGTGGTCAAAGCCTACCTAGCTCTGGGCCAATTCGCCCGGTGCAGTTGTATCTACAACCAAATAGTCTTAATTAATGCGAGGACCTAGAGGAAGCCAAGGATTTACTTATAAGTATTTGTGTATCTTAAGGGTTCATAATTGTGTCAAATGCGCGCACTGTGATTCGCGCCAACTCACTGCTTGTGCGCACTCAGAACCACCTCAATGCCCTTCTCGCATCAACACCAGACTGTGATGTTTTTGAGAGTAAGGGTCTCCCCACACCTATCTACGCGGAATCGGCGTTAGCCAATCACAAAACTCTTTATGTCTACGCAATAAGAGCGTTAAACTCGTTATTGCATCGATGGCCATCGCTACGCTTCGGCCGGGTCGGGGGTCGGGTGTTTTTCGCTCTTATTGCGTGGACATAAAGAGTTTTTGATCGGCTAACGCCTTAGTGGATGGATGTGTGACGTACTTACTGTGAAGCGATGGATGACCACCCCACTTCTGTTTATGTTTGATGTAAACTTTGGCCATATGTTCATTAATAAAGTTATTGTTATTTACGTGTAACTTTTATAAGTATCTTAGTGTGTTCTAAATTCCGCAGTGTCTTAGTATAATACTGTAATGCTGCATAATTAGTTGGAAATAAATAAATGTTAATAAGCAACTAGGTTCCCATGGTCAGGTTACCAAGCACTGCCATTCACCGATTATCTTATTTATCTACTAAATATTTTAGTACCTACTGTCACATAAGCAAAACCAAGTAATCAAAATTTACGTGCACAATTTGATATAACCCATGACCCGTGCACATATACATCGCCAAAATACAATAAATAAATAAATACTATATTCAACCAATTCACAAGTCATTGGAAAGCCACAATTTCTTCAAATTCCTCTTAAGAGTAAGTTATAGTGAACCAAAAAAGTAAATAAAAAATCGATGCAACTCGGCACTCAATCAAATCCGCCGCGAGCGAGGACGGCGTGGGCGCCGCAGAGAGATTAATTGCTCACTGTAATTTAACTCACTTCTTTTAAGAGCAAGATATATCAACGAGAAACTCTTTAATATCGTAAGTTATCCTTCCTTGAGTCCGGCAGCGGGGCGGGCATTAGCCGGAGCGAGTGCAACAAATTGCTCGGCGCCACACTCGGTGCACTGGACTGGTTTCACAAATTATGGAAAAGTCGCCAGCAAAACAACCTTAGAGTCCGATCTCCGATTACATTCAGTTCTTTGAAGCACAGGGTGAAGATATATATATTTTTCTCTTTATTTAAGGAGCTTGTCACACAGGTGATCATGTCGCTCCGGTTAATACCTAAACATAATACATTTTTCGTAATCGCGAATTATTCTATTGACAACACACTTTCGAGATAACTGCAATAATATTGCTGGGCCGCGTCTGACAGCAACGGGGTAGCCAGGACACTACTGCAGCTCCCGACATCATAGCTGGTGTTAAATGCCAGACGTCTCCTGACAGCTTCGTTTCGGACACATTCCACTGTAACATAGTATAGGTACTTCGTTAAAGCTTGTTAATATTTACAGTTCCATTCGGCCATTCTTTTCCTTAGGTATTTTCCTTTCCTTAATCTAATGTGGACAAGTTTTGTCAAGAGCCATGTGATTTCCCGTGCAATGGCGACAGGTGTATACAGTCGTTTCACAGTTCAAGTGGTTGTATTCACACTTAGGGCAAGTTGTTTTTTTAGAATATTATGTCTTCTTTGAATGACCAAACCTCCAACGGTACATTGAGACACAGGAACATATCCGGTTCAACCTTGACTCGCAAGTCATGTAGGTACTCGTATGTAGGTGGATGTAATGTAAGGTGGCAGTCAGGGACCCTTAAAAGAAACTCGTATCGTCTCACTGTCTCTCCATCATGACTCCTCCTCAGCCTCCTCTGTACTCTTTTTACTTAACCTTTTTACTGAAACTTTCTACAAATATGTATTTCACTAATCATATTTTCCATCGTTTCGTTTTCTTGTAAACCCAAGTCCGCCTCCCTAATAATGCCATATGACAACCCGACCTCGGCCTCGTATGTTTTTTGGCATCGCCACCCCAACTCCGGCTGTTTAGTAGCCATAGATATAATAAACAAGACAAGTACACATTACTTCACCCGCAATATCGTGACTTTTTAGTAGCTTTGCCAGCACAAATTGTGTTGGCAGCATATCTTTACCAGTACCTAATGTTTATCTCCGTCAACCCCTTGCCTACTGGCAAGTCCGAGTTATAATGGGGTTCGCAACTGTCAAATGTTTGACTAGATGGCGCAATCATAGGTTTTACCCAATCACTAGCCTTTTTCTAGGGGATTTGGCTTAAACGGCTTGATTCTAAACAAGGAAATTCCGAAAAAAAGACAAGAATTTGACAGTTTTGGTAGGACTGAGGGTAAAACCTATGCTGGCGCCATCTGCAAATACCTTCGCCCGGCCAACCCCATTGACACGCCGTTTTGGTTTTTTGATGGAGTCTCTGTTCCTTTTTGTTGAGTAAGCATCCTCCATCCTATCCCTAGATTGTGTTAGGTCTTCTACTAAATTCGGTTCACCGAACTCGTTCGTCATTGTGTCACCCTCGCCTTCCCTATTATTATAATTCACGTCGTTCACGTAACTGAGAATCGTAACGAAATCAGTTACGTGAACGACTCTTTGTAAATTCACTTGTAAATTCATCTACGTCTCCAATCTGATCTAAGCCTTCTGACATGTCAATACGGTTCATATCCGCCCCTGAATGATATAGCTGATAAGCGGGCTCGACGCTAGTAAACAAAGTAGGTAAGCAACTATGCACACGTCTTAATCGAACAATAATCCCGGCAAAACTTATAGTCCCGATATATTTTGCAGTGATTGATAAAGCTAGCAGAACATGTTATGAATCACAAAGCTGTAATATTCAGTACCTATGCTCTCTGGGGTGCCCACAACAAAACACGATGAATCTCTTTATAAGTTTAGTTCAACGTTTTTAAGGTTCACTCAATATTTTACTCAGAAGTCTCATACTCTGCGTCTAAAAGTACCTAAAATTTTAATTGAACAAAAGTGAAATGTGTAATGCCACGGGTCGTCTCAAATGGCTAAACGAGACGGCACAAAGTGGGAATTTATATTATTGTTGGTTCTTTGTTTGATAAAAAATGTCTCTAAAATTAAACTTTTTAGCGTACTGAGCTTGGCTGTGTTAGGTCATGTGACCTAACACAGTTTCGACAGATTTGTTGTTAATGTTAACAATAAATCTGTCGAAAGACCATCGAATCTGTTGCTAGGTGTGCCCGTGTCAACTAGCCCTGTACCTTGTACTTGTACAGCACCCCACTGCGGGATAACCTCTGCACGACGGCTAAGGCTTTGTTTATGGACCTGCGACTCGTACGACGGCACGTCACGCATGCTATTTGGCCAGTACTGGAACACCACGTCTGTACATAAAATACTCCTAAACAAACCCAAATGTTCAAGTTTGGACGACTGACGCGAGGCCCGCCGCGCCGCTTAATTCGATAAGTTTGGGCGAGATTTGCGTCTCGTTGCCAATTGAACTTTCTCTCGTTATAAGGATTTGGAAACTGCAGTTAATGTTAATACGGTTGGATTGAAACAATATCTCAGCTTTAACAGTAATATCATGCATACTATGATCGTGGTGGTGGACTAACGTGTAGGTCGTATCGAGCGCTCCGTTAGGGCTCAACCTGACACCTACGTTTCTAATCCAATTTAATATGAATGTGCGCACTCATCCTGACGCCGTGTTTATGGTCACACGGGGCGATAAGCGGCGCGGTTCTCGCGTCGTAAGTCTCCCAAACGCGGTTTAGTGAGTATGCGCTTTGTTGAGAGTGCATTTCTTCTGTAGTTGTCGACACAACAAATCCACTGTGACAGCGAATTTTTCTTGTAAAAAACGTTATAAGTACCTAAACGATAGCGCTGTACTAAGATATATTATTTAAAGGCCTGTCTGGCTTGTAGGTCTATAGGCTACGGCGTTAGCTTACCATCAACCGCAGCTTGTTTGCCACACTCGTATGAAAAACAAACAAAGGGCGTCGCTCAAGATGAACAGAGGGGTGAGGGACCCTGAGGTGTTACCGCGTTCTCCGTCTCTGTCGCTCGAACGCGCAAGTGCGACAGAAACGGAGATACACGAACGAAGTTCGTATTCGTTTCGCGGTAACACCTCACGGGCCGTAGACAAGGTTATAATCGCCAAGCGCTAACGCCAATAGAAAACAAATAAAATGTATGGGAATGACAGATGTTAACGAAAAGAGTTTCGTCGGCATCTGTCATTCCCATATATTTTATTATTAGGCCCCCAGGCATGAGCGCTTTCATGCTCGGCTGCCAGCCCGTGTCTCGCTCGCGCCGCCTACCGACATAGCTATACGACATAGCTCGACACACATGATAACAATCACATTATGATAGGAATACGAGACCTGTGTCAGGTGAGCCCCGGGCGACCGCAGCCCCCGGGGCCTCACGACTCGCCTTAATGTAATAAATGGATTATTATTCCTTCATCATATGTATGTTTACATCGCTGTTTAGTTACTTAAATTAAATACATTCTGCTCTCTACACTAAAACTCCCAATTAAATTGGAAACCAAAAATATATATTTTATGTAACTGCGAATTAAACGTGCTGACACCGCACAATTTCACGCAAATGGGAAGCCAATTTATGAAAGATTGTTACATAAGTTTCTTGAAATATCTCACCGTTATCCTGCGAATGTCAAATGACGTTTTGTATGGCGATCGAACCACCTTAAGTGTATATTCAAAAATAGTTAGCACACAAAAACGTTACTTAGTTTAGTAAAAGTTATTTTGTTAAAATTGTACCAGAATTGAGCTCCATAATAAAATATATGCCAATAAAAATACTACATTCCACGAGCCTACTGAAATAACATACCCAAAAAAGATTTGTCTTCCAAAGTAACAAATGCCAGTTTGAAAAAAATGCAAAGCCCTTATACCAAATATGTTTTACGGCACTCATGCAATATGTTTGTTCAATCCGGTAGTCGACACGACAAATAGTAAATTGTATGACAAGGGTCTAAAATAAGCCATTTATTTATTTATTTATTTTATAGCCATAGCCATATTACAACAAGATGGTTATTTTCCCGAGCGAAGTGAGGAAAAATTGTTCGAGGGGTAATATGGCTTTTAGACCGGAGTTATACACTCTACTTTTCACTTCGATCCATCCAAAATCAATAATAATTTCCACGGAGGCGAAGGCATTGTTCAATTTGGCCTTTGGCGGCATGTTTTTTAGGGTTCCGTAGTCGACTAGGAACCCTTATAGTTTCGCAATGTCTGTCCATCCGTCCGCAGATAATCTCAGTTACCGTTAGCACTAGAAAGCTGAAATTTGGTACTAATCACGCCGACAAAATGGTAAAATAAAAAGTGGAAAAAATGTTTTATTAGGGTACCTCCCCTATACGTAAAGTGGGGAGTGTTTTTTTTTTCTTTTCAACCCTAATGTGTGATATATTGTTGGATAGGTATTTAAAAATGAATAAGGGTTTAGTCAAATCCTTTTTTGATAATGTTAATATTTTCGGAGATAATCGCTCCAAAAGTTTAAAAAAATGTCCCCACCCCTCTAACTTTTGAACCATAAGTTTTAAAAGTATAAAAATAATCTCAAAAGTGGAACTTTACAAAAACTTTCTAGGAAAATTATTTTGAACTTGATAGGTTGAATAGTTTTTTAAAAAAATTAGAAAATAATTTCTGAACTTGTAATTTAACCGTATAAGCAGGTGTTTATTGTACCTGCTTTTCTACAAAATCACAATGAAATGACGTGCATTCAAATAAAGTAAAAACGGTGAAAATAGGTTCACGCAATAAAGAATTATCCCATAAAAATCATCTTCCATGCTTTAAGCTCGCGCGCAATAGTTTACTTGATTTTCCGATAGATGTCGCTGTACGCGGAACGCTCATATCGTACATAGCGGTGTTAAGATTTTTCCTGATAGGTGCGCCGATACATTAGGTCGAAAATTTGTCGTGCTCTAATTGTCTTAGTTGTCTTTGGTCGTTCGTTGTCTAATAATAAAATTGTTCGCTAAGTATTGATTGAATTTGACGACCGCTTTAGCCTAGTTGGTAGTGACCCTGCTTACGAAGCAAGAGGTCCTGGGTTCGATTCCCGGTAAGGGCATTTATTTGTGTGATGAGCACGAATATTTGTTCCTGAGTCATGGATGTTTCTATGTATTTAAGTATTTATTTATCTATATAAGTATGTTTATCGTCGTCTAGTACCCATAGTACAAGCTTTGCTTAGTTTGGGATTAGGTCGATTTGTGTAAGATTGTCCCCTAATATTTATTAATTTTTATTTTATTGCTTGTATTTTTCGTTAAGTATTGCTTGTTTAACACTTAAGTGGGGACACTTACTGTGACGGACGGAAAACTACGGAACCCTACACTGAGTGTGGCCCGACACGTTCTTAGCCGGTTTCTTCATACATTGACACAGATTCAAAATTATTGCCACCACTAATTAAACGCCACTGACCATTCTATAAGTGCGTCCAAACGGCCCAGCAGCGCGGCGGACAGCATACGGTGCATATGATAAAGATCGATCACCGGGAAGTGCGTCAAATTTAACTAGCAAGATTTGCCCCATACTAACAGGGCGAGTTATATAAAAGCTTGTAAACAATTGGACCCTCGGAGTTCCGAGGTAACAAACATTGAAAAAAAAACACAACTGAATTGAGAATCTCCTCTTTTTTTTGAAGTCCGTTAAACACAGTTACGTACCACTTCTTTTTTTAAGTTTTAGTATTGGATCCTAATCATATGTTTCTATTCTGATAGTTGACAGGAATGAACAAAATGAATTGATAACCGAAATTAAATAAGTTCTGCATAAATATTGAAAAAATAACACATAACTAAACTCAGTGCGCCAACGGCAACGCGAGGTGTAATAATTTAACGTTTACCTACCAGTGGTCGTAACGTGTGGTCGAAGAAACTTGCCCTTGCCTTAGTATAAATGAATCTGTACCTATCAAACCTATTGTTATGGCCATAAATATCTTGCTACTATTGTGAACGTACCTTAGTGATGTGTGCGTTTTTCACACTCGTCCTCCGCTGCTGCAAGCCAAACCTAAGGAATTGTTATTAAATTAGCATTGATTTCCGCACTCATAATTTTATATTTTTGAAGTGAAAAACATATTTTAAAAAGCGGCGCTGTGCACTTTTTGGGATGGGGATTTAAAAAAAAAAAACCGATAATTAAAGCAATTCACAAGTTTTCACTTATGCCGGCACTCCCGGAGTGCAAACCGGTCTTTTTTATTTCGTTGTGCGCGTACAGACCGTAACAGTCGTAAAGGGATTCTTTTGACTCATAGCCCTCGGCAGCCGCGAGTCGTGTCGCCAGATAGTCGCCGGTGACGAGATGCAGGGCTGGTTTCCTTAAGCTGTTGTAAATCATCCTCTGAGAAAAGATTATGATGTTTTTACGAGGACAAAACTGCCTGAAAAGATTTATGATTATGAAGAGAAACACAAATATCTCATTCTGCGGCAGTCAAATAATATCTCTAAAAATAACGTTTAAGTGGCTCCATTCGCACAAGAGTTCTTTTTCTTTTTCAGATTTCATTTTGACGGCGGTTGGTTGTGTCCAATAAAGGATGATTCACAAGGACCGTGCAGTGCCCCTTCCGAGGCCGGCCGTCCTGAGAAAGAGTTTGACACTAAGCCAAACTTATATATCTAAGTGGTACTGCCTATGTACAAGTAATCGTGTGTGTTGCGCGCATTCGCCCGACCGATGCGGTGGTTTAGGAAAACTTTACCACGACTTCCGTGCCTTTTACAAGATTCAGTGGACATTCATTTGGATATTACTTATTTCACCCGCTTCTATCCAGTGACCGAAATTCCAAACGATAAATAAATAAACGTATGCAATAGGGGTTATTTTCTTCAAGCACGGCTATCCCAGGACGGTCCGCGAGCAGTTTCGAAGTGACATAGACTATCCCTCTCTTTCTAAGCGTTCCAATTATAAAGAAATGGATGGTCTATCTCGCCGTGACACAAGTCGCGGGGCCTGAGGACAGAAGATTGAAAAGAACGCAAGAAAAACAAAGCGTGTTAAAGAAATGTAATTTTACTTAATTGCTACTAAAGTTGTTCGTTGTTGTGAATATAACTAAGTATCCAAAGGGTACCACTTAAGTGAACTCTAATTCAATTAGGTTTTCAATTACTCGTACCTAGCTAACTTAATTGCTATTCGTCTATAGTGATCACTTAGTACTCTGCTCACGCGAACAGTTATATTATAACTTTATTAGAGACTTGTTTAATAGTTGATATAGATGTTTTCAACTGTAGAATCCCTAGCGTGAGACGTAATGTAAGTAGTGCAGCGATACTTAGTCTTTTGAGTGAGCGTGTTGCCTCCGTTATGTAGGTAATTATCTCTATCTCTATCTCCATCTCCACATATTTCCACATATAATAAATGTGAAAGTTCGTTGAGGTTGTCAGTGAGACATAATAAGTAGAGTTTGAAGGAAATTGTATTTATTCAACGAACATTAAAAACTTCAATAGCGCGATGCAGAACTTCACCAATTTCCATGCATTTAGAAGGTCATTCTCCAGATTTTTGTCGGCGTCTGAACTCCAACAAACCATATTAAACGTATAAAAAAGTTTGATGGAGTTACGGTGACCCACAGGCCAAATTTGAGAATATTTGGATAAAGTCGTCTTTAATTTACGCAACAGCGCCATCTATCTGTTTATTAATACGACAGCCCAACGAAAAGGAGTGTTATGTTTTCTGTTTTCCGGGTATCATGGGAAAACTATAGAATGGATTAATATGCAACTTTCACTAAAACGTTCAATGGATCTTCGGCCACGCAATAGGCTATAAAAATTATAAAGATAAGGGTGCTAAGGGGTTAAAATGGGGTTGAATTCAGTAAGTATGTTTTTGTATATAAATAGTTTTTTTTTAATGTAAAGTAGATCGCACGTTTATTTTATTATAATATAAGTCTAAATAAAATCTAAAACACAATCGAGCTGAAATTAGACTACAATTAAATTCGCTAGATGGCGCAAATCGGCAACTAACATCAACGACCTCTATCAAACTGAAATTGTATCAAATTATGCTCGCTAGATGGTGCTATCATTATATATACATCAAGCATTAATAATGTTTCTTTTTCATTGAATTTGTGACTCTTAAATCTCATAATCATGAAGATCTGAAATTGCGTTAGCTTTAACACGTTCAAAGGCACCGGCGCGTTTCACCGCTTCGAAAGTCCGAGTCCGAGTCGACCCGGGATAAAGCTATCCTATATTTTAATCCAGGCTTTAAACTAACTTCGCATAAAATTTCATCTAATTCGTTAGAGCCGTTTGAGCGTCATTGAGTAACAATCATCCAAATATCTAAACATCCAAACATCCAACCATCCAAACTGCATTTACTTTTTACTTTATTATACTTATTTTATCAATTAAATTTTCGCTTTGTTGGTACACTTCAGCACAATTCTATCACCGTATAGAAAATCGCGAACAAACCTCATTCATTAAACTATTTAATCATAAACATGGGATATATTATTTTTGACCATTAAAATTTATCACTCTTTAGTACCACCCAGGGGACACGTGCAGGGCTGTGGTAGGTAGCTCCTGCGGACCCGAGTAACAGTTGTCCCCCCTATGTCAAGTGAGTGGTCAACTCGACTGATAGGAGTTGTTAAGCCGTCCGGCCTCTAACTCGGCTTAACGACTACTGTCATAGACAGCAGCCGGGATCAACTGCTTAGCGTGCCTTTCAAAAGCACGGAAGCGCTCATTTATATATTAACCACCCACTTAAACATCGTTGCTTAACCTGCGTTATCGTTTCTGACTGGCAGTTGCCGCTAGGCTATGATGCTAAAGTTTGGACCGCAATCACGCAAAAATGGATTAAAATGAATTTTTGTATACATGAAGTCTATAACCCGGATTATCATACGAATATATAATACTTTTTATTCCGGGAATCATCGTCTAAGGGGGCGATATAGGGGGCGCAAGTTTGTAAGGAGCTACGATATAAAAGAGTTCCACGCGGACGAAGTCGCGGGCAGAAGCTAGTAATTAATAGTACTGTAAATCAATTTCTCTAGCTATACTTACTCTATTTTATTAGTAAACTTGAACTTCAGCGTTAGAAGAAAAAATGTAATTAGTATTCTTCATTTCCGGTTGTGTTAGTGCGCAACTTTAATAGTATCTAAGTGCCTATAGTTACATAATATGTTACTACCTGTGAGTTCCTATAATTGGGTTACTGTTTATGTCTCAGCTGTTGGATCTCCAAAAAATAAAATAAAAATAAAATAATAGTAGGTATGCCTCGTTACATGCACTCACTTCCAAACAAATTCCCGAACGTTAAAAAGCTTCGAATAGAATAAGCATTTATTCAAGACAATAACAATTATTCATGACAACAACATGCACATGGACAGAGGCATATAAGATCGAATCGAATAGAACCGTTTATTGCATATCACATTACAAAAATTGGATGGAATTACAAATAATGGTACACCATGTGACACCCTGCAAGGGCACAGCACAGCAATATCAGAGGGATTAATAATTATTTTTAAGTAAGTTTATACAAAGCCTTAGATCAGCAAAATACGCGGTAACATGTTTCACTTACCGAAATCATTAAAGTATTCCTTTAAACTATAAAAACATCTGATTCGAAAAAATATGTACTATCTGCTGCATTAATACATGGACACCTTACGGTCTAGTTTCGCTTGCACCGTTTGACATCTACAGCTGATATGATTGCATGCGTTGCGCACAAAATAAACTAGATGGCGCTGCTGGCCAAAAATATTGATATATAGACGAATATAACTTAATTCACTGATAATAATTGACTCCTGTGCCCTATCCCACAAAACTTACAATTTCAATTTTACAAGTGTCAAGTTACAAGTTTGTTATAATACAAGTGTGCGTACCACAAAATATATAACTAACAAATGTGTAGTGGAAAATTCGTACAAATATGTAAATTGTATTGGCAAGTCTACAATTTATTGTATCACAAAACTTTAGATACGATACATATATTTTCCGGAAAACGTACAAATTTGTAGCTGACAATTGTTTTGTTCTACATTCAATTGTAGTAATAATTATACATATGTGCGTACCACAAAATATATAACTAACAAATGTGTAGTGGAAAATTCGTACAAATATGTAAATTGTATTGACAAGTCTACAATTTATTGTATCACAAAACTTTAGATACGATACATATATTTTCCGGAAAACGTACAAATTTGTAGCTGACAATTGTTTTGTTCTACATTCAATTGTAGTAATAATTATACATATGTGTAGAATTGTACCTACAAGTTAACAATTCTCTAAACGTGTATCACACCCTCTTGCTATTATACGAATACTAGTAATTGCAGTATATTTTGTCATATTTAGCGATTCTAATCCTTTGTACCACGAAATGTTTGGTTCAAGTAGCAGTGATAGTAAAGAAGAATTAATTGTAAGACGTCCTAGGACATATAGAGAACGTATAAATTTAACTTTGACCGTAACGGATTTTACATTTAATCAGAGGTTCAGAGTGAGTAAATCTACCGTCGAATATATACTACAGACTATTGGTGGAAACCTTAGACATCCGACACGAAGAAGTCAAGCTCTCGATCCTAAAGAACAGTTACTGACGGTTTTAAGATGGATGGGCTCAGGATCCCAATATCACGTCACTGGCGTTGCTCATGGTGTTTCCAAAATGACAATGGGTCGTTCCTTTCGCGCCGTATGTGGACTAATATTGGACAAATTGCTGGGAAGTGAAGTAAGATGGCCAACAAACGGAAACTCAATTTCTCAAGATTTTATTGCAGCATCACATGTAAACTTTCCCAGGGTCGCAGATATTATAGATGGATCATTAATACCAATAGATGTTCCACATCAAAATGAAGCTAAATAAGTTGTAACATTACAATTTCAACAATTCTACAATTATGTAGCTGTCGTGGCATAACCTTTATTCTTTGTGATACGCTTTCACAAAAGTGACATATTTGTATACTGCAAACTTGTAACGAATACATATAAATTTGTAAGTATTGAGGTACATATTTTTGTTTACAATTTAACCATTTTGTCGAATTGTAGACTTGTAAAGTTTTGTGGGATAGGGCACTGTAATCACCAAAAAATTTTCTTGCTATGCGAGTACAATTATTGACAAGTTTAGCAAGGTTTAATCTACTGTAACCGTATTTGAGTGTGACTGAACTGTCATCCTACCTACTCGTTTATCAAAGGTATATATTTCACAGTTGAAATATGTATACCCGTGATAAACCACTGACCAGTGTCAACAACAAGATTGGATGGGCTTGTGGATTAGCCTATTAAGTGCAAATGACACGGTGCTGACTGCCTTTTTAGTGTTTTCATGATTTCTGTTTTTTACACTATTTTGCACAGCCAAAAGTAGATTTTTTAAATATAAATAACAGTAATTAAATACAATTAAATAACTTAAAGAACTTTTCATTTTAAAATTATATTTATTCAGTAGTAGTATTAGTGAATTAGCCACTTTTTAACATGTTATCGAGGTTATAGCTTAAGTTTCATTTCCGAAAATTGGAAAAAGATTGAAGCTTTACCTCAATAAAAATAATACCTATTGTCAATTTTAATAATAATTTCAGACCGGGTTATGATAACATATATATCAGGCGAACGCATTCTGGTGTTTATTGGCATTTTCTATTTAAGTGAGATTTGAAATAAGTAATTAAACCCGCCATTTAAAATAATAAAAAATATGAAACAATCTTACAGTTCACTAAGGCTTTTATTATTGATACTAGTATTTCATAGATTATAATGGTAGGCTTCTACGGTTATCTATCTCACTCGATCTCGTTAATTAACAAAATGATTATATTCTATTATGATAATTTTCCTTAACGTAACACATCTATTACTAATAGTGTCTACAGGGATAAAAAAGCACGATGAAAACAATATTCTACTCATAATAAATTATTATTATTATTATTATCACTTTTTTAAATTTGTACGAATATGATTTGACATTAAATGTATTGTGTCACGTATTTTCTGGTGCACTAAATATTGTAAAGAATGACGATACCTAGAGGTTGATATATTTGTGTTCTTTTGCTTTTAATTTGTTTTTTCTATTTCCTTGTTATTGTGTTCTGACATTTGTTGACATTGTCTTAATATTATATTTTATTTTTCTCTGTTTTTGACGATCGTGATAAAAATTCTTATTTTTTTGACATGTATGCAAATCTGTAATGTAATTTTTTATCATGAAATAAATAATCTAATCTAATCAAATCATATTTTACTTTTGTTATTTGTTTATATATAACCCGGTCTGTCTTTCTTCAAACCCTACATGTTCACAGTTAGATATACCACCAGATTCCGCGTTAGGCACTACGTGATCACTGAACGTGAACTTATATGTCCTTATGAATAGATTTAAACACTTCTCATCACTAAACATGACAAAAATCCAGTTGTCCAGTGTCCAAATTTCGACAATTTGCTGTTTTATGTGCTTCTCTATAAGTATGGGTTTAACAGCATGCCCATGATAATTATAAACCCTTCTCGTTATGGAGACACGACGAACTCCACACTTGTGCAATAAATCGACGTAATGACTTGTCGATTCAAAATCATTTTCTTTATAGTCCATTGTCAATGGCTGGTGGCCGTTCTTTGTCGGTGTAGCAGAGACGTTTCCTTTTGCTCAACCTTTTTTTTAGCTGTAACGATATTATTTGAAAATAAATCATCAGAAAAATGTATGATAGTTCATTAGTAGTTACTAAATAATTATATCACAAACGTGTAAAATAACTACTTACGTTTAGATCAGTTTCTGTAGCTTGTAGCTTCGTTACATATCGCAAATATTTGCGACCTTTTAACTAGATCAATATTACTTCGAAAACTAGTTTTAATATTCATGATATCCAGGAAAAAATATGAATAACAAAGCTGAGTAGTCCTACGAACGAACACGTAACATCTTTGTGATAAAAACGAATAAGTATGGTAGTTTTGATTCATTCGTCTACCCTCATCGATTATTATATTAATCGTAGTAGTAATGGATTAATATCTGAGCAGCAAATGAAACTTATGATAAATTTCAACTGCCTAGTCAATTGAACCGATGGTCGATGAACAAGGCAAGTAACTAGGTCGACACCTAGCTTGAGAGTTGTGGGTTTAAATCCCGCACCCAACCAAAAATATGTTGGGAAAGATGTGTTTTTGGAATTGTTTGGAAATTCACTGGTAGTGAATCGAAAACATCGCAAGAAAATAAATGCACAAAGGTAGCACATAAATAGAATACACATTCGAAATTGCGTCATATTACCGCCACTATCGATCGATAATGCGTTGGCAAGATTTCCTGACAATATAATATAGGAAAAATAATAACCCAAGAAAATAATTATAATTATATCCAAGACGAAGAATGACTTTTTGTTTCCATTTTTGTTAACAACGCCACCTAGTGAAACCTTGCTGATCCTCTGAGGTTTACATTTACATCTATAATGATATTACACGTCGTGCACATAGATGGCGTTAGCGAGCGCGTCAAAGGAAACAGTTTGTCAGTTGACCATGCACTTATGCTGTCTAGTGTACATGGAAGTAACAGTTATTAGTATTCTGATGTTTGATGAAGGAAGCATTTGCATGACTCCATTTGGTCTATATTAAGGCGCCGTAGGTTCATGGTCTTCTCTCCCTCTCATTGAGCATAAGCGTGAGCGAGATGAAAGTGCGTGCTGGGAAGCGTGGATACCTGTTTTCCGGATAGAACCTGTTTTCGGTTTTCTAAGTTACTCAGTTTTGCTGACGATATGAAGATTTTTGCCAAGATTGCTTCACCTGAAGATTCTACTGCGCTGCAATCTGATCTAAGCCATCTGGATAGATATTGTGTTAAGAATAAATTGGATTTAAATCCCTCAAAATGTTTTACCGTAACTTTTTCTCGTAAATTAAATTAAATACCTACTTCTTATTCATTGAAAGGTAAAAGTATTCAGCAACTAACTAGCATAAGAGACCTAGGGGTTTTTCATGACTCGAAGCTTATTTTTAATGATCACGTTGATAATATTATAAGTAAAGCTTCTAAGACTCTTGGATTTATAATGCGTAGCTCGGTTTGTTTTACACATATTAAGACGCTGAAAATCTTGTATTGTGCTTATGTGAGAAGCAAGTTGGAATACGCATCTCAGATTTGGAATCCCCAATATAAAATTTACATTGACAGAATTGAGCGATTACAATCCAAATTCATGAAATTTCCTTGCTACAAAATGCATACACATTATAGTTCATCTAATTATTTAACCCTTTGTAAAAAGCATCACTTGATACCCCTTGCTAAGCGTCGTGAAATTGCTGATATATTATATTTGTTAAATATAATAAGAAGCAATGTTGACTGTCCTAATTTACTTGCTAAGATTTCTTTTAATACTCCCATAAGAAGTTTCCGCCGTTTTCGTCCTATTAGCATATTCCATGTTTCCACTAAATATAGAATGAATAGTTTCTTGTGCAGAGCAGGCAGGAGTTTAAACAAAGTTGTAGATCAATTAGATATAGACATATTCTGTGATAGCATACAGGCAATAAAATCTAAACTGATAAGTTTCTTCATGTGTGATACTCAGGTGTAGGCTCGGGTTATTAGAGTTTATAGTAGCCTAATTCATTAACTACCTGATTCTTGTATATTCCGCGTATTAGGTAGTGCGCGATTGGTTACTGTGCGTAATGTACGCTAAGTTTAAGTTTGGCTTCAGATTTCTTTGTTAGTTTATTTCTATAAGTGAAAACCTGTAATTGGCTATATGGTTTTATTATGGTATCTAGAAATATGTTGCGCTGTTGGTTTTCCATGTATCAATAAATAAATAAATAAATAAATATCATGTTTCTTAATTTTAATTTTCTGGCCGTTCAAATAAATAAAAATGTAATCACCGATTTCTCTCAAACATGATATTGCCGATTTTTAGAAGCCATTTTAATATTTTTAGTTTTTGTGCATAATTTGTTACGAATGTTTTAAGTGTATTTTAGACCCTTTTAGACTAATGTTCGTGATTTTTTTCGAAGGGAAAATTGCTTAACCATGTTTCGAATCACTGATCTCCCTGCAATCTGGCTTTTCACTTCAAGATTGCTAATAGTATTTTTTTTAAACCATAGTATTAAACAGACGCATTATATTGTTTCAAAAACTCTGTTCGCTTAATTTCGCTGGACCTACGGCGTCTTAAGAAAAAATCTCATGAATTTCTTTTGTCACCGCTATTTCTCCAAAGAACTAGGCCGTATGCTATACGCGAGTACGCATTTGATTAATATGCCGTAAGGGCTGTTGGAGGGCATTGATAAAAGACGACAATTTAAGCATCATTTTTGGACATGGTATTTCCAGCTCATATTTGAGGCTAATTCTATACCTAATAAGCTCAGACCAAGAAAAAAAGACAGACGGAGCGTTACGAACAGTCTAGTGAAGCCAACCGGTATTTAACCAAGCCCCATAAGTTTAGCACACGCTAAACAAATTAAATCGCACAAAACTCGAAATAAATGATCTAGACAACATTGCGACACATGCTGAAGAGATTTGTGCATTTTTTTTTGTATATGTGTGCGTGAGCGTGTGCTAAACTTGATGTAGCTTGGTTTTGTTTGTATGTGGTTTGGCTTCACTTGACTGTTCGTAACGCTCAGTCTGTATATTACTTGGTCTAAGCCTAAAAAGATGGCAGAACTTACGGCCTCTAATTTTGAATTTTATATCTGTAATCTGAATTTTTATATCTGTAAATGCTGCTTTTTGGTATGGTTTAATTAGGATTATATAAAATAAATACTAAAGATTAAATACATAAGTGTCGCTGTCAGCGATTAAGTCCCGCTTTAGTATAAAAATGAGTGTGAGAATCCGGAGAGGTGGCCGGTAATTAACAACTTATATCAATATAAACTTTTTAACAATAAAATAAAACCGCCGAAAAAAACTGAAGAGCAAAAAATAATATACCTTTTTTATTTACTTTAATAACTAAGTTCTTTAATCTAAGTGTACCCAAGTAATTTTGAGTCGGCGCCAAACAAGCATATAAATAATAAACCTTTTTTTATGAACCTTAATAGCTAAGTTATTAATTTAATCTAAGTGTACCTAAGTAATTTTGAGTTGGCGCCGACTCAAAATTAAATTTTAATTTTCTGTGGCTTATTTTAGTTAATTACTAACTTAATTACTAGTTACATGCAATAGTTTTGATTACTCTCTGCATATGTGGTCATACATTTCAATCAGTAAGTGAACAATCAATCATCACCCCTGTTTTCATACCCTTAGGGTGCCTTAGTTGAATTTTTTCTTTGAGGTTTACCTCTAATACAGAAAGAATTATCAAAATCTCTGTAAAAAGTTATGCGTGGTCATACATTAAAAAAAAATATACGCGTTGACTTGAGAACCTCCTCCGTTTTTTTCGTCGGTTAAAAATAAGTTTCTGACAAAAAAATAGTTTTGGTACAAGCTTTTATTGCCGACTGTACTTTTCTGTATACCATCATCAGCTCATTGAGACGTGTCTAACGAACCCAAACTCAACGGGGTTACGTCGGTTAAGTACTGAATTCTCATTGGCCACCTTCTGTCGCCATCATCAGGTCAGCTCGATGGTACCATAATATTGAATTGTCATCCAAACTATACTTATACCCAAAATTTCAGCTTAATCGGTCACCGGGAAGTGGGTCAAATTTAACTTGCAAGATTTGTCCCATACATACTAACAATTCCCATGGCCATTGGCCACCATCTGTCTCCATCATCAGATCAGCTCGATGGTACCATCATATTGAATTGTCATCTAAACTGATACTTATACCTAAAATTTCAGCTCAATCGGTCACCGGGAAGTGGGTCAAATTTAACTCGCAAGATTTGTCCCATACTAACACGGCATAAAAGATTGTAATGAATTCTATTATATCTATAGGGATCTAATTTTTTTGGACTAATATCTAATTTTAAACGCCGATGAATATGGATTCCGAAAGCAGGGATCTACCACCCTGGCTGTAAGTATATGAACTTATTAAGGTCATTACGACATGTACAGATAAAAGGACTCCAGTAACAGCGATCTTCATGGACATATGACGATTAAAATCTAACCTATGCGCTATGGTGTTTTTATTATTAAGAGCCTTGTGTCCCACTTTTAGGCACATGCCTCCCTCTCTCTTTGTCTTTCACATATCCTTAGAATATAATCTGAAAAAAAAAACATTCGGTGCTAGGTATCGGACAGAATTGTTGCTTTTCGGTGTTAGTAAGACTCTTCTCTCCAAGATGAGATATATAATTTAATTTACTCTAGCTTATTATTACTACTAACATATTATTTAATTATTATTTTTCTTTTTTTTGACATATGTACACTAACACAAGATGGATCCTTTGTTATCTGAAATAAATGATTATTGTATGTCTTTCCCGTTCACGGGACAACGATGTCCCGGACCTTTGGGAGGCGTGCGTGGAGCTAGGTACCTACAAAGTACCAACTGAGCCAACACGTAGAGGCCCTTTTGACAATTTAATGAAATGCAAGGAGTACACCGAGCGGATGCTGTCCCTGCCCGTGTCATGGGACGCACACAGAGACAGCACCCGCTAGGGTGTATAGGGACTATTGATGGTTGATTATTATTATTATTATTATTATTGCTGGCCAGCCACACAGCGGCGGAAGTCACCAGAATAAGCCTACCAGTACAAGGCAGTGTTTTGCCAAGTTCATGAGCTAGTCGAAGAGTTCTACACGAGCAGTATGTTTGATTTGTTGAAGATGAGTATAACCATAGTTTAACTATCTAAGCCTCGCGACCATGAACAGTAACCTAAGGTTACTGTTACAGTTCTATTATGTCGGCAAGTACGAGTAAATTTGTTGGTAAGCTCCGCGTGTAGGTACCGGAGAGGATTATACACACACGAGCACTTTGAGGTCTGTATTGTTTCCTTTCATCTCAGCTACAATTCAATTTCAATGTGTTTACCGTGCTCGCTTTCACGCGCGACATGCTAACGCGACAGAGTAAGCGCGTGAAACCTTAACGGGATGTGAAAGATGAGCCGCATTGAGTCCCTGAGAACTCATCACGCACGAGGCATCTTAGCGTCGGTTGCTAAGCAGAAACTTTTTTACACGAGTAGAATAGAATACACATAGGAAAGTAAGTGCGGCATAGGAAGCTACGAAGCGTAGATGAGACGTATGTCGTAGGGAGTAATTAATACAATGAATCTCGGTGATACAATGAACATTTATTTCGGTAGAACATGGGTTTATATATGGTCATTTCTGGTCGTTGTGTGAGTGATGCTTACAGAGGTTTAACGATGTAGATTATTATCTTTACTGCATTTTAATGGTGATGTGTTTACTTGTGCGTAACCCATTTGCTAGTGTATTATATTACAAGGTTATTTCTAACAATGTTGCATTTTATGTGATCATTCGATATTGCGTCATACACCACACGTTCCCCGTTTTTTTAAAAGACAAAAATGTGGATACATATTTTTGGCTTAAAACTATCTTATATAATAAAAGTTATTTATCTTATTTCTATAACTGTATACAGTGTGTATGGGAGTTACAATTTTGTTTCTTATACTATCTTACTGGTTTTTAAATTGTGTAGTATGTGTTACTGTTCTTTATCTGTTACTGTGTCATAGCTTTTTAGTTAAGCTGGCAATTTCAATGATACATTGTTTATCTCTAAATGATACTTGTGGAATTTAGCTTTGATGACTTTTATGGTTGATGTTTAATGATATAGTTTTCTAGTTTCGGCTTTTCTTGCTTTTTCTTGGGTGGTCTAGGGCTGACTTGATGGGTGGCGTTATGGGTGACTTTTGTTCAGTCTTTCGCAATCATGTCGTCGGCACACCTTATTCTTGACCCGGTACTTAGTGCTATTTTCGATCGGTGCATGGCCTTTAGCACAAGGTTTAATGTGCATTTATTCTATTGTTCGTCGCTTGGTGATGAATATTATGCCGTGTTTGCGGCCCCGGAAAGGCACCCGCTGATGTGCCCCGTTAATCCGGCGGCGGACTTGTTCGAAATGGTGTGTGTTTGGCTCGGTGATTGACTTTTATCGGGCCCCTTCTTCGTGGAACATAAGTTTTGCTCCGTGGTGATTTCTCCATGGTTACCGTAGTGGTGTTTTTTTCTGATGAGCCCTTACCGGGTAGCTGTGGTGGTGCTGCCACCGTGATTTGGAGCTTCCGGAACAGCTTGATAGGGCCCACTAGTGTAATGTCGGTGCCCATTACGGTGACGTGGATCTTTTCGGTCATCTTAGTCTTGATATTCTGTTCGGCGCTGCGTGGGTTGTAGGTTGGTTGGTCTGCTGATGCTGATGGCTGCCATGAAGATTTAGGTTGAAACGCTGCGGTGGGTCGTTCGGCTGGCCTAGGCTGTGGCTAGGCTTTGGGCTGCCTGGTGCAGCCCTCTGGCAAGGTCGCCATGAGACGAATGTCGTAGGGAGTAATTAATACAACGAATCTCGGTGATATAATGAACATTTATTTCGGTAGAACATGGGTTTATATATGGTCATTTCTGGTCGTTGTTGAGTGATGCTTACAGAGGTTTAACGATGTAGATTATTATCTTTACTGCATTTTAATGGTGATGTGTTTACTTGTGCGTAACCCATTTGCTAGTGTATTATATTACAAGGTTATTTCTAACAATGTGCATTTTATGTGATCATTCGATATTGCGTCATACACCACATAGAGCTATTGTATCGCTATGCCGCTACGAGCTGGTGAGAGCGGGTGTGATTGAATTTTATATTCGACAGTAACATTTCTCATTAAATACCTACTGCTTTTTAAGCGTCATCTAACGCGTAACTAAATGTCTTCATCACATTCTATTCTCCCCAAGACTACCCGGAGAGCCAGGGGCCCATCAGCTGACCCTCATACAACGGTTTCTCCTGGCGAGAGCAAATTGGGCGCGATACGCACCGCTAATCTTAACCCTACCTAAGTACCTAACTTATGTCTAAAAAACCCACTCACCCTTATTCAGGCTTCGAGAATTGCCGCCAGCAAGAATGTGTTTATGTGGATGAGTAAGTGTGTGTATGTGTGCTTGCTGGTAGTCTTCGATGAGGCTGCCGCTTGAGCCCGGGCGGCGGAGCCCTCCCGTTCACCAGGACTCGTCCAGGCAGCTCCTTGTAGTCCAAGCAAATCCCGCACACCGTAAACTAGGTTACTAAGCTAAATCTCGGGCGCCGCCCCGTATGGGCGCTCCGTACGAGTAAATACACAAAATATTATCCCGAACAACCGTACAGCTCGGCGGCCATGGCAACTCTGTCCTACGCGGCCGGTCGCACCTCTCTCGCGCTGGCGGCGTAGCTCTGTCCCACTTTCGCAATCCGAATGCGCGCGGGCAGTCACGACGGCCGCGCGTACGTCTGTTTCACCTGGCCGAATGCTTTCTCTTTCGCGCGGCGAAATAAATGAAAACTGAACTGTCTATACTAAACAATCACCCGCCCCGGACCGACCCGATGTCGGTCCGCTCAAACTCCCGGTAGTCGGGATAGTGACGAGACAGCGCGTCTAAGGATCGAGTCCTTCACCTGTACGTCTGCGATCCGTGGAGACCCATCCTTGCCCGTAATCAAGTTAACGATGCGCCCCCGTCGCCAACACAACGATGATAGGTTAGCATCCTTAACTAGTACGAGGTCTCCAACGCAGGGTGGGGTCCTCCTGTCCGTCCACTTAACGCGTTGCTGCAGAATGTGCAAATACTCAAGCGACCATCGCTTCCAAAAATTTTGAGTCATTTGCTGCAACATCTGATACCGTGACAACCGATTCAACTTAACTTCCGTATATGGATACTCCGGCAAGGCGTTAAGTGGTTGGCAAATTAAGAAATGGCCTAGGGTAATGGCCTCCAAATCATTCGGGTCAGCGCTCAACGGGCACAAGGGTCGCGAGTTTAAGACCGCCTCAATTTTACAAAAGACCGTTGACAACTCTTCAAACGTGAGGATCGTTGAGCCGATGACCCGGTACAAATGAGTCTTAGAAGACTTAACTACTGCCTCAAATATTCCACCCCAGTGGGGGCATCCAGGGGGGCTGAAATACCAAGAAATGCCCCGACTGGCGAGGCCCGTGCCGATATCTCGCTCATTTTGGTCCAAAAACGAAACAATTTCCCTTAAACAACGGTCGGCGCCCTTGAAGTTGGTACCACAGTCCGACCGTATCAATGACGGCAGTCCCCTTCGAGAAACGAATCGATCCAAAGCTGCCAAAAAGGCCTCCGTAGAGAGATCAGCTACTAGTTCCAAATGAACTGCCTTGGTCGCCAGACACACGAAGACGCACAAATATGCCTTAACCGACTTCGCATTTCGAAGGCGTGATGTCTTGACCATAAAAGGCCCCGCGAAATCCGTACCTACGCCCGCAAACGGCCGAGCTTCCGTAACTCGGTCGGGCGGGAGATCCCCCATTTGTGGTTGCATTGTGGCTGCCTTGAGTCGGTAACAAGGCAAGCAACGAAACACAACGCTCCTTATCACTCTCCGTGCCGACAAAATCCAGAATTCACGCTGCAAAATGGCCAGAAGGGCGTTGCAGCCGGCATGTGAATTCCTGGTGTGGCGATCCCAAACCAATTACTCCACCAAAACTCCCTTCTTGGGAAGAATTAAAGGATGTCGCGCCGAGTAAGGTAACGCAGCATTCCGTAGTCGGCCTCCCACCCGGAGCATTCCATGCTCATCCACGAACGGGTTAAGGCGGACAATGCCTCCCTTCAATCTACCTGCGGCCGTCCGCAAGATCCTAATTTCGTCCTCAAACTCATTCGCCTGGACGACCTTCACCCAGTGCGAAAGAGCCCTCTGTTGCTCTTCAGGTCCCAGTACAGGCGACACGTTTCGCTGCGCGACAGGGTTGCGACAATTATGGATAAACCGCTTTATCCATCCCGTGACTCTAAGTAGCTTACCCAGTGAGCTATAACGTTCCAAAAGAGTGTTGTCTGCTGTAGTAGACTCCACCGTGGTCACATTGACCCTCAAACCCTGGTCCGGGGGCAATAAGTGCCGTCCGCACTCATTAAATGGCCACTCCGAATGTGGCCGTTCCAACCATTGAGGCCCCCACCAAAGAGAATGCTCAACCAGAGCAGGCGCCGGACAGCCGCGAGAGGCGCAGTCTGCTGGGTTAAACTCGCCAGGAACATGTCTCCAGATCAGAGGAGTCTCCGAGTTATTTATTTGTGACACTCGGTTGGCCACAAATACCTCAAGCGTATGAACCGAAGTCTGCAGCCAGCACAACACGATCCGGCTGTCGGTCCATGCATAAATCGTTTCACTAAGATCAACTGTACCACGTAAGTTCTGCACTACATGGTTCAAGAGCCGCGTCAGAAGAGCTGCACCCGCCAATTCCATCTTCGGAATCGTCCAGCGAGTCCGAACAGGAGCAACCTTGCTTTTGGCCATGACCAATCGTACAAGGCCTGCACCTGCAGTCTCACCTGTTCTCAGGTAGACTGCGGCAGCATACCCCTTCTCCGATGCATCACAAAACCCGTGCAGGGTCGCCTTGGCTCCCGCCTGCGGGAGCAGCTTGCGTGGGATCTCAATGTCCGTAATATGCGGCAATGTAGTCACGAATGCCGTCCACTCCCGTAACAGCTCCTCCGTGAGCTGATCATCCCAACCTAGTTGGGCCAACCAAAGCTTCTGCATGAAGCACTTTGCCATGAACGTCACCGGTGCGATCCAACCTGTTGGATCGAACGTTCGTGCTATGGTCGAAAGGACCGATCGCTTGGTCCAAGTCCTCGACAACAACACGGCCTCACAATTGTATGTAAATACATCCTGACTCGGTCGATACTGGACCCCCAAAATTGCCAACACATGAGGATTATCCGGGTCCTCAAACAGATGCGGGTCTTGTTGGTACTCAGCTGGCAGTCCTGCCAGCACCTCTGGGCAGTTCGACAACCACTTCCTGAGTTCATAGCCACCGGAGGCCATGAGCGCCACCAATTCATCCCTTAAGACGAGCGCCTGCTCAACACTATCCGTGCCCGTACAAATGTCGTCTACATAGACGTCCCTATCAATGACTGCAGCCGCGCGAGGAAAGCGCAGCCGTTCCTGTTCAGCCAGTTCTCGTAGCGTACGCATTGCTACATAAGGACTGGGCTTTAATCCGTATGTATTCGTGTTGAGCTCATATGTGACCATCGGTTCTTCGGGGCTCTCTCGCCACAATATCAGCTGGAACCGACGGTCGTCCGGGTGGATCTCTGTTTGACGGAACATCATCCTCACATCCGCAACGAAGACAACCTGGTGTCTCCTGAAGTCCGTTAAAATGTCTGCAATGTCCCTAGTCATCTTAGGACCCGCGTGCAGACATTGATTCAGAGACACCCCGCTAGAGGTCGCCACTGAGCCGTCAAATACAATGCGAATTTTGGAGTCTGGTGTCTTCAGGACCGCGTGGTGAGCGAGATGGTAATGCTCCTCACGACGCCAGTCCACCGTGGACACCGACATGTGACCCAAAGCCAAATACTCACGCATGAACTCAACATACTTCCGACGGAAGCTGGAGTCCCGTTTCATGCGCCTCTCCATCGATACCATCCGTTTTTCCGCTGTACTGCGAGAGCTCCCCAGTGGAGGTCGGTTCGATAGAAATGGCAACCGTGTCATAAATCTGCCCGACGGGAGGCGCATCGTGTTACATTGATAAAACGTCTCGCACTCCTCGTCTAACGGGCTAGTCCTAGGAGCTGTGGGTGGCTCTTCCGTTGCCCAGAACCTTTGCAGGACCTCTGATAACACACTGCCATAATATATGGGGCTGTAATCCGTTGCATCCTGTGGTTCCCGCACTGGGCCCAATAATGCGTACCCCCCCGCGGTGTGTACGGCCACTAATCCGTTCGGTTGCAGCTCCCTCTTGCCGCTCCGTAGCAGCTTCCCGAGTACGTCAGCCCCAAGCAAGACGTCCACCCGTCCGGGAATCGCGAAGTGGGGATCGGCCAACTCCAACCCCTTAGTCAACCCTCTTACCGCCGCCGGTAACCGTATCTGAGGGAGGGCCCCTACCACTTCGTCTAAAACAATCGCCCTGGCATTCACCCGCGTGATCGATGCCGAGTCACCCATCTCAAACAGGAGAGTAGTCTGACCCCTGAGGTGAGGCACCCGATTGCCACCTATACCTACTGCGCCATCCCGTGATGGCTCTAACCTAAGACCTAGCCTGTTCAGTCGACTGGACACTATACAACCTTGTGCTCCAGAATCCAAAAGTGCCCTGACTTGCACTGAATGGCCATCCGTACCCCAGACCGTAACTCTAGCCGTCGGTAATAATACCGTCCTTGGCTGGGGGGCCATTACTGAGGAACAGGCTGCTAATTCCTAGCGGGGGCCGCCACCCCCCCCTCCCGCAGGAGGGGATGGGGGCCCCTGCCCCATGTATGGGTCCCAACCCGGGTAGTATACTCTTCGGCCCATCCGTGCCATGCGGGCTGGCCGGAAGTAGCCCACCGGCATTCGTCCTGCCACTGGCGGGTTTGTAATTAAACGTGGGCGCTCTGCGAGAGGGGGGGTGAAGCGATTACTCGGGGGCGCCTCCCCCCTCGCGGCCAGGCAGAGGAGCTCATGATGGGCCCCTCCGCATGTTTGACAGTTGGTGGTCTTGCCGCACTCGCGTACATAGTGTGCACCAAGGCAGCGGAAGCACAAGTTGCGCTGTTTGACTACCCCTCGGCGCCTCTGCACACGCTGTGCCTCAAAGTCCACACACGCGGTGATATTATGTCCCCCCTCCCGGCAGAAGGGGCACACTTCCGAATGGAGGGCGTTATACTTCCGCCCCCCCCTACGGGGCTCAGCCGGTTTAGGCCCGCTAAAACGTCGGGGTGACAGAGGGGGGTGCGACGTGGTTGCCCCTTGGCAGTCCGCCCGCCGACACTCGCCCTCCAAAAACGCCCTCAAACTCGCATACGTCGGAAGGTAGTCCGCAGACTCACCGCCATGAGCCTGCTCAAACCGCGCGACTACGTCGCTCGGTAGTTTACGCAGTTCCCTATTAACTACTATGTACTTATCTCCTAACGACAGCTTAAGGCGGTCCAATGTGTTGACCGCTACCATAACCGGATTTAGGATTTTCACTCGTATCTCCTGCACATTGGATACTTTCGGGATATCAAATAATTTGTCGATGAGCCCATCAATAATTAACCGCCGATTGTCATATCGGTCAGTTAAGAGGCCCCATGCCGTATCGTAACTGGTATCCGTAATCTCTAAATGCGTTAACATGTCAAGGGGCTCCCCGTAAAGCCTTCCCATTAACTGCGTCATTTTGTACGCAGGTGAAAGATCCGTACGCGAATGCACTACGCTGTTAAAAAGATCACGAAACCTGGGCCAGTCCGCATACTCGCCGCTAAATTCTGGCACGGTCACGGGCGGCAGCGGTGCCAGAATCCCCGCGCCAGCCGACCTGCATGGTCCCCGAATCTCTCCCTTTCGCGCCTGTTCAATTTCCGATGCCGCCTGAATGATGCTCATAACCATCTCCCCACATTGGTCCACGCTGCGCTGCACACCAATCTGAGGCCCACTTTCCCCCTCAGATTCCTCGTCATCCACAAGGGCCAAATATTCTGCGTGCCATTTGAGCACCGCGTCATGTCTGTCGTCTACTTGTCGCGCGCGTGACAGTAATGCGTCTTCGCGATCCGTTCGACCAATCATCGTAATTACTAGCGAAAACCATCTTAACTCAGCTTCGATTTTCGCAGCGATTGTCCTAATTACTGAGGGTGCCATGGTACCAAACTTCAATTCACAAACTGGCAATCTTACCCTAAACCAACAACAGTATTCTAATACACAGCAGAAAACAACACTATAACATAAATGTATTTTTACAATCGGAAATCGCAACTTCAATGTTTTCCTAACAACAACCGAAGTCAAGCGCGAACCTTTTCCCGAGTTGGTTCCGTATTATTAAATATGAATTTAACACAATTAACTTAATTCCCACACACAATGAGGACTAGGTATCAATATACCGATAACAAATAATAAGTGAACCAAACCGTCACGCGAAGCTCCTACCGCGGGTTCCAAACTTATTAAATTGTTATTCCACAATTACTTCCGAAAACAAGTAAAACCCCGTGATAGCCGTGTATTCATCAATACATGCAAGTAAACAACAATAATAATTACACTTAATGTTATCCGAAACCAATCAATAATTTATTAAGAGTGAATATTTAAGTTCGCGACGGAACCCTAATTTACCAATATTACCTATATATTATTTCCGTAACTAAAACGCAACAATTAACTTTATTCACTCAACCAATTACTATTATCGTTTACTTATTCCTAAATACCAAACATGGAATCGTAATATAATGCAATTCTTAACTACAGAGTAAGTAAGTACTTGGTACTTGTAACTTCAATAATTACGTCGCTTGCCCGCTGCACAGGAATGCGGTTCATGCAAAATCTACCCCCGAATTTCAATTATGACTAAAATTCGTAACTAAACTACTTTATTTAGCCGTAAATATGTACAAAAATATGACCCGCGGTCTACCAAATATATCTAAACGTGCTTGGGCTCTCAAATATATCTACACTATGGATACAAGCCACGCCCCGCTTACCAAAGTATTTACCTTGTGGATATGAACCACGCTCTATGCTACCAAAAATATGTTCTCCCCAAGACTACCCGGAGAGCCAGGGGCCCATCAGCTGACCCTCATACAACGGTTTCTCCTGGCGAGAGCAAATTGGGCGCGATACGCACCGCTAATCTTAACCCTACCTAAGTACCTAACTTATGTCTAAAAAACCCACTCACCCTTATTCAGGCTTCGAGAATTGCCGCCAGCAAGAATGTGTTTATGTGGATGAGTAAGTGTGTGTATGTGTGCTTGCTGGTAGTCTTCGATGAGGCTGCCGCTTGAGCCCGGGCGGCGGAGCCCTCCCGTTCACCAGGACTCGTCCAGGCAGCTCCTTGTAGTCCAAGCAAATCCCGCACACCGTAAACTAGGTTACTAAGCTAAATCTCGGGCGCCGCCCCGTATGGGCGCTCCGTACGAGTAAATACACAAAATATTATCCCGAACAACCGTACAGCTCGGCGGCCATGGCAACTCTGTCCTACGCGGCCGGTCGCACCTCTCTCGCGCTGGCGGCGTAGCTCTGTCCCACTTTCGCAATCCGAATGCGCGCGGGCAGTCACGACGGCCGCGCGTACGTCTGTTTCACCTGGCCGAATGCTTTCTCTTTCGCGCGGCGAAATAAATGAAAACTGAACTGTCTATACTAAACACATTCACTGCCAGGAATCGCTACGCGCTACGGTAGCCGGTCGCGTGGTTTTCCCGTATGTAGCGGAAAGCGACTACGGCATTGGCGCCCACTTGGCAGGTACCTGGCAGTGGAAGTGTTAACTGGAGGCTGAAAGAGTAAAAGAGCAATAAAACTTATTACATACTGTTACAATAGTATTTCAAATGGTATAAGATATCGTATTGATTGAGTAAATGTCAACCACACGTTGCTAATTCTAAGCTAAAATACCTTGCGTGTTACATGTATAAAACATTACCCTGCTTCTACCGCAATCGAGTAAAATTTTGCAAAGAGGAATATCAATTCTTGGTCAAAACTACCCTACCAAAGATAGGTACTCAAAGTGTATTTGCGAACAAATCAAATTGCCTGTTTATACATTTACAGGCTATGCGCGGAAGATAGGAAAAAGAGATAACACTCACCGAGAAAAAACCGCTTTGTGTTCCGACAGTCGATAAATAGCGGAGTTGGTTGTTTACTTTCAAAGTAAAACGTCAATAACAAGCCACATCAGGGTGGAGTCCGCAAGTTACGGCTCTCGTGTTACTGTGAGCGGAGTTATGTGGTGTATACATACCTATATTTGACAGTCCGGGCAGCTCGAACTAGTATTTTATACAATCTGTGCTCTTAAAGTCGAGTACCGTGATTAAGTAAGGTACGAGAATTTAAGGAAATGACATCATTTAGCCCAGTGAAAAGGTTCCACATCGTATCTGGAAGAGTTTATAAATTGTTGTTTCTCTTTGTTTTGTGCAAATGATTTACATACATACATATTATTAGCGGTAGAGGCAAATATTCGTATATACAAAATGAGTTTTTAATTGAACGAGTAAGCGCAGCGAACGAAGTTCACCGTTTCAGCTCGGGCATACATCTTTCGTATGTCCGGCGTCTAGTCGATTGTTTCTTCTAATGATATCTTCTGTCCCAGATTACCTACATTTCGCATATTTGTACCAAGCTATTATTTAACAATTAACTAGCGAATCTTACTTAAGTGTGACATTGTTCAATAATATATTACTGACTTCTAGTCAACATCGTTATCCACATCTTTCCCGGTTATCTATGCATCTATACATATTATAAAGCCAAAGACGTTCGAAAGTCTGTACATGGAAGATATTCGAAATAAAGTTAAGTTGGGGATACTTAGAATGGATAACAGAACACGATCCAAAAGTTTTTAGAATTTTTGTCTGTTTTCTGTTTACTGTTTTGTCTCGCATCACGTGAAAACGGATGAACGGATTTTAATGCAAACTCTACTATTCTGTCGAAAAAAATCCCGGCCAATATATAGGCTATAAAAATTATTAAGATAATGGTGCAAAGGGCTTAAAAAATGAGGTTGAACTTTGTATGGGAACTCCTTAAATCTATGAGCTAAAGACTTGAAAATTGACAAGCATACTTGACTCGAAAGTAAAAAGAACCCCATTCAAAATTTTAGCAAAATATAGATAAAACGTGAAAAAACCCGGGATGTAAAATAGTGGTAGGTGGCTAAACACTACATATTAACCAAAACCGGTTGATACCTCCACCGATAGTAACTGTTATACATAAGAGACCTATAATTATATTGGAACTGCAGTCACTGACGACGTCGCTGTTTATATTGAAAAACCAGCAACCTTGATCTCCGCCTTCCTATATTTGTAAAGTTGTTTGAAGGTTGAGTTGAATACTTATCTCGAATTATCATAGTTCACCAACATCAAGGGAAGTTTCGCTTGTAAGACACCGGAAGATAATGAGTGTCCTTAGGGCTCTCTGAAGGAATGCTTCGAGTCTTTCATTTTAACGTAAAGCACGCGCCTTTGGCCTCGGTTGCCTCGCCACTCACTTACTTCGCCCTTCGCCGCGCCACTCAACTACGGGATAGTCAGTATCCATGAGGGCTCGCTTGCCCCGCCGCTCATCTTCGGTACTTTGGCCACAAGTTTCGCTTGCAAAGACAATATGTAAGTAACCGTGGGGGCTTGCCTTCAGGTTTTCGGACCTCGAGCTCGCCTAGGTAGCGGACTCTAAAAGCATGCTATAGGCCTGTAATTCCTACGAATAGCTCAGCCTTCGGCTTCGCTCGGTTCCCCTTTTATTTTCGGGTATTTGGGCCTCAAGACACCCGAAGATAATGAGTGGCTCGCATTGAGAGCGCTCTCTTAAGGGATGCTGTGGGCCTTTCATTCCAACGTAAAGCTCGGCCTTTGGCCTCGCTGCCATCTGAGGATACTATACTATAAGTGGCCTTCAGTCCGCAAGTGCTATCTTAAGGCTTGGATCTTTCATTGTTACGAAAACTTGCTTGGCGAGAAGGTGAGGTTCTGGACTTTGGTCTCCGGATACTCCGGATACGAAGACACCTGGGGATAGTAAGTGTCCGTGGGGGCTCACCCACGGGCCTTCAGTCCCCGAGCTCACATAGCGACCGCTCTCTCAAAGCATGCTTAGGGCCTGTCATTCCTACGAAAAACTTAGTCTTCTAGACCGCTCTCTGAAGGATTGCTTCAGGCCTTTAATTTATAGAATAGAATAGAATAGAATATAATTTATTTCAGTATAAGTAAAGGAACACAGTAATATATTACAGAAGACAACGAAAACAATGGAAGAACTTATCAGCTAAATGTAAACTAATTACTAACCTATATTGAAAAAGGTGAACACTCTGCATAATGCCAGGTGCTACTAGAGCACATGACGCGAACACCAGTAGGGAGCGCAGTTGCGCGTAGCTGCTAGCAGAATCACAAAATTCTGGCTCTAACAAATACGACAATAGGTACGAAGCGGAAATGAAGCAAGTGAAATTTCAAAAGAAAATAAAATAAATTAATAGAAGAGTGTGGGAATTTCAATGAAAAGCTCGGCCTTCGGCCTCTCTTGCCTCACCACTCGGCAGTTTGGCCTCAGGTCTCGCTTGCAAGACACCTTAGGATAGTGAGTATCCATCGGGCTCGCCCTAGGGTCTTCGGACCTGCATGGGGCTCGCATATGGAGCGCTCTCTAAAAGTATACTTTGGGCATCTATATAATATTACTGACGACCAAGTTTATGAGGCTGTTTATTTAGATTCGAGGAGAATTTGAATTGTTACACGCACAATGTATAGAAATGAATTCTTTATTTTCAGTTGTTTAACATAAGAATACCATGTAAGTAAACCATAATTTATGCTCGTACGAAGTCGCGGGCAGAAGCTAGTAAATACATAGATTTCCGATTAGACAGTTTTACAGTTAATCTGTATCGCCAATGTTACCCGACGAAAGGTCGCGATCTCCCGACGTTGGCTTCTTTATTTAATTCCTTCACTACAAACTAGTTCGCTTTACCGTGTTTTTCGAAGTTACGGACGATTTATCCCGTAACGCACCCTCCGGGCAACTTACAGAATGTCCAACACGTTCAACTAACATTTATTACTTTTGTACACTTTTTGGGCGCTGGATAAAAGTTTGATTGAATAGAATGGAATACAATAAAAGGTTTTATGTTATTTCGTAACTAAAATATTAAGCTCATGTCTAGGGCAAGTCAGTATCGTCCCAAGTTTATGATTTTAATATTTTATGAGTCAGACATCACGGTCACCGCCCTTGCTCCTATTGAATTTTATAAAATGTTTGTTATTTATAAAAAAAAGCAATTTCAGCTACTTGTGAGGACGAGACGGTTTCAAATTTCAAAGCCCATCTAACATAATGTATAAAGATAGGTTTGTGCAGACGGATTTAAATTATTTCCTTCTTGACATCATTATCATGTTTTACGGACCTAACTTGATATACCCTTTCACTGTTGTTGTGTTTATGTGATGCAAAGTTTCACATATAGTTCTTTGGATCATAAAAGTATAGCAAGGACAGAAATGTAATATAACAAATGTATAGACAGGACAGACACAATAGTTGCTGGTGAAAACGAAAACCGGTGCACCGTGTCCCGCTTAACCACGCGTGTCCCAAGTTACCCCACTCGGACGCAACTTATAATTAACTTATCTCCGAGATTCATAGCATTTATGCGTGAGCTAGATCATTCGTTGGTACTGTTGGTGGGTACAGAAATATTTTAAAAGAAGGTTCAATTTCTTTTCTTATCTCCAGAGGTTAAGATGAAAAAGTTTATATGTCGACCGTTCGCGTTGCGGATACTGCTTACTAATGTAGCGAAGACGTCTATTTGCGCGGACGATGACGGATAAAGCCAAATCTCAAATAGAAGCACCCTTTTTCGTGCTTCCAAATCTAATTTAGTAAAAAGATGACTCTCAGCTTCCCGCGACCGACTTCGGAGTTTCTCGTAATGTTGTTAGACGATAGCCGGAGGTCTACAGTGCGTGGCTTCCAATCCCAATCAAATTTTAATATTTATCCCACTCCCACGTGTGCCGAGCTAACCCGTCAGAAAGAGCGCACGATACATATTAACACATGCGCCTACCAGTTCCTGCCACAGAAAGTATTCAAATGTGATGGGATTGTGAAAAGATGTAACGAATTGATGCCACGTAATTTACGAGCGAGTGGCTCTCAGCTAAAACAACTTGCTCTTGGTTTAGGATATTAAGAGCGTTTGCGGACTTTCCTCCAATTTTGATCTTTTATATAATTGTTCCCATTTAATTCATCGTTTAATAAAATAAATGGCTTTTTCTTCAATTTATTTTGCCGTATTTTACTGACAGTGTGACATATAATCTCCTTTGTGCTTTTTTCTTCTTCTACTCGTATTGTCTATTATCGTGACATGTAATAACTGTGTACTACTGTCTAATGTACCAATCCTAATTTCCTTAGTTTATTAAAGCCGAGTTGTATTTTGTGTCTCGTTTATTATGTATCACAGTGCCTGCAAGAATGGTTGTAGAAGACATTGATTTTTTCAGTATTAGTACATGGTCGTCGTGGAAAACACAACCACTACTGCACTGCTTACTATACGGAAAGTTAATTGTGTATTTTACAAGTTGATAATAATAATAATGATTTATTTCAGATAAAAATCCATAATTACAGGTTACACACGAAAAATATAAATTATAAATTAAATAAAATACACTAAAATTAAATTAAATTACATAATTATAAAATGTGTGTATTCTCTTATAAGTAGTAGTGAGTGGAGAGCAAAACAACCCAATTACTAAAGGTAATTAATATTTTAATTTGTACACAAGACAGAAACAAAGTTGCGGGCTGTAGAGCTAAATAATTAGTTTTATTGATTGACGACGCACAACATACGAGGCGTCTCACCACCGCGCACCGCTGTGTTGCGCGGACCGCGCGAACGCGGGTAGGGCCAACACCCAAACCACTTCAGCCGTGCCCCATCACCAATGAGCTATCTCTGTGCTGCATTGGGTCCATGATGTAAGGTCTAGACGCGGGTAGGGGCGAGCCACAACGCGCAACGTACGTTGCGCGGAACCGAAACGCGTCTTGTGTTCTGCGCTACAACTACAACTTTGTAACTATTATTAATGGTTTCCCATGAATACGAAACGAAATGCTCGCTATGGTCCACGTTATGCTTTTCATTTTGCCAGACGGGCGAGCGCAGAGCTGGCTAATTCGCTTGCCTCGCATATACCGCCCTAGTTTAAAATTAACATGATTAATTTATTCTGAATAAATAAAACCCGGGCCCCTGCTTCAATGTACCACCTGAGACATTATTTGAGCCTAGGTGAACCTTAACGCATCGAAATAGAGTCTACTATTGGTTAGTGTAGCGAGTTAGTGTTTCTACCTGCACTAACTGTTTCAGGGAGATTGATTTCAGAGCAGGCTGCATTATGTGCACGGAAGATACGCAGTTGACCAAGTCCAGCTATACATAGTGAGATCAAAATGTAGCCTTCAGGTCTTCTCATTTTGATGCACGCTGTTACAGCCATGAATGTGGCTACCATGTCCGTGATTTTATACCGCGAAGGGCAAATACATCCACACGCCGTAGTCGCTTTCTGCTACATACGAGGAAAACGACGGAATGGGCTACGAGCGTAGCGCCTAGCGATTCTCAGCTGTGAAAGTGTTAAGCGAAATATGTTGTAGCAAAGGCCTCGAAGAGATCGCTTTGTAGCTATGGGTTCCGCCTTTTCATACCTTGTATCTGTTTCATTTCATTGTTGTTTTCTATTACTAAGTGTATTATTTTGGCGAGCAAGAAATAATATATTTGTATTGTATTCTGGCATATGATAAGTATCTGTTTGTTTGGTATACCCTCCGGAAGAGAATACATGGATTGTGTAAATAACACAGCGATTATCCTTGTTAACGATAAGACGTCTCCAATTCTCTGATAAAATGTGGTGGGAAACTAATATCATGCTAGACCGAGACAGAAACATATTGGAGTGGGATTAGGATATGAGAGAGAGCAGCCTAGAAGGTCAAGTTGTGGAACCAGTGCCCGGCCCGGCCACGCCGGACACACGCTTCGCTCCCGGGCACGAGTAATATACGCTCCTAAGAATTTTCTTTTCCGTAACAAGGTTACCAAATGTATTGTTATTTCTGCTAGTATTTATTATGGGGTTTTCCTTAAGTTTGTATAAAGAGGTTAGGGTTGAAGTGTGTTGTTGGCAACGGGCTAGCTACCTGTCACTGCGATACCATATTTTGACAATATTATAAACCTCCATTTATGCTAAAAGTGGTACTAGGAACACAAGCTTCATGTGCTCTGCCTAACCCTTACAAGGTGTGAATGTGTCTTTTATAAAGAGGTAGGGAATAATTTATGAAGTTTCTTTGTTTGGTGTTTTGCTAACCTATAATAGTCGAGAGAGATAATAATAACGTACGGTTTGCATCGAATTTCTGTACAATTTCTTTATAGAAGTTTTTTTTTGTAATATACCTAATATATAACGGCATTAAAAAATGTGTACCCAAGCAGCGTGAATTGTTAAAAAATAACTCAGTGTCAGTTTTGTGACGAAAATGACGCATACAAACTAAAAACTTCATTGTCGTCACAAAAAGGACACTGAATTAATTTTTTCACCTCACCGGCTCGAAACGGCTTGCTTTATCGCTCAAAATCTGCGCCCAAAAGTCCATTTTATCCGCTAGCGTGGAAAGAGTTTTTGAATTTGGAACGTGACGGTCAATCTCGAGATCCAACTTTTTTCTATACAGAATGAGAGGTGCGTTCAGAAACTGATGGTGTTATGCCAGTAATTAATTGTTATTATTTTGATAAAATAAAATTAATGATACTTATTCTTTCTTAATTAAGTAGGTCGATACGAAATATTAATATTTAGACTGATTTATAAGGATGAAATACGAATAAATAATTTTAAAATGCAGTTCTATGTTTCAAAAAATTTCGCTTCTTCCAAATTTGGAACGCACCGTTTGAATAGTTACTTTAAGAAAAAACTCAACCTACATTTAATTTTGTTTTGTTCTAAAGCCACAGACAGTAAAACCAAGATAATGGTGGTTATTTATAGATTTTAGTGCAGAAGATATACAGCTATTAGCTAATAGCTAAAAGCATAAGCGAATTTGAGCCTTAGTTTACCCGTGAGTACCCAACATAACTTTGACTTTTTTAGTGTAGGTAAGCGGGGTTTATTTAAAGATGCAAAAATATATATGTTACATTTAATAATTATAAAATGCTAGATCTTGATGAGATGTAAACAAACCTTTATTGAAAATAAGTATAAGGCCCAAATTACTTCCATTACCTACATTTACCTACAATTTTCCTCGCGGTGGTGAGGTGAAAAGTTGTGTGTTTCGCACGGCAGCAAAATTGTTTGGCGTCTCGTGCCTTGAAAGCCTCGCTATGCTCAGGATTGTACTTTTGAACCATTCGCTTCGCTCATGGTTCAATTTTACAATCCTTCGCTAGCTCGGCTTTCAATACAAGCACTTGCGCCAAACAACAACTTTGCAGCCTTGCATAACAAATAACTATTAAAGATATACCTATTGTAGAGTTAGAAACGCGGTTGCCGTCATCAAACAACTCCGAGGCAGAATGTATCTAATAAATATGCATTCAGTGCCCCGCGTGGAAGTTGCTCCTCGCTCGGACAAGACTTTTAAAACGAAATAAAGAAAGTTGTTTGCTTTGCGCCCGTCTAACTATTGAAACCTTCACCAGCCAGCTAATTAATGGTTCAACATGATATTCAGTCGTTCGAAGGTTCTGCAGTTGACAGTTACCTTAACAAGCACACAAAATATCACAAAAAAATAAACATGCATCCCGAATACAATAGCCGAAAACCGAATGCTACAGAGAGACGAAAAATAGCGATGTCACGTGATGTGTCCAATTTGCACGCAGCAATTTCCATGATTTGGGTTTTCAGGGGATAAAAAATATAACTGTAATTTGTATTCACGTATATCAAGCTTCCATAGTAAAATAATGTAGTGTATAAAATTGAGTAGTATGCACATAATATTTACATGCATGTCTACTTAAGTTTATGCTACTACTACAAAATGTGCATATTATTCGTATCATGGGTGTAACAGAAGTTGCCATGGCTCGAGGCTGTCGGGAGAGGACTACCGTAGAACTAAATCAAAACAGGCTGCTCTGAGCTTTGGAGTGTTGCAGGGCCTGTATACAGCGACAACGACATTCGAATAGAATTCCAATTACATCTGTGCGTTGTAATCTCACACATGTGGCGACATACTAGCGCACCGACCAATGCGACTCCTATCTAATATCAATACCTCATCACCGCGTTAAGGAATTGAACCTCAGTCGCCTCAGTTGTCCTCCCTCCAAACCTCGAAAGAGCACGCGGGTGAAAAGTAATGGTAAGATAATTTAGCTCTTGTACGGTTCCGCCAGGTTGGTATCTGGTAGGAATACCGTGAAACGGACAGTTGAATGCACGTTGTAGGTATGTATGTATAATAATGAGTAGATTGGTAACAAGATATAATCTATAAAACCTGTTATCACCGAAATTACTAGTCCAATTTCAACATTTCTTCCACCAGTAGGTAAATACAATGAAACTTTTTTTTTGATATTTTGTGTGTAAACTCAAACTGCCCATAACAAATGGTATAACTAAGAACGTAAAAACGGGACAGTAGGTATCAATATATTTTCAAACCACTTATGAGTGCTTCGGTGCGCTGTGCACCTGTGGGGATATATCATGCCAACAGTCCAAATAATGCTCGAGTTTAGAAATGATTATAAACCAGTATCCATTCGCCTTTGAGGCAAATACTAGTGTAATTTGAGCCCTTCAGACGTAACAATTGTGTAGCTACATCGCAGCCGTAATTCTCATTGGTTTTGTGAATTGCACCCGGTAGAACACAGTCGTTGGAAGTTCAAGTTTCACGTTTTCACTACGGACCCGAGTTTAGAGCTACATATACAGGGAGTTAGATGCTCTCCCGCCGAGTGGAGAAGTACTGTCGGGAACAAAGTAATATGAGCAAAGTGAATCTAAACGTTGAAGTACTTCACTTCTGAAGTAAATGTTCGCTGCATTCACGCTTTGTATGACTGCCTTTTGTGCTATTTGACTTGTAGGAGGGTACAAAATATTTATCTTCTTTAGTTATGCAACGATATGAGACTTGTACCATTGTTATATTTTATTAGAACGCCATATTGATAACATATTATCGTTATACATAGGTATATTAAAGCATAGAATCGAGACTAATACACCGAGCGTAAAGGTCATCATGCTTCCAGGAGCAATTGGAACATTTTTAATTACAAGTAAAAGGCGTTGATTTTCATACGTTACGCATCTCAATACAATTTGACTTTGATTTGTTTACTAAGTATACTGTGTGCTCCGCGTAATATTAGGCTTCCGCGTACACATAAGCCCAAAACACCACGACAAAAGGTAACGAGAGTTAAGAAAACTGGTCATTCATTTTAAACCTACGAGTAATTTTAAGGGTGACCTTGCCGATTATTATTCTAAACACTTCTGCAAAAGATGAATGTCAATAATATTTGAATTCCAAACACTGATACTTTATTTACCCCATACTTACTTTGTGTTACTATCAGTAACGTTCGAAAGATATCGCACTATGCCCTTTTTTCCCAGCGTCCACCTCCCGAGACCACCTAGGTGAACTGTTGAAAATTATATATTATAGTGTAATTTATATTGGTGACCGTCCACCTCTGAAATTTAATACTGGCTGTTTTGAATTCTTATAATGTTGAATTCCCACTTCTGATGTAAAAGATAGGTAGGTTAGGTTCGTTAGGTATCTTCAGATGCCCGAAGGGCAAACAGACCAGAAATAGGAGCCCCGCTCGGCGGGGCTCCGTCGAAACTGTCGAAGTGAGACTAGACCATTCATAATAGAAGAACCTTGACTTTTTCCATTTTCATAACTAGAACCACCTATTAAAGGTATGGTCTCCTGGTATTTCGACAGTTTTGACGGAGCCCCGCGGAGTGGGGCTCCTATTTCTGGCCTGTTTGCCCTTCGGGCATCTGAAGACACCTGACGAACCTAACCTACCTATCTTTTAAATCAGAAGTGGGAATTCAACATTATGCGATTTGGACTTTTGTACGCTGTATTGATAGTTAGGTGTACGGTGGAAATTAAAAAAAATCCATTGTACACCCAGGTGGTCAAAGGTGAACGGTAGGAAAAAATAATTTTACAACGGTTCACCTAGGTGGTCTCGGGAGGTGGACGGTGGGAAAGAAGGGGCACTATGCTACCCTGCGTACAATTTTGAATAATAGCGTAAAGGATAGTGCCGGGTGCGCCGAGGGACATGCCCAGCAATGATGTGTAATAATTAAATTGCTGCCATGCACAGTTGGCGCGCAAATAGCGGAATTTCTGAATTGTTGTTAATCCTAGTAAGGAAGTTACAAGTCCAACGGTACTATGTATATTTGAGCTAGTAAATAACAGGCTAGTACAAAGAGCTTGAATACATTTAAATACATTATAACTTCAGAGAGTTCAGAGGCGAAACGCTCAAGCGACAAAACTATAACGAGAGGTCTATCGTTATCGTTGCCCATCGCTCCCAATCTCAACCACAGTTCAATGTATTGTTGCCAAGCAAAAGCGTCTGCTGAAGAAATGATACTCTCTAACATTTCAAAAGAAAATTAAAGTTAGCTTGTGCACAATGTTACTAACATTTTCAATGTAATTTGAGTTGTTGAAGTCGATTATGACATTGTGAAACTTCGCGGTAGATGTCCGCGAAGTTTAGCCCGCATAGCAGTACGAAGCAGCGTAACTAGAAGTGTTTGGAAAATTGTCTGAAACGACAGTTGTGAGGGAGCCACGATGAGCGCAGTGTTTACACCAGGCGTGAGCATTTACTCACTCGCCATGGGCCCATTTCACAAAGCTACAAGTTCCAATTTTACAAGCCTAAACTGCAGTTAGTTATTTTTATGGCAACACTTTGGTGCTCGACCAGTAATGACTGGCCTTTCGGACAGCGTGACTGCTATAAACGAATAGCTTCGCAAAATGGGCCGCTATTTATCAGCGTTTCACGTCGCCGTACGCGTCGCTTGTCCACAAACACGGCTTAAAATGGGTTACCTATCTGAATCATTAAAACTGTGTCCCAGCTGTATCGTCATCTTCCTCAGCGTTATCCTCGGTTGTGCCTAAACGAACCAAGGGTCCGCTTTGACACCTAATTCCAAGATTTGGCATATGCTTCGCTACTGCGACTGCTGACTGCCATCTGACCTTCCATCCCGGAGGGAAAACTATTTACATTAAAGACTTTATTGAGATTTGACCGGTTTCCTTACGATGTTTTCCCTACCCGTAAGCTAAGCGGGAAGTTCCAAAAGACTCATTGCTACGAGCCGGGATTCAAACCCACGGCCGCCGCTTGACAGCCGCATGCCTGAAACACTAGGCTACCGTAGCTGTTTTCATTTGTTCTAAAAGCCGTTATTCTCTGAGGCCATGACCCTTACCCATTAAATCAAATGAAATGTAGCAAAATGATTACAGATTGGCTACTTACGCTCACTTATGATAACACCGAGTCACTCCTTAAATCACACACACTTATTTCTATTGTTATTTTTATTAATGTTAATTATATTTGTGTATCAAATTACGCATAACTCCGGATGGGAGGAGCGGGTTCTCCTAACACAAGTATTGTCATACTTACCTGGAGGGGCCAGCCACATACAATTGTAAAACTTAAGATACCAAATAAACTATTTTGATTTTTGATTTTGATTTGATTTTTGATGACATTCTAAGAAGATATTAAACAAACTTAACCTAACGGGCAATAAGCGTTAAAAAAAGACCGGGTTGCACTCCGGGAGTGCCGGCAGTAGTGAAAACTTGAATATTTTGACATTTCCAAGGTGTTGAGTCTATTATAGATTCCGTAACCGGTAGTGTTGTGATTGTGGGCGACTTAAACCTGAACCCCAAGTATACGCCGACCAGTATCCTGAGTTATTATTGTTTTTTCACTTCTGTATGTAATCTGCGAGAGATGAATGAAATTTTAAATGCGCATGGAGGAGTGCTTGATGTGGTGCTGGTGCGAGAGGGTACCCGCGGTGTTTGTGTTAATAAGGCCGGGGAGGATGGACTGGTTCTGCATTCAAACTCAAACTCAAACTCAAAATTATATTTATTCAAGTAGGCCCAGTAACAAGCACTTTCAAACCGTCAGGTAGAAACATAATCTTAAGCTAATTACTTAGAGTAATTTATTAAACATAAAAAGTAACATTTATATGAAATATTTAAAATTTTATATAAAAAAATACTAGTCTAGAATGTTTCTAGAAAGACAATCTAATGTCAAAAAATAAATAAAACGAGAATAATTAATTAAAAACACAATTTCAAATTTTTCCAAACGGAATAAATAAATTAATATTTGTTTTTAAGCAGTAACGCTGCTAAAGAAAATTATAAATTTTCAAATGAAAGGAAAAATTGAAAAATTGATTGATTGATTTTAGTATGGGGTGGCGCATCGTTACTGACGATTTCTCAACATAATTTGAGACGTTGGTGCCGTAAAGAAGCCTAAGTCTTCTGGTAGATGTCGCTACATACGCCTCCCTAAGGCGTTATATGAAGGAACGGAATAAATAAATTATAAATCCAGTCAAAATTAGTCCCAAGAAGTTTTATCATTCATGTAGTCTCGTGCGCTATAATAAGCTTTCGAAATAAGTTTACGTTTCACATAGTTTTTGAATTTATTAATAGATAACTCAGTTACGTTTCCAGGAAGTTTGTTATAAAACCTTACACAATTACCCATGAATGATTTTTTAATTTTTTGGAGCCGAGTGGTGGGCACCGCGAGCTTATGCTTATTTCTAGTATTAATATTATGTATGTCACAGTTTCTCCTAAAATTGACAATGTTTTTATGTACATACACAATATTTACATAGATATATTGACAATGCAATGTCATGATATTAATATTTTTAAACTTATCCCTAAGTGAGTCTCTGTTTCAATCTATATATCGCCCGAATAGTCCGTTTCTGCAGAACAAAAATCGAATGAATGTCCGAGGCACTGCCCCACAATAAAATACCATATGACATAATGCTATGGAAGTAGCTAAAATATACTAATCGAGGTGTTTTCACGTCTGTTAATTGACGGATCTTACTCACTGCAAATGCTGCAGAACTCAGTCTATTCGAGACAATATTGAAGCTTAGAATCTAACGTTAAACCAAGAAAAACTGTGCTATCAACTAGTTCCAATTACTCATCTTTCACAAAGACACTCCCTTGCTCGTGTTCAACGTGATTCGTGACAAATTTAATACATTTAGTCTTCTTCTCATTTAACAATAAATTATTAATATTAAACCAATTTAATACTTTAGAAATAGCATTGTTTACGTCATTGCAAGCTTTTTGCTGTCTTAAAAGTTTGAAAATAAGTGAGGTGTCATCAGCAAATAATACTATATCATGGTGGGTCTTTACGAGATATGGCAAGTCATTTATGTAGGTAAGGAACAGGAAAGGCCCCAATATTGATCCCTGCGGTACACCCATCGAGACCAATGACCCCGGTGATCGCTGTCCATTCACTTCGACCCTTTGTATTCTACCATGTAAGTATGACTTTAGCAAATTCAGTGCTGATCCTCTGACTCCATAGTAGTCGAGTTTCCTGATCAATGTTTCATGACAAACGCAGTCGAAGGCCTTGGATAAATCACAGAAGATACCTAAAGCATCTTGTGATTCCTCTCAGGCATCGAAAATGTGTTTAATCAGCTCGACACCAGCGTCGGTTGTCGAGCGACCCTGGGTAAATCCAAATTGCATGTTATGCGTCAAATTGTTTATATTCAAATGCTTTATTAATTGCGACAAAACTAATTTTTCAAAAATTTTGCTAGATGTTGGGAGCACAGATATTGGTCTGAATTAAGTGGGGTCAGTAGTGCTACCCGATTTGAATAACGGAGTGATTTTACTATGTTTCATTAGATCAGGAAACTCGCCGCAATCGACACTGTTGTTAAATATAACTGCCAAATCAGGCGCTATGATTTCTATAATAGATTTGAGTGCATAAACAGAAACTCCCTCAGGTCACTAGTTTTTTTGACATTAATCGATTTAAACGCCTTTACTACATCTGAGAAACTAACGTGTTCAAAATGGAGGTTTGTATTACATTCTGGGGCGTTTTCTTTCAACAATGTAACGGCAGAGGAAGGTGATGAATTTAAATACTTAGTTGTGGAGACTGGTATCTCAGTAAAGAAATATTCAAATTCAGTAGCTACTTCCAAACTAGAATCTACAATTCTGCCATCATTTTTTATTTTCAGATCAGTCGGTGTGTTTTTCGATCTACCAGTCTCCATGTTAATTACTTTCCAGGTTGTTTTAATAATGTCAGAGCTATTTTTTATTTTCTGAGATAAATAATTACGCTTGGCTACATTCCGATTCCGACGTGTATCATCCTCCGCTGGAAATCTCCTTTCCGCTTTCCGGCACCTCCGACGATCCCGTGAACATTGATCCTAGCAATATTGATACAAGGTGCGATTGGAATTTTTCCCGGGGTAATTACGAGCTTCTTTATCAGTTGTTATCCGATGTGTCCTGGGAGGAAGTCCTTGAGTGCCAAGATGTCAATGTTGCGGTAGACCTGTTATACCAACAGATGTATTTAATTTTTAACATGTGCATACCTAGAAAAATAAGACCATTAAAACCTTCTAGGCGTTATCCGGTCTGGTTCACGGCTGGCTTAATTAAAGATATCGAACGCAAAGCCAATATTCATCGCAAGTGGAAACGGTCTGGGGATACTGATGTTTATGCTCGATTTTCTAGACTAAGAGCTGATGTTAAATTGCAAACGAGTGCCTACAATGATTATAATTATTCACCACATTCAGTCTAGAGTTATTGGGGACCCTCGAGCCTTCTGGCAGCATATTAGTAGTTTGAAATCTAAGGTTGGTTTTGAATCTCAAGTAACTTATAGCGGGGAAGTTTGTGAGGGCCAAAAAGCGGCACAGGCTTTTTCGGACTACTTCTCGAGTGTTTTTCTGCCCTCCGCTCCTATCCTCGACTGTGACAGCATTTTTAGTGAGGATCTTACAAATACAGCAAACTATGTCCATATTAATAAAATTTCACTTCAAGACGTAGAAATTGGGATTAAACTCCTAAAGCCCCACAGCTCTCCCGGTCCAGATAATGTTTCAGCATTCATCTTAAAAGGCTGTAAAGACTCGCTAGCGCTGCCACTGGTGCGGGTTTTCAACCTAGCCTTAGATTCCGGGACGTACCCCTACCAATGGAAATTGTCACGCGTGCGTCCTATTCCCAAATCAATGGACACGGCTAAAGTTGAAAACTATCGACCCACTGCTATTCTCTCCGCGATTGCAAAGCTCTTCGAGTCCATCTTAAGTAGGCACATAACTCCCCAAATAAAACCCTACCTTAGTGACGCTCAGCATGGTTTCAGACCTAATCGTTCAGTTGAAACGAATCTTCTGACTTTGGTTGACTTGATCTGAACACTTAGACAGGGGGATCCAAGTTGAAGTACTTCGACTTTAAAAAAGCGTTCGATCGCGTAGATAATGATGTGCTCTTGAGTAAGTTGAACTGTATCGGCTTCTCTCCCAAATTACTTAGGTTCTTTGGCAATTATCTACGCGACAGACGACAGTACGTGCAGCACAGATGCTTTGTCTCTGAATTATACCACACCCGTTCTGGAGTCAGCCAGGGTTCGATCTTGGGTCCGTTATTGTTTGGAATCATGGTCAATGATCTGGTGTCAATCCCAAACAGTGAATCACTGCTCTATGTCAATGACCTGAAGCTGATGTATCGTGCAACAGGTTTCAGAGTGCAAAGCACTACAGGAAGACATTGATCGGTTATATCGGTGGAGCATTCAAAACAAGCTTCTATTTAATATAGATAAATGCTCAGTAATGACCTTTGGGCGTATCCATAATCCCATTCAAGCCAAATATACATTGGGAACGGAACTATTAACTCGCGTAGATACCGTCAAGGACCTGGGTGTCATATTCGACTCACGCCTCACCTTTCATGACCACATAGAAGCGTTAGCCTCGAATTGTTTCAGAAGGTTGGGGTTCGTGATCAGGAATGCGCGTGATTTTGACAGTCCTAGGGCTATACAACTCATATTCACCACCCTAGTTAGAAGCAAAATTGAGACAGCATCTATAATTTGGAATCCACATGAAGCTACTTACAACCTACATACATACATACATACATACATACATACAATCACGCCTTTATCCCTAAAAGGGGTAGGCAGAGCACATGAAACTTATGTTCCAGTACCACTTTTAGCATAAATGTGGGTATAAAAGATCGACAAAATGTGATATCGCAGTGACAGGTTGCTAGCCCATCGCCCGCAACACACTTCGACCCTGTTCCCTTAGTCGGCTCTTACGACACCCACAGGAAGAAAGGAACTTACAACCTTCCTGCTGGAAAAATCCAAAAAGCCTTGTTTCGGTTATTTATATATAAATATATAAGAAAAAATATGGATATTATCCATTTTTATATCCCACAAAATTTATTTTGGGCGTATTAGGTTTTAATTCACTTGAGGTGAGACGTAACTGTATGTTACTAACGAGCGCTTGCAAAGTCTTGCGAGGTGGTTCAGATTGCCCTGAGCTGTTGGGTCAGGCGGTGCGTCTACTAGTCCCCTCACTCGCTGTCTAGGATTAATTTTCGTCCGCGTAGCAGGCTATTGCTAGCTCCGCCAGAGGCGCGCACTATAGCGCGCAAAAACTCTCCTTTTGTCAGAGCTCTACACAGCCTCAATGCGCTTCTTGCATCAGCACCAGATGTGGAAGTCTTTAGAAGTAGTTGGGGTACTGTGTATCGCGAATGCTTAAGGTACTGTGAGATGATGGATAGACGTAATTCTTCTGTCGTGTATTAAAATGCAGGGTATAATTGTATATATAATTTGTAATTCACAGTGACTTAGTTTTCAACTGTAATGCTGGGTAATTATTAAAAAAAAAACGGATTGACAAATACCGTAGCGACAGAAGTAAACTATATATTCCACTTGCAAATTAGCGCGTTGCAAATTAGGCCGAACGGGTAAGCGCCGCGGATTGCACGGCGTTTGCGCCTTTCTTCTCGCTAAATCGAATGGCGCAGCCAGTCTCGTACTACGGCATTGGTCCCCCCGCCCCTAAGCCTCGTCCCGAATCTCTAACCTAAACGGTCACGTGACCTATCTAAAATCGAAATCTGTGGCAAGTTAAACAATTTTTCCCCACCCCAAAAAGTGCACAGCGCCGCTAAAGAAGTTTTCACTTCAAAAATGAAAAGCTTTGGGACCTGCGAAAAAAATAGACTTTTTGCCGAAATGATAATTCGGATAAACGACACGGATGGGCAATTAAACTTTGTGATTGCGATAGGATACCCTTAAAATGCGATTGATATTAAATATTTAAAAGTGGTGAACTTATTGGAGCCTAGTCTGAATGCAACGTTACCATTCTCCTGGAAATAATTCTTTGACGATGATGTGCGATATCAACTGGCTCGTTATTACCTACCACCCGCGCTGCCGATTCATTTCAATATGAAGCGATGTATATGGTATGTATTATGGATGTGTGTTAACGTCCTCGTATTTAAGTCCCATCATTTACTTTATTTTTATTGTGTGCCTAAGTTGTGACGTTATATAAATGTATTTTCTTTCTTTCTATATTAATTATCGATTACGGGTGATGATCGCCGCAGTCTGTTGGTCCAATCGCCATGAGGTCTGTCTTCGTTCGTTGCTTCCAATCCCAATCACTTTCAGTTTCACACGTTCGCTTTTACGGTTTTACGTGTTTTGATCAAATGTATCATGGGGTATACTCGTACAGATTATGTGATTTTACCCCAATTTGGCATAATTGGGTGTAGCGTACAGATGTAACAATCCGACCACATGTGCATGCAACAGACAGTTTGTATCAGCAGCGCAACATGCCTCCAGACGATAGCATTAGTTTATAGCATTTAGTCAGGTTCTGATAAGTTGGGGCTGATAAATCATGACATGACTTATCAGAATTTGGATGTGAACTATGTAAATCGAGTTGAGGCCCTACACTACTACACTCAGCTAACGGACGAGACCCTCACGACAGGGGCATCCACATGATCCAGCATTAATTGTACTGCGAGCTATTTATAAGATAACGCTAGAAAACCAAGGTCATTCATCTCCCTATCTCGCTCTATCTTATAGCTTGCATCACGTGATCTGCGCCTTCACTGCAAGAACCAATCACAGAAAAAACAATCACAGCCAGAGTAAGAATCGCTTTGGGTAGGGCGATACATTCTGCATTTTGCTTTTTCGTACGTAATTTCAAATCTTTATAATTCTTATACACAGAAAAATAAAACTGAACAGAAAAACTAAAATAACCTGACAAATTCACACTTCATTACTTAACAAAATATATTTTTTGTCCCTATATTTTTCCAGGTTTCAAAAGCGATTTGTTCCTTACACAATACGATGAATAGACGCAAAAAATAAGTTCCGGGAACAAGAATTATCTCAAAAGAAGATTTTGTCGAGTTTCCTTTTACCAAAATGCGAAAAGATCTTAATTCAACTAATATTCCTTTCTTTCAGTTTTTTTTTCGGTAGCTGTATTATGTTTAACATATACGTACAACCGATACGCACATAGCACGTAGAACCGATGGCCGTTGGGGCGGAAAGGTTCTCGAGTGGCGACCACGTACCGGAAGGCGCAGCGTGGGTAGGCCCCCGACAAGGTGGACTGATGACCTGATAAAGGTTGCGGGAGTCCGCTGGATGCGGGTGGCGCGGGATCGGTCACTTTGGCACTCTTTGGGGGAGGCCTATGTCCAGCAGTGAACGTCTTTCGGCTGATATGATGATGATGATGATGATTATATTTAAATTTTGTTAAAATATCCTCGAGGCTTTCAAGCTCAATGAATAATGCGCTTACCTACAGCCTCAAATCTTTTGTGAGTAACCTACTAGTCCCTGGGTTAATATATGATGAGGAAAAAACATAAAATCTAAAATATATTTAACAGAACTTTAGACGTTTGCAGTATTTTGCACAGCTACAATCCTTCTAACCTTTTAGTGAACATAATTCGTCAATGCTATAAATTGCAGAAGATATAAATAGATTTTACAATAAATAACATAGCGTAGTCATAAACAAATTTTAATGAAAGGAAAAATTGAAAAATTTAATGCTCCGAGCCGGATTCGAACCGGCGACCACAGGCATTCATGGCCCGTCGCTACTAACGTTAGCAGCGTTACTGCTTAAAAACAAAAATTAATTTAGACATAAACAAATCATTAAAAATAATGTTATAATGAATACTAAAATAAATAAGCGAGAGCTTTTGCACTTTAAACATATAGCATAATCCACCTCAAGGCAAATAGCATAATCCACCTCCAAAAAAGATCTCAGGTAGGTACGACGACGAGCGAAGCGAGGAGGAGTGTTAGGTTGAACTGCGACCATACAGTGCGCGAGCCGAGCGTCGAAGCGAGCGTGCCGCGGTAGCGGCCGGCGAAACGCCAGAACCGAACATTTTTTTATATATAATACTTACATTACATATTATTATGTAAGTACTTACAAAAGTCTACGGCGGAGGGCGGTCCCAGAAACGAAAGTGGGGCTCCGTCAACTTCTTGGCAGACGTTGGTATATGAAAGTGCAATTATTTAAAATAATATGTATGTTAAACATTATTTATGTCATAAATGCGTTATACGAAAATAGAATTATGCCCCTTGCAAATTATATCATTTTGCCTAATATATCAATTGATAATTAGAGTAAAGGAAAATATAGCAAAAAACCGTTACATCAAACGTTACATTATACTTAATAACTTTATGCCAATTTAATGTATATCAAGTGTTTGTTAGTTTTTCTGACATTATATGAAACATTACGCACCCGCTCTGGACTGTATCTCCAACTAGTCTCGTAGCTTTGGCATTAAGGTCAATCCTACCAAGTGTCAGGCCATTTTAATTGGAAGCATTAAGGTCTATTGACACTAGTTGACACACAACACTTACCTAACTTTAGTAAAGTACGAAGAGGGGACACTACATAAATACGAAAAACTAAATTCCGATAGTCCAAATCACGAATTTCATAATACCGATTTTCATAATTCCGAATGTTTTAAAACTCCTAATATAAGTATTCCGATTCTTCATAAATCCGATTTTCATAAATCCGAAATTTCAAAAGGTCTAACGAATTCCGAATTTCATTAGGTACCCCGAATAATAGGAAGTCCGACGGAACAATAATCCGAAATATCAAAAAACCGAATTCCGACTTTTAAAATACCGATTTTTAAAAATCCGAATACCACCGACCAATTATAAACCCGAATAAACAAAAATCCGAAAAATCAGAATTATGAATTCCTGTTACTAATAATTATCAAATAAACGTCTAAGATCACTCCCTCGGCTAATACTATTAAATTAAGTACCTAAGATCCGCATTTTAAACGCCTGGAGTGGAGAAACTGAATAACAAATCACATGAATACACAATTAATCGACATCATTCATAAGGAACAATTTAACTATTTATAGGAAGATGGATTTTTTATTCCCCGTGTAGTATCTAAAATCCCAATTTCATAATTCCTAAGAAATAAAATACCAATTATTGAAAACATGAAATTCACTATTCCGAATATCAGATATCCGAATTAGTAATGAAATTTCGGAAATTTTATAATCGGAGTACTGTTTTTCGGGCCATTGACACTTCGCGCTTTTGACCTGACTATGGATAGTGGTTTCACCTGGGCCTGACTATGGATAGTGGTTTCACCTGGGTCTGACTATGGATAGTGGTTTCACCTAGGCCTGACTATGGATAGTGGTTTCACCTGGGCCTGACTATGGATAGTGGTTTCACCTGGGCCTGACTATGGATAGTGGTTTCACCTGGGTCTGACTATGGATAGTGGTTTCACCTAGGCCTGACTATGAATAGTGGTTTCACCTAGGCACCGCAGGTGTCTGACGTTAGTCGTAAGGTCACCAATATGCTGAGATCGTTTTATAGGTTTAAGCATTTCCTTCCAGTCAGCACGAAAACTCTGCTAATTCAAGCGTTAGTATTACATGTTATTGATTATGCTGATGTGTGTTACTCACACATTACCCAGGAGCTCTTAAGTAGGCTTTACCGGCTTCTAAATAACTCTGCATTCGTTTTTTCATTTTGCCCTCCGTAAATATGACCATATCTCCGCCTTCCGCCGTCAACTGAACTGGCTTCCCATTCGCGAGCGCAGGTCTTTCAGGATTCTGTGCACACTTTATAACATCTTATTTGACCTAGCTGCACCGGAATATAAACCTAAATTTCAAGTTGTTACACCTTGTCCTGGTTGCGAGCTACTTACATCCAGGAGTCTTAAACTCTCTGTCCTATTTCACCGTAATGGATCTTTCAAATTCCTTCGCTGTTCAGGCTATTCGTCTGTGGAACGATCTCCCTCTTACCGTCAGACAAGCTCAGAGCAAAGTCTCCTTTAAACGCAAGTTGTGTAAGCATCTCTTATCAACTATTAAAGATTGATGATCTTCATGATATTTATCTTTGTTCGGGTACATATAATTGTATGTATTTATGTAGGTATAAGTAAGTTTATAGTATGCATTATATAAATGTACCTATGTATATTAATGTAATTAATTGATTTGTGTTTCCATTTGAGTCTCAGTATTTACGATCCTAAACCACTAAAGTTTCTGTTTAGCCCAATGGTTGGTAGAGAATGCCTTGAGGCATTAAGTCCGCCAATTGTACCTTTATTTTTATATTTGTGCATCATCATCATCCTCCTAGCGTTATTCCCGGTAATGCCCCTAAAGGAGCCCGGGGTCCGCTTTGACACCTAATCCCAAGATTTTGCATAGGCACTAGTTTTACGAAAGCGACTGCCATCTGACCTTCCAACCCTGAGGGAAAACTAGACCTTATTGGGATTAGACCGGTTTCCTCACGATGTTTTCCTTCACCGAAAAGCTAACGGTAAATATTCCGTATAAAGTTCCGAAAAACTCATTACCTATTATTTTTATATTTGTGCAATAAAGTTTAAATTAATAAATAAATAATATAAGACTTACTCCTTCTTCTTCATATTTAAGAGCTAAGCTCTTGTCGGTGTAGCTCAAAGTAGGCCCTACATCTACTCCGATCCCACGCAACCTCTTTGACATCTCGATACGACCTACTCGTAACATCGACTCTCTTGTTGAGTTGCTCTATGTATGTAGTTTATTCTAGCACTTCTAGGTCTTCGTCTTCCTCGCCTCCCCTCTATCTTTCTTTCAATTATATTGATTATGAAGTCGTCGTAAAACTTACTTCTACATACTTAAATACATAAAATTATATGTACCGAACAAAGATATCATGAGGAACATCAATCATTAATAGTTAAAAAGAGATGCTTACGCAATGATGATGATGATTTCACAAGCTGGAACTTCCCGGACCTGCACTAGAAATATATTAAAATGGACCATATTACCGAGCAATAGACATTTATAATAAAATACCCAACCCGATAAAAGATGTACTAACTGACACATCCTTCGTATACAGTCTAAAAATTAAACTTAAATAAAATATACGTCCCACTGCTGGGCACAGGCCTCCTCTCATGTATGAGAGGGAACGGGCAGTAGTCCCCACGCTGGCCCAGTGCGGATTGGGGACTTCACATACAGCTTTGAATTCCTTCGCAGATGTATGCAGGTTTCCTCACGATGTTTTTCCTTCACCGAAAAGCTAACGCTAAGCTAACTTATAGATAAATGTTACTATTCCATAGCTGAATTTATGAAACATACATGTTTGCAATGTGTTTGCCGTCAATTTTTTATAATATCAATAGGTACCTAATCGATATTAGTTAGTTAAAAATTAACTATTATGTACATAATATAAGTTACCTGATTGTTGCTACACCCTTCCAGGGTCCAAGTATCTTAGTTTTAAGTACTTGGTTGCAAATAAATCTTATCTTATCTTACCTTATCTGATGCTTGCGTTTAAAGGAGACTGGCTCTGACCTTGTGTGATGGTAATCATTCCACCAGACGAAGAACCTGAACAGCGAATTATATTCACTCCTTTGCAGCATTCAACAGAAAAAGTTTGCAATAATATTATATTCCAACTACACATCCATTCATTTGTTAGGCTTGTGATGTTGTGTGTGTTTTGGACGAAATAGTTATTTGTTATGCAAGGCTGCAAAGTTGTTGTTTGGCGCAAGTGCTTAGTATTGAAAGTCGAGCTAGCGAAGGATTGTAAAATTGAGGATTGGTTCAAAAGTACAATCCTGAGCATAGCGAGGCTTTCAAGGCACGAGACGCCAAACAATTTTGCTGCCGAGCGAAACACACAATTTTTCACCTCACCACCGCGAGGAAAATTATAAGTAAGTAAATGAAATGGAAGTAATTTGGACCTTATACTCATTTTCAATAAAGGTTTGTTTACATCTCATCAAGATCTAGCATTTTATAATTATCAAATGTAACATACATATTTTTGCATCTTTAAATAACCTCACGCTTACCTACATTAAAAAAGTCAAAGTATTGTTGGGTACGTACCTTTTAAACTGAGACTCAAATACGCTTATTTCACTTTTTCCGCTAACTTAGCAGGCATCAAAATTCATATATTCTGCACTAAAATCTATAAATAACCACCATTATTTTGGTTTTACTGTCTGTGGCTTTAGAACAAAACAAAATTAAATGTATATGAGTTTTTTCTTAAATTAACTTTTCAAACGGTGCGTTCCAAATTTGGAGAAAGCGAAATCTTTAGAACAATAAAACGACATTTTATAATTATTTATTCGTATTTTATCCTTATAAGTCAGTCTAAATGTTAATATTTCGTATGTACCTACTTAATTAAGAGAGAATAAGAATTATTAATTTTATTTTATCAATATCAGTTTCTGAACGCACCTCTCATTCTGTATAGAAAAAAGTTTGGTCTCGCGATCGACCGTCACGTTCCAAATTCAAAAACTCTTTCCACGCTAGCAAATAAAATGGACTTTTGGGCGCAGATTTTGAGCGATAAAGCATGCCTTTTCGAGCCAGTGGGGTGAAAAATAATATACTTAATTACATTAAAAGCAAAGTTTTAACCGACTTCAACTTAGTACTCCGCCAAGCCACGAGAATATTTTCACATTTATTTTCCAATGTACCACATGAACTGATTTCCGAAAGCAAATGCGTTGATTATTAGAGAAAAAAAAACCAATCGTTGTATGTGGGCCGATAATATCTGAGGACTTCCGTCGATTCCACAAGGATCACCTTCGGTACTTCATTAGTTGCCATTTCAACGGTATCTTATCAGAATCTGTTACGTAGAGTATCATGATGATTGGAATACGCCAAACCAGTTTCACTGGAAGCCGGAGCCCCGGGAGAGTTGTCCCAAACTTTCGGGCGGCGGTGTCGCTGTCTCAGGTAAGCCCCGCGGGTCCATCGCCGCTTTGATAACAAATTAGTGGGGTAGTAACAAGCGGCAACTTACATGTAACATTTATACACCGGCTTACTTAGTGACGCGGGCGGATGTCACTAACTTAGAGTGGCGGCATTCGACGAAACTAGAGAAACTTAAAGGTACGGATGGTACTTACGAAGTGGTTTGGATTAATACATAATGTATAAGAGACTACAACCTTTGAGCGTTTTCCTCAACAATATTTTACGCAAACAGTAACTAAGTGGCACTATAATATAGTTGGTGTAGAAGTAGATAAATATCGGTAGAAATAAATATAGGTTTGAGCAATTAATGGCGTGACGTCACCAGGGACGATATAGGCACGTGCCTATGTTCCCACGACTTGCGGTGAATACCTAGGATCATGATATGTAATGTAGGTAAAAAATGATGATAAACACAGGGTTAGTTATTAATATACTAATGAGATGCGAAAGCGAGATAGGGTCGGTTCGCCGGTTAGCGACCACTTAGCCGAGTTGGTCACTTTAGATTAGTAAATATATACCTATTAAATGTACACGCATAATAGATGGCATTCGTATAGGTCCAGAGTATAGCCAAGTTTTGAAACCAACAATAAAACATAGCACTTTCATCCATAGATTAGTTAAAAATACAGAAAAGGTTCCAAAATAGAGAATTCGCTGGATAGCGACCGCTTGTCTGTAAAATGAGCGGCATTGGAGGATAATATTTTTTTTACTATATATATACATATATATATATTATATATATATATATATATATATATATATATATATATATATAATTACCATCGTCAGTTATGTTAATTGATCATCCTCCTTACGATTTTCCCAGTTCTATCACACAGGAGCTCGGAATCCCGTTATCCATGATTTGGCATAGGCACTCGTTTTACAAAAGCGACTGCCGTATGAATTTTCTACTCAGAGAGAAAACTACATCTTGTTAGGTTTTTTTAAAGCGCTTATGATGTAAACGAAATTATTCAGCTTCCTATATATTCCACCAAACTGAAGCCGAAGGTGAACTTGCAGGATCTGTCTCTGCAGGCTACACACGCATCTGACACGCTTCCAGCGAGTTGCAGTACTAACTCAATACTTTTAATAATCATAGACGCTATTCACACTCACAGTCCACTGGGTAGAAGCATTGAAAATATCACCAGGTTAGGTAAAAAGAATGCCTGTGTGAATCTGACCTTCAAAATCAGAATGAAAGAGAAATCAATCAAATGCGATATTCTAGGGATGGCCTTTTCTGTCAGTTAATGTCCTTGTAGTTGAAGTGAGACAGAGATAGGTACATAAGTACTTTTAATTACGACCATAGCAAGTGATAAATTGCATCGATTGTAGCGTGCCCAAAGTTTTTTCACAGATGATTTATTTCTATTCGGATATCGTTTGAGTTACTCACTAACTCGTAATTATAATTATATTTGCACGTTTCATTCAATTCATTTCATTCACTTAGAATAAATTAATTTACATATGTTCACTTAATTCATGATTTCGAATACAGAACTGTAACTTTAATAACAACGGAAGACCTTTCCAATCTAATCTAAGTATAATATAATAAGGTAGGTTAGATACACAATAAAAAGAAAAGAAAACTGTTATTTTAGTACCTAAGCTGAAAACATACTCTGTTTAGTCTTATTTTTAACATGCAGTTTCCACCTCTTATGAAAGAGCGTTTCCGTGTTCAACTTAAAAGGGGGAAACGAACACTAAATGTACCAACGTTGTTGAAAATAAATAAATAAATAATTTTGAATTTTGTTGCCGCTGTAACAACAAAGACTAAAAAACAGAAGAAAATTAATAGTTAGGGGCTCACATACAACAAACGTGTTTTTTGTTGCCGTTTTATAGATAATGGTACGGAACCCTTCTTGCGCGAGTCCGACTCGCACTTGGCCGGTTTTATTTTTATTGCTTTAGGTTTTCTCTTTACTTTTACAAGTCACAGAAGTGGCGTATTTAAAAATGTCTCAAACAGTTTCAAATAAAAAACAAAACAATACTTACCAAACTCAATTCAAAATGAACTAACTGAAATTGAAAGGTGTTTAGAATTAAATCTAAGTAAAAATATAATCTTTTGAAATACCAACATAATCAATAATCACCCAATCATAATCAATAATCAATTGATCATGGTAATCGATGTTGACGTATTCTGTATTCAAAATATTATTTCGACAGAAATTGGCACTATGAGTCATGCCGTGTATCTACTTTTAAAAAATAAGTAGGGAGGGAAGGGAACTTTGTTGTGATTATTTTAATAAATATAAAAATATATATTGATTTCCTCGTTTTTTTCATTTCTTTGGAGAAAAACACTAACTATATATGCCTTGGCGGGAATTCATGGATTCGTAGAAAACTATGTGGTCGCTATCTAACCTGATAAGCAATTATTCATTTGGGTGACCGACCACCCCATTTTTCTGAATTCTATTTGAATAATATGCCGAAAATTAACGAAATTCTTATCGTAACTAAATCATTTAAGCAATGAAACTACAAAAGTCTGATTAATACTAAAACTAAGTGACATAATTTGCCTTTGCCCACCAATTGTCGCGTTATTTTTTTACAGTTTCACTGCACGTCAACACGTTACGGAGGCCATGTCATGTGAAACTGAAGTTTTAGTTTCTCGTTTCGGGTTAAGGTGTCGGTTTTAAAGTAGTAATATTCTTGAAATGGAATTATTCAAAAATTGAATTGTTTAAATCTAACGGTTGTCTATTATTTGCCCGACATTCATATACTATAATAATCATTTGCCCGAACTTCGCTTGCCCGAATTTCATTTGCCCGAATGTTTCGTTTACCATAATAGTTAATTGACGTACTCTTGTTTACCCGAATATTGGATGTCATAATGATACGAATGCCATACGTATTGTTTTCCAGATTATTGTTTGCAATAATATTATTTAATATAATATTTAAACGCCTGAACATGTATTAGGATTAATCTTTGTGAATTTGTTAGTTTTTCCGCTCTTTTATAAAAAAATAACCTCGAAGACGAAAGCGGGAGCAAAGCTCCCGCTTCCGTCTTCTAACCTATCCGCGATCCAAGTCGGTTTTGCCACTAAGCCCCTGTTCCCTACTGCCTACGATACACCACTATCTTGGCATTGGTTAATCTCAGAGAAAAGTTTATTTTTACTAAGTGGCAAAACCGACTCGGATCGCGGATATGTTCGTAGGCAGTGCAATACGTACCCACTATATTACATAATGAATATTATGGATGTTGAGATTGATGGCAAATGTCATTATGGCATGTGATAGTTATGGATTACAATGATTATGGAAAATGAGATTATTGATATTGATATTATGGAAAAAAAGATTCTGGCATATAATTAATATGGCAAACAATGAGTATGGTATACAAAATTATAGAAAACAACATTATGGCAGATGAATATTATGGCAGATAAAATTCGGGCAAATGACATTCTGGCAAGCAAGAGTATACCAAATCTAACACTTTATCTTAAGGGTTTGTAGAAATCATAATAACTTTAGTTAAAGAAGCCTAGTCAGTTAAGTGGTCGCCAACCGAAGGTGGTCGCGTAACCGGCGAAACGACCCTACTTTGATGTGAGCATTCAATCAACGATATAAAAACATGCTATCCAACTTTGAATTCTATACTTCAGACATAGGCATCAAACGCACATGTTTCAGACTATTTTACGCTAGTAACGTATCTGCGATAATTAGTCGGTCGTATGTGGCGGGGTGTAGCGAGCCCACTCATGACGAGAGCGGGGATTATTCATAGCGGCGGTAATGCTGGGCTGAGCCCTCGCTCGGCCCAGCATTACCGACTCGGGGGGGCTATTCAGAAAGGTACCTACCAATCAGTAGTGAAATCATATTCATCGTAACGTGGTCATGAACATTAAGGCCCGGTTCAACAACTGGATTTCCATTGGAATGGAAACCATGAATATTAGACCAAAAATAAGCAACAAATTGTTTTCGGTCTAATAAACATGGTTTTTGTACCTAATAACCTCATGAACACATCTTAGCATATCAACGCCAAGTAACACCCACCTCAATGATAAAAGTGAAATAAGTACGTAAATTTCTCAATATTTCTGTCTAGTCCAAAAGTCCACTCCCAATACACACGTAAACCAACTTTCTCGACCTGCTGCCATGCATTTTATCATGTTGTCATGAGACGTAGGTGTATTGGGAGTGGGTGTACGGACTATACATATACTCGTATTGAGTGAGCATGCGCTACAAATCCTAATACTCCATATAACATGTTATAATCACGTAACGCATTGTACGCGCCTCATCTAAATGTATTTTTTTAAATAGTTTAATTGTCCCGACGCTCGATCCACACGTTACGCGATCGTACTTGTTTAGTGTTTACCCCTCTGCTCCATATTTCGCATAAAAAAGCGTTATGTAAAGTTGTCGTGAAGACAGTCGACCGGGCCCACACACGCCATTACGGTAAGTGATGGTACGACAACCCAATGGAGCGTGGAAGACAAGTGTCTGCGTCTTCATGAGCTCGGCGCAGCGTCACACTATATACCTACTATCTCAACCGTGCACAATCAAATAGTTACGCGTAGTATTCATGGCAATAGTGTTTATAAAATTTAATTGTGTTTTTACAAACAGGCCATAAGGGCACCTTTGCAAGTCTAGTTTGCCTTATAGTAAATGAATGAAATATACATATATTTTTTTATTCTCTAAGTAGGCCGCAATGGCACTTTTACAAGTCAATATTTTATCAGAGTTTCTGAAAAAGAAGTCTCCTGTTTAAAAGAAACGCTGAAAAAACTCAACAATCCGTAATTTTTTGCTAAAATAGAGCTAATGACAATGATAAGTACTGAAATTAAGTAAACCTAAATATTAGTAAAAAGAAACAAAAAAAAAACAGACTACAGAATACAAGGCAGGGAATAAAAAAAAAACACAGCTTAAATGCGAGTCTGCCTGGCGCACCGAGGGTTCCGTACAAACTTTCATAAAACATACCCCTCTTTCCCCGTCCATTAATAGAGGACAAATCTTAACAACGCATAGTACGAGACGTACTGTAATAGAGTGGGCATGCTCGCTGGCGGATTTCTGTGTGTATTGTTATATAAAGAGAGAGAGAGAGAATGACATACTTTTATTTCATACCCAAAGTTAGAAAATTGATTAGATAAATGAAGGGGAGAAGGAAGACAGTAAAGTTAATATACAATCGTATAAACAGTCTGTAACGGTGACTTATTTCATCTACGGATATTGTATGAATCATTTCATATATCGATACCTAAATAGAATTCCTGCTTTGGTAATGGACATGGCTGGAGGCGTAGGGCGACATACGAATTTCAATCGTAATAGCTGGAACATTAGAAGCTAAATGAAAATGAATAGTACGACTTTTTGTGGTAAGGCAATGTGTTTACGTTAGCGCTTTAATACTACAATCTGATTTGAACCTTATTGCTAAAGAGTTAAGGTTGTTAATGGGTTGAAATTATTGATGATACCACCAACGTTTGACCCTCGTGACCCTCTTGACCCTCTTGACCCTCTTGACCCTATTGACCCTCTTGACGCTGTTGACCCTCTTGACCCTCGTGACCCTCGTGACCCTCTTGACCCTCGTGACCCTCTTGACCCTATTGACCCTCGTGACCCTCGTGACCCTATTGACCCTCTTGACCCTATTGACGCTGTTGACCCTATTGACCCCCGTGACCCTAATGACGCTCGTGACCCTAATGACGCTCGTGACCCTATTGACCCCCGTGACCCTATTGACCCTCGTGACCCTATTGACCCCCGTGACCCTATTGACCCTCGTGGCACTGTGACCCTATTGACCCTCGTGACCCTTTTGACCCTCGTGACCCTATTGACCCTCGTGACCCTTTTGACCCTATTGACCCTCGTGACCCTCTTGACCCTCTTGACCCTCTTGACCCTATTGACCATCTTGACCCTATTGACCCTCGTGACCCTTTTGACCCTCGTGACCCTATTGACCCTCGTGACCCTTTTGACCCTATTGACCCTCGTGACCCTCTTGACCCTATTGACCCTCGTGACCCTATTGACCCTCGTGACCCTATTGACCCTCTTGACCCTATTGACCCTCTTGACCCTATTGACCCTCTTGACCCTCGTGACCCTCTTGACCCTCGTGACTCCGTGACCCTATTGACCCTCTTGACCCTCGTGACCCTATTGACCCTCTTGACCCTATTGACCCTCTTGACCCTCTTGACCCTATTGACCCTCGTGACCCTATTGACCCTCGTGACCCTCGTGACCCTATTGACCCTCTTGACCCTATTGACCCTCTTGACCCTCGTGACCCTCTTGACCCTCGTGACCCTATTGACCCTCTTGACCCTATTGACCCTCTTGACCCTATTGACCCTCTTGACCCTATTGACCCTCTTGACCCTCTTGACCCTCGTGACCCTATTGACCCTCTTGACCCTATTGGCCCTCTTGACCCTCGTGACCCTCGTGACCCTCTTGACCCTATTGACCCTCGTGACCCTATTGACCCCCTGACCCTAATGACGCTCGTGACCCTATTGACCCTCGTGACCCTATTGACCCTATTGACCCTCTTGACCCTATTGACCCTCTTGACTCTTTTGACCCTCGTGACCCTATTGACCCCCGTGACCCTAATGACGCTCGTGACCCTATTGACCCCCGTGACCCTATTGACCCTCGTGACCCTATTGACCCCCGTGACCCTATTGACCCTCGTGGCACTGTGACCCTATTGACCCTCGTGACCCTATTGACCCTCGTGAAGAGTATAAAAGGGAATGCCGAAGTAGTATGGGGGATTATTCATTTCTCATCGTTCGGACTGGCAGTGTCTCTGGTTGTGGGCTGTGAAATTATTGGTGTGTGTTACCTCTATTGTGTTTTGGTGAATGGCTTGTTATTGTGAGGAATCTCTCTTCATAATTATGAGTCTTTTACTTTCTTAATTTTACAAGTTAATTGTATATTTAAAGGGGTATTAGGGCCTAAGCTATATTTACTTTATCGGAGGTACTCCGGGAGGTTTATATGGTTAAATCAAATATGTTTAATTTGCTAGCGGCCACTCCCTAGAATTAGACATGTTTGACAAGTGTTTTCGGAACTCAGTCAAAGCTGTATTTACCGTAACGGAGTTGGTCCGGAGGTTTATATAGTTAATCAAATATATTTAATTATGCCAGGGTACTCCCTGGGATTGAGTATGTTTGACGATTGTTTTCGAAATTTAGTTGGGGTTAATTCTTACTGTCCAATCAGCCGGAACACTGTCAAGAATCAGTTATCTGCGGAGTCAGCCCCACCTAACGGTGCCAACGGGGATGAATCCGTGTCCGTGTAGTTACCAGACTTGAGGTGTGGTCTGGCGTCTACCTCTTTACCAACATAGGAGACGAAACCCTTTAATCGGGGCCCTCACGTCTCTCAAAACAACTGACGGTGGAAACGTGGCTTGAGCATTTATGTGACGAAAAGCATAGGAGGATATCTCCGCTCGTGGAAACCGATCGGTTGCTTGAGGGGTCGTTCAGTGTTAAATATACTTATATATCAACATACCGTATGTCCAGTTAGTGCATCTTACTCGCTGTTTTCCCTTTAGCCTTCGGGCACAGCGAGGGGAGATGAATTACACAGGCTGTTAGAGGGTTGTCATCTCAGTTTCGCCGACTGAACTAATTACAGCTTCAATAGGGATACATTCTTGCTTCTGAACTAAGGTATGGTTCCAGGAGTAAGCAGAATAGGGACTGTGGGGTAGGCTTAGGAGTAAATTCACGCGTTATGGGGTATTAGGGCTTGAAACTATATCTACTGTAACTAAAGATATTACAAGTGTTTGGTAGGATTAATAAAATTGAAGTTATTATTCTTATAAAATCTAATGACGACTAAAATTATTAATGAGTAACCAGTGTGATGTTTGAGTAGTAAGGCAAGTGGTGTTGGGTTGCCGTGGATTACACGTGAAACACGAGACAATTGTTAAATATCATTTAAAAGGTCACAGTATTATTCATGAAATTGTGATATCCGGATTGTTTCAGAAAGATGAAATAATTCTGGGTTTGATGACAGGCTGAGCAGTTCATCAAATCCATTTAAAATATCTTATTTTCATGAGAGAGAACTCTCCATTTAAAGTATCTTATTTTCATGAGAGGGAATTCTCCATTTAAGGCATGGTTTGGGTAGAATGTCTCGCGTGTAATGAACGGTTTACCACGGCATTACTCTACGGCCATCGGTATAAAATGGTCCAGGCCATCTTAGTTATACATATAAACGATTAATAATACTAAAAGATGTCAGTCGAGTTTGTCTCGGTGTATCTTCTCGAAACTGACCGCTAGGTTTGAGACACTGGTAGATTCATTCTCCGAGTCCTAAACTCGTAGGATAGCTAGGTAAGTAACTTGAATAGGATGTCCAGACTCCATTCCAACAAGAGAGTAGCCAGTGTGAGCAAAAGATTGCCACACGACCCGTCGATAGAACTTTGGTCCAAAATACAAGTATCTAGGGCAGTCTTCTAGATAATAATAGGTTTAAATAAATAATCTTGATTTTATGAAGGCTACTCCTTGTTCAACCGGACATGTAATAGGGGATAGGTGTTTTTCTACCAAAAACAATTTTTAATTATAATCATAAAGTAACCTACAGTGTAATTATAATCATAAAGTGATTTATAATTAATTTATTATTCCTACAAGATTTAGGACTTTGTTATGCTCATAAATAGGAAAATAGCAGTTAAAAGTAACATTTCAGTAGGTTAATTTATGTACAGATAAGCTAGCTTTAATTTTATTATGAATGGAGAGTCCAAAAACCTGTCAAGCTTTCATAAAAGGATCTAGGGTTATTACGGTACACAACACTTCGGGGTTCAACCACTAGCGATCACATTTTGGCCAAATCGTCAGGTATTCTTAAATAAAAGCACGCAACAAAAGTAGGTTTAATAAGTAGGTAAATAGAGAGTAAGTTACAGTAGTCTAGCACGAAGGAATAGGGTTTTACATTAAGTTAGAATTCATTGCAAAATATTTAGCGTTTCTTGAGCTTCAGCGGGAAGCTGCTTCGTTAGCTGTAGGTCTTCGGAAGCGGTTTTCTAGCCAGGGGGGGTGAACTGTTACAGTTTGGTGCCGTTCCCTGGGATATCTTCAGTAGCCCTCACGGGCTACAGTTTGTTGCCTGAAGTTGGAGGTGAGCTTGATAGGTGTTGGACTCTTCATTATTTTCTTTCAATTATCAGCTAGGGACTCCGCTAGGGCAGGTTTAGGACTGCATCTGAAAAACAATAAAATTTTATTAGATTATTTGCACATTGCATGTGGAACCAACAGCCGTCGGGGCGGAGAGGTTCTTGGGGCGGACACATGCTTGCCGGGGGGGCGCGCGGTGTGTCGGCCCCGATGTATAAGACGCGGGGCGTTGTGGCACTCCTTGGGGGAGGGCTGTGTCCGGCGATGGGTGTCTTTCGACTGATGTGATAATGATTATGATGATTATTTATATATATATCACATGATATCGGTACTTTTAGTAAATATAAATTATTAAAATTATAGATTAAGGCGGACATTAGTATAAGAAAAAATATATAAACTCATTGACTCTGGGGGGCATCAAAGAATAGATAATTTAAGATATGTCGGGGCGTATTCAGTGTGTCTACAAACAAAAATAACAGTTGTAAGGTAGTTCGTAAAACTAGAAATTAAGTCTTAAAAATATAAAACCTAGGTCTTGTGCAGGGGATATTTCATAATATGTCAAGGAGAAATGAGCATGGTTTAGCACAACGGAGAGAGGAATTGCATTTTTGCAAGAAGTAGGCATTGTAGTAGGAACGCCGGCAATATTTATGTATTTCTATTATTTGGGGGCGAGCCTTCATCGCCAGTAGAAACAAAACCTAGCTATTCATAAATTCTGAGCACCTTAATCCTTTAATGTGGCTAATATATTTTGTAGTATACCTTGAGATATCGTTGAAACTAGTGAGGCTCTGGTGATTTCATCTCTTTAGCGGCGTATAAGCACTGAACTGATATTTTCCAATGTCAGAACAACCTCAAAACGATCCTTGGGTTTTTGGAATGGTAGTCACATACGGTTATTTCTTAGTGCTCCTTGTACCTAAAACGAAAATCATTAATGTGAATAATTTTGTACTTGTAGACCATAAGAATAAGGTTATATAGTGTTAGGAGTGTATGTACTTACATTATATTGTATGTGGTAATTAGGAAAACCTTGAAATTTGTATAACCCCAGTTCCTTGCAAGAACTTTTTAGTTCCATGTACAAAGACGACAATTTAATTACGTTTGAAGATACCATGACAAAGGCAATCGGTCGGGTGCATGAGTACTTAGTCAATGTAAGTAGGAAATACTAGGGCAGCTAGGGAGTATCTTTATACGTAATAAGAACAAAAGTTTTACATACCAGAATTATTACTTCAAGGCGGCAAGTGTAGATAACTCCGTGTAGGGAATGGCGCAGGCGCATACAAATATTACAAATGCTTATGAATGCATGTACGTCAAAAGACCACGAAAGATGACTCGCAACGTCCGTTCACTGTGTTCTCGACTTATAGAATTTAGAAGGAAAATCAATGGAGATTCATAGCCAAACTGAAATTGCGGGAAGACTGACACGAGGCGCGGCAAAGAGAATAAATATAACCGTTAACCGCTAACACGCACGAGGTGTCATTGCGTTTTAAAACTTCTATAGATATTATTCTCCATAGGAAGGATCTGCGGAAATAGTATCTTATAATCATTATTTGATTTATGCAACGCAAAGATTGTTCTAGCATTATTTTATGGTTTTTAAATATAAAGGCGAGATTTTGGAATCACTTCAGTGTGACACAATGTATACGAAAATACAAAGACGAAACGCTTTATGGGGTGTACAGATTATGTGATTTTGCCCAGTTTGTCGGTACAGCGTGTCGGGGTCGTGATTGTGCAACCGCATGTGCATGCAGTTTCTCTTGACGAAAAGATCAACAGCACAACGTGCGTCCAGACGATAGCAATCGGTCGGATTCAGATGAGTTGGAACTGACAGATCAAGACATGTATACACCCCATTAACTTAGCGCGAGATTCCATAGATATGGGCAATTTATTGCCATACGGAAAAGCCAGTGTAGAAGGCCTTTAAGAACAAGGAACCGCAGATATAGAGCAGTCTTATACGCCTGACAACTTGTTGCAGCCGTGTGTTGTAGTGAAACATGAGACATCAAAATATACTTCTCCTTCTAGCATAGCAAGTTGATAGGGCGGACGGATCGCTTGCAGTACGGGTTTAGTAACAGCAGCGCTAACACGAGAATCAAAGTTTCGTGTATATGCATCCCTTTCACTCGAGTATCGTGAGAGCGATAGAGATGGGAATACTCGAGCTTCAACTTTACAAGTCCGTGGCTATAGCTCAGGACTTAAATAATAAGGGCATGTAATAAATTTTATTTTAAATAAGGTCATTGAATTAACGTGAAGGAATTATTTCATTCTTACGGTAGCGGCAGCGACATCTATGGTAACATTCACAGATTGTTTCTTTTGAAGATGCTTTTATACTTACAAAGCTGCAACATACATTTATGGGTCAAGAAGGTAGCTAAGGCTCAATTAATGGGATTCATATCACCATAGCTACCCATTTCATTATGTATCAATACAACGGATAGAACAAATTTGATAGAGCAGCAGATAGATTGGTTTGAGAAAAGTGAAATGTTAGCCACGGAGGCTATTGTTCAAGTCAGGGAAGGTTGTGAGGATTAAATAATAAATAGACGTGTCATTGCGAGCATTATATGTTCTGGTTCGAACCTCAGAAAAAACAAGGCCAACAAAGACAAGAAAGTATGAAAAAATCCAGGGCCCAGTATATTTTATACAGAAGTCACGCGACGCGCGACGTGCATAGTATAGACATTGAGTTACAGGCATGAGAATTTTATTGAAAAAAAAGGAGAACTAAGCATAACCATACATTACATGGATAAAAATCAAGAATCCACATTACATACATTATCTTATATAACTATGACAGCTTGTTTGGATTATTTATTATGAAGTTAGCTGCATATGAATACCAGATTTAGCTTGGTAGCAGTACAGACGACCGTCTCATTATGAAATAGCAAGATAACATTAACACACACAGACGCGGTACAATATGATATGAAAATACGAAGATCAAAACAAGCAGAAAAGGAATTTCAGTTCAAAATGTTCCAAAAGATTGGATATTCTGATAAAAGGTATTCAACACGTTCGCAACCAAGAACTCGTCGGTAGGCACTCGAAAGGTTTGTTCAGATGCCAGCTCAGCCGTTAGGAGGGCGGTAGTATAAAGTTATACGCTTAACGAGTTCTGTCCATTTCTGGTGCATTATTCCATTTTTGGTCCGGATGAGAAAGTGTTAACGAAGTAAGGAATACAAGTCACATAGAAACTACAGATCCAGCATTGCTTTCGCATTAGGGAAAATCATGCCCCGAGCACGGTTCCGCTTGAAGGACTTCATGGAAATGGATAGCAATCTCATGGACTGGTGTGGGACGAAATTTCATATGCTGTTTCTTCACGGTAGTAGAGGTGTGTCTCATCTTGTTGACGTGCTGGCGACCCTGGAAACATAAATATGAATATTACTCTTCGCATAATAGAATGAGCTCCTACAAAAATTATTCACAAGGGTGGGACGAGCATATGAAACCTTGATTCTTCCCAGTATTACTCCAAGCATTGATATTATATGGAAGAGAGTTTAGTTATAATACTACATAGGTCATCCTGAATTTAATTATATTCCCTAAATAATAAGCATGCATTAAGGAGAATAACTTGGTGCGGGGGCGTGGAAAGTGACTAAATTGATTCGGGTTTAAATTACAGAGGTTGTGATAATTATTGACATTTAATAACAAAAACATATTTATTCCAAACTTTGATTCACTTAAGGAACAATGATATCTTAGTTTGGTAAATATACGAGTAGGCACGGATATACAAACTTCCTAATTGGCACGTACAGAATTTTATTAATACTATGTAATGTATGCCGAACAGATGCTGTTTCGTGCATATATTATGGAGCACAGAATCATTGGAGAAACACAATAGATATAATATACGAGGAGCCACGGATATACAAATTACTTAGTCTGCATGTACAGAATTTTATTAATACTATGTAATGTATGCCGAACAGATGCTGTTCCTTGCATAAATTATGAAGCACAGAATTATTGGAGAGAAACAATAGATTTAATTACCTTTTTATATTACACCACACTAGGAGAATAACGATGTTGAGTCTTGTTGAGGCTTAAGCAGTCAGACTTGTGTTGGGTAGCAGCATTCCCCTCATGGATTCATACTGCTGTAAAAATAACAAACAGAAGGTTATGTTAAGCGGGAACATCAATAATTAATGTATGATTATGACAGTTAAACAAGATATAACTTTTGAGAAAGGGAAGTAATGGAAATATATTTTAATAAGATGACATGCTCGTCACACTGAAATTGAGACGAAATTATACAATGGTTTAATCGATATATATACATTCGTGGATCTACTATATATCTACTTACTATTGGGGGCCATTGTATGGTAAATTAGACGGGAAGATGTCAGTTTCCGCTGGGACCACTAATGTTGAGACGGGCCCCTTCCTTGGCATTTTGGCTTAATATTCCCAGTCGCATTATCGAGTCATCAATTAAAAGGGCGAGTGCATTCTGCTGTTCCTGGAAACACCATGACAAGAAATTATGACACCAACGGACATTATCGGACCGACGGACAAATGGACATTTAGTTATTTTGAATGAAAAATTGAATCAGGATGAATATCAGAAGAGAGAGACAAGTAGTATGTGAATTACTCTAAACTTGGATATAATATATTAGTAGAAAACTAGGTTAGCTAAGATAGCGAGAAGTTTTACGATCATTCGCAAATGTATGCTAATTACCACTGAAGTGTTACTGTTTGTCGATACAATGCCGAGTATTACGGGCTGCATGGCACCTTTTAACGTTGAAATACGTAGGAAGTCGCTTTGAACAAGGACAGAAAAAGGAAAAATTAACGTTAAGGCGGAAAGAAAGAATATTCTGGGATAATACATACCTTGAGGAAAGCGTCCATGTAACTAATCCAGCCCAAATAGCGGTAGTGTTGCATATCACGTTTGTTTTAATCTAAAAGTTTTAAATATGTTGAACCCATGCATCAGAAAATCGAAATCGGACCACGACCCACGACGTGCAATTTTGACAGTTGACACTTGACAGTGACGCCACGCTATGATGTGTCAAGGCATAGAAGAAAATTGACTGAAGACATAGATCACAGACAGTATTCGCATATATCGAGTAAATGATTTTCTTGTAGAATTGCGTTTGTACGTTATTCAGGAATTAAAAATTGTATTTTCATTAGTTGCACGAAATAACAACAAATAATGACAGTGGTATAGTGACATCATATATAAAAACATCTATTCGGCTGTAGATGGCGACACTATATATGAGAAAACTCAAAATATCGACAATCTATGCCAGAAATACACTACTCAACAATAGATGGCGCAAACGATCACTGACGGGCCATGACTTTGGATCCATGTGTCAGTGGGAAAGTTACTCTATTTGACGACAGATGGCAGAGAGATGCAGTTTTATAATAAAATTCTTACGACAGATATGGATACGTGTTTATAACAACGCAAAGCTGAGAAGTAATTTTAAAATAGATAATTAATGCTCGTATTTGTTAATCAACAATCGAGTGTATACAGTTTAATATATTTGCTACAGTTAAAAAGGTATTAAGAATTTCCGAACGAAATGGACGTCAGGATCAAGTGTCATGTCTTATGAAAGAGAAAAATCGTCAGTTGACTTGAATTTCACACACAGTGTTTATACAAATAATTTTCTGTTTTCGGGACTAAGTGAATATTCAAACATTGTAAAACCTTTTTCAAATAAACTATCATTCAGGAACGATAAATCATGTGAAGACCTATAAAGACTAGTGTGAATGCGATCACAACAAGAAGTTATTAATTGGATCAAAGTGTTGTTGTAGCAGAATAGTTTTCCATAGTGGTGTTTTGTAACAAATAATAGTGAATATGGTGGCTCTCAAGTTAAAAAGGTGCTTCCTGACGTGGAAAGGGTAAACGTAGTAAACATTTAAGCTTTTCAATTTTTGAAACCCATTTTGGCTTTGTGTTGTTAAAGTTTTGCAGGGCGCTGCCCATATTATCATTAAAATAGCGAAAATACAATTCAATTCAATTTCAATCATTTAAGATAACAAGGATCTCGGGTTTTTTTTTTGTATGCTTGTGGGTAATTTGACTTAAGGGGTACGAAAAATCTTAAAACTAAATATATCACAGAGGGCTCACATCAGACAGTTTGAAACGGGTTCTAAAATTCGACTCATTCTCTTAATAGCTTGGTAGCGCTGTGGGAAAACGTCGGCTTTCTAAGTCACTGAGCCGGGTTCGATTCCCGACACATTTATATTTTTGTATTTTTCTTTTGTGTTTTATCATGGGTGAAAGACAATGAAATAGGTTTACCTACAAGATAGTATATTACTTTGTTGCAAAATGCTCTATACAAATTATAAAACTTGCGTTATTGATTGACTGTCAGGCAGCGTGGCTTAAAGCCGTTTGAAGATAAATATGAGGGATCGGCGATTCGGCAGCAGATTTGGGTGGATCTAGATGATTAATATGAGACGTCTTTATCCTTGGAAAACCTCATTAACAATATACTTAGCTGTGGGGCTTAATTACATTAAGGCCTACTAAGGTATATTTGAAATCACTGCATCAGAGTTGTCAGAACAAGTTTGATCTATGATTGTGTATTAATGGCAACGACTTAGGGATCTGGTAATGCTGGTTTTTTTGGAGTGGGGCAAATTGAGGTGGTTTTTATAATTTGCGAAATAGATTTTTATTGGGTAGGTTTGTTTTGTCAATTGGACTGTCGTTCGCCCGTCGCGAAATTGGACCTACGTGTGGTTGCTGGGTATCGCGGTTGTATTTGTGGGTGGATGTTGAGGTGCGCAGGTAACAAGTTACAGAATAGCCGGATTTCGAAAACTGATGGTTGAGTAGTAGTAGAAACTTTGATCAATGATGTCGATTTTGACTAAATTCTAGGTTTATTTTTCAATCAAAGATGGCGGATCTGGGTTTTTAAGAAAAAATTTTTGTATCTAATTCCATTAATTTGCTAATACTAATTTAAAATGTTGGGTTAATTTTGAATTAATTTTGAAAAATTATTATTGGTATGAATTTCAACTAATTTACGAACGTTAATTTCTAATTTTGGGTAAAAATTGGGATATAGCTTTGATTTTTGGAATGATCATCTATATTAATTGTATCTTACTCATGGATATGAATTTAAAAGTGAAACAATATACTTAATTTTGTATTTATTAGTGCAGTTAAATCTCTGGCGAGTATGATGAATTTTTATTTGTGGGGAAAATTTTATATTGCATCAATCAATGTCCAAGTGTTAAATCTGTATTGAAATGATTACACCTCATATGCTTTGGCTATCTGTAACAATCGAGTGCATAGGCGAATGAGGAAGGTACAAAATGATATGAAGCATGGATGCATTAATAACGTATTGTAGGGAGAGAAAAAGGAGATGAATGAAAAGGTGGATTGATAGTGTGATTCATGTTTGGGTTTTTTTTATGTAAACATGGGTTGCTACAGTTTGACAATAGCTAGAGTGTAATCAAATAACCTAGATTTGTTGGTTTTGTTGGGAAAAAAAATAAAACAATAGGTCCCTAAATATTTATCAATAGGTTAAAATCGTGAAAACGATTCGACTCTTAGCATAGAGTAGTATTTGGGGACTTATACTACACACGCATTTCTACGCAAGGGTATACACACCTCATGTCGGTTAAAATAAGTCAAATTGAGGGTTAATCATAATTGAATCAGTGAAACTAAGCCGGAGTTTATTAAAAACTTTAATAAATTATGACGTTTTAGTTGACTGTTCTACCTGATGAGGCGAGGCGAACAAGGTTACAACTGGATTTACAAATAGCCGCTTGTTTTGGTTATATTTTCTTTTTCTACATTTCTTACGCTGTTTTGACAAGTCATAATGGGAATTGGCTTATTTTATAAGACATGATACAGGTGCCAAGAAAACTAATTATTAATGATGTAGTTTGGGAGCACGATTCGAGCTTATACATTGGAGAATGAACGTCTCGGTACTTCTACCAAATAGTTTCTGTTTTACGTGGGGAGGTTTTGTTGGATTTATTCAAAGGAAGAGCAATGTTTCCTAGGATCACCGATTGAGCAATGTAATCACCGATCCGGGGTAAATCCTCCTTAATCGAATTACTAGAATTTATCAGATTCACAACCTGGTACCTCGGAGTGAGACAGAAATCCTTGAGGAAAAGCTAGTCATTAATCATTGTTATGGTTCAAGGGAATCGTGTTAACTGACGAAGTCATTGATGATCATTTAGTACTGGTCAAAAACACATCACGAGTTTAGAAAAGGGAGGGTTGTCGCTGACAAATCTAGGACCTAGGGGTGAAGATTCTACATGCATGACCTAGGTCATGTATTGCGAAATATTCACCGGGGCGTGTTGTAATAGAGTGGGCATGCTCGCTGGCGGATTTCTGTGTGTATTGTTATATAAAGAGAGAGAGAGAGAATGACATACTTTTATTTCATACCCAAAGTTAGAAAATTGATTAGATAAATGAAGGGGAGAAGGAAGACAGTAAAGTTAATATACAATCGTATAAACAGTCTGTAACGGTGACTTATTTCATCTACGGATATTGTATGAATCATTTCATATATCGATACCTAAATAGAATTCCTGCTTTGGTAATGGACATGGCTGGAGGCGTAGGGCGACATACGAATTTCAATCGTAATAGCTGGAACATTAGAAGCTAAATGAAAATGAATAGTACGACTTTTTGTGGTAAGGCAATGTGTTTACGTTAGCGCTTTAATACTACAATCTGATTTGAACCTTATTGCTAAAGAGTTAAGGTTGTTAATGGGTTGAAATTATTGATGATACCACCAACG